>OY783198.1:23170778-23770778 GCA_963678675.1 Xiphydria camelus
TTTCGCGCTTCTTCTTCTTCTTCTTCTTCTTCTTCTTCGTAAAATACGGCCGCCGATACGCGCGCTCGGAGTTCTATAAATTCATATATACTTTATCGTTCGTTTCTCACCCGAGTTTTCTCTCTCTCCTTCGCAGATGCCACAAACCGTGCCTTCGGCCGCTGGCTTCTCGCCATCGTTTGACTACAGCACCTTTCAATTCGACCTGTCCCTCCTGCCGGACGACTACAACACGCCCAACTCGCAGAACACGCTGAAGCCGCCGCCGCCACCGCCGCTGACGCCGTCGCCGCTACCCCGGATCAAGCAGGAGGCTTGCTCACCGCGTCCAGCATCTCCCACCACCTATCCGAGTCCGCCTTACCTGGGTCCGGGGGGTGAACTCTCCCCGAATTGCTCCCGGGACGGTTCCCCGGGTTATCCCACGAGTCCCTACTACGTGCCGCAGAGCCCTCAAAGCGCGCAATTTTACCCGACCAGTCCCGAGCCGTCGAAACAGCCGGTCAAGAGGGAGAAGAGTCTGGATCTGCTAGCGATACTTCAAGAGTCGAGGTAATAATTCGAGTTCCGCCCGCGCGCTTCCGACGACGCCGAGCGTCGTTGTATCGTCGAATCAACGAATGCTTCTTTCAGACTTTTGGCGGAAAGCTTGGGCTACAGGGAGGACTCGACGGACTGCACGGTGCCCTCCTGCACTCCGCCCAGGACCGAGGAAGACATCTACAACTCTCTGGATACGGACTTCTTCGCCAAGAAGGACGAGTCGAATCCCCTGCTGAAGGAGATCCTCTTCAAGGGAGAGCCGCGATCGTCGCTCGCCCCGACGATCGCACCCGGCGACTTTGGCGGCTCGCCTCTGCGCGAGCTGCTCTACAAGAACGGCGAGAAATCGCACGTGGAGGAGGCCTCCCGTTCGAAGATCGAGAGGACGCAGGAGGCGGCCCTGCTGTGCCAGAAGATCGGAAACCCGCTGCAGCGCGAGGAGGACCTCTTCAAGGACGGCCAGAAGAGCGACCACCAACTGCTGAGGGAGGTCCTCAGGGACACGAGCTTTCAGAGGAAGTACAACTTGCGACCCGTCGATCTCGGCGGCGTCGGCACGGGCTTCGTCGAAGACATGGAGGGTACCGAGAGCGTCGGGGATCTCGCCAGGGAGCAGATAGAACCCGTCCTCAGCTTGGCGATCCAGCAGCTCCAGAAAGACTTCGACAACACGTGCGTCGCGCTTGGAATCCATCCCGGTAAGCTCGTCCCTCCCTTCGTTCGTCTTCGGCGCACGCGATGCGTACTCGTCGTGGCTCCGAAATTCGATTCTTTTTTTCCCCGCGGTCGAACGGAACAGCCACGCTACCTTGCCCGGGGGGGCACGCGCCTCTCCGCGTAGGATGAGACCGGTTCCCTCTATTGGTCTAAACCGTGACGTCACGCTCGGAATATGTTACGGCATCGGTGTCCTCTCGTGAGCGCAAGCGGGTTACGAAACTTCCCCCGGTTCTGCTACGCGAAGGTCGCCACTGCGGCGGGGCCTCTCCGAATGATCCACTGATTTAGCTTCGTCTCTTTCGCGATATCCCGTACCTATCCCTGTAACGAGACGGAGGAGTAGGACTCCTTTGGTTGCTTCGCGGACAGGTTCGAGACGGGATCCGAATAACGTTCCCCTCTCGCTTCTCTTTGCCGTAGAACCACGCCGCTGGAGCGCGGCCGACGTCGCGGCCTGGGTGCAGTGGGCGCGCAGACAATTGCAGCTGCCTTCGGTGCCGCTGGACAGTTTCAACATCGATGGTGCGACCCTAGCCTCCCTCACCGAGGAGGAATTCTGTCAAAGGGCTCCACAGGTGAGTGTCGGAAACGCGTTCGGCGCCATATCTCGCGACGCGACGCGCGGCGGCTGTTCCGCTATTTTCGGCGAACGTACCGCAATGCAACGCTGCCGTTCGCGGGTATCGCCGCGCGCGCGAGGTTCGAAGGTCTTTCCACTTATCACGCGCGTGATACGCCTCTTCGTACCTCCCGATAATTCGTGAAATGCAATCGTCTCGATGAACCTTGACATCTTGTGGACCGTGAATTTTGTCGAGAGACGCGCCGCGCGAAGCTCGCTGTCCGCCGATTCGACGGTCGAAGCGCGGGAGGATAAGGATTCGCGATAGCCACGTCGAGGTCGCCACACGTCGGTATCGGATTCTCTTATCTCTCGTCGAACGTGACCTCTTTCCACCGAAATTTGAGACGCGCTCTTCGGAAGGTCGTTGCCTCGTTCTAAACCGCGCCGGGTGTTGATCGGGCGCTCGATTCGCCGGCCGCTTACCCGCGTTCGAAACGAGAGAAGGTGAAAGACGCGGAGGGGAGGCCATCTTTTTACGGCAGGAACGGAAAAAATTGGAGTGGGGGAAGAGGTCCGGTGAAAGCGAATCTCCTGGAAATCGACTCGCGTCGACTCCTTTCCTCGTACCGCGTTCACCCACCTGTGGATCACCCGCAGGTGGCGGGGTGGACAAGCGCGCGCGCGCGCGTGCGTCACGTCGAACCAGGATCTGCCGGGTGGCGGCACGTTTTCCTTCGACGATCGCTACCGATCCGCGGGATACCGCGACTTACGCAACTAGCTGTACTCCGTTTCATCGCGTCGATCCGACGACCGACGCGATATTCGACACGGCGCGACGGGCGAATTTCATCTTCGGATCGGCGATCGCGAGATGATTTTCCCCTCTCGCTCTTCCCGCACCGCAGAGTAAACGGTAACGGCGAGGCGTTAGATTCGATCGAAACACCCCCGTGCGTGACGGCCGTCGCGCCATATCGCGCGCACCGAGCGTTGAATAATGCATCGGAAATTGCGCGTGTGACGCGTACGTCGACCGAGGCGGCGAGCCGTTTATCGATCACTTTCTCGATAACGGTCCGTTGCGAGCGCCGAGGCTGCGCGCGCGCCTGGTAGCGCCTCGCCGTGTCGGGTGACCTCTTCGCCCTCGACTTTGGCGCGGCTCGGCGTAGCTTCGCTCCGCGATTTGACGTTTGGAGCCCGTCCACTTTCATCGATTTCGCAACCCGTTTCTCGGCTTGCGCGAATCCGCCCTAGATTCGTCTCAAGGCCGCCGCCTCCGCCGACGAAGAAATATACCTACCCGCGGACTCGTCTCTTCCGCGTCCACAAAACGCGGAAGCCCGCGCGCGGCTTTCGACAGCTTGGCAAAATAGTAGCAGGGGCGTTCGGCATTTCGCCCGCGAATGTCTCCCCATTCCCCCAGTAGCGGCTTGCGCGTCGGTCTTGTATTGAAATTACGCGAGATCGCAAGTATCCGGTGTCTTCGGTCGATAGCTGTAAAAGCGAGTATAAAAACTCGGCGCGAGAATACGTCGTCGACGTTTCACGCTCGCGTCGCTAGATGTCTCGCGGGGAAGAAGATCGTCGGGTCTAACGCGCGCGATCACGCGCGTTCCGGTGCCCCGTCGAGCCCTTTTTTCTCCGCGCACCGCTCCCTTCGCATTCCGCTATACGTTCCGGCTCGTGAACACGGGTGAGCATACTTCACCCACGCCCCTTTCCTCCGCTTTCCACCGCGAGCGCCGACTGCGATAAGAATTCGAGCGCGACTCGCGGTTAGAATTCGATTCGCCTGCAATAGCTTTCGCGCGAAGTACGAGGACTGGGCGAGAGGAGCCGCGCGTATTAACGATCTCCGTGTAGGTTGCGCGCTCTGAAACGCGAATAGCCTGGTCGCCGAGGTATTTCAATTAGATTTCGAAAGATCAACGCACGCTCGCGCGCTCCTGAATCACGGGAGCGTGGCGCACCGTGCGCGTCACGTTATAAAAGCGCCGCATAACTGCATCCAAGGCGGCGCGCGCGCACATACTCACTCACGCGGGCGAGCGCGCGCGGCTGGACCGGCGCGAAGCGCGTCGGCGATTGGCACGTTCCGTCGGGCCCGGCACGATCGTTGGCGCGTCGCGCGAACGGCCCCCGATCGGTCCGCGCTCCCTCGAAGTGGGTCATCGCGAGCTATTGCGTCGTCGCTTTCTCTTCGCGAGTCGAGTCGAGTATCTCGATGATGAGAAATTCTAACGCTCTCTCGCGTGTCCCTCGCGCCCGCTCCTCGCGGCCATTGTCTTTCGCGCGCGGCACGGCTGTCCGCGCGAAATCGTAGAATCGCCCGGCCGCTCGTTCCGGCGGATATGCGCGACGGGTACCCGCGATGCACGTTTTACGAGCGAGCTACGCGATTCTCCGGCTTGGAGAACGACGCGAAAGAAAGTGACGATCGAGCCTTCGTTGGGATTCGTTACGCCGCGTCTTCCCCCTCTCCCCCCTGACACGGCCAAGGTCGTCCAAGGCAACGTCGTCGACGAAGAGTCGATGAACCGTCGGCGACGCGATCGAGACGCGCGAGCCATGGCGCGACAAACGCGATGACACTGATCGGAGGCGTCGCTCTCCCCTTTGCATTCGCAGTGCGGTAGCATGCTGCACGCCCAGCTGGAGATCTGGAAGGCCGCGGTGGAGGAGTCACCGAGAAACACTCTGGCGGCTTCCTGGAGTCCACCGGGGGTGGTTCCGACGACGACCGCGAGCGGTGGCGGTGGCGGCGGCGTTCGCGGCAGCGGTGGCGGCGGCACCGGTTCCCCTTCTTCGTCCATGGGGAACCCCGGTCCCGCCAGCGCGAAAACGTCCACCCGCGCCATGGAGTATTCCGAAGGTGAGTTGGTTCGCTCTCGCGATGACGTCGCGTTTCTCGAGGCCCGACTCCGTTGTACGAGCGACGCCGCTTCTCCGATCTTACAGACGAGGAGGGGGAGGAGGAGGAGGAGGAGGAACCCAATCCCGTGCAGGTGACCGCCAACACCAGCGCCGGCGGTAAAATGAGAAACGGCGGCTCGCACATCCACCTCTGGCAGTTCCTGAAGGAGCTGCTGCAGAGTCCCGGAGTGCACGGTTCCTGCATCCGTTGGCTGGACCGCACCAAGGGGGTCTTCAAGATCGAAGACTCCGTGAGAGTGGCCAGGCTCTGGGGCAAGCGGAAGAACAGGCCGGCCATGAATTACGACAAGCTCAGCCGGAGCATAAGGCAATATTACAAGAAGGGAATCATGAAGAAGACGGAGCGCAGTCAAAGGTTGGTCTACCAGTTCTGCCATCCGTACTGCCTTTGAGAAGGGACTCCGCCCGTCTTCGTCATCGCTGTCCTCGCTCGATTTCGATTCCCGCCTCGGAATCGAGACCGAGCAGAGACGCGTGCAAGGGCTTCCGTCTCTTTCCGCCCGGCGGAAAGATCGAACACGGATCGAGGGAGAACGACGAGGTTGAGTCGCGAGGAGTCAACGATTCGTGCGTGCACGGAAGTCGCCAAAAAGAATTCGCCGAGTTTGTATTATTTTGCGAATAATCCCAAACGACGGTCGGGTCTCTCGAGTACGCCTATTTCGGCGCTTAATTTTATATACGTACATCTCGATAAGTACTTAACACTCGTGTCAAATTAACCAATAACACACGTCCGAGGCTGTCGCCCTTCGAGAGCCTCCCCCTTTTCAACTAGTGGCTAAGTTTTATACTATACATTCGATAAGGCTCTCGCATTCTTCTTACTATAAGTTATCGTTTATCGAAAAACGCAGGAGGTACGTCCCGCCGTTTGTTAATGATATCTTTCCAACTGTTCGTAAGAAAACAAAAACAAGCCTCTTCTTATAATTGCTTGCTGGTCCCTTTCGCGAGCTTCGACGCCGCTGGCGCGACCTTTGAGCGCGCGGAACTATTCGCTGCTGCTCGGTCGACCGTGCCGTGCTTTTCTCCGTGAGCTGCCGTGACGATTTTGAAAATTCCATCGAGGCGCGTCGATCTCTTCCGTCGTGAGGAGGTGGAGGATGCCGGGGATCGTGAACTCGGTCCGAGAGGGAATCGATCCTGCGCCATCGCGAATCGCATTAATCGCCTTTCCCCGGCCGTGGAACGATTCTCCCCGCGACGATGCGCACCGTCCTCGCGCGATAAACCCCGACACCTCCGTCGACGGATCGATTTACCGCGACGCGTGATCCGTGAGATTTCTCGCGCAACGCCCTCTAAAAGTGCTCGGGAAAAAATCGGCGGGCGGCGTTCGGAGCTCGATGCGGTTGAGACTGGTGATTTTGGTCCCATATATCTATGATATATTACACGTTGTATGTTCCATGAACGACTAGAATTTAAAGTGTTACCTAAGTTAGCGAAGGCTCACGTGAGCCGCCGTGTTAAGGTTTCGTTTGTAGGAGATGCATGCGTCTAGTACGATAGTTGTAAAATTAAGTTTCGTCTTTTTTTAGTTTGAACAAGAAACATAGATTTTTGTCGTTTAACCGTAGAGGAGATTCGTTTCGCGCGTCGGATCGCGTTATTCTAATCTCCGTGTAGAGACGCGCGCGCGTCGTTGGTAGTGTTGAGTTTATTTAAATATTTCTTTCTTTCGTTTCTTTTTACGCAACGAAGTGTGTTAAGCGTCGGTCACGCATTTCTTGCCGCGCGTACGCGTTATGTGGTTGCAAAATGCGTTTCCGCCATTTCGGTTTCTCTTTCGATTTTCTCTTCGCGTGGTTCCCCGAACTTTCGTACTGTACATAGTCGAAATTCCTTGTATTTATTGGCACCCTCTGCGCCGCCTTCGATTCTTTTAGTTTTCCCCCGTCTTTCTATTTTTCCACGGTCCGAGCGAGTCGAGAGATGCTCGAATTTTTCTTTTTCGAATCCCTCAAGAGCAATCAGATACGGTGAGTTTTTAAAATACGTGATAATCGCGGAACTCGGATTCACCGGGGCGGTGTAATCGTCCGTCTATCGAGATGTACCGGTCGAGGCGCGGAGCTGGCCGCTAAAGGTTGTGCAAAGAATGAGCTCTTCTTTGCTCGGCTTTCGGGATAGAAGCGCCTCGAAAGTTCGGTGAAAGAGACGCGTGTGCATATATCGTATATTGCGCACAGCCGGGGAGAAAGAGAGAGAAAAGGGAGAAGTAAATATATTTATATAAAACGTAACGTTAAACTAGTTTATAAGAGAGAAGATCGCATATTGTTTTCTACTTAATTATATCACATTTATGAATTTTTATATATGTATATGTATACACACCGTAATATTTAACTTAATGAGATTATATATATATATATATTTTATTATGCCAATATATTTACTATATCGAAATCAGAATTTCTACTAACACTAAGACGAAACAAATGTAAAATTGTTTCGAAAAAAAAGGAAAGGAGAGTGGTAATGAGAGCGAGAGAGGGAGAGAGAAGTAGTGTAATATCCATTGTACGTAGCGTTGGTAGAGCATCGGAAGAATCGGTCGATCTGCCGCTTCCGATCGGCTTTCGTCAAATTTCTTTTCGCGTGTGTAAGAACGAAAGTCACACAACCGCGAGAATAAGATCGAGTGAAAGTGTCTGAATCATCGACTCCCGGTCGCTTTACGCGCGCAGCGGCGTGATTCATGCCCGTTGCCGAGTAGAGTATCGATTTTCACGAGCTCGGATCGACTTTTCCGTTTCGATCCGAGTCGCTGGGAACCTGCTCGATTCATAACAGGAGAGAGAAGGGAATGTAAAGAGAGAGAGAGAGAGAGAGAGAGAGAGAGAGAGAGAGAGAGAGAGGCGCGGAGATGGAGAGAAGTATCTCGTTCCATGAACGAATGCAACCGAGTTCGGCGAAATAAATCATGTAACGATCGCAAAAAAAGGACGGCGGAACGGCGTCCGTTTCTTGCACTTTCCTCGTAGTCCGCACCTTGCCCCTCCTCTCGTCCTTTACCTCGAGTCGATAAAGCGCGGAGCCGATTCGTGCAAGGAAAGCCGGTCGCGGCGGGCGTGAACCGCGCCCGACGGACATTCCAATTTAAGGCGGCAATGAAGTTTGCGTTGCGGAATTTGCAAAAATCCCGACCGCCCATAAAGATACCTATCGTGAAACTGTGCGCGTTAGCCGCGAGTCGTGGGCGTCCCATCGGTGATTTACGACGTTTTAATCGTACAATTAATCTAACACCTTGTTGCAACAACACCTCGGCCTCGCGAGGGGCTGCGGCGGAGAGCAGCGCGATAATAGCGTCGGATCGAATCCCGCGAAGCCAGAAACACGCCCGTTCGACGACCGCTGGAACGAAAATTAAAGCGGAGCGCTCTTTGCATATCTCGTAGAGAGGCGTCGACGTTGACGGAGCGATGCGATAATTTATCGAGTCGAATCTACGTACACCAAAAAAAAAAAGCGTTTCGATCGTATCGCGATATTTTTGCTTATCGCAGCTATCTCGAATGGTCGATCAACGAGTCTCAGCTATGTCGTACAGCTCTGTTAGCAAATCTAATTGGATCGCTACGATATCACGGGTCTGTATAGCGCTCTTAACAAAATCAAAGACACGAGACGTCTTATTCCAGTGAACGCGAGTTTCCCGTATAGTGGCACCTATACGCGGCTCGGACTTTTATTTTCCAGAATAGTTTTCACGTAATTTTAGCAACGCCCAAATGTAAGTACATCGAGGCGAGCAGAAAAGATATCGGTACGAAGGATGAGGACACGCAGATATCGAGAAATGTTCTGTACAGAAATTGTAAAAAATATAATTTTTCAAAAATCGCGTTCTCAAAGCATTTAAATATCCATTTCGGACTTCTCCGCGGTCATGCCCCTACAGTTGTCGAGCTGCGACATTGTCTTTCTCTCCTCGTGAAATAGGCATCCCCGAGCTTTATCGCACGGCCAAGGAACGAAGAAACCGACGAACGAACGAGCGGACCGCGTGCGCCTGTTCAACCAAGGACAACAACATTCTCCGCAAAACTAATTGCCAGGTAAACATATATCTATACTACCGTGAATTTATTACGAGCCGCGAGAGACTCGCGTATATGGTGAGTGTAATTTATGCATTCGTTATGCGCAAGAAAGATTCATTACAATACAGATTCGGAGATCGAGCCGTGCGACGGCGGCGTACAACGGGCGCTTATAGCTTATTCCGATCGACGTCGCGCCGCACCGCGGAGCGAGGTGAACCACGCCGATTCCGCGCGTCATCTCGAGCGTCCGAGAGGCTGGGCTCGGTGGGAGCCGAGTGTCGGGCCGATCGCGTTCTTCGATATCGCTAAGGAAAGGCCGCGTGGTTTGGTCCGCGAATTTTCCTTCCCTCGTCGTCTCGATGTGCCGTGGATGAGCCAACCACCGTCTCTTTCTTGTTCCGCAGTTGTGAGGGATTTCGTCGAGGGACGAAGAAAAACAGGCGGAGGTGAAAACCGCAGCATCTAACGCTCGGTAAACTATCGAGCGCGCGCGTATTTCGCGGTTCGAAAGGCCTGCGCCTTTCTACGCTATAATTTCTCGGTCGTATCCATTTTCGTCGACGTAAAAATCGACGGAAAATGAAATACGAATTACAGTGATTAAGTAGCCGCGGTCGTGTAATGACGCGTAATGACGCGCTCCACCGTAGTCGTCCGCCTCGGCCTATCATCTATAGCGCGGGTTGGATTTTTCTCATTGGATCTCGATCGGCCCTACGGCGACGGACGAGAGGCGCGCGAGAGGGACGGTGTGAAAATTCCGCGCCTCGGCCGACGCGTATCGTCTAATTGGCAAGCGGAAACCTGCCAAGTATTAGCGAACGAGGAAGGGTCGATGTAAATTTTGATTCTGGTATCTGATATCCAACGAACTCTCGCAATTAGACGCCTCTCTATGACGCGGCGCGTCGATCAGTCTTCCGTGCGACCGCGTTGCATGCCGCGGGAAGAAGAGGGGGGGGGGGGGGGGAAAGAGAGGGTGACGCGTAAGGGGTGGGAGGGAGAGAGGGGAATGGTAAGACTTGTCCAAGTTAAATTTCCTGTAAGGGGCAAAAGTACGAAGCGCGAGAAATCCCTGTATCGCGCGAGCCAGTCGTGGACGTGCGAATGCGAACATAAATCCAAATTAGCGCCAACATAACGTGTTTAACGCGGGAGCATACGTGCGGCGCGCGATCGGTTCTCAGTTACCACGCGAAAGATACTAAATTGTAACTTCTATCTGCTCGATCTACGGCACTCTCGCACCGAAAGGCGAGACCTTACGGCGTGATAGCTTTGCCGCGATTTCGAAAACGTTATGCGAGTCTGTCGCGTTTGTGGAAAATTGATGACGCGTCGAACGAATTGTCGATTGGATCGATAAAAGAGCTCAATGATTTCGATCAGATGAAATTATTCGCATGAGACGATATGACGCGATTACTTGGTATTTACGTGAAAAGAGAGAGAGAGAGTAATATTTTATACCTACGTAAATATGCTGTCAGTGGAAAAGGAAGCAATTGGTTTGGCTTGCGGCCTTTGAAAAGCAGTATTGCGGAGCCATCTGACGATGGTATCGTCACTTCGTAATGCATTTCCCGGACCGGTAACAAGTCGACGTACGTTTTTTTACCGATATGAGTAAAATCGTGCAAAGACTGCACTCTTTATCGGTCGGTAAAATAGTGAGTACCAACGGGCGATAATGACCGACGGAGCAGGAATACTCAATGCCGGTATGGGAACCCCCGCGCAACTTCGATCGTGCCTTTCAAATGGACGCGACCCTTTCTATAATCAAAACAAACGTAACGCCTCGTTGCTAAGGATATTCCACGTCGTCAGTAACGTGGCCGTGACTAACGTGCAGGCCGTTGAAATTAATTCGAGTTCTAATTTTACGATTACGTAAACTATAAATTATTATCGCGTCTGACTTATGCGAATCTAAGAAGAAGAGATATTTTTCAAATTTTGGGCCGTAGATACCAATGATGTTAGTGCAGTGATACGAAAACGTTTTAGAAGCGATATCGTCGAATGTACATAATTTTGAAAAGAGCTGTCGAGTGTCGATGTAAAATCGTCCTCGAGTCTTCAAGAGATGAATCGAGAAATATCAAGACACGCGCGCGGTCAACGACGAATTAAGAAAAGAAAACGAACCGGAAGTGACGCGATCGAGACAGAAGAGCTACCATCTGGCGCGGAAAATGAATCGGATACTTACTCGAAATACGCTGATGTTCCTGCAAAGGATTATAAAATCGGTCATTCGACGCCGGCGAAGAGGATGATCACAGCAGACTCCGAGGAATCCTCGGATCTGAGGGAAAAGGAACGATTTTCTGGGAAGGGCAGCAGATGCGTCGAGTCCCTGAAAGCGGAGTACGAAGATAGTTATGGAAATTATATTCGCGAGGATTCGGAGGACGTAGAAACTGATATCGCGGTACGGAAGAAACGGAGAAAGTGTAAAAGAAAAACCGTCGATCATTCGCAAGGTAGTGTTAACGGCGAAGGCAACATTTTACCTCCTAGAAGTCGATCCACGCGTTCGAGGGGAGGAGGAAATGGCGATGCCGATGATAAACGTCGAAGAAGAAAGAATCGATCTGAAGGTAAAAATGAATCGCGTAGAAATCGTTGTATCGATGGATATTTTCTAACGAATGCAATTCAACCGCAGGTGAAGAAACCTCGGAACTGCCGATTACAGAGATCTTGAAAAAAGCTCAGAGTATCGATCGAACCAAATACGAGGAACCGATTCCTCTGCCCGAATTAAATAGCGACGTGCTCTACGTTCAGGGGAAGCATGGTTTCAGTGCCGTTAGAATTGGAAAGGATTCCGATGATTGCGGCAAGCGGAAGTACGAGGGGAAATCGTTGAGAACTATAGAGATAGCCATTTTAGTGCAGAAAATGTGGAAAACGATGGGACTGGTCTATCAAGGATTACTCGGAGGAATCGCGTTGATGCATATCATTGCGGTGGGTAAAAACAAATTCGAATTTGAATGTTCCACTCGCGCGTACGCAGTGCTGTAAGTTCTCGCACCCCGCTGACTCCGCCTGACTGCTTCGCGTCGCCACGAGGCGGTAAGGATGTTTCGCGAGTGAAAAGACACATCGGTTCCATTGTAAAGCCGATGTCCCGGTGACTTTTCGATTTCACTTCGGGCTTTTCACCGATAATTACATTTCTCTTACCTGGTAATAATATCTATTTCTTTCGCGTAGATCCAAGTCCTCTTCAGCGCGACTCTCGAATTCATTCTAGCGTACTCCACGGTATCGGAGATTTATACGAACGTCTTCTCTTTCCTCGGGGTCCTCTCCGTTGTGTCTTCCCTCGATAAGTAAGTCGACGAATAATTATCCAGTATTTAGCGTATTGATTAACGATTTATCACGAATGCCATTTACAAAGGCAAAGCATCTATCGTACTCGCATTTTCTCGACCGCTGAATACGAATTTAAACCGGATTACTACGTTTTTACTTATCGTTCGTAATATCTACACGTTGACAATCTCAGATTCGACGTAGCGCATCTGGATGTGGAGCACATCCGAGAGATTTATGTGAATCATCCCTTATCCGCCGTCACGATTCCAATTTATTTGGTGATGTACTGCTTACATCAGGTCACCTTCGCGGTCGATGAGAAACTGACTTTGACCTATTACAACCAGACTACGTGGAACGACGTGAGTAATCTAAAAGTTATGTGGTATATCGATTGACTGAAAAAGAGTGAAATGTATAGAGTTAGGATGTGATACGACTGTTTCTCTTTCACCAGAGTAACTTAGACCCTTTTTTCGAGGAATTGTATTACTGGAAGAAGTTGACTTTCTCGAAAGACGCCTTGGCCGTAATTGCCTGGATATTCGTGGCTTTGGGAACTCGCGCCGATATGTTATTAATTCATCTCGAGGCCATGAAAAAATATGCCGACAACGGTGATACTTTACCTCGGGAAGAATACGTGCATAAATCGTAGCATCTCAGTCTTCTTCGGCCAATGATTAAGAGTCGAATGAGACGTACACGCGCTAATGACAAATCTGTAACGAGATAAAATTAGGAACATGTGTGATTGGGAAAATCGCGAACGTTGTACGATTTGCGTTTTTATTCGTAACAGAATAGCGTTTGATATGTACAATATTTATAAAGTTCACCTAAGTACTAACGGTAGATATATATTATATATATGTATATAATAGGGCAATACATTGTATAATAACGTAACGTTGTAATAAAATATGTCGGGGCTACCAAGATATAGCACCGCGGTTTCCTCGCTGCGTTCGACGACACAGTGACGCGTGTTGATACAAACCGCGGAGCCGATTTCGCTCCACCTTTTGTTTAGGTGACTGAGAGCTCAATAAATAAAGTGAAATTGTACTCTTTACAATGCAATGGGACAATAACAAATAAATACTGTTTAAAGGTGTAAATACATATACATGTATACGAGCTGTCTCTGAAAATACATCGAGGGGTAAGATGAATTATCCGATGGTACGACCAATTATAATCCGCGTCACACAATCTCGCTAGGGTATATTTACCCTCGTGTAAATTTTGGGACATCTGGTACACGCACCGTATTAAACGAATCTCCAAACACGTTCGACTAACGCGCCTTGATAAGGCATAAGAAAAAACCGCTCGCTTTTTCTAAAATATTTCTCGCTTATCGATTACCAAGGCACTGTGTACAGTTCTGTCGAAACGCGCGATACGTTCACCCTATCCTTTTTTCTCTCCCTTTTTGTTTTTCATCATTTTCACTCACTCTCTCCTATACCTAATCTATTGGAGTTCGTGCAAAAGAAAGCTCTAACGAGAGTTTGCGATTTTTTCTCTCGACCCTCTCGTGTCTCATGAAATGCCTCTCTCGGAACGAAGTATGGCACGTACGAATGTACAATTATATTGAACACACTATAATTTAATCCCGCGTCGTCCGAGCCATCTCGCGATTAACGCCCCGTTTCTCAATGGGGGGCGAGTCGAAGTTGAGGGTTTCTCGGTCGAAGCGTTTCAGGCTGAAGGAAGTCTCCTAAATTCGAAGGCGGCGGCGGCGACGACTGTACTATTCGATCGAGAAATCGACGCGGCTTACCGCGTGCTATTCGTTCGTCTGCACGGCGCGGTTTTCGTGAAAGCTATACATTTACAGTGGCAGTATATAGAAGGGAGCATTTTACACGTATACAAGGTAAATGCCACGAAGCGGTCTCTCTCGTCGAGTTCGGGTAGAATACTTAAAAGTTCCTCAGTGGCACTTTCCCTCCGTATTGCCCCGGCTGGCAGAGCGGATGGAGTTCAACCCCAGCGAAAATTCGAATTCCCCACTGCGCGTCACTGTTCCTCTCGTCGCTCTTCATTAAATTTATTCGAGCTCAATTGGGATGGTGACACTTTTTCGCGGGTTGTGCCCACGTGAATAACACGTTTTTCTTAAATATGGGTAAGACACTTTCGAGAAAAGTTGCTCCGATCGCCGCGAAGTCGGCTTCTTTGTAACGAAATCTAATCGGTCTCACACTGGCGCGTGAATCGCGCGACTAACACAGCAGGGGAGGGATGTAACGGGGATCGTCGCTTCACCTCTTTACCAAAGATCCACAGACGATGCCTCGCCACATTACTCCCCCGCCGTCGATCAAATTCGATTTTGTCCGTATCTGCACCACGTATGACCATTGTTGTTCTCGTGGTGAAGTAACTCTCAGTCGTCGAAGTCGTGTCTCAGCTTGATGTACAGGCAAGAGCCGAGGACGATGCCGAAGACTTCGAGGACGGAGAGACCGAGCCCGACGGCGCCGAGGATGATCAGGTGATCTTTCGTGGTCTCGAGGAACTTGTAGATGCAGCCCTGGAAGGAGAAAAAATCATCTCCGTATGGAAAACTCCTTTTCGGGGAGCCTAGATAGCCCAGGCACATAAATTTGAACGTCCCTCCGCTCCTCACCGAATACTGAATATTCGAGGGGTGATCCCTCTTGCCGCACAGGTAGTCCGGCGTTTTGCAACAGCTATCCGGTACCAGCCTTCCCATTTTAATAACATCCTCGTCCTTGCGCCATTCGCTGGCGAGCCAGTCCTCGAACCTCAGGGCGCCGCAGCAGGCGAACTGCGAAAGGAACGGCGAAGGCACGATTGAAGCAGTTCCAACGAGCCGCCAAGCTCGAGACGAGGACGCGTTAACGACGACGATAACGATAACGCGGATGACGATAATGGGGCGTTGTCGGAAGTCATGGATGGAACGAAGGGATGGGAGGTTTCGCGCGTCCCGTCATATTTTTCTACTCGAGCGGCAAGTGGGTCCGTTGCAATGGTAAAATGTGGACCAACTATGAGAAATATTACCGAGCGACGCAATTTTGACCGGTAATCATTCCGAAGAGGTTCACCGCGGTCGTTAACTTGGTGGCAGGATTCCCGCGGTGCGTCATCTCGACGGAGCGAGAAGAAAGAGGACGCGATTCGCCGCGGGGAGGAAAAACTTTTTCCTTCGAAAGGAAGCGAGAAAGAGTCTAGCCATCCACTCCATTATTAATTTCAACCTCTCCGGTCGGAGGGGGGCTATACATAGACGGTTTAATCCGAAAAGACGTTCGACAATCGCATTTAGTTAAGCGCCAAGAAGGGTCTCTCAGGAGACGGGCTTAACTCAGCGTGGCGAAGTTTACGCGCTTTTGTATCTTGGCGAGCTCGAGCAGCGCGTCGCGAACGACGCGAGATAAAATATGAAAGGTCCGCGGGGGGAGAACGCTCCCGCGATCATCCCGCGACGAAGTTACGCTCCACGTTATTCCCGGGCTCCGAGAATGTCGACGTCTCTGGAAATTTTTAGGTTCTTGGGAGTGAAGGGAAGGGAAAAAAGAAAAGGGGCGGTAAGAGGGCGAAGAGGAGAACGAGGGAGCGGAAGGAGGCTCGATTTCGCCTTATCCATTATTAATTTCGAGACAAAGTGGAGAGAGAGAGAGAGTTATAGACGGTTTAATCCGAGCCGTCGTGCTGCACGGGGATGGTATTCGACTAGGTGCCGATGTCTGGAGGGATGTACGGAAACCGCTCTCTCTCTCTTTCTACTCCACCGCTCGACCCCTTCTTTTCTCTATCATCTGCGCGCAGTACAACGAGGTTAATTCCGGAAACCGAACTTTACGACTTTTTCCTACCTATCTATAATACCTTCCTTCCTTCCTTCCTTCCTGTTGAATTATGAACCGTACGGAGTGCTCGTACAACGAGGAGCACGATGTCTCGCAGCGGCAGTATCATTAATTATTAGCGAACTAAAAGTTCGTTCGTCCGTTCGTTCGGTCAGTCAAAGAGGGAGGTATATAGGATGAAAAGCTATACTTATACATACGTAAGTATACCTACATACCGGAGGCCATTCGGATCCGCTCGGAGCCAAAGCGCGTCGCGTAGATATTCCCTATACGACGAACAAGGTGATTTCGGATGTCGATTTTCTTCGACGAAGCGGGTCTCTCGACGTCCGCTAGAGCGAAGATCATGTTACACTATCGCTCGAAAAGAGAGGCTCGAGGAATTGAGAAAGAATATTTGCGATGCAGATTCTGCAATTTCTAAAGAGTCCACGCAATCGGTAGAGCTGAAGTCGCAAAAATATAACTTCATGATTTTCGATACTCGCAAATGTCTTTCGGAGCGTAAACTCGCAACACTCGTAATATCAATAGTCGCGCCGCATCCGCAGCCATTCGAATTTGTTTCTCGCAATTGTTTTCCTTTTCCAGCGGGTAACTACAAAGAGATTCGAAGCGAGCGGTGCGCGCGTCGAAATACATTAGAAGAAATAAAAAATTCTTGAAGGGAGAGTGCGCACGGAACGGCGCTCGAATAAACAGACACTTTATTTGAGCGCCGCGGTTCGTCTCCGACCGGTCCAAATAACATTTTTCGAGTCAATATTGAATTCGGTATACCGCGACTGGGTATTACCGTCGCTGGCTAAAAGGAAAGGGAGAAGCGAACAGGCGAAGAGACGCGGAGAGTTGAAACTCGGCCCAAAAGGGTAACAACGAGATTCGATGATTAGTTGAAATTGTAGAAACGCTTAACACACCTATGCCGTAAAACGAGTGACGTCGATTTTAACCTGGCGCGACTTTTTCTCCTTTTTCCTATTTATAGGTACCGCGTGCGATCGACGGCTGCTCGTGCGGAGTCTATTTCGGTTTTCAACGGAGCGTCACTCGTGTCACCATCGCGGAATATAAAATAAGATTACGTAACAGCAATCAGACGACTCGTACGAGCACTCGAAGAAAGTCTTCATCGTTACCAGCGATACGCGACGAGCACCGGTGAAGGGTAGGAAGTATGAAAACGATTTATGTGCACGTGATAACGGAAGTACGGATAGGGGACGACGGCGTGGCTGTACCTATATACCTTTCAATAACTGGTACTTTCGTGGCGAGCCGTGAAAAACGAGGGAAATGGGTGACGGTACGGAACGCCCGGACGCTTCGATTACTCTTTCGTAAACTACAACCCCATCTGCTACCGCTGTAGGAGGCTGCGAAAGGGGAGAGGGAGTAGCGTCGAAAAAAATCAGGGGCGATAGCACCGTATATTTATACACAGTGGAGGTCCTGGCCGTTATTCGCGATTCAACGATCATCGACGAAAGGTGGAAAATGAAAAAAACCGATTTGCGTTTAACGGCTGTACGCGCGAGGGTGGATGCTCGCGAAGAGGCGCCGCGTTCGATACCGATTATTTATCGTCCTCCGGAGCAGCGGTAAATAAAAATGCGGGCTGTACGCCGTGGCGGCTTCCCTGTCGTTGGTCTCGGTTAATGGATGGCAGTTTCGAGAGACGTTTATATGTGATCTTTCGCGATAACGCCCATATATACGCCAACGAGAAAGGGAGAACATTCTAGGAGCAGCGAGATACTAGCACGGCGTACCAACGTGACTACGCGCCGAGCGCGAACCGCGAGATATTGCGCGCGCACGTGCACGATTTAACGTAACCGTGTAGCGTGTTACGGGCGCATAAATGTGGATAAGTATGGACGGATACCGTTCAGGTATCATAGCTGAAGAGCTTCGAGAGAAAAACTCGGAGTTTATCTCACGTTCCGGGATCACGCGAGGTTCTGCAAAATATTCCTTCTTTTTTCCACGAGAAAGACGCCCGTATTTTTCAGCGCTTCGATTTAACTGCCGTTCGTCTTCTTCCTCGTCCGTTTTGTGGGTCGATGAGTTTTTACTTTTTGCGCGTTGGAAGGACGAGGCGCTGCAGGTTTTGCCGACGCCGAGGAAACGTGCGGATATCGTGTGGTCGAAGATGGACGGGGAATTCGAGCAGACGTGAGATGTATAGCCACCTATTTGTATACTCCACTCGGCAAGGACGATGACGCCGATCGAACGTAGAAAAACAAGCTCGACCGTAGATTTAAAGCCAGCTGGAAATGAACGTTTGGGGATAGCGCCACTCACCTCTTTCTGCATCATGTCGATCGCAGACGTTTCTCTGGTCCTCACGGAGTACGTTTCGAGGAACGTTTTGTTCAGGTTCATCTTCAGTTCCGGTCCCACCTGCTCCTCGTAAAGCCGCGCCAGCACACCGACTCCCGCCTCCAGGACTAAGACTCCCATCACGACGAAAATGTACTGAAGGGAAAGAGATGAAAAAAAAGCGTAAAAAACTCGATGAGAAAGTTCAACGGGGGTCGACACTCCTCCTCTCTTCCGTATAGCCCGTACGTTTCTCGGGAACTTCCGCGAAGAGGCGCCGAACGCGAGAGCTCGATAAGGATCGACAGGCGCGTGGCGAGGGGCGCGAGAAGGGAAGTCGCGGGAGGTCGATCGAAAATAGTTCTGACGGAGGAAGTCGAATAGAGTGCGACGTATGCGAGAAGAGTGTCGCAAGTCAACATTTCAATTTTTAGGCTTTGGTGTGTTTCCATGCAATTCTGAGGTACAATCATTTTATAATAGTGATCTAGCTCGCAGTCATTAAAAAAAAAATAATATCAGCCTTAATCTTTCTTGACGAAATCAACTTCATACGAATGTTTGCTTCAATAAGGTTACAAACACTGTGTGACAATATTTCACTCTTACGACAGTCTTGTCGCAAATGTGCGATATGTACATATGTACGTACGTATACACGAACGCGACTAGGCGCAACGCGGTCTTCCACTGATGTACGCGCCGCGGCGATGCGCCGACCACACTTACGCGCGTTCGTAGAGATGTCGAAGGAAGAAGTAAAAGCGTGTACACGGTTCCGTGGAAAGGGCATCGCGCGGGGTGCTGTTACGACCGAGAATGTCGGCGTTAATATGACGTTCCAACGACTATTCGTCGAATCTTTACCCTTTACCTCTGTCATCGTCGCTCTTAATCTTAAATCGAGCGTTCGCACGTGCGAAGTCGTACGTTTCCCTTACCCAATCGCGTTGGGATTTCAGAGTCCGCGATTGCGACGGAAATGCGAGTAGGTGTGTACCACAGTGCATGTGTTGGTCGTACCAGCTGTATCTCGAGAAGATCAAATGCGCGCGAATGTGCGAGAAAGTTGCGCATCGATTTTGGCGCAGGTGCTAGCTCGCTTAAATCGCCCGTGCCCGTACGTTCGTTTCGCGTGGAATCGCGCGCGCCTCTCGGGTAAGGAGGAGCTACATTTACATAAAATTCTATTT
Organism: Xiphydria camelus; assembly: GCA_963678675.1. NCBI lineage: Eukaryota > Metazoa > Arthropoda > Insecta > Hymenoptera > Xiphydriidae > Xiphydria > Xiphydria camelus. Next base: position 23,190,316 of record OY783198.1, read on the forward strand.
ACATACCGCTGTTGCGAGTAGGAGTGGAGGAAAACTAATGCGCGTTGCGTTGGAAAGCTCGCGCTTCGCGAAACGAACGACGACGGAGTCGTACAGTGCGGGTTGGCGACCGAATGGGCGAGGGGGGGTTGGACGGAGAGTGGATTGTCGTTCGTATACCGCGCCGATGGTCTTTTCCCCGGAATAACGGACGAACGGTGGGGACGGCGGAATTTCGCGGTCGAATTGCAGATTTATCGACTTATTCGGAACACGTTACGGGAAGGTGCAATGATAAATCGATGCCCGCGCGTATATACTTCTGTCTCTGCCTTTTTGGATGAGAAAGAGGGAGAGAGATAGAGAGCGAGCGCGAGACAAAGTATACGTGGGTTTCGCTACACGATACCGCGGACGACACGCGAGCGTTCCTGCTTACGCTGTAATACATTGTATACATTGATCTTCGTGAGTGCTCGCGGTCGATATCGTATATCTATTTCTCTCGATAATCGATCGCAGCGACGTCGAAGAATCGCGATGGATCCGGAAGCTGTCTCGCCATTCGCTACGAGCGAAAGAGGGAAAAAGGTTACCGTAAAACGTGCGTTAAACGGCGGAACGAGCAATCTCGTCGGTGGTGAACGAGACACGCGGTCGAGGGGGAGTGGAACGCTCGCGGTGAAGGGGTCCATAATTTTCATGAAACCACCGAGTATGGCGGTCGCTGCATATTCATCGCGTGAAAACGCGTGTACCTGCGCTGCCCGATTATTCGGTCCCACGTAGAGCGGAACGAGTGCGCCGGGTATGTGTGCACACCGGGGAGGAGGAAGGAGTCGCCGGGAGTTGTCGATTCCACCGCGGAAAGAAACGCTATACGCGGGTGCGCCGTGTCTTCGAAGAGGACATTTTAATTTGTAATTCCATTTAACTTAATTATCATTGCGCGGTCGCAACGCGGATTCGTGGACTTAATTAACAGACCGCCGTCGAGAGGCTCGGCGACGTTATTAATCGAGCTTTGGAGTGCGCAGGTCCGCATAACGGCCGGCGCGAGTCGGAATGTACATACATATGCCGCGGGAACCACGCGTGCGTATACCCAGGTTATACCGGGGCGATCGAAGTGTTGGGGTCCGAAAATCACGGAAGTTCGACGCCGAGGATCCGTCGCGTTTGCTTAAAAATTGCAAACGTATTCTTACCGAGGGGAGCGAAACGAACGATGAGCGCTACGCGCCTCCGGAACTTTTTTCAACTTTGCGGCAAAGCAGCTCCGTTTTATACGTTATACGGGGTGGATCAAGTCGTAGGTACCGCGATATACTCGCGGTTACATCGGAGATCGTATAATTTTCATTATCTCCGTAACCGCCCGGATATACCTATACCGCAGTCGATGCGCTACTTCCACTCTCGCGATAATATACCCCAGAAACACAAAATCCCCCTCCTCTCCGGAGGCGAAAGGTCGAGGGGTACGCTATACTCATATCCGTACGGGGGAGGGAAAGATAGTTGTAGTTAAATACGCAACGAGGTAACGGAGCGCGTATAGGTACAAAGTTAATGATTTCCAATTAGCTTCGTTTAGCACGGCGGTCCTCGCGGGCGCTGCTCTTCCTTAATCACCGCGGGTTATCAATCTTGGTTATTCGCGGACCGATCTAATTGTCCGTAACGACCACTCGTGTTTGCCATCGCCATCATTGGTTCAACCGACTGCAGTCGGACCCGCGGCATCAACGATCCGTGTCCGCCTAATGACGCTCCACACGGCCGCGACGCGTGCACCTGCGGTAATACCCGCGAACCACTCTCAGACCACGCGTGCGCGCGTTCCACTCGTTTGCCGCGCCTCTGTCGTGAAATTCAGCGGCGCTGGCTTTTCTCGGCGCGCGTTGTTCGCCGCGAAAAATGGTTCGTTTCGGCGGGGCGCGTGGTTCTCGATATCAGCCGCGGTCCGACCCGCGGGGTAGATCGAAGCGTCCACCGAAACGTGTAATTAATTCGCCGGGACAAAACGACGACTGTCCCGCGCCGCCGCAGTTGCTCCTTCACCGGCACCGGCGCGGCGCGAGTTTTATCGAAATTGGTAGAGCGAGGTTGAGTGTCCCACACGGGAAACCCGCCGCGAGAGCTCTCCCCCCCCCCCCTCTTTATTTTTTATCTCTTTTTCGATCGCGCTACTCGCGAACCGGTCTCGCCGTATCCGACCGTATTTGCATGGCGTAACGAGGAGCGCATCGCGCGGATATCCCCCATACGCTTATACGTACGGAGAGATCCGGGACACGCCTTTTAGGGGGTGGGATTTTATACACCGCGCGTCGCGCGAAACGACAACGTCGATGAGACCGCGAGAATTTCGTCTTCCACGGGTGCGCTCGCTGTTGGAGGGATTATCGTTCCTAAATTCGTTCGTACAGTTGGCAACTGTCCCGCGACTACGTCCATACCCGAGTCTTCGCGATGTCGTGACGCGAAGGAGACCGCGAAGTGGGTACCTGTGTCGTTGCGCGTAATTGCCACTGGACGCGCTACTCCGCTTCGGCGGCTTAATTATAGATGCCTTCGTGAAAATCGTAACTGGCAGCCGTTCCCGCGGTCCGTGCTCTTTGGATGTCACCAACGAGTACCTGTACCATCGCGTACAATAGTTACGGGAATGTTGGCTCTGGTGTAAAATAATATTCGTGGGATAAATCGGGGAAGATAGTTTTGTCCACGGGGAAAGAAATTAGTTGGATCTGCTAATGATTACTCGCGAGTAATTATTTATTTACACCGATTAGATCTTTTTTCATATCAATCAGATATTTCTTCGCTGCAATCGCATACTATTCCACATGATTGTAGAAGAAAGAGATATCAAATTGGCGTGGTAATAGATTTTATTGATATAAATAAACGATTGATCGCGAACCCGCAACTTTACACCCGTTAACGAATTACTTTCCGTCCACGAAAAACATCTCTCACGCCTCGAGAATAGTCCCCCCCCCCCTGACCAATTTGAATCCTTATTAATATTCTTTTTATTGAGAAATAAATAAATTTATGATTTGTCGTTTTTAGCAAGAAAAATTTACATTTACATGGGTTAAATTTGACTAGTTTATTCATCGAAAATTACTTTTCGATTGTGATGAAAAAATCTCATTCCAAAGGGGAATAAATTCTATCGTTTGTCAATTCGGTTTGCACAGTTAGTCAGAAAAATGACACTTTTTCCTCATCTTCTAGGTTAGAAGTTCTCTTTTTTTTTCTCTCCGTGTAGAAGAAAGAAATATCAAATTGACGCGGTAATAGATTTTGTTGATATAAATAAACGATTACTCGCGAACCCGCAAGTAATTTTCAGCAGATTCAACTAATTCTTTTTCTCTGCGTACGCTTGCAGGAATAACGAATTTCTCGAGGAGCTTTCTTATTTTCCGTCCAGTCTATTCGATCTCGCCGACGGAGAGAGAAAGCGCTAAGGCGATCCATTCTGCTGATAAATTAACGCTCGGCATGATATAATATACCCGCTATATCGCGCGAATCGAGATCTCTCGGCGCGCCTGCTAATTGACAGTTTAGTGGGACGGGTCGCAGCGGCGCGCGTCGGCAGTCCATCAAACGCTATTGTGCGTCGCACCGGAGCTGCGATCGACGCCCGAGGACTGCACGTTTCGTCGGTGCGCCGCTCCGATTCGCGTGGACACGACGCTACTTTGGAGAGGAAACGCGAAAGCCCCGCGGAGTATGTCTACGCTGCGCTATACGCGCGAAGCGGAATCGAGATTGCATCGATAGTTTCTCCAGCTCGAAGCCAGTGGCGGTCATCGCTTCCCCCTCAGTTTATTTATCCTATAACGTGCATACGGGAAAAGTACTATACCGACTCCCCGTCGGTTATCCGCCTGACTTACCTACGCGGTACCGCAAAAATGTTAATTGACCGCCGTATACGGTCCCGTCTAACGAGGCGATGCACGACGACCGGACCGCGTTAAGTGGATACTCGTCTGATCGGGAGGAGGGACTGAAATTTCCAAGAATCGCGAGTGTAAGGGTCAGGGAATTTCGTCGTCCCCCAACGTTGAAATTCCGCGATCGATGCAAGCGGAATTTGATCCTAGAGATCCTCGCTCTTGGCGCTCGACGGGAAATGTTCGCGAAAGTTCGTGAAACTTGTATTTTACGCGCGAGAGGAAAAAGGTGAAGCGTACGTGTACCCGAGGGATCGCGGGAAGTTTTGTCGTTGAAACGACGCTGGGTGATAGAACCGTCGTTCCGAAAGGGATCGGATTGAGAGTCCGAGCGGTCGCGGTCGGTTCGAAAAGGCGCGCAAAAAGTGCGAAAGCCCGGTGCCGCGGTGAATGCCTCGCGCAACCGTGCATTATAGTTAGGCGCAAGAAAATTGTCTCAACAGCCGACGTTGGCTCGCCTCGCTGAAGGGCCGCGCAATTATAAAGACACTAAGCCGACGAGCAGCCGACCGCCGCGCACCTTACGTTCCTCATTGAATCTTTACTGCCGCGAGAGATTGGCCGCCGTCCGAGTTTGGCGCGGCGGGAAAACGCGGCGCTCTCCTCGTAAAACAGGAAATCGCGAAAGGTGCGACGAGTTCGCGTATAGAGGGGCAATTTGCGCGAATTCTTCGAGACGTACGCATTTTGCAGACTTGTTCTTTGACGAAAGGAGGACAAATACCGAGAACGGTGTACAACGAAACCGAATGAAATGAGAGAAAAGCAATTGAAGAAAAATACACTCGGCAATTATCGAATCAAGTATTCACGAAAGATGCTTCTCCCCCCCCCCCCCCCCCCCCCGGGGAACATTACGATCCTTCCTTGTTTCCCTCTCTCCCGGAACCCGCTCGTCTCGTCTTCGTCATCCTCCTCCTCCCCCTCCTCAACGTTGTCGCCATTCTTGACGAGGGTCCCGGGATACGACAGAGAAGAGGTCGAGACAGCCACGGACGAGATGCCGGGAAAGAGCGAGGGATGAGAGCGGGATTCGAGCCGTACGCGAGAGAGAAGAGGGTTTAGCGCGCGGTATGGAGATGGGAGCCTTTTGTGTACGTATAAGGGCATCGATAATAGGGGCAGGCTGCGCCGCTGAGACACGGCACCGATAATTATGCGTATCGTCGCGGCACTCCCGCTTTCGCGGCGGCGCAAGATACACGTATCAGGCCGGCGCCGACCGGTTCGCCGTTTACTCGTTCAGATTTGACGCTCGGCTCGTCACTCTTCGCCCGGACAGTTTAACGGCCACGAAAATTAGAGAACGGCGAGTCGTTGGGCGATTTTACCGGAAGATTCGCTTCCCCCGAGTTCTCGCTACGTCGCGCGTACCTACAAAGTAGCGCGCGGACGCTCTACGATTCCTTCCGTTCCCCTCGGGCGACGGAGTCGATATACTCGGGTATATATATATCCTCGGTACGCGTACGAAGCTCCGGCCTCACGCATCGCGAATGAGCGAGTGCCGTCTCGCTGGTCGTTGCACCTCCGCATAAATTGGCCTTAAGTACTCCGACGGGGGCACTCAGGGAGTAATGCGGTTTCGCCCGCAGCATTTGGAGGAACTGGTTCGAGAGCCGTCGAGGGCGTCGGCCATTCGCGAAGATCACTTTGTCGCGATACATAATTTGTATAGGAGGGAGATATGTATTTTCACAAACGGGATGGACGATGTATACATATACGAGTATATATCGTTCGATAGAAGTATGTATGCGTGTGCACAGAGGCGTGTTCGTAAATGCGGACGCGAGGAGAAACGGGGAGTGTTTACGATCATCGGGTGCGGGTAATCGCCCCGCGGTACGACCGATGACCGCGGGGGAATTGCTCGATCTTACCGGATCTTTTGCCTCGAGTTCCTTCGTTTCGCGGTGCGACAAACGTTTTCGACGTTCGAGGAAGATAACGAAGGAATGAGCGGTTCTCGTGTTTACGAGTCGAGTCGAAGGGAATGAAGGGTGTTCTCAGAAAAAAAGCATAATTCTATCCACGAGAAAGGATCGGTCGATCCCCTCGGGCGGATCTTCCCAGAACTTCTTTCCAATGATCGCGCGAATAAAAAAATGTTTCGCCCTGCTCGGCGCGAATTGAGAACGACGAATGACGCGCGTTCGAACGACGCCTCGCGCCTGAAAATTCGCTCTCGCGACGCGCCTCGATCTACAATGTACCTAGTGGAGCTGATGACGCGGAAGCTGACGGTGAGAGCGAGGAGATCGAGCCGAACCAAGTTCCTTCCGAGCGACGGAGATGATAACCGTCGCGCGGATCGGACCCGCTCCACCACTCGAACGCTTTAAACCGAAGCGGCCACGATCGATGTCGGTAATTAAGACCGGCTCCGAAGTCGACCGTAGCTGGTGTGACTCCGCCTAGCGACTACCGCGGCCTGTGGTTAGCGGCGGTTGTTAGGAGCGTTTAACTGTCATTTAAGCGGGATTAAAGATAATCCAGTTCACCCGTTACGCCTGGAGAGCGCGGCGGCTACCTCGTACTAACTCTCGATCAAGGACGTTTTATCGACCGTGAGCTTTGGCGAAATAAGAGCCGCGAACGCAGTATTAGTGCGCTTGAGAAAAAAAAAACCGCCCTTGCGCGAGTCAGAGGTGAACGCGTTTCCGATCTTTCGGGGCTCTTGATCTTTTCCGCTGTTTTTTTCGCAGTGTGAATTACGCCGATGAGCGTCTCAACGTGATTAATACGCGTGGAAGCAATTCGTGTCGCGTTTGAGACGTACTCGAGGGAAGATTCCTACGGAAAGAAGAAAATTCGTGCGAAATACTACGGGCCACTCGTCGAATTCATGGCACCGTTGAATACCCACTCCGCGTCGCGCGAGAGGCGCGACGCCGACGGGACGCGGCTATCGGTCAATCGACTAATCGCCAGGAGGCGGAAACGCATCTGGGTCCCCAGGCTACGCGCTCGTTTCGATACCGATAACCCGACTTATAGCCGTAGGCGTTTCAACCTCGGCGGACCAACAACTCGACTAATCTCGCGCACTACATACGAAATTAATCAAGCGCGAGCGCGACGGTGACTAATCGGCGCGAGGGAACGTCTAACACTCGGTTAAATCGTCGAGTCGCTTAACGAGCCGGAACATTTTTCAGGGTCCGAACTCGAACGCTCCCCGCTGCTCCGTCGCAGAACGGTCCCGCGAGGCGACCGTGTAATTCCGTGAGAAATAATTAGCAATGAATCCCTCGCAATGCAATTGAAGGGTGCCATATGCAAAAAGGTGTAAGTGCCATTTTCAGCAAAATATGGTTTTCTATTACGAATAGGAAGTATGTGAAATTTTTTGGAGAATTTTTATTAAAAAATGTATATCTATATTAGGCAGAATCTATACTGAACAGAATCAGATACCTAATACGTAAAGCTAATTTTTTTTTTCATTAAAATTGTTACATTAATTACTCCTGTAAAATTCTTCTGTTTGTACATAACACGTTTTGCATATGGCACCCTTCAATTATACATAGGTATAGTATAAATTACGCGAAAGTGTCCGACGTACGGAAATTCCGTACACGGAGGACGTCTACTCACCACCAACAGGATGCATCGATTCTCCGAAGTGACGCCACCGCAGCCGAGCCAACTGCCGATCACAGCCAGAACTCCCGCGGCTATCAGGGCGTACGCCAAAATCGGGTACGTCGACGTCGCCAATAAAGACACGTAGCCGTGCTTCGACACGACGGTCCAGATGCCGATTCCACCCACCGCTAATCCGGACAGCTGAAACACGCGAACGGACGGTGCGATGAGAGACCCGCGACGTTCGGAGACTCCGATTGCGAGCTTTCGAACTATGTATAGCCGGGCGGTCGGTTTCGTGTTCCGTCGCCGTGTCAACAAAGTCGCGCGCTTCGTTGGGCCCGTCTCGATTCCGCTCGATGGAAACGCGCGACGATTTTAAGGCGATCCTATTTCACTCGCCGGGGCATAGGTAACAGCGCGAAGTTGTAAACAAGGCTGGACGAGAAGGGACCAACTCTCGTGCGCTATATCGATCGTCCTACCGAAGAGAGGAGCGCGCACACACCGCGAAAGATAAGCGTAGCGCCCCCCTCCTCTGCCGCTACTCCTCGCGCGTATGGCTATACGTGGATAAAGTTGTAAGATTTTACGGCGCCGCGCCGGTACCTGGCACCGTCGTCAACCCGATTCCGATCTTCATTGCTCGTTTCCGTGAGAGTCTCTCGCAAGTTAGCCGTCGGCCAACTTCGGCCCGAGTGTGCGTCGCACGCTCGTGCTCGTGTCCCAACCTACGCGTGTACGTGTAATATACACACGTACCCATCGGGACGCGGGTTATGTGTAGGTACGAGAACAGGAGAGGAGACTGCACCGGATGGTGCGCGGAGCTAGTTCGCAAACTTCGTACCAGGTGGTCGGTGTTATTAAGCAGCGAGAGCGTTAATTCCCAAAGGGCGAATCTTCCGGTGTTCCTCGAGGAAGGAAAAGAAGGACGTTCCGAAAGACTCCTTCGGAATTTGCCCGTCGGACTTGGAACGCTGCCACCTCGTCGTTTTCGAGAGAACCTACCCTCCCTGGCTCGGTTCGCCGATTGTGCGAACTGCGCGATAACATCCCAATTAATTAGCGTTCGTCGATCGAGCGCAGAGCGAGGGATAATAGAGTCGATATCAGGGTACCTATAGCTTCTCGTCCCCCCCGCCACGTCCGACCTTCGAATTTCGGATCGAACCCCCGGGGCTGACGCGACGAAAGTGCAAAGTTCGCAAACTATGCACGTGCGTTCCGGGTGATACGCCGACAGGCGATGGGTGTGCCTGTTATCGAGCAGCGTCGTTATCCGCCCTCGTTACCGCGGAAGGTGCGCGCGCGACAGCGAGCAATGAATATATACGTACCTGCTTACGTCACGGTACGCATAGACGTATTATTCGCGCGTGAAAGGGCCAGAAGTGGGTGGAATAGGAAACGTAGGACGACGCGGGGGAGTCGCCCTGGATTAAAATACAACCGTGTGACCGAGGGGAATGGAGGGGAGTGTCACGCGGAGGATAGTCAGCGAACTAGGTGCCGGGCATTATTAAGCGGCAGTTCCGTCCCGCGGGAAAACGATTCATCTGTGGAAGCGCTACCCCGAGTACGGGGGAGGGGAAGAGTAGCCGTTCTCTCTCTCTCTCTCTCTCCCTCTCTCTCCCTCTCTCTCTCTCGTTCCTGAGACAGCCGACGGACCTCACGAGTAGACGCGATCCCTGAAGGGTGGTCCGACACATTTCCTCCTTCCTCACCGAGAGACGTCCGATCTTCGATCTCGAATCGAGCCCCGAGGCGCGGAAACCGGCGCAACGATTATTTTTCATCGTCTCGCTCCTCTTCAACCGTCGATCCGACTCGCGAGAGTTCGTTCTATTCGTGAGACAGAAAGAGAGAAAGAGAGAGAGAGAGAGAGAGAGAGAGAGAATGAGGGAAGGACCGAGGAGAGAAAAAGAGAATCCACGCTAAACTAGAATACAAGGGCATCCGAGGAAGCATCCAGGACTCGGGAGGAGGACCTCGTAAAGCATCGGGCGGCGGTGTGCGCGCGCTCGCGCGGTACAATTTCAATGCCCCGCGCCATCCACCGCGGAATGCTCATAAAAAAGCGGCTTGCCGTCGCTCCAAAGACTTTATTTCCCGCGTATAGCGCAAGGAGGAGGGGAACCACACGGGGGTTCTCGAGACAGGGGAGATAAGGGGGAGAGGGTGTATCTTCTCCCACGACGTCACGAGCGAGCGCTCGAATTCCCGCGTTGAAACCTGTCCCGGTGATCGTAGAGAACCCGACTCGATCGCGCCTGTGCACCTACGTTTAATTCGAAAACCTACTCCGGGGCACTTGTAGTTTGGTTATCGCATTTACATACTCGCCGGTGCACCCACGTTTCGGTGAGCATCCGATGCGATATACGTGTGCGTATAGCGAGGAGCGCGCATACACACGTACCGTCGCGTCGTCAATACGTCACGTGAGTTCCGCAGGATTCTAAGTACACTTTTGGTGAAAAATGAGATATTCACATCAAGGTGTGTAAAAATGAATTCCGCATCTGTTGGTTTAGGAATTTGTCCTTCAAGTTCAAAAATGGCGCTATAGTAGCATTTCCACAAAGTTCTTTTTGCACATTATTGGCTTCCACATGGTCTAGGTACTGTTTACAAGCTGTTGCAAGTTTTCTGTGTATCGTTGTAATTTAGATTGCTGTTTTGTGTTTAAATATGTGGGATTCAGATGAGTGGTCTGATTTTGCAAGCTCAGAGAATCTGAAAGTTCATCTCTATCGTCATATTTCAATTTTGAATACAATATAGACTTCTTAAAACCCACAAAATATCTCTGTGATGTACGTGAAGAGTATAGGAAGCTGCAAAGAGAAAAAAGAATATCAGTGAGAAGGAACAAATTGATTTTAATAAGCACAGGCGATGTTATGGAATTACATGGTTCTAAGTACAGGTGTTATTTTTTTTTAATATCTCAGCAGTATGCTTTAACAATGTAAATGTCAACACATTTTCTCTGGCATCCTTTGCAAATAAGGTGATTTATACGTTTCCATCTTAAAATTTGTAAAATATGAGAGAGAGAATCACAACAAAAGCTGTGTTAAGTTAAACCCTAAAAATTGCTTTATCTCAGAAGTTACCAGAATGGACTTAGAACCCTGTGGAACTCACATGACGAATAGCTATACGGGAATGGCATGCGTATGGTTAGGGAGTGTATTATTCTGGTTGTATGTACGCACATACGTATTAATGGGTAGAAAGGTATCGGGGTGCGCGAATTCAATGTACGCATAGGTATACGCGCGCACGCGGTAGTGGAATCGGGCTCTTTAGGAGCTGCTAATCGGGATGTAGATTGTAGATTCCAAACTCCACGGAGCTCCGGTGGGAAGAATCTCTACGCAGGTACAGAGCGAGGTTACGAATGTATGGGGTTCGACGGGAGAGTCGGTGTGCGTGTGCGCGATAATGGGTACCCCCTCGGGTCCTCGCGGAGAGCCGCGAGCTCGTGCCCCCCCGCGATAACATCGAAACACGTGTGTCGAGTCGCGCGAAGCTCTTCGCGCGCGCGCACACCGGTTGTGCCGCACCGCCGCGCCGCTCGCGCGCACGCGTAAATCATGCGGCCGATACCCCTTCGTACCGCGCGCGTCGCGGGTATCATATACGCGGACGTAATGTAGATTTCGGATAAGGCAGAGCGTCGTAAAGGGTTATAGAACGGTCCTCACGGGGCACGAGGAGATCTCTTTCATTCCCCGGCGCGTGTACCATATTTCTTTCGTAACATGCGTGTACCCGCGGCGGTGGCCTTATAAGGTCGGCCTGACCCATTAAGAGACCCGCTCGGCGCATGGCCCTCGCGTTATTCGGGAGTGCGGGAGTATTCGTATCGTTTCGAAATCTCCGCGACCGGTGCGTGGGTGGAGAGGAAAGCGTTCCCCTCCGTCCCTTCTGCGGTCGACCTTGAAGGTGGGAATCGTGAAAAGAGAGGAAGCTACAGCTTCCCCCTTCTCTCCGTCGGTCAATCCATTTAAAATTAATCGGTCGACATTTTCTCGATGTTTATAGGTATTTTGCTGTTATCGGCTCCGACGGGGCACCGTCGCGAGGCGTGACAAGCCTATCACTTCTACCCAAGTGTTATACATTGCAATCGAATCGCGAGTAGGTATCTAACCGAATCCCGGCTCCGTTCGACGGGGAGAGCAGCCTCGCGTAAAGGTGCCAATTGCCGTGTAAATCGCTGGTAATTAGCCAATTACGTAACAGTCACCACGCTCGCGGCGGGCTGACCGGATCGATTCGAGATTCTGCCGACAGAGTGCGCGATGAATACTTGATTAGCGACTCCAGCGTCGAAAAGTCGTCATTTTCAAAATCTCGACCGGACGAGGAGTCGTGCCGTTAGGCGCGGACGTTCGCAGGAGAAATACACCCGATGTGTGGGCGTCCGCGCGCGTTAACACGGAGGCGATGACGACGACGATGACGACGACGAGGTGGGGTCGCGATGCGCGTGTACCCCTCATTAACATAAGCGGAGATCTCTCCACGAGATAACTCGTGGATTTAATTACCGGAGGGTCGTTCGTCTTCTTTCGTCATAAAACCGATCGGGCGCCTGCCGGAACGATAAGGAGAAAATTCTCCTCGATTCTCTCTCTCTCTCTCTATCTCTCTCTGCTTCGACGAGATACGCACGGCGATTCGAATTAAAGCGCCTTTCGACTTACATTAGTTCCGGCGACCGTATATCGACGCATGCCCGCTGAAAGTGCATAAGTCCGCAAGTCCGGAGAGTCGAGCGCACCGAAGTTATTTACCTCGTGAAATTAGAATAATTATGTACATCCACCTGACTCTTCCAAGAGAGCCGCACCTTTTCTTCTCCCCTTCCTCCAACATGGCCATCTCCGGCATCAACTTCGCTTCACCTATCCTCCTCATTCTTCGCCGCACCTTCGAGATTACGCGCCGAGTAACGCGTCTGGGCGAGAGAGTCAGTCTCACTCGGGCATGCCGACGGCATCTCGACCTTGATCGATATCGTTTTCTACCTCGCCCGCGCCGCTCGACGCGCGACAGAATTATCCGACGTAGGCTATTCGTCGGTGCGTAGCTTCCGCGACATTTTCAAGATTCGCGCGGGGGGAAAGGGACGCACGACCCGCGCTCTCTTCGTCGGCGTTCATATCGCGTGGAAGAGAGGGAGACGCGGTGACATTTTCGAAGAGTCGCGAAGACGGAGGGTTTTCAGGCGGGAGGTGGAGACGACAGCTACACGCCCTCGGCAAACTTAACGGGGCGAATGTTGTATCCTTGCCGCGTACCTATATATGCGATCCACGTGAACGCAAACGTCATCGCCGAGTAAGCGGTGAAAATCGTGACGCGCGCGCGAGGACGCTTGGGCTCGTTTTACTTCGCATCGCGACATCTGTTATACGCGCGTGTACGCGCGCTGTAAAAGAGCGGTGTAAATAGATGTAATCCGTCGTGCGCTATCTAGCCGGCAAAGTCGACTCCTCGTAATCGCGGGCCGTTTGAATCCCCCGTTCGTTTATGGCAGTCTTTATTATCTCATCGTACCCTCGCGCCTGGATAGACGATCTCCCCTGTTGTCGTGAGTTGACGCGCGACGACAACTCTGCGGAGGGAGAAGCGACGCGATTCTCCCCTCGGGAAATAATTATTATCAACCCACGGGAAGGACTGGCGGAGCGTTTCTCGCGGTATCCCCTCGATGAGCAGTCGTGGCAATTTATTCGAATATCCATATCCGGTTGCGCTGAACTGGAATACACAGCTAGAAATTCCCGCGCGCGGCTTCGTTCGGACGACTCGAAGGAAGTGCCTTTTAAGCTGGCCGCTCCCCCCCCCCCCCCCCCCGACGAGAGAATTCTTGGATCATTACTCTCACTCGAGACGCGCGCCCGAGACGACGCGTTTCTCTCTGGCTATTTCTCGTCGTTTCCCATTTCTCTCTATTTTTCTCGGCGGATATCGCGAGAGTCTACCCCTCACGGCGCAGCGGCCACCGCGTCTCATCGTCAGTCTCGTTCGAGCGGTGAGTACGCGCATTCGCGCGCGTCGACTTCCGTGCGAATCGTTCCACTCTTCCGGTTGGAGAGAGAAGTACGCTTTTAACTCTCTCAAATGCGAGGATCTTTTCTCCGCCCGCGTCGTTATTGTATTTCATTTCTGTAAGCCTTACGCTCGAAAGGCTCGGAATAGGTATCACAGCCTTCAGGTGGAAATATTCTCATTGCCCGCGTCGTTACGCGTATAGGATACTCGACCAACGGAGGTAACGTGCACCGAGGAAGCGAAGAAAAATCGAGGGCGGCTCTCTAAACGGTTCCGGCGGCACTTTTATCGATCTCTCGTTAGACGACGGCATCGTGCGAAATCTCGCAACGCGCGAAAACTTTGTCAGAGAGTACGATTGGCAGTGCTTGGAGGAAACGATACGAGTAAACATCTACTTTTCCCCGAAAACGGCGTTGAAACGCGTGCACTCGCGTAACCCGGTATCGTATGCTCGCGCGAAATGCATCTGGTACGCACGGCACGTCGAGCTCGCTCAAACGCGGGATATTTAGCGTGTCATTGTCGGTGCAGACATATTTGCGCGGCCTGACGTGCTTCGCGGATAGATGGATAGCTCGGCGAGGAACCTCACGGGAACTGCGAGGAGTATAAAACGGAGGAGGGGAAGCGGACAGAGGGAACCTTTCCACAATGTTGCGTAGAAGCCGCTGTAAGCAGATACGCGACGCATACCCCATTGTGACTACCATGGGAATTGCACGCGGCTGCGGGGGATTGGAGATAAAATTTTTATTTTATTTTACGCAACCCGTGCAACTCCCGTGCGCGACCTCGACGAGGGATACTGTCGGATTGTGCGCTGCAAATGAAAATGGAAAATTGGAAGCGGCAATTGAAGCGCGCTTCCGTACGCGATACGCGCGCTGGTGTACATGTACGTCATATCGAATGGCTTACGAGGTAAACGATACAGGAGCGTCACCGAGATTCTGGCTATTCCGCCCCGAAATTGGAAAAAGTCCGAGCGTACCTCGCGGTTGACGTAGATATACGTATTACGCATTCTCGACGTTCTAATTTCGACGCGCTCTTGAAGCTTCCTTCCTCTTTCTCTCCTCGTTCCGTATTTACGAGTCGTTCCAGTTTAAAAGCGTGCACGAATAAACGAGAAAAAAATGATTTAATAAATATTCATCCAATTTAGGAACAATATACGCAACAATCGCACCGTCTCCCGTTGCCTAATGACAGCTCGTCGCGCCCCGTGAACTTGTATTAGTCGGTAATTAGCGGCTCGTCTGGGAGGAGAATCCGTAATGATTATAATTAAGACGTTACGGGGGCGGTCCTTGAATTCTCTCGGCGCAAAGTCGGTGGAGGAGAGGCGAGCTTGAAAGGGAGGGACGTGGAGAGCCAGAGAAAGAAAGAGAAAGAGAGAGAGAGAACTCGGATCGATCGTCCAAAAATCGTAATTTCCGTCGGGACGTCTGGTCGACGATAAAATTATCGATTATTCGATCGAGCGCCATCGAAACTCGTACTCGAGATTCCAAAAGTTAAATTATCGTTATTCGACGGAGACATTTCACCGCTTCCGCTGCTCTCTTCCCGAGTGAAATTGTTCGGAAATTACTGAAAGTATTAGGACGTCCCGCAGGCGGAAAGAAAAGATGCGGGCGTCCCACGCGTCGCGGAATCGATTATCGTCCTGAAATCTCGAATCGGATGCCGGACGATGCGACTTTCTCCTTGGCCTTTTCACCGATCCGTCGTACAGGCGTTCGTTATCTCTCCGAAAAACGGCGAGAGGCGAGTCTATCGTACAGGGGTGAGAATTAATTCAGGAGCGTCAGGGGACGGGCTGATAATTAGTGCGGGCGTACCGCACCCCATCGAGACGTACAATGAGCGGGAGCCAAGGCGTAGATGCATTTCTGCATCTGAATGCCATTGCACCTCCGGATGCGACTCGAATCTAGATAACGGACGTTAATATGCGCTCGCGAGCGGTACTCGGAATTGTTTGCATTGTTCGACCGCGCCGAGCGAGTCGGCATAATGCCGCATTATTGTTGCATTATTGCGGCATTATCGAACCGCATCACCCGCACGGACATTGGCATTCGTTAGACGATGCGTGGGCAATGTGGACGCGACTCGTATCTGTACGCGTATTTTTTGGTGGATGTGCACAGGTGCGACGATCCCCGCCGATAACAGCGATAAGAATTTATTAATCGTTCGTGCCGAGCGCGATAACGCCCAGTTTGCGCGCGCGCGCACGCGCAAGAGAGAGAAAAAGAGGAGGAGAGAGAAAGAGAGAGTGGACGTGACCGAAAATTGCCGTAACTTCGCCTCGGAAAGAAAAATGGACGACGGTTTTCCAACCGGAGAACGTCTCGCGCGGTTTCCAGATGGAACCGCGAGCGTGACCGAGTCCGTTCTCACGTTATTACCGCACGGAGACGCGATAATTCCCGTCTCGACGGTGTCGCGAGTTACGCGAGTTTCGTGCGGTCCTGCGGCCACCCTGCCCTTTCGCTTCTCGTTTTTCACTCTCCGCCCGCCCAGTTCGATTATCGAGGGGCGAGAGGCCGCTGCGGGGCTATAAAAAAGTGCATTTAACGATGCCGCGGGGTCCGCGCAACTCGACGAGGGTTTACGAGTCTCCCGCAAAGCGAGCGCCGATAATTCGCTCGATAATGCGAGCGAAGGGGGTCGAAAAGGAACGAAAAGTGTAAGAGGAGGAAGAGAAAGAGAGAGAGAGGAGGAAGGGGGAGAGGGAGAGAGAGGGATAATTGATGAAAAGGTGGAAGGGACGCGTCGCTTCGATCCTCACCTTTTCGCTTCGCGACGAGGCGTTGACATTAAAGCTAAATTATCGCCCGCCACGGGGTTTCGCGGCTTTCATTTTTCCACAACACCGACACATCACCCGTGCCGCCGCCTCTGTCCGCCAAACTTCCTCTTGCGATCTTTCCCCCTCCCTTACATCGCTGTCTTTCTCGCTCTCGTCGTTGCCGTAAAGAGCAAAGTGCAGTCTACCGATCGAGCGACGCGAGAGAACTTTATTAACACTTTACGGGATGTCGTCGGGCCGGCGACGAGGTCGTGGTATTTTTCGCACCCAATTCCCCGACGGCGAGAGATGCGAGGCTCGCGTACTCGTTGATTGCCAGATTTTAAATTGCGCTCATACGTTGTTTTTATCGAATTTATGTAATATGTATAACTGTCGTATATCTGCATACGCGTGTATAACAGTCAACGTGAACTTGAGTATCGAATGAAAATACGTAGACGATCGTAGCCACTCGATTCTACAGGGTCTTCATAAATCATTACAGACCACGTGACAAGCCACGTGACCTGTTGGTTGAGAGCTCGGACTAGTACCAATTGTGCAGTGTTGGTTGGATATGCGCGTAGGTCACGTGGTCTGTAATCATCTATGAAGACCCTGTAGGACAGGCATGGGAAAAATAGCCTGCGCAAACGCTCTGCCTTCGTTTGCGAAGAAAAGGAACATGGATAATTCGCGAAGAAGTCCCACGCGCCGATATAGCGCGGTTGAAACGTATTTCTTGGGAAAATGTTCGCGGGATATGGGTGCGCCTGTACGGTTCTCCCACCCCGCGGTTATTACATCCGTGGGCAGACGAGTAATCCGCTCTCAAAGTCGAACCCCGTATCCATTTACAGTTTACATCGAGATTGGATTCGCTCGGTAATTCAACGCCTCTCGCGAAGTTGGGGCCGCCGTGCGGCGTATATAGCGACGGCGTTGCGATAACAATTAAAACAATGGCGTCGTTAGGATTACGAGTTGGAATTAGCGGAGCGGGAGTGGGTCGTACGGGCTACCGCGCCGGAAGGGCCTCTCGAGAAAGATGCGTTATATCGCGATGGAGGTTTTGCGTTACTCTTCAATTCAATCAACGTTTGGCGATTTATTTCGAAAATGAGTAGAACGAAGTTTCTCGAAAAGTACTCCAGTAATCGTTCGATACTCACGAACAGTACGACGTTGTAAATGTGCAGAACGTATTTCAGGAAGTTCACCGAGCAGCAGCCGTCGTCCCTGGTCCTTATCCTGGAGGACGTACCGGGTAGTCTCTCGGCACCCTTCGCCATTTCGAATGTCGAGGCTCGCTCGTCGCCTGTTACGTGTCGAGCTTCGCGACGCGTCACCTCGTCATCGCTCCTGAAACGAGAAAAACGGTGTCGATCGATTAATTCCAACAGTTTCGCGGTGTTCGGCGACAGCTAAAATTTCAATTCCCCGGGGTCAATGAATTTTCCAGACCGAAAATCCGTCAATAGAAATATATCTCTCGAAGCGAAATATGCCAGAGTCAATAATTATCGTCCCGGTGCAACCAACGAGATGGAAGCGGGACTGCATCGCGGCGAGTTATCCCGGTGAACCGCGCCCGCGTTGGGCCACGTGCCGAGTGTGCACACTCGTCCATCCAGTCGCGTAAATGCGTTTACGAGCGATCCATCGCGTCCAGCCGTGTGTCGACTCTGCGATTTACGCTCAACGCGTTACCCGCGGTGTTATTTAAACTGTAAATAAGTCGGATAAACGCGTCGACCCGCGATACATTGTACGCGGTCAGAGCGGCGAGCGCTGCAGCGTGCCACCCTCGTACTCGGTTCGAACCGCTGCAACGTTGTTGCGACGGAACCTCACTGCCATTGTTTCAACACCACGCGTGTCAATTGCCGGCGATGAATTAATTTGTATGGGCGGACGTCGATCCTCCGCTGGGAAAATACTGTGAGGATTTAGAAAAAAAAAAGGATCGAGAGCAAATAATGGTTCAATTCCCCCCGTCGCTCGTTGGAAACCTCTAGTCCTTCCTTTCTCCTCGAGACTGGATCGCACTGTCGCTCGGCGGGATCTCTCCGGAGGCCCTGCTATGATACCGCCCCCTCCTTCCTCCTTTCACCCTCCTAAACCCCTCAAAGTTGATATTTATAGTCGATGATCCTACGAACTAGTCTCTCGGACACGCTTTCACGTCCGAGAATAATTTTATCAACATATCGTGGCTTCGTTCGGCGGGAGCCCAAAATAACGGGGCCTCGTGGGTGCAGACGTCCGACGCGGTGCAGCGTCTATCACGTCTGGTGGGAGGAGAGCAGGGAAAGCCGATTTGCCGGGGTCCGGGCGGAGTAGGGAGGGGAGAGGATGCGAGACGTCCGTGGTGGTCCGTGGTAGATAAATTGTAGGATTTCGGGGAAGATCCGTGGATTGCATCCCGGGGAGGTTTTCGGCTGACGTCGAAGAAGTAGAACGAGTTTCGGCTGCCGATGCGCGTGTAAACGCATACTTACGCGTATGAACGGAGAAGAAGAATCGAAACTTCGTATGGCTGATTCAAGGTGGGATCTCCTTGTTTTCCGTAGGATTATCTCTAAAGGGAGTTTCGGTTCCGTAGATATCTACTTATCGCGTCGAAACCCCGACGCGATATAGAGGGAAATGTGGGGTGAAAGGGAACGCTCGAGTTGGCGCCTCACTGTCATCGTACGGATGATGGTCGCTGGAAGCCATCGGAAGCGCTCCGTTCAACCTCATACGTCCCTCTGTAGGTATATACATATGTACCTATACCTTTGGCTACATAAGGGGGGATTAGTTCGTGGTCGATACGACTATGTTGACGACGACGACGACGATAGATCGACGCGATCCCTCCTCGAAGCGACGTTCCAATTTCCGCTCAGGTATACCAAACCACATACACTGGTAGGATGTGGTACGGATACGCGTATCTACCGGGCAAGTTTCCACTGGCCGCCTCATGCATTTATATAGGTAGACGTTGACGCGCGATAGACGGTTACGGGTATGTCGTAATAAAGTCGAGATGCACCTTCGGGTCGAAGTGTATCCCGCGAAGAGGCCGACCCGTCGCTCTCTTATTTCAGAGACGGTGGATCGATAATTTCGGAATGCATCCACCGTTCGATCGGAAGAGTCGATGCGAGGTGCGAGGGGACTTGAAACTTTGGAGCGCACCCAGCGATAACGCCGTTTTCTCTGCCAAGGAATGCGTTGCCTCGACGTATCGCCGCGGTTGTAATACCGACGGAACGTGGTTCGCGTAAGTCGCGGGAACGAAATTGCTATTCACTCATCTGTTGCGAATTCGAGCCAGCTTTTCGCTCGTCCTTCTTTGGTGCTCTCTCGCTCGGCGCGCGCCAGAGTGAAAATGGAAACGAGACTGGAAGCGATACGGTGTTCGATTGTCGAGTAGGTACCGACGTTCCCTCTACCTTTCAGCTGCTGCGCGAATCCGTTGAATAGGATGCGGCGAGCGTCTTCTGGTCGAAGCGCCTGGCAGAGTATCTTCGTTCTTGGAACGATGCGTTTGAATTACCATTTTTCACGCATACCTCTCTCTCTCTCTCTCTCTCGGGTAAAAGAATTATTCTTTCCTGCGCTTTCTCATAGATTTTGTTACGAATACGAGAAATAATTTGTAGACAGATGCGCCAATTTTCCCGTGTGCAAGTGCCCGACATTGATTCGACGAGTAATTCTTGCCACGTGGTCGTAATGGGTGGCCGAAGAGGTAGACGAAGCGAAGAGGCGGGAGGAGAGCGATTGGTGAGAACGAGCAGCGATTAGAGTCCCATTTCTGGCTTCCACGTACGATTTCATTATAGTATCCCGATTGAATTCGTCTCGCGGGCCCGAAGTACGAAGGAGGATCGCTCCGAGCTCGTCACTCGTCGTTGTTCGCGGTGAGCGGAAGTCGCTCTCGAATATCGAACGGAAGAGGGACCAGAGGAGATCGTGAATAGCGGGAGGAATGCAGAAAACGGTCGAAGTTGAATCGGCAGAACGAAAGAGAAGGAGGAGACTTGAATTATGAAACCTCCTCGAGAAATATCCATTCTAGGAAAGACCCCGAAGAGGTGGATCATGGGAAGGGCATCGCTTGGCGTAAATAGTTTCGCGTGAACCGAACAGGAAAAAAGCAGGAGCGTATTGGGTAGAATAGAGAGGTGGAATGTCGAACAAGCTCCTGATATGAGGACGGAGCGAAGAGGTGCGCGGTGGTAGGGGAAGGGCGTCGGAACGAGTTCTATTTATTTCCCCGGCCGATTTAAAAGCGACACATTAGCAGGCTTAAGCGGATTGTTTCACCGCGATAGATGTGGACGCCCCTCGCGTTTACACCGGCTATTTACGCGGGGTGATAGAGCGCTCCGCTTATCCAAAGCCGCAACCGTTAGATCAGCCGGAAAGAGAAAGAGTGTGGCGCTTGGAAAAATATTTCGAGAGCACCTCGTTCGCGGACGCGTTCCGCTTTGGGCGAGATGAAGAACGGGTGAGAGGTCGGAGATGGAAAACGTTCGTCGAGGAGAGAGACTTTTATACGCGCGGAACCCACTCCATTGATCTTTCCCTCAGCGTCGCGTCGCGTTGAATAAACCTTGACTCGCTGAATATTTCATTTATCGACGACGACGTCCTCCCGTGTCCCTGTGTCTCGGCGGGGGACATAAGAGCCGTGGTAGAAAAGACGGGGGAGACACCGTGCGCGGGTCTATCGGATACGCGTTCCGTGAAAAAACGTGCAACGTCCCCGCTCTGATATCTAGGCTTTTCGAAACGGCCGGAGAATCTCGAGAGCTGAGCAAACGAGTCGACAAATTTACGAGAAGCTATTTATTTTCAACTATCCAACCTTGAGAATAAAATTGTATACATTTTTTCCTCCTCGACGTCTCGCCTTGCTTTTGCGCGGGTCACCGAAAAATGCGGTAAATCAAGCGACTCGTATTTCAGAGCAGTGGTAATGGCTTCCGCGGTTGCAAAATAGCCTCGTCTCGCGATATATACGCGGTACAGTTATTAATCGCGGTTCGCGGGGCGGGCTGAAAGACGAACGAGATTCGGAAGGCCGGAGCGCGTGGCATCGGCGCGGAACGAGTCACAGGCTCCGTTATCCGTGACGTCTTTAACGACTTCGGACACGGCAACGAGATGTTTATTCGACTCGCGATCGTGCCTCATCTCGACACCGAGAGCCGTGGTACAATAATGAAATAGTCGGAAACGAGATCCTTCGTATTCGGATGAGATGTGGAACGCTTCCACAAATGACAATTTATCGCTCCCCGAAGATCGGTCCGACGACGGTCGAGAGGCGTCGCGCGTGGCGCGCACGGGAATGCAGTCCGCGTGCGGCGGATAATCGACTCGCCGTTGATAAGAGTCGAAGATCGTCCAACGATCGGGCGGAGCGCGGGTATAATATACGATTCGACGCGTGAAACGCGCCTTTTACAATCGGTGAACGGATCGACGACGTCCCTACGGCCAGCGGTCTCGTTTCATCTCGAAGAAACACCTTCCGGGCACGCGACTTGCGTAACGCATTCCGCGCGTCCCACGTGTTAAAGCCGGGCGCGTGGCACCCACTCGACGTGAAAATACCCGTGGCTGAGCCGCATGACACGCATTGTCTCCTTCGAGTCTGTTTTTAGAGCGCGACGGATGAAGAAAAGCGTCCGCGGTGACGCCGTTTTTCCGAGGAATTTCGCGCGCGGCTTCGAAGTTGTTCGGTATTCGTGGAAATGAGAGCGCGTAACGCGCGGTGTAGTATATCGATCGAGCGCTAGCGATACCCACGCGAGCGGACGAAAATCAAGGCCGCGCGGATGTGGCTCGACAAGATCGTCGACGGTAGAAGAGAATGAGGAATCGCCTCTCTTTCTCTCTCTCTCGCGCGCGGCAGCTCGCTCATACACGTCGAAATCGTTATCACCCCACGGCGTCAATTCGTGCCGCGTATCCTCATTTATTCAACGTCCTACGGTGATGACCATTTTATCAATTGAGCCTATCATCCAATCGCATTAACCTTGTCACCCATTCAGCGACCCCTGGAAGGCTCGTTATTGCTCTGTTCCTGTGACATATCGCGACGCGCTTCGAGGAAATTGACGCGGTTAAGTGTCACGCGCGTATACATATGTATAGCTCCCGCGGCGACCGTTCTCGACAATCGCGCCGACCGTTACACCAGGCGACACGAAAATCTCGGAGCGAGGCTCTCCGACGATCGAGGCAATAATCGCGAACGATTCAACGTCGCCGTGTGGCGCGCAACCCGACGATCGATCCGCGAGGAAATCCGCGCGCACAACGGCCTTTATTCCCGCGACGGCAGCGCTCGCCGATCCGTAGCGAATCCGCGTACTCACCCCGCAAAAAGTCCGATCAGCCTTCTATCACGGGGCACCGAACACGCGAGCTCGGCGCGTTATCCCCGACCTCGTTGGGGAGCCTACATGCAAAAGCACTCGTGCGCGGGACCGCTCCGCCTTACATCTACAATGTACGTAAGCGCAATTCTATAGATCGGCCGGGCGCACGCGTTCGTGTGAGTGCGCGCTCGTTCCCAGAGAGCGCCTATCACGGCACACGTAAGTAGGTGCACGAGCACGCGCGCGTATTCGCCGCTCCGATAGTCGGCGTGTGAGCGGAGATGGGGGCTTTATCGCACGGTCGCGCGCCGAAGCTCGGCTGACCAAGATTCGTCAGATGAACGACTCCGTCGGTTCCCTCTTTTGCGCGGGGACGGCGAATGAAATTCGAAGCGGTATCTCGACGTACAATTGCGCAAGCCTCCGCGCTACGGTGCATCCGCGCTCGAACGGTGTAGATAAGGGACGACTGTAAATGCCGGAGCCCTTCCACGCGTAATGAAAGATCAAGAAGAACAGATATCTCGAGATAATTTACGACGGTGGAGGGAGCGCGCGCGCGGGGGACGCTTCTAACCACCCTCCCGCTTTAAACTTTTCTTACATAACTCGGTATGGTGCTCGACGTAATGCACCCAGCTCTCCGAGATAGTCGTTGTACCGTTAGAGAGTCACGAGTCTACGGCGTCCCTCGAAAATTCAATTACCGTCGGATGGAAAAAATACTGGACATTACTGCGAGCGTTTTTATGCGGCGACGTAAGATTAAGTTCATCGGTAGGCAAAGAGGAGGAAAAGATTTTTTTGTCACTCAGTGTCAAATACTCGGTTTCATGGGCGTCCTCGACGCATGTGAAATCATCTTTCACACACCAATTCGTGAAAAGTTGCGCAGTGCGTGAAATAACCTGCGCAGTGCGTGAAATCGTCAACCTCGTATTTGACACTTAGTGACAAAAAATAGAATTCGTTATTCGGTTGTTTCGCGCCGTTCTAACGAGTGTGATTGCCGTACTCGCTTCGCTCGTGCGGCAAACTTCACACTCGTTAAAAACAGCGCTTCACGCCCTAATAACGAAAATAACTAGTATTAAGTACAAGCGAGTGCCGATTCTCTCGCGGAGTGCTTTCTCGTTTGGGCGTTCGATCGCAAAAATCTGTTGAAAGAATCATAAGCGGAACGCAGCTGGATGTGTCCTTTTAAATGCCGCTCAGCGAGACTCCTCGCGTTATTCCAATCCGCGAATGGAGTATGGAGATTCCTACTCGTCCGATCCCTTTTACACGGAGACTCGCGGAGAGATTGGAAGTCGTCTTCAGTCGACTGTATCTTTCTCCCTCTCTCTCTCTCCCTCTCTAGGCCGGACCAGAAGATCCAGAAGACTGCGTGGGCTCGGTCGGTTCCACTCGACGCGTGGGGGTTGCATTTTGAGGAGTGGAGTGCAGGTGTCCGCTCACCTTCGAGCGCGAGAGTAGCTCCGGCGCGCGCGTGCGCTCGTGTTTCTCGGATCAGTCGGCTGCCCACGCCATCCGCTCGCCGCGATTGCACCGTGTAGAATTGGATAATGCCGCAAAAATAGCCGGATTTATGCCCGCCGAAGAGAATTGTGGGAAGGTACAGCCACGTGAGTGCATGCCACTTTCTGCGCCCGCGTCGTTATTCGCGTGGGTGTAGCTGCTCGTTGCGTCGTGAATTCTTTGTACGCAATTGCAGGTATCCGCGCTACGTGTACGTCGACTATTGCGAGTGCACGCGAATGCGTTTATCGATTGCCAGGCAAAGCCCTCCCGTCGCACGAGCGAGACCGCGCGGCAAACGCGGCGGACAACGCGAAATTACTTCTCCCGCGGCAGAACTCGCCTCGAAGGAGAGAAAGACGTAGGTACACTCCGCCCTTCCGACGAAACGTTTGTCCGATTCTAGCGCGCGGTTCGATAAATCAACTACAATTTCTCCTGCTCGTCCGACACGCGGAATCGCTTTCTTCGAAACCGAGACAACCGGCGAACGAACGATATACGCGCCGCGTGTTTACGAGATGTACCGTCCTTGATATACCGCGGAGAGACCGAAGAGAAATGGAGAAAGAAAGAGGAAGTATTTATCATCCGAAACACTCGGAGATCTTCGGGGTTCGTAAACTGATTTACCAAAACTATCAGCGACTGGTTGGGTTTGTTACGCGTGCGTACCTTCGGCGTTCGTTCAAAGGTCTTTTCGTAATTGCGAGTCTTGGGAAGACACACGCATAGAAATTGCGGTGGAACTGGAAATGTCGATCGGGTTCGAGTTTTCATCGTTTCGCCCGGCATAAAGTTCCGGTAAGTCATTAAGGACGAATTTCAATTCCAGGGTGCGCGATTTTACGACGGGAAAGCAGGGTGCAGGGTGTGTATACGTTACCGAGCGATATAGAAAAAAAAGGGTCCGTTCGCACGTGCGTTGCGTGGTTTGTCCGCTGATTGCGCAAAAACAGGAGCAGCTGTTTCCGCCGGAGTTTAACGCCAGCCAATTTATAGTCGGGGCTAGACGCTAATTTACGAATGGCACGGGCACACGCGGGAAACTCGGAATGAATTAATTTGTTGCACCCGTGGCGCTGTTAGCGGCGCCGCTGGCGTGTAGGAAGATCCCCCGAGCTCCGGTAGGTGACGCTGCGACGCGCCTCTCCGTCGCGCGATCCTTAGCGGCACTGGAGGCTTCCTGCGCGGAGCGCGGGCGAGCGATCAAAATAAATTTGCGCGATCGGACGCTCCGCGTGAAAGCGGTGGGACGATTTGTGCCCCCCGAATATCGTGTCGCTGGGAGCGGCGAAATGACGCGACTTGATTTACGGGTTTGGCGAACCGTAGAATTCGTGAGAAATGAATTCCTCGATGAACGGGGATCGTTCAAAGTATCGCACACGCGAGAAAAGTAATTCGAGTGACAGTTTGAACGACGAATCGGAAAGACGTCGAGGACTCGACTCGCTCTTTCGACGCGTACTATTCGTTCGCTTCTCTTTAACGATTTTAAAAGTTCTTCCCTGGACGGTCTTCGGGCGAGTAGCGATCGGAATCGGAATGGACGAAACTCGTCTTTTTTTTTCCATGTCCCGAAACACTGGAAACCGGTTGATATCATCTCGAAAGTAAAGTTTCACTTTGTTCGGCCCTCTTCAATTCAAACAACACTCGCATACCTTTACGAAAAGTGCTCGTCGTTAGATCTTCTTAATTTAAAAGGAGCCAGGGCCCACAAGTGCAGCGATACCATCTCGTTTGGTCGAATCACGTCGGAAAAGTTGCCCGGGTCGAGAAACGGGAGGAAGGAAGAAACGAGAGCCGCGCGAGGAGGGACGATGAAAATGTCTGGTCGGCGAGTGAGAGTTGTGCGCCGATATACGTGTCAAATTGTCGCCGTAGAACGGGGGAAATGCCGTCCCGAAAAAGCGGGAAATGGAGAGCGTGGAGCAAAGCGTGCGGTTGGAGAAGAGGGAGGAGTGCGGGAATGTGGTAAAAATGGCGAAAGCAAGACTCTTCCCGAGACGTGAATCGTAAAGCCGGTTGGCGGTGTCGGAGGAGACGTCGTGGGACGTGACGTAATTATTGCCTTCGCTCCTTTAAAAGTCACCTCACAATGAACGGTTTCGTCGCTCGGCTCGAGTCTACGAAAAAGAGCGTATAGAGCAGGCCGTTGAATAGCATGCTCCGGCGAAAATTTAATTTCTTCCACTCCCCCCTCCCTCCGTCAGCGTCACCGTCGCCGTCGCGTTTCCTTTCCTCGTTTCTCCCGCGATTTCCTTCTTCTTCTTCTTCTTCTTCTCCGTCTAATGGCATCGACGAGGAGAGGCACTCGCGCGAGGTCACGCGCGGCTCGATTGTTTCCAAAATCAAATTCCACGTTTGCACGCGCATGTGAGAGAGTGAGAGAGAGGAAATTCACGGTTGTGCAGGCAGCTTAATGGCACTGGCTCGTTTCGCAGTCTCGCCGGGCTTTCAGAGGTGGCCAATTACGACGTTCGCGTCGGGTTCCACGCTCTTTCTCGTTTCCTCCTACGCTCGCCCACTCTTCCTCCTGGCGAAATGAACTCTCTCGGCCGACGCGATTAATTTCGAAAGAGCGGGTCCTGCGATCCGGCGTCGCACCGTTTACACGAAATCGATGAACCGAGATTTTTGTAATTACGAACAGAGGCCGTCGGGCTTTTTCTCGCACGGCGAATCTTCGTCGAGGGCAATTTCTTTCGGTGGAAAATTCGCGGATCTCGATCGCGAAGACCCGCATATCGCGCACCCAAGTTCGGGGGAATCGGATCGCCGTAACTGTATCTTATCCGGTCACTGGGTTATGTCATGTGGACTCGGTGGGATCCGTTGCACGCGCTGCTCGCCGTAGCGAACTCGATCGACCCGACTAACCTCGGAGGAGCCATTGTTGCAGGATAAATCGCGATACCATGACGACTAGTTTTCTCTCTCTCTCTCTGTCTCATATAGGTATATGTATAGATACGACGAGGCACTGAAAGAAGTACACACACCCAAGTATTTCTATAGTTTCACGGATATATACTTTCATATTTTTTTCTTCTCATTTTTCTCAAACATAGTATATCGTTATAAAAAGTTCGTTACGATTGTCGCGAGTATCCCACGTGGCACCATACACATGAAGAATGTGTATTTTGAGAAAAATGAGAAGAAAAAATATGATTAAAAAAAACAAAACGTGTGGCCGCCACGCGCGGAAGAAGTGAAACTTCGACACCAGTTTCTCTGAATTTGATTCCGGTGGTATTAGCTTCAATTGGCTCTACGAAGAAGCATTGTGTAAAAGACTTGCACATTACGGTTTTTCGTGTCGCCGCGCGCGATTTCAGTACCCTCAGCAAAGAAGTTTCACTTTAAAAAGTGCAATGATTTTCGCATCTCTTGTATTACGTACGTCATCGAAGATCCGCGTCAGCCATATTTAGGTATACCCCTTCGTACGTTCCATCCTATACATACAGGTACATATACATACACGCAGAGGAGACGTACCTATACCCAACCGATACGTGATATCGGAGTAGGTATTGGTGCCCGGAGAGATGCGCATGCGAATCCTCCGACAGAGTGAAAGGGGCGGTGGGTAGTTCGTTGCTCCGGTTCGACATTGGTATAGCGCGCGGATATCGGCTTAATCCGATCGCGAGGGATCTCGAAGGAGAATCAATTTCCAGATGGAGGAGAAGTCGTGTACGTAAAATTCCCATAAAGCCCCGAGTATCTTACGGTCGATAACGTATCAAGGGTAGGTAGAAATAGCGATTCGACCGTACCGAGCGTTAACGAGATACGGGTTTTAACCGGGAAAAACAGTCCGAAGAGAGAAAATTGCCTTCCAATAATGCAACGCGCGCGAGTGACGATATACGGAGAGAGATGAAGGAGACGACGTTTCGCGAGAACGACGTCAAGCGCGAGCTGCGTTTATCTCCGATACTTTATCAAGTTTTATACCGTCGCAATATCGCGTTTGCACGAAAATCGGAGCGATCCTCGGATTACTTCGTTCGATGAGACAGAGACCCCGAAGACGGTTCCTCGTCTCTACGCTCGTTGCTATTACGCGGAATTAGGATTCCGCGGAATAAAATGTGCCGATCCTCTAACTATCGTCAAATCGATAATTTATGCCGGGTTGAATGATCTGATCGCAACGTCGTCGAGGCTGAAAGGTAATTAGCGACATTAACGATGCGATTCTACTCGTTCTTCTTAATTGCGAGTCGGTTGCAGCCTCATTTAGGATCGAATTGAAGGGCTTATTGGAAAAACGTGACAAGCCACAAAATCATTTTATTGAGAAGACGAGCTTTGAAGCTTCATAAAAATCTGTGAAATGCATATTTGATTAATATAACCCCTCAGTGTTTTTAACAAATGTACTCTAGCTCATATATTAACGTCTGCAATCTTAAAGTATGAAAAAATAACGCAGGGGACTACTACAAAGTAAACTATTTATTTTTGAACAGAGTGTGGCTTGTCACGTTTTTCCGATAAGCCCTTCAATTATACCAGCGAAATACAGACATTCGGGTACACGGATCGTCTTTTGGAAAATCGAGCGAATCAAGCGAAGAGCTTTTTCTTCGTCTATTTCGCGTAAACAAATTCAACAGCGATCGCGTCATCCGCGATCAGAGCCCGTTTATCACCTACACGCTTCTTTATGCGTTCGAAAACAAACGAATCGTGACGATATCCGAGGTGGTGGTTGTGGTGGTAGCCCGTCCCCAGATGGCCCCAAGAGGAAACGACGGCGATAAGGCCGATATCGCTGGCGCGCGTAGTGGCGACATCTGTCGATACGAGCTTTCGATTATTTTCATAACGCAGCGGAGACCGTCCCCCTTCCGCTACTCTCTCGGGTGCTCGGTACAATTTCCTTCTCGAGATAGCCCCCCGCGTTATCGTTCGCGCTAGCGAATCCTCAACGACTCTATGAATATTTATCAGGCGCGACGCGGAAAATTGAATGCAATTACCACGCGTTCGAAAGAGGTGCGAAGTTCACCGTGCATTTCCAGCCTTTCGTTCGCAATCTTATCGGAATACTTCCGAGCACCACGCTTCTCTACTCGCAGGCTTCACGCGAGTTTTCCTCGACCGAGACGAGCTCTCCTTTCACCGAGCGTCGCGTATTACATCGAAATTTCATTCGACTCGCGCGCAACTTGCGAGGCGACGACTAATTATAAAGGCAATAAGGCGTCGACACGTTGCGGAAATATCGAAGCGAGCCGGCGACGGCGCATTCGACAACACTTCCGCGGTCGGGGTGCGCGGTTCGTCTATTGCACAGCCGAGATCGTTTCGCGGATCCGACGAGAACTTTCGAAAAGTTCATCGAAAGCGGAAAGAGCTCGGTTGAAGCGAACGCGCGGGTCGAGCTGTCGTTCTTCCCGCGTTATTTAGTTCGAAAGTGATTTTTCTCGGACCCGCGTAGTTCCCCTTTCTTCGTCTTCTAATTGGATAACGGGCGCCGTTGATCCGTACGGCTTGTTTGTTCGGCGATTCCACTCGCCGCCGAGCGACAATCGAGAAGCGAAGGATCGGTGTTACGCGTACCGAGTCGTATAGCTCGTGTCACGAATTATTTACGGAGCAGTTCGTGGAACCGAAGGCGGAATTACCGCGGGGAAGTAATCGTCGTTGTTCCGCCGTTCCCATGAAAATACGCGAGGAAAAATTGGAACCTATGTGTGATTCGGACAACTGAAGCGCGACAAGTCGTCGGACTGGAAAATTCAGAAAGAGAGCTCAGAGATATTTGAAATCGCGCCACTTTTTTTCACAAGGAGAATCGTGAAGGTTTACATTACCGGAGTAAAGGGAAGACGAGACGTTCGAACGACTACGGATTCCGAAGAGGTACACCCGATGGCATTCCTCCCTCCAACGCTCCACCCCGCGGCATCGAAACTTTTTACGAGACACCGCGAGAAGGGAGCGATCAGCCGTAGAAGCGAGCCTCGGGAGGACCGAGGTGGGGGAGGTTTCGCGAAGGTGGGTCGCATCTATTAAAACCGAGCGAGAATTCTATCAGTCCGTAGGAACAAAAGTTAAATTACTTTATAAAGGCGCGAACCTTCCCCCACCCTCAGCGCGGAGGAAACACGGCGGGTTCTTGCGCGGGCGCGGTCGTTTCCGCGCGTTGCGGGCGAACGAGAAGTGCTGCGATCGCGAGCATTCTTGCGCCGATAAGAATTTTGGACGACACTCCGACCGCGTACGGATCGAGTGGTTGCGACAGGAGGGGTCGGAAGCACGTCCCTTCCCCCTCCCTTCTGTTTTTTTTATTTCCACCAACTACACACATCACATTCCTGGTCCCGTCAAGCCATATTCTGACTCATCGACAGGTGACGTTTACAAAAATTTTACATTATGATGAAGATTTTCGTCTTATTTAGTCGTAGTTTCATTTCCAAACTTAGTCTTAATGTCAATATTTTACTTATATTACAATCTCGACATAATTTTACCCGTAATCGACAAAGTCAATTAAACCGATCCCTCCCGACGACAACGATGTAGAAGGCGCACGGAGGAGAAACGAGAAATTCTTCCAGCTCCGTTCCGCTCGGAAGGCCAATCCACTTTGTCCGCTTTCCACGGACGGATGGAACGCCGCTGGCTTTTAATCGTTCGCGGGCGAACGGCGGGAGAGCCGGGGAGTGAGAATTTATCAAAGCTCGACAAAGGCGCATTCGTCCGCGCCGTCCTCGCTCAAGGAAATTCTTTCGAGATCGGACGAATGGATGCGCTCCTGAAGACGGTGATGGGAAGTTCGGAGTGGGGAGGGGGGGGGGTTCGACGACGGGTCTCCGCGAGGAAAGAGGGAAAAACAAACTTTCCAATCTGACTAAAATGAGCCGGGGTTCTTACACCCCGGCTGCAATTTCCCCGAGAAAGAACAGATCGGCCGGGACGACGCGCGAGTTGCGCCCTTTCTCTACGCCGACCGCAAAAACGTAAGCTCGAACTCGCGAACGAGGACCGAACGTTCCACACGGTCGGGTTTTATTTTCCGCCGTAAACGTGATTGCATTCCACGTGACGAGGAGATTTGCCTTGCCGCGTTGAACGAAGAGAGAAGAGGACGGAGAGCCGGTCGAAAAGTCGTCCCCGGAGAGGGATGAAGTCGAAGCGACGCGAGGGGGGATCGGTGCACGGAAGACACCGATGAAACGCATCGTCGCCCGAGGTCACGCCGGTCTGTATTCTCTTCGGGAAGAAAGGAGGAGCGAAAACAACGGAGAGGAGAACGGTTCGCGGAGTCGAGATTGTACAAAAAATCTTGTTTCTTCGTTACCAGTGGTCTTTTAACGGAAAGCTGCGATACGGCAGTGTGCATCTGGAAAGCGCGAGCCCGCGAAAGAAGCTTTTCTCGACGAGTCGCACCGAGGCGACCGTCTCTGTTCTCGTCTCTTTCTTCGTTACCCGACGCGAAGAGCGATCCCCCGCGCGCGACTCTCGAGCGACGCGGCCGCAAACGTTAAAAGAACGATCGAGTTCGTCGAAAGTTACGAGGGTCCGTGATCGATTCCGTCGGCGATCGAGCTGCAGAGTTTCTCGCGTTTTTCCGAATCCACCTCGTCGACCGTCTCTCCGTATGGATGAGTCCGAGTTCTTTGCGTCGCCAGCTCGCCGGCGTATAACGAAGGGAATTCCCTGACTGGACGCGCGGTGCGAGTCGCTCTACCTCGACTAGATAGGTAACCCCCCCCCCCTCCGCGGCAGCACTCGCGCTCCTCTCGTTACGGTCTCTCCTCCCAGGCAGCGGCGCGCGAAACTTCGAGCCGTCGCGCGCTCTCGTCGAAAATCAAGTTTGTACAGTCGAATTCTTCTCGTCGGAGTAAACGCGAGCGCGCGAGAATCGAGAGCGGGGCACGTGGGCGTGTCAACGCCAGGCCGCCAAAGTTCCGTCGCCGACGGGAGGAAACTCGTGCCTCCTCGCCGTGCCAAGATCCCCTCCGAGGAGACGATCATCCTCTCCCTCTCCTGCCAACGCCGCTTCCCCTCAACTTCCCGTTCACGGTGCACGGATGCTCGAGGTGCACCCGACTCGCGCGAGACCGGACGAAATCAAATCGTGGTTGGAAGAAGTGGAAACGACCCCCTCCCTTTTCCTCAGACGCACCGTACACCCAATCCCGTGTTATTGTTCAAGGATTGGTATGTCGCGCTGTCGCGAACAATTCGTCGTTCTCCGTTCCGGGAGAATTGAGTCGACGGGCTCAGAATTCTGGGCGCGTATCGCTTCTTCCGCCTCAGCCACGATAGTTCCACCTTTGCCGGTGCTTTCGCGTCCTTACGCCTTGAGATTAACTCGCTATTTATTAAACATCGTCATTGGCCATTGGAGAGAGACGCGGAACGTGCAATATCGCGGTTAGTTTTACAACAGAACGTCCGAAACGTCCGGAGATGATTATACTTAGAACATTGTTAATCGCACTCTTATTATTGTCGCACTCTTCAATGATGACGAGATGTAATTCGGGAAAGAATATTTTAAGGTTTACTACTTCAATTCTTTCAAATGGATTACGATTAGGTATAATTGTATTTATTATTTCAAAATTTGTTTCATCTTTTTTTTCAGCATATCTTCATGTAACATCATCACGTAGATACTGAAATTGAAAGAACTCGACCCCCAAAAGGAATTATCAATTTTAGTCCTCGTAATATTCCTTTATTAAAAATGCATTGATTCTATTATCTTCTGGAAAAGATCACTAACTTGATCCCGTCATAGACTTCCGTTTCGTGGCGTGCCGGAGCCAGTCTTTTGAAAAACCCGTTGCTCGGATTTT
Source organism: Xiphydria camelus (assembly GCA_963678675.1). NCBI lineage: Eukaryota > Metazoa > Arthropoda > Insecta > Hymenoptera > Xiphydriidae > Xiphydria > Xiphydria camelus. The sequence goes on from OY783198.1 coordinate 23,223,500, forward strand.
CTCGCGGTCGGCGAGCTTATGGATTTGAAGGGGTTCTTTCAAAAACAGCATTTGTCAAAAAAATTAATTTTTGTAGTATTGGTAGTAATGCCTACTCTTTCATTATATCTAACCGTATACGATTTCTTTCTCCCAAAAACTAAACTAATATTAATATAGTTTTATAACTATTGCCGAAACTTGCTTTTTATATCATAAATTCTTAGGAAGATAAGTGCTTTTTTGTTGTCCTCGAAAATTTCATTTTTTTGACAAATACTGTTTCTGAAAGAAACCCTTCATTTTCCATCAGAGTCAATTTACACGCGTGACGTGCCGTGGCAGTATCGTGCCGACGAATCGGACGAGCTATCGCGGTCGAGTCGAAAGACAATTTGTTGACGGACAATCATCAAACCGGCTGATGCTTCGCGTGTCGATGTCGGTGCATTGGATGCGTGTGCGCGAACGCGTCCGCGAGAGACATGGACAGCTAAGCGCGAAGTGACGTGATCGCGCGGTGGGACGGCGATGCGATGCGGCACGGTGATACGCGCGACCACCACACGGCGCGCGAATGTCGAGAAAACTACCACGGGTACACGACGTTGTACGGCCAACGAGGTTGCCGCGTTTTCATCGACGTTCCCATCACGGTGACGCGGCTATGACTGCAGAGTGACGCCACCCGTGATGACGGTGGTTACGCGTGGAAGTACCTTCGCGCTGTACCCGAGTCCACTGTACGTGGCAGTATCGACAGCCGTCCAGCCAATATGCATGTTAAGTACCGAAGGAGCCGACGTACGTACGTAACTTTACGACACGATTCTGGTCGGCGAGAAGACCGTCGTCTCTCTTCATAAAAATCGTTGTACGGAGAATTCGTAATTTTCGGACGAATTTTTAATGGTGAATTCCTTAAAAATTGCCATTCGGGTTTCATCGTTCCAAAGTTCATTAATCAATCAACGACGTACAACTGAACTACGCGGCTATACGCGTACAGGCAATTCGACATCGCAACGAACATTGCGGAAATTGTTTGGAATGTCATCGAACCCGATACGCGTCCTTATCGATTCGCGTGCCTATGGCAGCGATGCGGCTCTATGGGGCTGTCTGTACACGCCGTTAACGCGCGAACGTATCTCCGGTTCTCGGCGATTCGCGTCGCCCTTCGAGCTTGCAAACGTTGACAGCGAACATCTTTGCGGTGAGTACTCCAGGAGGATAACGCGCGATATTACGACTCCGCCGCGATCATCGGCGGGTAGACGAGATCGAGACGCCCCCCCGCGTTATTTACGGCCGCGTTTCCGTATCGACTTTCTCGTTAAAGCGTTGCTCTTACGCTCTGTGTAACTCTCGCAGTGCGGTCCACGCGGAAAATATCCAGCGCCGAGGTGATACGTCGGTACGACTTACGACCCGGCGGCGATCATGGTCGACAAGGATCATCGCTGTTTCGCGTTATTTACAGCCTACTTCGCCCGGTTGCAGATGCTCCTCGCGGCAAGCGTGCAGATAACGCATCGTTGTGCGATGCAGTTTTATACGACCCATTCGTGGTGCGCGTATGTACCGAGTACACAGAGTTCACCGTTGAGCTGAAACGTGAAAAATTGCCCGACGAGAGAAAAATCGACGCGAGCGACTGTCGACTTTTGCGTTCGGAAAAATGGAGAATCGCAATTGTCGCGTTTCCCTTCAAACTTTGGAACGGCGCACATCCGGCGCACTTCTCGCGATAACACCTCGAGGGACGACGACACGATGGAAGACGACGCTTCTGCTGTGACCTCAACGCGCGAGTCAACTACACTCCGCGTAAGAGGCGTGTTAGAAGCTTCAGCGGCCTCGAGGAGCGCATCCTATTACCCAACGCGACGACTCGACTGCGGGCAATCGTGATCCGAGGCGATTCTCGCGTTGCGTGCTACCGACTCCACGTGGGGCGGCGGTGCTCAGAAATGGCTTTTACGACCGCGTTGTCGACTCCGATTAATACCGAAGTCCTAATGGATTCGATTAAACTGTACACGTGAAAACTGAATTACGCCCTACAAAAATACTCGTGTCGTTTTTATACAATCGAATCAACGGCAATTCCAGGTCCTCGAAGGGTTATACGAAAGGATGAGAGAGAGAAAAAGGAAAGAAAAAGTATTTATTCTGCTCTAGGGCCGTAGGGGCCCTCTAAGAGCACACAAGAAGAGTTTGAACTAATAAATAATTAAGAAAGTAGCTAAGTAAGTAGACGAGTGAATAAAATGTAAAGTAAATAATGGAACAGGCTAGGCTAACAAAATAAAGTAAATGGTAGTATACAATGCGAAGTCTGAACTAATAAATAACTAAGAAAGTAACAATGAAAGTAAACGAGGGAATGAGAGAGAGAGAGAGAGAAGAAGCGTTTATTTTGCTCTAGGGTAAACCTTCTAAGAGCACACAAGAAAGGTACAAAAATAAAGTAAGGAGTAAAAGATAAAAAGAAACAGAAGTAGCTAGGTAAGTGAATAACTAATTGTAAGTGACTAAGCAGGTAAGAGAGTAAGCGAGTAAATAAGTAATAAAGCAAGTAATAGACCAGGCTAGACTAAGCACAATAAAGTAAAATAAAGTATGCAATAATAATGGTACGCTTAAGCAAAAACGTAAACACGAAAACAAGATGTGAATGAGAAAGAAGAAGCATAAGCATAACGAAGAGAGAGCGAGAGAGAGAGAGAGAGAGAGAGAGAGAGAGAGAGAGAGAGAGAGAGAGAGAGAGAGAGAGAGAGAGAGAGAGAGAGAGAGAGAGAGAGAGAGAGAGAGAGAGAGAGAGAGAGAGAGAGAGAGAGAGAGAGAGAGAGAGAGAGAGAGAGAGAGAGGACGTCTCCTCGTGAGTACCCAGCAAACGGATGGATGTGACAAGACCGAGTCGAACGAATCTCATAATTCGATTAACGGGGTATTCGCTTCGGGTTGAAGCGAAGGAAATCCGTGTCGAGATTGGAAACACATAATTGCCGCGGGAGTTTAGCAGATCCAGAGCCGCGGAAACTCCCGCTGAGAGAGTCATTGACGCTTTTCAAGTTCTTCCTCGGCCTTGTCCCCTCTTCCTCCGCGCCTTCCGATATCGCTCCGTTTTTCCTCTGCCGCCCCCGAGAGACTCCGCGTTTCGCCTCTCGCACGTCAGCGGGGTAAATGGTAAGAAAATAATCCAACGCGGATTCCGTTCCCGCGAGCAAAATGCACCGGTCCCCGCTGCTTGCGACTCTTAAATCGCGCATTCACGAGGTAGTCAATAGGAACGGTCGTGCGATGGAAGCAATTCATCCGGCAAACCGGGAAAGAGGAGGAGCGGGGAGGAGGGAGAGACTGGCCTCCGTTAATGCGGAGTTTGCGCACGCTGGATTTCTGTTTAACTCGTGTTCCGCCACGTAGCACGCTGCACGTAACGACGTTATGCGACGGAAACTTGCGAAAACGTACAGGCGAGCGCGGCTTTTGTGCGTCACTTCGTCCTACCGTAGCGCGGGCGCGTCGAGCCCGACCTTCAATCGTCATTGTTAGTTTACAAACGAGACACGAACCCGTGCGATTTTCGACCGTTCCCATACGTGTTCCTATGCGAGTACCGACAGCAAGTGCTCTAAAACGCGCGGGCGAGTCTGTTTCGGATTCTCTCCACTCGCGTAGCAGTTATATTATCACAGCCCTAGAAATGTGCGACGCGTACATATGTATGTATGTCTTTGCTCCTTTCTCTCATACATGTATAAATATATCTAACGCGCGACACGCGGCATATCCTTTAATTTGCCACTCGCCTCTCGCACGTGTATTTGCACGACTCGACGAGACGCGGGAGTGGCGCGCCGAGATGTAGCCAAGACGGAAGTTCGAAGGAGAAATGCCTCGAGGCTGATCCGCTCGCGCGAAGAGAGCAGAGCCTCGCGGCAAAGTCGTGACGAACGACGAAATATCGATTACGTTTTGCGACTCTTGGCCCGAGGGAGCGCTTCACCGTTTTATCGTCGAAAGGGAAGGCGGGCGTTATTGTTTCGATGGCTGTTTTGCCGTCGGGCGGGGTTCGTTTCCTGGAACCGCGCTTGGACGAGGGGGGGCAAACGGAGTGCTTCTATTCCAAGTTCGTCGTTTCGAGTGGAAAGCGGCGAAGAGCGGATGCGATTTTGTCGCGGAAGGACGCGAGAGAGAGAGGGACGATGGGATCGGAGAGTCGAAAACTGCTTCGACAACGGAATATTCGGAGATCTCGGGGTGATAGTTCGAGAAAGAAACAGGAAGGAAGCGCGGTTGAGCGAAGAGGAGAGAAGAACGGCTCGAAGCCCTGCGCCGATGGAAGCATGAAAAAAAATAAGAGGTATACATATTTTTCTGGCCGTCATCGTCGCGCGGTTAAAGCGGATTGCAAAATTGCTCGAAAAAGGAATAAAGCACTTATTTTCGGTCCGAGTTTCGTGTCTCGGCAAAACGCGTGAATGATATCCGCGAGAGAAACGACAGGGAGATCGAGAGGAGAGAGCCAGGAATCGCTTCGCGTTAGGGTCAGACGAGAGCTTTCGAATTTTTCGGTGCGAGTTTCAGGGCCGCGGGAATATCACGAAGCGACAGGGGGAATACTTTCGAGGATAGTTCGAAATCTTTCGTAAGCGAGGTTCGTCGCTCACTCTCATCTCGAGTTATTCCAAGTTAATTCAGTGCTCTCGCGCCAATCTGATTTCAAAAGTAACCGAGATCGCAGAAGGACGCGTCTTCCAACGTTTTCGGCCGAAAGACGCCGAACCCGGAGCTTCTCGATCGCTCCGCAACCAAACGGACTCCCGGCGCACAGCGCCACGCGATCCTTAATTGATATACACAGTCCTTTGTCGACAGAGACCCGCGTTGAATGGAACGTTCCAGTCGCCCTCGAAGCGGGCATTCGCGAGCGAGACGAGAACGCCTTGACACCGCTGCCATTGTCGTCTCCCTCTCGAGTGTCAATAATTAAGGTCGAATTAACCCCCGCGGTCGAGGCCCGCGGAGTCGATTCGCACGGAATATTAAACCGCGGTGCGCGCGTGACCCGCGCGAGGAGTTACGGGCTTTGGCGATGGTGGTGGTTGATGGTCGTCGTCGTCGTCGTCGTCGTCGATGGATAGCGTGAACGAAACGGTGGCAGACGCCCTCGCGTATAAGACAGTGGCAAACGTGACCCGGCGGTCTAGCCAAAAGGGGAGGGTTCGTCGCGGTCCGTCGCAACGTACCCCGCCGACGGCGGGAGTGGCGAAAGAGGAAAGCAATTTTTTCCTCCAGGAAGAAGAAGCGTCGCCGCGGAGAAAGAGGCGCGCGCGCGCACGGATGTCACGAACAAAGAAACGCGGTCGAAACAAAGGGCAGAAGTTCCGCGGTCCTTTCGAAAAGTTGGCGATAATGAAAAAAAAAAGGGCGCAAAGAACGGCCAACTGGGAGTTATCGCCCCGCGGGCCGATAACGGGCGACTGCCACTGTCTCCTTTCCACTTTCACGCCCACTCTTCTGGCTTCTCTTCCTCTTTCTTTCACCGCGCCGCGCGAGAGCCGTGAACGACGATCCCTCGCGAAACCTTCGCGGAGGACTCGGCGCTTTCCGCGCGCGCCTGAATCTCGCCGCGGAGGTGTCGCGCGGTGCACGTTCGTCGTTCGGAGGAAAAAGGAGGGCCGTTTGGGTACTCGCGCGGGAGAGCCGAAGGCCTCGGATGGTGAAATACGAGAGAAAAGGTAGAACGCGAGAGGAAACGCTGTATCTCTTAATTAGTTTCAGAATTAATTTAATCGTTTCGGGCTCGAGAAGCAGGGAGTGCGCGGGCGAACCCCCCCCCCCCCCCCCCCCGATAGGATCTGCGCTAAATGAGCCAGAAAAAAAACCGAGGGCCCTCCGGGTTTCCGGCGGAGTGGGTCTGGGGAGTGGGAAGTTTGAATCGCCGAATTAGCGGGAAAATGAATTTTATCGTCCCCGAAGCGAGAGCGAGCAAGCCCCCCCCCCCCCGCCCCCCTAGGCTGTCTGCCTCCGCGGGGCGTCGAGTCGTTCGCGACGCGAGTATCTCTCGGAGGACGTTTATCTTTTTTTTTTTGTACAATCCAGTCGAGGAGAAACTACGTCGCTTTGCCGCGCAGATAAGCCCGTCGACCGCGCATTTCGTAATAGCACCATTCGTTATCTAAATCTCTATTAAATTACTCAAAGGCTAAATTCATTTTATCGAAAAGATGTCGCGTCGTTCGTTTACGGAATCCTTCACTCGAGAGAAGACGAGAATTCCGAGATAGAGATTGAAGTGAAATCGGAGCTACGATAAATCTGAAATTTCGTCTCGCTCGAGTAACCAATTGCAGTGGGAGACGAAAGTCCCGGTAAATCGAAGCGCCCCGTATCGATGAACTTCAATAGGGAACTTGCATAAAATTTTATTTTGTATGAAACACAGCAAACATAATAGTTAAAGTTATTCAAAACACAGTACCAATAGTAAAAACTTGATAAAAAAAACTTCTACCCCAAAAACATTACTTTAAAAGTAGCATGGCCACGTCTCCCCAGTGAAACTCCGCGTTATGGGCGGCACTAGTTACCATGTATAGTGACGTCACTGTACATGGTAACGGTCCGCCTGCAGGCCTTCTAGTATATCTATATCTAGGATAGTGACGTCACGGCACGGCGTGCCGCTCGACCGGCTGTTTCAAGTGGGCGGGATTTATCGCAAACTTTATTAATTTCTTACGGCTTAATTTCGCGTCAGAAAAAAAAATAAAAAAACACGTCCCACATTTTTTTACATGTTCAATCCATTTATGATGTTAAAAAAATATGTGCAAGTCCCCTATTTTCCGAAACCGTACGAAAACACCGAAGCCTCCACAACAATGGCGATTACCGACGAAAGGATTACGCGCGACTGCAAGCCCCAACTTCCCACGCCCGACGTTTTCCGCTGAAATTCTCACGTCGGGCGAACTTTACGCGCAGCCGTTCCTCGGTTCCACTTTGATAAGCGCTAATGCGACACAGACGCGCCTTGTACTCTCGAGTCGCGTTGTTCGATAACGTTGATAGTATAGGAAAGTGTCATTGAATTTACGTTTACTCGTACGTATACGCGAGCAGCGTGTGCCGCGCCGGGCGCATATTCGGTAAAGCCGTTTTCAATGAGACCCCCTCGCGCGCGCGCAACTGCCGCTGCTCTACGTAAGCGGATGTCGCGAATCTTCGCGCGCACGGTAATACGCGTATAGCCGACTCCTCGCTCTCCGAACGTAATTTTCCCTTGAAAATCGTACGCCCTCGGGATGCAAACCATTGAAATTAATACCTATATATACCGACCCGCCGAGTAGCGCGAACTCGGTGAAAGGCTTTTCGCGTGTGGCGAATCCGATTCATCTAACGGGTTATCCATGTGTACGTATACGTGTATTCTCGTATTGGCGTGTGCGTGCACACGCGTACGCGAGTTCGTCCGACGTGCACGGGTCGAATACGCGAATCGTCCAACTGCATTATCCACGTTTCCGCGGGTTAATTTGGAAACCGCCGCGGCCGTTGCTATACACGTACACCGACAACGCGGGTCAAAGTAAAATTTCCCGTGGCGCGTGCATGTATAAATGGCGCGAGGAATTCGATATCGGAATATGCACAGCCGACGAAACTACGGCATGAAAACTCGCGCGAACGTCGATCTCCCGCGAATATCCGCGGGGGAATATTTAATGCCTCGATACATGTATCCGCCCGCAAAATTGGACCGCGCTGATACACCACCACCGTCGGAAGAGAGTATCGGAGAAATACAGTAAAAAATTAAATTCCGCGATCGAACGTCACTCGCGAGGTTCGAACGAGATTGGCGCTACACACACCCTCACTCGCGTCGATTCTTCGCACCGCCGGATCTCACGCGCGATTATTCGCCCCGTGTAACGCCATGCCTGCTCCTTTCCCGGATAACGGCGCGGACGCTAATCGAGTCGAGGGCGACTCGACTCCGATTAAAGCGCGGGACTGCTCCTTAAACTTATCGACGATAAATTCTTGTGTGCCGTGACTCTTTTAAAACCCCCCGAGCTTCGGGAGCGTTTCCCCGCGAAACTTTCGACTTTCTCTCCCCCCCCCCCTCCGACCCTTCCGGCGGCGGGGTTCTACACGCGCGGATTTCGGGTGGAAATTTGAATCTCTTCCGCTTCCCGGGATAAACCCGCGATGTAAGCCTCGAGAAAAGCAGCCTCGAGAAAATGCCGGCGGAAAGGTTGACGGATATAATATGGAACGCGCAGGGTGAGGCTGAAATGTATAATAAGGTCGCTACTTTCCCGGTGGTCGTTCGTCGCCGTCCGTCACGCCGTTCCCGACATCGCGTCGCGTCATTATTAGGCCGCGTAAAGGGCGAACCGTTGAACGAGGGATCGAGGAGTCGTTTGGACGGGTCGTCGTCGGACGATCGCTCGACGAGCGTCGACCCTCGGCGTGCGTCGAATCGCGGAGTAATTTTGTACGTCCCCCCCCCTCTCTCTCTTTCTCTCTCTCCCTCCCTCTCTCTTGTTTCTGCGTTTGCGTACTTCTTAAGCGCGTATTCGTATCATTTACTTCCGCTTAGTATACTTAACTTTGTTAGTTTAGTCCGTATTATTTGTTTTGTAGAAATTTTCATTTACCTTATTTCCCTAGTCTAGGCCGTTCTATTATCCATTATTTACTTTGTCTCTTTTCACTCGTTTACTCTCTTAGTTGCTTTCTTTGTTATTCATTTGTTCTGACCTTTTGCGTGCTCTCAGAGGGGCCTCTGCGGCCCTAGAGCAAAATAAATGCTTCTTTTTTTCTCTCGAATTTTAGTTTTCATTCTTCGAATTAGTTTAGGCTTACTATTAATATTTCTTACTTGCGTCACTTGGTTACTTGCTCTATCTATCTAGGTATTTATTTTACTTTATTTTGCTTTTCTTACTTTATTTACCTACTTATTTACGTTACTCTACTTATTTACCATGATCACTTATTTTTTACCATATCATTTTTGTGTCTTTCTTTGTAAGCTCTCAGAGGGCTTGCCCTAGAGCACAATAAACGCTTCTTCTTCTTTCTTTCGGATCAGTTATGCTAATTAGAATGGAGCGATAACGAAGGCGAGGATATAATGGCGAGGTGACTCTCGTTTTTGCGGCCTTCAACAGTTGCGGTAGTCGAGAACGTACTTCCGGTTCCTCGTACAACGGAATATAGAACGTACGTACACGACGTAGCTCGAATACAACCATCAGGTATCACCGGCATTTATTCAACGACCGACCAAGCGACGAGAGTTCCCGGCGTATTCTGGGATTTGGAATATTTACCGGAACAGGGTTACCGGATGATTCGATTGAATCCGACGTAGACGGACGCTCGCATCTGCGCGTGGAAATGTGGGAAATGGTAGGATGACTGATGGACGCATTCACTCGATAGCCGTATTAACGGTAGAACACGTTGAATTAGGTATATTTCCGGCGAGCGTCGATTCCAAATAATTCGCGCAACGGCGTCGAGCGTCGAGTCGGATCGGCTATGGGTCGGAGCGTTCGCGCGGAGAGTACCTACAACGCGTATAAGACGTAATTTCAGCTCGCGTGCCTCGCGATCGTTCGTCTTCTTCGACTATACGAATACCCCCGTAAGCGCCAGCCGTTGCGTCGTCGAATCTAGGCCAAACGTATCTACGATATTTCCGAGTGATCGCGCCCGCGTCCTCCCCGCGAAATCGTCCGTTTCTTCGGAAGGGATCGCCGAGAGAGCGAGCGACGCGAAAGAATAACGACCGTCGATCGCACGCGGAGACCCCGTACCGCGAAAACCTCCCTCGTAGCGGTCCCCGAGGGCCGCCGGGTCTCGCACGCATACGCGCGGCGCCTTTCCGTACGAGTGAGTAGCTTTCATTTTTTTCTCCCTCGCACAGTCGCGCGAAAGAGGCGACACGGAGACCGCGCGCGGACAGGGAGGGATCTCAGAATTTCTCATTTTCCCGACGCTGTTTGCCCGTATAGTAGTAGCCTCCGGAGCTAGACCGCGCGAGACAGAAGCAGGAAGACCGAAGGAGCCACGAGGTGGAGTTATGGATGAGAGAGAGAGGGGGGGGGGGAGCCCGTGCGCGACACACGCGAGCACCTATTGCAGTGCGCGGCGAGGATGTATATTACGTAGGTACCGGACTTTGAGCAGAGACGATCCCGGGCGACGCGAAGGGGGAAGGAATAATGAAACAGGGACACGGAACGAGATTGGAAAACGAGTCCTGCAGGCGCCACGCGCTTACGATACCTCGAGAGCCTCTGCGCGTGCGCGCTGCGAAACGTGGGATGCATTTTAAGAAGAGCGTCGGGAAAAGGCGAGAGATAGCGGGGGCAGAAATATAACAATAAGACGGTACGACGGTGCGGGGAACGAGTATACGGGAGAAGCGTCTGGCGCCGAATCTACGACCGCTCTCGAAGCTCCCGCGGGAATGCCCGCCAAAGGTACCGGCGCGCGGCCTTATATTCGCCCCGATAATTCTTTAACGGCTATCCGCGAGACGCTCGATATTTCCCCGAGAAGTAAACGGGTGCGACGGGTCGGTCGAGACGTTACTAATATCGATTTAACGCTCGCACGAGCGACTCGCGTTACACTCTTACCAGAGTTCGTAATAATTATTTCCTATAAAGATACACGGGTGCTCGCTCGCTGCGACAGCGCTGTCAGCGTCGTTCTGACGAATTACTTGAATGAACATGCCGCGAGACACTACCGTGTCTCTTGATTCACGCGCCAAGAGCGGTTTGGCGTTCGCAAGTCGGCGGAGAGGTAGCGCGGCAGCGCTCGCAATCGACACGGCTTCGGCTCGCCTCGTCTTCGCATCGTCGCTCTCATTACAAACGCCAACTTACCGCATTGACGCGTAAATAACTATTCGCATCGTTGTTACTTATTGCTTCGGTTTTTCTTGCGCGATAGAGGGGTAAGTTATCCTTTCGCACCGCCCGCAACACGTCCCACGACGTTTAATCGATAACCGCGGAGCCGTCGTACGAACGACACCGCGCGAATACACGCGTCCGAGGTGTGTACGCGACGAATGAGCGCACGACCCGCAGCGCCACGTACCTACAGTCTGATGAAGCACGAAAGTGGAGACACGCCGCGGAGAGGTCTTTCATGATCCGTAAACCCGACCTTCCACGGACAGCCTTTCCCCGGTGTTTCTTTCATTTCTCCGCGCGTAACCCGTGGCGTTACAACCAACTTTTCCGAAACCGGAGCCGATATTCGGCTCGACGCGTTTCATCGCCGGGCATGAGAATCGCGACTCGAGGAAAGCGCGTCACCGCGTGGGACGGAAAAAGTCCGCGCGCGCGTCGTCGCCACTCCAGAAGACGGAAGCGAAACTGATTTCCTCCGGGTCGGTATCGGACCGTGCTATCGATAACGGAGCGTGACTCGAATCTCCCGTCGATTCCCTCTTTCTCTCTCGGCGTCTCCGTTTCTCTTTGTACCGGAATCAAAGCGCGGATGGGTATCTCTTTCCCGACTCGTCTCGATCGCATTTCTCGCGACGAGAGGGGGCGCTCTATACGTCCCCGGAGGAGATCATCGGCCGTAGTTTTCTTCGGGAAGACATCGGCTGAGTAAAAAACGACAGCGTCTATACGGTCCCGTCTCGTCGCGTAATTGCACTCGGGCGCGCTCCTTCGCCATTGTTCCAGGAGGAAGGAGTTCGGTGGTGCGCGACGGGTGGAAGAACCGGAGCGGTTTTAAGTTGAAAATTACGAACGCCGTGAGGCGACTGATAGGGAAAAATGTTGAGAAGCCGCGGTACGCGAATCTCTCGTTTTTCCGTTCCCTCGGATCTCGGAGCTTCTGTGAAAAGAGGCAAATGAAGGCGGAAAAATGATAAATAAGACGCGATCGAGAGGGAAGGAGAGAGCGAACGTCCGGATATGTGTGCGTCGAAGGGTTGGCCTCCCTCTCTCGTCCGACGAGTCACACCGGATACGTTGGCCATGCAAATGGAATTTAGTATGTACCCCTATATCTCTCTGAGAAAATACGCGACGCTCGGAAGTGTTCCACCGTTCTCTGATTCGCCCGTCGGGGCGAAATCGATTAGGCGTGCCCGGAGAAGTTTGGAAAACTGCAGCAGATGATTGGCAATCGGGAGAAAATAAGAGAAAAAGAGTCTTCGACCTCTGTTCCCTCCCCTCGTCCCTTTTCCATTTTCAGGAAAATCGAACGAATTAAATTATCCAGCCTCTAAAACGACCGTTACCTCCGCTGCAGTCTCTCGTCCCGCCCGCCCCTCGCGCCCCTTTCCGTCTCGGGGGAGAGATTGAAAAAAAAAAACGTTGATGTAATATACCCGACGGGCTCGCGCGTGCCGTCAATTCTGCCGTAATATATACGCGCCATCAATTCTGCCGAAACCGCGCGGTATACGCGGCCGGAAATTAAAATTCGATCGATAAGTCACGCCGAGTCTCCGCCGCCGCCGCAGCGTTCCTCCTCTTGGCTAATTTCCAACGAATAAATATTTTCGGGCCATTCGTCGATCCGTCCGGGATGCGAGCGAAAAGAAATCGTCGACGCGCGGCACTTTATACGTGGCGATTTTGTCGGGAGCGTCGAAAGGTCGAAGCGGTGATTCGTCTTCCGTCGGGAGAGCGGCGGTTCCGAGGGGCGGGTGAAGACGGGTGAAGAAAGGTACGAGGAGACGTGCTTCCTATCGCAGAAGCGATCCGGGACGGGTCTGGTGTGGAGCCGGCGTACGCCACGTCCGGTGGGTGCAAATTGAAAAAATCTTCGCGAGGGACACCCTCGAGTCTCGCGTCGAGTCGAGAAAGTAGAGAAAGAGAGAGAGCCGAAGGGAGGGAGCATCGACGGACGCGCGTCCCCTACTACGACGACACTTCCAAGTCGCGGAGCCGTGACTGAAATGACGTGGGCGTAACGGGAGAATCCGTCGAGCTAACAACGAGCCAATTTCGTCGAACAGAGCCTGGGTAACGGTGATCGGGCGACGCGCCTGCTACACCTACGGCTGCACCTGCGCGACGGAAGTGGCTATTGCGACCGGTGAAAGAGGGCTAATGGAGGGAGGGGTTATCGATCGAAACAACCGACGCGCGATCGGACTAATGGCTCCATTGATTCGGCCTAATTATCAGGCACGGCTCGTACGAAGCGTCGTAAGCATTGATAGCTCGGTTTAATCGAGAGACACGACGATCGATCGTTATCGGACGAACGAAAGTATCTTGCTCCTTTGAGAGCGTCGCGTCCCTGCCGCGGCTGCTCGTTCATCTCGCCATGAAGTGCAATGATAATAAAGTCGATGTCGATAGACCGCGCGCACGTGAGTGTATCAAAAAAACATCTCCCAATCGAACTTACCGATCAATCGAAAGCTATTTCGGCGAGAAGGGCGCCAGTCCTCGGCGCGCGAGCTTCTGAAACAGAGAACAGGTCGCGAGTCGTTAGAATTCGAACGACTGGCGATCGGGAAACTCGGATAACGCTAAAGCGACGTCGCCGTTGGGAGGATCGACGTGGCTCGAGGCGCGCGGCGAGCCCACGCGTCGTAGAAGTGTGTACCTTGCGCAACCGGAAGCCTCCGAACGACGTTGATATTGGTGTATAAGCGGCAAATAATGATCGTAACGAGGCGCGCGCGCGCACGCACGGGAGAGGGAGAGAGAAAGAGGGACGAGAATGTACGGACGAACCTTTCACCGGTAATCGGAAGGCGCTCGCATGGCCATTTAGGGAGAGGATATAACGATCGTGACTCGGCATCGATGGCTTTCGATATTCGATTCGTAGAAAAACGATCCACGCAAGTGGAGACGCGACTTTCTGTTCTACCGAGCACCGCGACGCGCGGGAAGGAACGCAAAGCGCGTGTGGGCGCGGTGAAACAACAACGGATTCGATTAGAAATTCAGCGAGTGTAACGCGCGATCCTCGCGAAGAACGCGATGCAATTACTCGACGCACCGCATTCGAAGCGTCCGCGCGTGCCTGGATTTTTCGATGACTTTAGGCTTTAGTTTCCCGGCGCGGCTCACCGCGCGCGCACTCGCCCCTCTCCCCGCAGTCATTCGACGCATCCGACCGCAGGCAATCCTGCCGATCGAACTCATCCGGTGATCCGGTACGAGAATAATTACGCTCGCTCGTTGCGCCGAGCCGATCAACTATGTAGATTCGCGTTTTAATCGTCTCTGGAAAGCTCAAAACCGCGAGCATTGCACCGGTACCGCATACCGGAAACGGACCAATTTTGCTCGGCTGAGTTCGTCGAAAATTCCGCGAGATGCCGCACGTACGAGCTGCGGCGATCGAAGCTTTTATTTGCGCGCAGAAATGTCGGTCCGCGCTGGCGCATATCGCGCCACGGGTCGCAGAATTCTCTTTCGTTGAGGTCCCGTGTGTTCGCGAAAAAAAAAAGGTCGAACGTTCGTTGTCCCTCTTCCTCTTGGTAAACTCGTTCGCGCGCTGTTCTCCAAAAATCTGGTGAATTTTTCTGCGGCTTTTATCGCACCGCTGCGGCCGATCGACGCGGTTACGTCGATCCGCCGTGGAATTGTATTTCGAGAACGGGACCTCACGTTTGCCAACCCTTCCAGAGGGTCGATAAAAAGCAAACGCGCATGAATATGCAGCGTATAGCGGGAGCCGTGGACAGGTTGCTTTTAATAAAAGGGAAAAAGGGAGCGGAAGCCGCGCGATAACGGTGGTACATATCGCTGGTTCTCCGGAATAATGACACAACTCAGAAAAAGAAATTTTTAGATACACTGAGAGAAAAAAAAGATTAAAAATTATTCTGTTAAAAGGATAATCTGAGTACAAAAGGTAAAATAGATCAAAAATTATCCTTCCAGGGTTTAAAATTTAACCTTCTTTAGGATAATTTTTTATCTACTTTACCTTTCGTACTCAGCTTATCCTTCTGACAGAATAATTTTTAATCTTTTTTTTTTCTCGGTGTACCTACATCTAGAATTCGATGTAAAAATGAGTTTTTTTTATTTAAGCAAAGAATGTAATATAATCCTATAAAATGAGATTTACTAATAGTGAAACTAGTAAACAAAATATTGGTTCATAATATTAACTTATATCTATTGTAAGAAAACTTTAATTCGCTCTCCTGAAAATTTACAATTGTTCAGTTGTGTCACTATTCCGGAGAACCAGCGATATATGGAAGGGGTTCCGTAACGAAGAATCGATTATTATCATAAGCTCGATTCGACGACTATTTCTTTCCCACTGATTGATTTCCACCGTGATTCGACATTCGGTTCCACTGGCGGTTCGCGTATAATAATTGTCTTCCTCTCGCGTAGCTCTCCCGATTATGTTCGCTCTCCTCGGCGCGTCAGCTCCGACGGTAAACTCGCGTGAAACTCGCGCGTGAAAACTGCGCCACCTCACACTGCGTTCGAACATTCTCTGAACTGCGTCTCAACGTTCGCCTGGCCTCTCCCAGAACGAGAAGAAGAAGAAGAGCGAGGGCGGCGAGATGTCAACGCAACGAGGGTTCGCCGTAAATATGGTCAATTTATGGGAGAACTGTTTAACGCGGTAAGCCGCGCGAAAGCGTCGTGTCGTGTCGTCGGATGGACCGCATAGACGGGTCCTTTCGGCTATCGCGTCGTCGTCGCGGGAGATTCCACGCGACGGACGGATGCCGGGTGTCCCCGCCCCGGGGAATTTCTCTCGCGCGAAGCTCATCCCTCGCGCGGTGACTCGAGAGCCTCGTACGCGTATTTCAGACTCGATGGGCGCGGGACGTCGATGACGCGGGAGGCTGTACCCGCGACACGCGAGGTGCATCGCACGAGCGGAGAAGATGAAAGGAATGCGGAGAGCCGACGACGCGAGGGGGCCTTTCAAAGGCGTCATAAAAAATTACCACCGCAATTTGTACGCTGCAATTACCACGGAGTCACGCATCGCTCGGAAGTCGAACCGCGCGCCGAGGTCTCGTCGTCGACGCCCGTGCGATATTCGCGCGTCGAGGCTCGAGAAAGCGGAAGCGACGAGGGGTGGGGAAAAACGCTCGCCGAACGAAACGCAAAGCGAGGACGAAAGATAAAACGGGAGATGAGGAGGGATGAAACGCAGCCGATTCCGCCTTTGCCGTCGGTTAATTAGGAGCCGGCTCGTCCTGTCGTCGACGGCTCCGACAAAAGCCGATTTCATTCAAAGGTGATGGGGCGACGCCTTTTGAAGATGCACCCGGACGGCGCGATACGCTCCGCCGGCGCTTTATCGCGGACGGAGGAAAATTTGCCCCGAATGTCCCCGGGCTGTGGATGCGTATTTCGTGCTGGATATTCGAGGGGATTCGAGTGGCTTCCGACGAGAGGGACGGAGCGCGCCTTTCGCCGTTGGTGGTTTCCCCGCGCGTCGATTCGACGATCGTCAAGCTTCCGTCGTCGAGGCGGATGCAAATGACGACTTTGTTATTCAGGGTCTCGCGCGTGTCGGAGAATGTATAATATTTTCGTATACAGAACCGCGCGTGTACCCCGAAATATAAATTCGAAAAATTAGTTTCCTTCTCGTCTTTTACATACGTAGATCGAGGCAGGGCGTACGATTTCTCCCTCGAATCGCCACATCGAGCGTCGCGTCGAAAGTCCGAGGACGAGGATTGAGAAAATCATAAAATTATACCTCCTCCGCGTATTTCAGATATGTATTTAGATTGTCGAGAAAAACGACCGGCACCAGTCCAAAGCCGATATCTTCGGCCGTTGGGAAGTCACGAGCCTCTCTTTGTTTCGACGTTTGATCTGTCGGAACTATCACTTTGAAACATCCATTCGTCCGTCAACTTGGCTCGTAAAATCGCCGTGGTGAACCTATTAAGGAAGTGTACGGCGGAGGAGGAGGAGAAGGATGCATTCTTCTCGAGGATCGTCGCGGTGTGTCGCGCTTACGGGTTACGATCTCGCGATCCGATCTAATCGACGAGAGCGCGCGCGCGCGATCCTCCCCGCGGGAATGAGTAGTTTGACGTTCGGAGAAAGGTGAGACGTTAAATATCGAGTGGGAGGACGAGAGGCGCGCGGAGGGGCCGAAAGGTGGGAGCGTTGCGGGATATTCCGGTTTCCCCTTTTAAAGCTACGCGAACGCGACTGTCACTCGGGTCCGACTTTGTATGTACACTGCTTGAGAGTGACGGGACGCTACGCGCGAAGGGCGTAGAGGAAACGAGCGTCGCGGAAGAGAGGGCAGACGGCCGCGAGTCGCGCGAGTGGGAGAACGACGAAAGGGAGAAGGAAGACTCTCAGCACGCGTGTCCCACGCGACGATATCCAGTCGAGCAACATCGAGAACTCGACTCCCCTTCCCCACCCTTCCTCTAGACCCCTCTTTCCGTTTGACTCTTTCCTCTCTCCGTCCTGTAACCGCGTCTCTCGCCCGAAAGTCTTCCCGCTACGCCCCCGCGCTCCGTTACAAAGCCCACGTGTCCGTGGGTACGTCCGATGGGAAATAAATTATTCCGTCAAGAGAGAGGGAGGGAGAGAGAGCCACGCCGCGGCTATTTAGTCGTCGAATTGTGAAGATAACTCACCGTCCCGTGTGTTAATCCTGGTCTCTCTTCCATCGTGATTCCCTGCCGAATCGCGCCGCGCTGTCTCTGTGGGACGGAGATCTTTTGAAAGACGTTACCGCGCGCCGACGTCTGTTCACGGCCACAAAGCCGCCGTCGTCGGCCGGCGACGTCCGACCGAACGAACTCGACCGTGATTCCGAGCCAAGACTCTTTCCTCGAGATTTCACGACGTACCTATACGCGGGGTTCAACGGCTAGAGAAAGAGAGAGGTGGACAGTAGGAATTACCGAGACTAAGCGGAAACTTTTCTTTTTGCTCCGGCTAGCTCCTCGTAGCGTTGAGCTCGCCGGCCTACTTTTCGGGACGAACTTTTTTCCCCCAAAGCTCGCGAAGTGGCACGACAACGTTCACTCTTTGCAGCGTGCCTCGTCTCGGGGAGATGCGGGGAAAAGACAAGGGGACACGAAATTATAAATTAAAATACCTCGAGCCCGGAAGATTTAGAGACGCCCACTTCCGGTCCGCCGCTACGGCGACCTTTTCTACACCTCCAACGATTCTGGATTATCATCCGTAAATAATAATTGCCCGCTTTTCTCGAGTGCTCCTCCACCCTTGAATTTCAAACGCATCAATCTTGACAGCGCCGGAAGTGACGCATTCGATCTCAAGCTCTACACTCCGATCTCCAATTCCACGTGCTTTTCCCGAGGTGGTCTTCGCGCCCAACGAAATATAACATTCACGGAATCGATCGGAACAACGTACCTATTTCGGGCGATAAACTTTTTATCTTACGTCACTACCGACTCGCGGAATGTACTTTCGCAATTTCGAGAGGCAGTAGTTACACACGACTATTCTGCAACTGCCTCGCAACACGGCTCAATTCTGCGATAACAGTCAACCGTGAATCCGACAAGGGCCGTTGGTTATCGCGATGTTGTGCTACTTGAGAAACTGCTTTGATGACAAAGTTCAACTTCATATACGATTGATCCACCGTTGCGTAAGCAGGTGGCATCTGTCTACCCTTGCCGAATTCTAGTCGGATAAACTATGAAAGCAAACGCGCCGACGATTACCGCGCGATACGCGTGCGTTGAAATAATCGTTCGGCATTAATTGACTCGACTGCATCGCATGGCTAATTACGGCGAACCCGCTACGGTTCGAAAATGAATCTAATTTTCCGACTCAACGAAAACGTCGTGATTTTTCCCGATGCAAATGACGCATCGATAACGTCCGAACGAAATACATATCTGCTTCGCGCTGTTTAACTCGACGTTCAGCGTTTCCGCGGGTACAATTTTACTCGCTGCGAAAAACCGCAAGACCGGTTCGTCCCCGCGTCTTCTCGCGAGGAGAGGAGAACCGTGGGAGACGCCGCGCGAAGTCGTACAAGAATCAAAGTCCTAGACGAGAGTGCATCGCGCGCGCTGTGGTGTAAAGCACGAAGAAGCCACGTCAAGTAGTAGTGCCCCTCGATGACCGGTAGTAGCCGGAGTGGCTCGTCGATACGCGCAACCGCGGCTGTACGTTCGTCTACCCCGTCAGTGAGTGTTCCCCGCACAGGGCTAAGTGCAATTCGGTTGCCGATGTGCCTGAGCGGCTCTGTGCTCCGAACTCTCACGAGAGAGAGAGAGAGAAGAAGAAGAAGAAGCATATTTTATTTTGCTCTAGGACCGCAGAGGCCCTCTGAGAGCACGCAAAAGGTCAGAACAAATGAATAACAAAGAAAGCAGCTAAGAGGGTGAACGAGTGAAAAGAGATAAAGTAAATAACAATAGTAAAGTAAAAAATAAAGTAAAATAATGGATAATAGAACGGCCTAGACTAAGAAAATAAGGCAAATAAAAGTTTACAATACAACTAATACGGATGAAACCAACAAAGTAAAGTATGCTAAGTGGAAGTAAATGATACGAATAAGAGAGAAGAAGAAGAAGAAGAAGAAGAAGAAGAAGAAGAAGAAGAAGAAGAAGAAGAAGAAGAAGAAGAAGAAGAAGCATTTATTTTGCTCTAGGGCCGCAGAGGCCCTCTGAGAGCACGCAAAAGGTCAGAGGAAATGAATAACAAAGAAAGCAACTAAGAGAGTAAACGAGTGAAAAGAGATAAAGTAAATAATAGATAATAGAACGGAATAGACTAAGAAAATAAGGTAAACAAAAAAAAAGAAAAAGAGAGAGAGGTTGAAGAGGGCGTGCGCGCGCTTATGGTCGGGGGTCAATATAGTTCATCCTTCATCTTTAGTGTACTTACACTTTGGATGAAACCAAAATGAAAGGCAATTTACACTTATCACTGGAAGATTCCTCCAAGATGATCATCAAAAGTGCAAAATGTAAATAAGCCTTTAGTTCTCGCCATTTCCGCTCTAGCCGTCGCGTCGATCGGAAAGCCGTTTGACGTGTCTGCGGCGCGTCCGTCGGGAACGCGAAGGATGCTCCCCAAACCGGTCGAACCTATTCGGCATTTTTCTCCCCGAGTCCGACGCGCCCGCCGGACGAGTCGTTCGCTGAGCGTGAAATTCACCGTTCGCGCTCGTCGCTCTCGCGGCAGACGACTCGCTGACAACGACAGCGATGTTCGCGGTGACGGGTCGGTCGATGGGCGCGAACGCTCCGGGCGAAAGGGACGGCGGACGAGCTCGAGCGCGCGGAAAAGGAGACGCTAGAGGGGGGATCTCTGTAGCGCGATATCGGCGATCTTCAATTGGAATCGTCGTCGGAGCTACGGATCGAGTGACTCTCGAAGCGTCGGAGCGAACGGGATTCTCGTCCGTACTGCGAAACGTATTACGTTCATAAACGTAAAGCAAAGTTCCTCGCTCCGTGCCTAAATGTAGATTAGCAGTCGGTAATTGCTAAATTGCCGGCCACCGCGGAAAACCACCAACGCCGGCTGAGTCGTTTTACCGTGCCGAGCGCGATGAAGTAAATTAGTCGCGGTCCTTACGGAGAGTTAAGATTCTTACGACGATTCTTAATTTACCCCGACTCTTTCGCGATCCATAATTTTATCAACGCCTCGCAACAACGAATCAACGGTCGTCGGGGTAGGAGATCACGGTCGGGCGGGGATATATCCGCGGATACCATTTTATCGTTCTCCGCTATTATATGTAAGGTTACAGTCGCTAATTGGAACGATCACTCGGCTCTCAGTTTCTCCGAAGGGAGGACATTTCTGAGCAAATGACTGATGAATTAACGCGCCACGCGCCAAGCATCCGAGCGAAAGAGTATATTTACCGGACCGTGAAGCGTGCGAGAATCGGATCACCGGTCCGAAGTGAATCGACCGCTCGGTCCGTCGCCGGTATTACGCTTCTTTGAAAGTACCAAACTCGACGTCGACGGGCTTACGACTCCCCGTTCTTCCGCGGCGAACTTCAGAGCTACTCTCGTTTCCGTAAAATACACGGCAACGAAATTTGACCAGCCGATTCACCGATACGATAATCCATGGCGACATTATAAATTTTGTTTCGAGTTTCGTCGATTTTTGCTGTATAAACTCAGCGAGAACTTCTCACGCGAGACATACGCGACTTTGAACGAATTCGAGCGCGTGCGGTGGAGTCGATCGTTAGAGTGGATAAGCCCTCTCCTTCCACAGCCAATCGTTAGCCTTCGTTAGCCTTCGAATTGTATACGGAGCACTACTTGCCCGACTGCGATCTGATCACCGTTCGATCCTCCGGCGGGAAGTCATCATCTCCGCCAATCAGGGTGACCCTGTGCACCTATCCGTAGATGGAGCGGTAACCGAGTTACGTAGCCTACCACACCTATAGCGAGCCCGTGGAAGGACTGAGACCCGGTGGAATAATTCGGTTTATACAGCCGCCAATGACGTCCTTCGTCTCGTCGTTCGTAAGGATCTTCCAGATTTGCTTTCCGTGTCGATCTATATCGATTTATCAACCAAAGGATCGGTACTCGTAACTTATCGATATATTTGAAATAAATTACGACGACGCGACGAATAAAACAGCCCTTCGCCGTCGACGATAAAATATGGAGTGACAATATTACCGTAAAAAGCGATATACCCGCGTATAGTCGCGCATTTCGGTGCACCGAATGGTCCTGCGTCGTTTAATCGCACCTGAACGAGAGTACGCGACCGTGTCCCAGGTGTCTAGTAATAAACAACGCGCGTTAACCAGGTTCACGTTGGATGCCCGTAAATCATCCGAGTTAATTAGAAATCCGGCTCGCTAAACTGGAACGCGCGACCGAGGCTCATAAAAAATGTACATCACCATACGCCTGCGACGTAGAGAACGACGGAGTCTCGAGGGGTTGCCGGTCTTCGGACTTTCCACGACCCCGCGCGCGTTTCACGGTGACAAACGGCGCGCGCATGCGTGACGCGCTGCACTTCACGCGGAAGTGTGTAATACACGCGCCTTTTTGAACCCTCTGGCCGCACATGCCGATGTAGCGCGCGTGTGTACGTACGCGAGACCGAGATTGCGCTCACACGGTACCGCCCACCCTCTTCCCTCCACCCCTCGTCACTCTCGTTCTCTATTGAATCCCTCGGCGCCGGATAAACTTCTTTCTCCAGAGCGTCTTTCCTTAAAACCTCGCAAATTCCGGGCGAAGGTAGAAGATAAAAGCCACCTCGAATGAACCGCAAATTTCAAGGTACTCTCGCGTTCGTGTATATCGCCGTTCCGACGAGAATTGGATTAACTGTATCACAATGCCTATATAATAGGATTTCACGCAGTTTCTACCATACTTCAATTACGTTCGTACCAATGTTTAAAACTCCGTGTTATTGCGAGGGACGTTCAATGTAGTGTAAAATCAACACGAGTTAGAGGTCAATATTTTCATTCGTTCGACAGTGATACGACTGCGCTAATGTAAGATTGGCGAATCGTCGTCGATGAAAGAGCCCAACAGCGAAGCGAATAGAGCGATCGACCCGAAGCTTCGCCACCGGCTCGTATAATAACCGGCTCAACGCCGCTAAGCTTCCCGATGTGACAGTGGCGCGGTCAGTGGCGGGCCGTATGAATTAATTGCCCGTGAAACGTCGGGAGCTCAGTCACCCCCCGCGCGGTCACCATGTGACGCGCGCTGTCGTTCCCGGGCGAATTTGCATTCGTCGTTCAATGGAACAACAGTTTTACGATCGCGGAAAGACAATGGCGAACCGCCGTGTCGCGGTCGTGAAGCGCTCGGGTCGCTGCCGCGTTCTCCCGTAAAACTTTCTCGTGGACGAGCGCGATTTACTCGGTGGCCGGAAGTGGCTTCTACCGCGTTCGACCGGTGAAAATGAATTTCCTCTGGCAGGTCGCGCGACGAGGATGAACGCGTATCAATTATTTCCCCCGGTAAAAACAGTTCCGTGTACCTATACCCAGATAGACTAATTGTACGATCGTCACGACATTCGTACAAAATATTACAATAATCGATTGTCCTAAAGTTCACGCTTATTTTGCCGCATGGGTTTAAAAAAAAAGTACCGTAAAATGGGGTGAGATTGATAATATTGAAAATGTTTCTTGAAATAAAACAAACCCAGATTTCTTTTTAAACAATTTAAAAATAACATGTTATATGGTTGTATAATTGCAATCATTTGGTAATCTTACTGATAGAAAATAAGAAAAAATAACATGGGAAAAAATATAATAGGCTTGTTCAATCTTACCCGTCGAATGGGGCGAGTTTGATACCCCTTTGAAATTACATTAAACTAAACGTCTGGGACAAGAACATGTCAATCTCGTCCCATTTTGAATTTGACCCGATAGATTTTTCAATATAGCGGATTTTGTCGATCGGCGGTTGAGATTGATATGCGGTCTAGGATTGAAATATGAAAACTGGCCATTTTCCTTCTGGCGGAGTATTTGAAAAATGAGTGGGGGGAGTTGGAAACATTGTATAGCGCGTCTATGAAGTTTGTATCAATCTCGCCTCTAGAAATCAATGTCGCCCCACTTTACGGTAATCGTTCATCAAAAAATTATTTGATTTACATTATAATATGATTCAAATTAATCGCCGTATCAAACGTAGCGAATAAACGTTTAGCATTTTACTTGTATCAGTTTGAAATCATTTAATGACACAAATAATATATACGCTTTCTGAATATGACGACTCATTGAGCGCACAACCTTCATGCATCTGACGAGCTCACGCTACCTTGAGTTGCCGTACGATCAACGTACATTTGTCAATCCGGGTGGCGACGCGAAGAGACTCAACGGAGACGATCGCGGCCAACTCTCGAAGGCGTCAGTCGGAGACGTCCATTATCCCAATTAGTAGGACTCAGCGACATCGAGCCGTAAACGCGACGCTATCCGAGTTTGACCCGTTTATTAAATAAGAGCGTAACCGCGAAGCACTTAAGGGGCCGTAGCGACGAGATTAGGCCCCTCGTCGTGATCTACGATCGGACATCTGCTCGTCAGAGATTAGAAGCGAAGCGAGGCGGACTGCGCAACGTCAGTGGGACGCGCCGCTTATATCACTGCCGACACGGAGAATTCGTTTCCCCCGAATCTCTGTACTACTATATAACGCGGCGCTCACGCCTCAGTCGTTCTCCGGCGCGGCGGAGCGATCGCGGTCGTAAAGGAATGCGCATCCTTGGGAGTTTTTACGCGAGGTTCGAATAACTGGCGGAGGTCGGATGTCGCACCGCGTGGAGGGTATAAAATATCGAGTTTTATAGCGCAGCCGTTTCTATATTAATTCCATTTGCGCCGCGGCATTTTTTAAGGAGGAATTTTCCACGACCTTCGCCCGTCTTATTTGCTTCGTGTATGTACTCCGTATCGTCCGTACAAGCATACACGCGCGCGCTTAATCGTCGAGATCGAATGTCGCGCCCCGGTAAGTGCTTCCATGGCTGGATTGTCGTCCCGTTGAAAGCTTCGGAACGACTTGGGAGCGGTTTATGTAAACGACCGTGGGTGTCGGCACCCCCGCGGATAGAGCCGGAATCGATATCCCTGAATCACCTCGATTCCGCGGCTAAATCAGATGAAGGATTTTGCCGCAGGCGGGAAAGGTTTTGCCGCAGGTACGCCGTCGTTGTGATATTTGATATAATATATACGAATCCCCCGTCCGAGGCTGTAAAGAGAGACTGTAAAATGTACCAATAAAGGGGATCTCTGCGAACGAGTCACGCGTGCTCGGCGGTGATAACGCGCGCGACGAACCTCGCGTTAATTGACCTAGACTTCCGAGCGACCGCCGCCGGCTCGAGACCATCGAAGGTACTTATTATAAATAACGCTGCGATAAATTAACTCTTCGTAGAGCGGCGTCTCGATTGACGACCATTTCCGAGGTCGGTTTTAGCTACACTGAGAAAAAGATTTACTTGATCGAAATAAACGTGGCTTTGGATGGTCCCATAGAGCATATTTATTCGATTTAAATGAATATTGGTTGAACGCAAATATCAGATTATTGAATTAATTAGATGTCATTTGAATCAAATCAATATTCATTTAAATCGAATAAATACGCTCTTGTGGGACTATCCAAAGGCACGTTTATTTCGATCAAGTACATTTTTGTCTCAGTGTACGAAACGTCACCTTCGGCCGGATCCTCTCACGGTCGATATCGCGGTCGCGCTACGGCCACGTCCGCACCAAATGTAAATAGATTTCACTGGGGACACACCAAACATTGCTCCCCATGACGTCACTGCAGATAAAACCGAACCTCTCGGCGCAGTTGCGCGCGTGTTTCCCGACCGATATGGCTGCCGTGCTGGGGAACATCAAGGAGATCGACCGGCGATTATGTTGCGATCGAAGCCGACTCGGCCCTTTGGAATGTTCGACGCTGTCGAAACGCGTGTAGACGGAGAAAATGAGGAATCGTTGTTTTTTTTTTGTGCGAATCAATCAGAACTTCGAAAAAGAACGAAGAGACGAAAGGTCGTAGGGGTCTCGTTGATCTAGGTTTACGTGAAGCTCGAATCGACACTCTTCGCTCCGGGTGTCGAATTTACTCGTTAGCTCGTAGCCCACGCTCGCGAGATAAACGTAGTCGATGGCGCGGTTCCGAGGTAAGTGAACACTTGGTCAATTTAAAGCTAATCCGCATAGCCAATGGCGGCAGACACGGTCATTTTCTCCTTACGCGTCCGCGCGGAGGTATTGAATACGCCACTCGTGATCGCGGCGATTCAAAGTCGGTCCGCGTCGAGCGAGACCTTCTTTGTTTGGTGGGAAAAAAAGGAAGCGTCTGTAATCGGACGGGGAGACGTCCTCGGGCGGACTTATTATTCCTCGTTCGACATATTTCTAAATTTGTTCAAATGGGATCAACTTCACGGAAGTGAGGGAGGAGGAGCGCCTCGGATTTCCCCGAAACGTGAAATTTCGCGAAAATATTTAGAGTCGAACGGATGGTGCGGAGATGGACCATCGAGATACTTCCGTTGAGCGAAGCGCGTGCCGCAATTGAGGGGGGCGATGCCTGTGTAGCGAGCGAGTGGTTCCTGCCAGCGATCCTGTGCAAATATATTTCACCGAGGATTTTTTTCGAAAATAAACGGTGACTGATGATACGGCGCGGTGAGTCACGACGTGAACCGTGACATAGCCTCAAATATCGGAGGCCACGAGCCACTCCCCCGGTGCTCCTCCTGCGCCTCTCGCTCGCTCTCCCTCCTCCTTCCTAGTCGTTCTCGCGGGAGACCGGGCCGTAAATATTACCGGCGAGCTCTTCCGGCACGACAAATAGCCAGCTGTTATTTCTCATAGCTGCACGTAGGCGGAAGTACCTATTATCGTTTGGCTGGTACGGGTCACGGATCGAAGGAAATCGTCGACCGTCTCGACGTGACGACGTTATACTCGCGAAAAGTTCCCGCGCGATGAGCGAAAGCTATCGATTCCAGTCACACCGAGGAACGTTGCTCGAATCTCGTGTCCTATAGGTGTATCGGTAAAAACACGAATACCTGCGATATAACTCGGGCGGAAATAGATGATCGCTCGGGATCGACTTATCTCTCTTGGAAATTGATCCAAGACTAGAAAACAATTTTAGAAGACTCCTTAAAATTTCGTGAAAAATGAAAACAATCTTCGACCACAGGCGCGAGAAAATTATCTGAAGCAAGGAGAAAGATACCGAAAGTTAATTTTTCTTTGAAATGATAAAAATGGCAAAATTTCCGGTGGCTCGTCATGATCGATGGAATCGCTTTTATCCTCCATAATGCACGATACGGGAGGCACATGCATCTTCCCGGTGAGCCTCCAATGTAGCGGGGATTTCAAGGTACGCGCTACTCTATACGGAAGACGGAGTGGCGTACCTAGCATATAATACAGGGAAATGAGGGAATACATACATCCCGAAGCCAGCGAATATACGCGGCTGTCGTAAATCGAGTGTTACTGCAGAAACAGCAGCATCCATCGTGTCTAAGGAGAATGTAGAGACGCGCGGGCGCGGGTACACCTCTGGCGTCGTAACGCGAAGGAACGCGCGCGATTGCCGCGAGAATTTCGAGTTGCTCCGGAAAACGTGACGCTCGACTGGTTCCTCTCGCGGAATCCATCGCGATGCGCGATCGAAGCATACATCCTTCCGATACGGAAATGCTGCATAAAATATCGCCGAGTTTCGCGAGCCATTCTTAAATCGAACGTTCCGTAAAACTAGATCCGATTACGAGGATCCCGGTTATCTTCCTCCCGCGTCCTTCGCGCCTGCTGTACGATCATCATCGATCGAACTATAGCGATCGCGCACAATCGAACACGGTCGCACGTATTTACGAGCACGGCGGGTAACCCGTGGTAATCATTAAGACCCATCATCGCCGGAGGTCTAGGCGCGTACGCGCCACCGATAACGAGCTTCGGGTACGACCGTCGCGCGTCGCTCGACACGGTTAGCAAATCATCGTTAATTCCACGCTCGAGCGTCGACGAATCGACGCGCCGATGCGTACCGCCATTGGCGGTGTCTGCGTTGTTAGATCCAGAGTTGGATTGCTTTGCAAAGGGGGCTATTGTTAAATGCTTCATAAGTCCAGGGTTAGATCGGCCGCGGAGAAGGGGAGAGGTGACCGTATAGCACGGGAGAAACAATCGTGAGGGCCAGAGAGAATCGACGTAACGATGAGCGGCTCGGTAATACACGCGCGTGTGACCGCAACATTGTAAGAACGACTCGAGAAAAAGCGCCTCGGCGCGATCCCTCTGTTCAGGCTCGCTCCGCGAGAGTCACGACCAAATCGAACGAACGGCGAATAAGTATACGGTCGAGACGTCATTTTCCGGCGGGTGAAACACGCTGATAACCGGTCGCGCATTTCGAAAAGCTCGGCCCGTCTCGTCCACGTCGCTTGCTCCTATCGCGCCGCGATCTCAATCAGCGGACGAACATAAAGGGTTGATTAGGGTTTAATATATGCGGCGGTGCTAACGAAGCTGCCGTGTCTACCAGGCATCTCACGGCACCGGAGACTGACGAGAGGCGCGGTACAGTGCCGGCGCGCGTAATACGGCTCTCGGTCGAAAGCGCGCGCGCGCGCGGATCGATATTTAATTCTTCCTCCTTTCGAGACGACCGGCCGTAGCGCTACGACGAGACGTCACGAGTCGCGCGCGGCGAGATTGGTTCGCGGTCGTGAAATTGCATTTACCTTTCGCGCAGTGGCGACGCTTTCAATGATTTCGATCTTTTATACGGTAGATTGCTTCCGTACAGTTGGCTGTTCGCCGGTCGTCGCGAATTTTCATTTCGTATAAGAGTCGAGATATCGGTTCCGTATTCGTATAAGAGTTTGGACGGGCCTTCGAATTCTCAGCGCATTTTCGTCGAATTAACGCGGCGCGTCTGTACATCGGATATCCTTAAATGTACGTCGTTCGCAATTTCTGCCCGAGATTCCGAGCAATCTTATTCCGGGACATCGTCTGAGACTACATTTGCGCATATCGAGTGGAGCGCATTCTATTCGCCGTACATCTTCGGACACCAGGTGCATCGTCGACGCACGGGTTGCACCGCGCAGTAAATTCCTCCCTCGAGTCCCACGCGTAAGTTACTCGACGTCGAACGGGTATCGATTGCAGAGTGGCGGCCACCAAAGATCAAGTCGAGGTGAAGGTTCGGCTCTTCCGCGTTAATTACTTAACTACCAATTACGTCAACGACCAGCCGTTACCGCGCGTTATCGAGACCCTCGTGCTTCGACGGAAGACGTTCCACGACCTCCGACGTAGCCCAGGTCTCTTCGCGATGGGGTATGGCACCTCTGTGCATAATGGACTCGCGGTATATACGGTCAACGCCGTGTTCATGGAATCAGGATGCGATTTCTCGGGACGCGTGTACGTGTGCGTAAATACTATTTACTCATACGCCGATCACTTGGATTTTGCGGTACATCCGTGCGCGCGGCCCACCTTTATACCATGAGGCTAAATTTACTCACGAGGAGCTATCTCATCATCCACGGGCTTTTGGCTCATATTTGTGTAACACTTCACTGAAGATTACATTTTTATCTATAACAAAGTCTTATGTCGATGTAGACCAATAAATAATGAGATAACAGTGATCTGAGTTTCTCTCCCCCGGCGAGTTTGTTTTATTGGTATCAGCAAAAATCAGCCCAGTAAATTTATTAAATAATCTGACGTGTACGGCGAACTGATGATGTCATGACGAAGCTATTCAGAAAGCAGCGCCGTAGGGTCTGCTCTCAAATATCGTATGAATGTTTATATGAAACGATATACACCTAGAGAGAGAGAGAGAGAAAGAACTAAGGACCAAGTGTATTAGAAGCCTTTCTTTGTGAGTTAGTCTCTCGGAGCTCTCCTAAGAGTGAAGACGTTAGTCGCGTTTGATAATAAAATTATAACTTCTCCACTCAACTACAGTGTCTTATTTAATTCTTTTCATATCACCTGGCTTCCATCATAGTCAATAAGTTTAGCCTCATGCGGTAGATGACGAGCCTCATGGAAAAAAGTAAGAGCAATGCGTATGCCCGCTCCAGCACTTTCATACGAGAGGGGCGCACGTACGCCGACGCGAGAAGCGATCGGCTCTCGTTCGCGAGGATCTCCAAAGTCCCTCGAGTGTTTGTCGAGAAACGTAGTCGCGTGATCCGCTCTCGAGAAAGAAAGGGAGCAGCGCGAAGTGCGCGCGGCAACTGCGAGGAGTCAAGGGAAACGACGAGGCGAGCTATCAAATTTCGTTTATTGGATAAATAGAGAAGCTCGCGAACGGAGAGCAGCGTACAAAGGACGCGGAAAGCGCCGTTGCTCGAGAGAAGACGCGACTGTTCTCCTCGCTTAGCATAACAATGTCTCGTCCGTCGCGCGCGGTTCCCACGGGAACGCGCGTTTGCCGTGGATGCGCGTCGACGAAAAAGGACGACGATTCGAGCACGCGACCCGTGACCGAAGAAGCACCGCCGTGACTCGCGACAAGTGTATTTAGGGAGATTTTAGTTCGAATCTCACACAACCGCCTGACTTATGCGCAGTCACGTCTCCTCGACGGAAGCGCGCGGGCGACGAGACGTCGAAAGACGCCAACGCACGCAGGGGCGAGCTCTCCGAACTCACCGCCTCGCCACTTCACTTCATTCAGTCTGCGCTTTCCACGCGCGATGCTCCGTAAATAACGCATAGGCGAGATATCGAGAAACAAACGAAACGAACAAACGTTGCGTCGGAATAAATTTCGAGTCGCGAATCGTCGTTACGCTCCAGTCGGGGAAGGCGGAATAGGCGGCCACCGAAGTTGCGTAACAGGTGAACCAACAACGCCCGTCGTGAGGAGAAGGCGAGGTCAGGGATGCCCGCGCGGGGAGGGGGGGGGGGTCAAAGAAAGATATTTGCTCCCCGGCCTCCCGGTGGCAAGGGGTGTAAAATTACGTTACGCCACACCCGACACGATCTACAAAGAGGCGAGTTTGTTCAGGATCCGCGAGTTTTTCCGGCTTCCGAGGACGCGCGGGACTGGAATTTTTTTTCGAGCGTTTAGGAAATACTCCGGCCCGTCGGGACCGCCTTTCTCGCGAGTTTCTCTTCCCCCCTTTCCGCGCTTATTCGAGGGGATTTTGTATTTCCGCGCGGGGATGCGCACGTGCCGTGCACGCGGCCTCGGGCCACTTTCGTAAATGAATTTCGAATCGTTGAGATCCCATTGGTTCGGCGCGGACCGAGGGGAGAGATTCACGCGCGTAGGTAACCCGCGGGATGTGCGCCTGTATATTGCCTACGCGCGTGACTGCTCAAAAATGCATCATATACGGTATAATGCGAGTATAAACAGGGGAGAACGGGGTTTCGCGTGGCAATTTTCTTTCCAAAATAGTGGCCTCGTGTTTTCTTTTCGCAGTAAGACCGAACGGGATATGTAGCGATATCCGTACAGCAATTTTTAACTTTTAACTACTCGCGCCGTAAAATGTTCCATTATACTAATGCATGGATTTGGTGTACTTTTTACACCATCGCGAGTATAGTTAAAGGTTAAAAATCCACACGGATTTCTGGTAGCGAAAGTTATCCGGGGATGAGGTTCGAAGGCTGCAGCTTCTCTAAAAATCTTTCCGCGGGTGATGAACGACTAACCTTCCTACCTGTTGCCCCGACTCTCCCGTACCTGCGAATCTTTGGCTTTTCGACGAAAGGCTCCAGACTTCTAAAGGGTGCCGTGAGAAGTCAGGGTCGGAGCGTCCGTTGCATCTCGGTTAGACATAATATCCGAGGGAACTGGTTTTCGGTCCTCGGGGTGCGTGAAACTCAGGATTCTCATTAACTTATCACGCGTCTGCGCGCGGAGAGCGATCAAGGAGGGTTATCACGCGGATACATTTTTGGCACGTGGTAAATATCCAAGGGGTCTGTGTATATTATTTCAACATTCTTCCGCGTACATGATTTCTAAAAAATGCATCCCCTCCACCGATACAAATTCCCACGCGGACCGACCAGTGGTCATCCCTCCCATAAACGAACCTGTACTCCGGAGCAGGTAATTTTTCGAAGCAGGAAAAGTCGCCCATACCAGGTTCTTTTTTTACACCCTCCGCTCATCGGTCCGCGCTCCAAAATACTACCCGAACCGTCGACGCCCCCGTTTCCATCTCCGGGGTATAACGAGAACCATCGCCGTATACGCACGCGGCAACGGTCGAGTAAATATTTTCACGCATGCATCTCGCCCGGTCAAAAATAGCCCTCGAGCGATACAGAGAGACTGCTGTCGAACACCCATGACTTTGATAACGTGGAATGGATACGGATATAGGTACTCGTACCAAGCGCGAGAAACGGTAGAGGCATGCGAGCGCTCAGAAAATAAACACGATAATCCGCGTACTCGCGCTTATCTTTCAGCACGAAACGTGCCGTTGCCGTTACACGTATATCGAAACATGTCGATATCAACACCGAACGATTCGTTTGCAGAGAGGAGAGTAATCGATGAAAGATATAGATACGTACAGGGAGAGAGTCTTAGCTTCGCGGCGAAGAATTCTGGACGCGGTGTACGCATATATGCGTGTTTACAAAAAATTTACTCGACGACGCAAGAACGTGGGACAGCGAAACAAATAACGTGGAAGTTGGGCGAAGGGTTTAAAATCGAGCAAAGAATTGGACTGGAAGGATCAAAGGTTGGCTATTTTTTTCATACATCTACAAGTTTTATAAACAGATAACACACCCTCGGAGATGAGAACTCATATGGATAGTTCGCGCCCGGCATTCAATTCGCCTAGGTGAAAAAAAAAGCATTTAAAACCGGAACAGGTATTCTAACGTGGCACGAATCGGATAAAAATATAGGGTTTTTTTTCCATTGGTAACCAGCTGTCGACGGGAAAGTGGATCAGAGAACAGGAGAGGGAGGAATGGTACACACGGACGTTTTCCAATCCGATTAAAGCGAATCGTCGAAAGAGAAGCGACGAAACAGCGAGGAAGAGAGAGAGTGAGAGACAGAGAGAAGAAGTGCCATATCTAAACCTACCGTGAAACGGATTGAGCCTGTCGATAAACATCGGTGCCAACAACGTGCTCCGCGATATGAATGGGCGAGGCGATCTAACGAAAACCGGAAAATGGTCGAATGGAACGATTTCATCAATAGTTACATCATTCGTCGTTCATCGAAGCGCTGCCGGCCGAATTTGCGCGCGATTCCCAATTTGCGTTCACGTTTTAACTCCCGTCCACCGATCGATATTCGATTCGTTTTCAATTCGGCGAGTCGAGGTGGAATTGCGCGAAAGCTCGATTTCGTGCCATAACGCGGGACTTTACGAAGGAATAACGATGGAATTTTACAAAAATTCATCGTAACTCTGAGAATTCGATTTGATTGCGGCTTTGCTTCGATGCATGTAGCTATGTCGGATGGTTGCGATTCCCGATTGAAACTCGAACGACATTGAAACAACGGAGCACTCCTCTGATCGATCAAATTCTTCGTTCGGTTCTCCAAAGAATATTCGGTTCAACGCGATAGCGAGTAACCGCGCGACGAAGCTTTATCCTCGGACTTGAAATTTGTATCAAGGTCCACCAGGAGGCCGGACCCGATGCACTCGACAGTTGGAAGGACGGGAGAGAAATTAATGAACTCGGGCAACATCCGTTTAACCCTTATGTGCACACCCAACTTTTACCACATCGTTACACACCCGGGGTACCCGGGTGCCCACCACTGGTTTTTCTCGATTTCTGAATTTTCACATAAACGGAATCGTTTGGAATCAATTTACTTCATTAAATAAACATTAATAGAAACTATTTAAGCCATTTCCAAGTTCCCTAGCCCACTACAACTCCCATGAAAAGAAATAGAGGTAGGGTCTCCGAGCGCTACACAGGTAGCACGCGGTCAATTTTGCCCAAGAAGAACAAAACTATCGACAATGCACTCTGATGCTGCTGTGAATGACGATAGAAAGAGAAAACCTCACATGATCTCTTATTATAATAGATATAAAACTGATGTAGATATTATGGATCAAATGGTTACTCGATACATCATGCACAGGCGCACTCAGAGATGGCCGCTTGCTATGTTTTTCAATATCCTAGACGTAGGCGCTCTTGCTTCGTATATAATATATTATGAGAACAACAAGATGATTCGAAAGAAAAGTAATCAGCGACGTATACAGACTGTTCCCCTCTATACACGCCAGCGTAGCACATTGCATATCGGTTGGCGCTATCGAATCCAAGATGGTTCCCTAAAATTCGGTGACAATACCGACAGCCCAGACACGAACCAAATAGATATTTCAGTCCGAAAAACATCGGTCATCTCAATAGTGGTGAATGTGATAGACGTTCCGATAGATAGCTTGATAATCGTTTGGATTTTTTTTCGAATAATCAAGATAGTGAACAGAAGCAGTGCCATTTTTCTCTGGTTGCTTGTGCATAAAGAGCAGGAAAAGAGACATCAGTATCTCAGAAGAAGTGCCATCAGATAAGTTACTTCCTAACTCACCGTATTAACCTCATTTTGATAACGTATGAAGGACAAATATCTTTGTGGTTATCAAAATGAGGTTAAGACGGTCCGTTAGAAAGTAACTTATCTGATGGCACTTCTTCTGAGATTCTGATGTCTCCTTTCCTACTCTTTATGCACAAGCAACCAGAGAAAAATGACACTGCTTCCGTTCACTATTTTGATTATTCGAAAAAAAATCCAAACGATTATCAAGTTATCTTTCAGAGCGTCTGTCACATTCACCATTATTGAGATGACCGATGTTTTTCGGACCGAAACGTCTATTTGGTTCGTGTCTGGGCTGTCGGCATTGTCACCGAATTTTAGGGAACCATCTTGGATCCGATAGCGCCAACCGATATGCAATGTACTACGCTGGCGTGTATAGAGGGGAATAATCTGTATTCTCTTGCGTCAACTGGGCGAAGAACTAGGAAACCCTTTATTGAGGATCGTTCTGCGAATGGCCAAATAATGCGCAACTTCAACACGAAAATTGCGATTGAAAGCGTGATCGAGGCATAGGCTGGTCCTTCCACTATTCCTGAAAGGCAAGCTCAACCTCGAGACAGTACAGGCAGGAAGAAAATTATAGGTTCTTGTCATATATGCTACAAAGAAACGATCAAAAGACGCCGGAAAACACGAAAATCTTGTTCGGTTTGCGAGAAACCTGTTTGCGATGAGCATTGTTCATCGACAATCAGATGTATCGATTGCGCTGGAGGAATGTAAATATACTCTAATATACCTTGAAAATTATTGTAATTATTTATTCATTAACCCCTGTTACCTCAATGAAAGATTCATCGATGATATTAATTTATTCCCGACTCGAAATGCCATTTTTCATCTAGTGGGTACCCGGGTACCCGGGTGTGTCCGCTAAGCACATGAACTTCAACGCCGTTTATTTATATTTCAAAAAATTTGAAAAAAATTTACGATTGTGTTTTTATCTTCAAAAAGAGTCAAATAATGGGGATCTTGAGGCCCAGGCCGGTATTTCAATTTTTCTCCGAGTTATGGGCAAAAATATGACAAGGTGGACACCCGGGTATCCGGGTGTGCACATAAGGGTTAAGCGTCACCGACTCTCGCGAGCGCGTCCTTTCACTCCATCCTTCCGCCACTCCTCCACGCTCGATTCTCCGTCTATAGGTATACGTCGTTCCATCGATCACTCCGATTCGATATCGGGGCGCGCGATAAGACGGCTATTCCCCTCGAACGTGGGCTGTGTCCTCCTATCGGTTACGATATCTCTCGAGGTCGCGAACGTCCTCTCCGGCAGTGCGTGGACCGTAAACGCGAGGACGGTGTATGTATACCGTCGCGAAAAAAGGTCGCACGCGGTACGCGCGTTCCGTCGATTCGACGGGTCTCGATGCACCGAGGCGGAATGGTCGCTCGAACGACCTTTATCTCTCCCGCCCTCGAAGACGCCGCGATACGGTATAGTCCATTGTCGCGATTGAGAATCACCGAGGCAGGCGCTGGCAAACTGACGCGTCACCCGCGCTCGCGACACTTCCGGAACGGGGAGCTCTGATTAATATGCATTGTCCGCATGCCGAGACGAGAGAGATACGCATTTGTGTCACTGGATTTATGTCGACATATCTATTACATCACGCCTGTATCGCCGCGACGTGACGGGCGATGATTATGCGAATGTAAACAACGCGCGGGACTGCTCGAACCCGGGTCGTGGTCCGTCGAGCTACGAGTTTGTTGCGGAATTCAACATAGTTTCACCGAGCGTCCACGATACGGGTGTTTACGCGCGAATGCTTGTTTCGTGTTTGTCGCGATCGCCGAAGCGCTGCTACATTTCGGTCGCTGGCCGATAACAGCGGTACGACTCGAAGAACGCGTTACCCACGTAGAGTTCTGAGAAAGTTCTGAGGCTAAAGTACACGGACCGATGATTGGTTTATTTGGGCACAAATAGTGCGCAATCGCGTCGAGCCTACGTACTGTCGCTTTTGCGACCATTCCTCTCGGAAATAGGTATCGTCGAGAGGAACCTTCCGCGCGACGAAACGAAAAATCGATTCGTCGACGATTCGTTCGTTTCACGACCAAGACGACGGAGTCGTACCGCATAGATGCAAGTACCGAACCGGCGCGGCGCTTCCGAGCGCTCGCACGCGCCGTATCGAGTCGCGTCGCGAAACACAGGTATTTTTTTTTCGAACCCGACTCCAATCGGGGGGATAAATAGAGCGGAATCGATAACGAGGTTAAGCGAGCGGAAAATGGGTCGTCCCTCGCGAGCGGGAGCCGCGCGCGGACTGCGGAAGGGTGGCGAAGAGGAGGGAACGGGGGCGAGCAACGAGAGGGCGAGAGGCTCTGAAAGGATCCGACATTAAAAACCAGCCAGCCAGCCATCTATCCATCCATCAAGGGAGAAACGAGCCAGAGCGAAGCTCAGCGTCGTGAATTATTATCGATGCCGAAGTGGCAGCCGTACAAATTCATTTCGCAGATTTTTTGACGCGCACCAGAGGGCGGCACAGCGGGTGGTTCGACGATTTCTCCGCCCCTCCCGGCGACGGATATAATTCAAACCGACGGCCCGACGTGGCGGAAGGATTTTTATTGCTCCGGGGGGCGGAATCGTGGTGTGGGGTACCGCGTTGCAAATTAACGATTGAGCTCGTTTTTAACGCGGCGCTGCAGGCGGCGGCAGACCGTTATTCCTCGGCCGTTATTCGCGTGCGATTGCCCTTCTTTTTTTTCCTTTGACGGTAGTTAATTTTTTTTCTCGTAAACTTCATCAGCCAACGTCGTCGCTCTTTTCGCGGCGAGGGAGCGGATCACGCGATGACCGAGTCGCTCGGATAACGCACGATAAAAGCGGGCTGACCCTTTTTTCGGCTGCGATCTCTTTTTCGCGCTCAAAATGTCGCGCGCGTCGCCCTTTGTTCCTTCGGCCGAGGGTATTCGTTGCGAATCGATCCATTTTAGCGATCGGACTCGCGGTAGTTCTTTCGCGCGAGCCACGGAACGATTCCGTTGCGGGCGGGGGCGTTACGAATGAATATCAGATGGCGACGACGGCGATATATCTCCTCGGCGGTTCGTTACGCCCCCCTTATAAGGAGCGTTTTAATTGGCGGAAGGAGAACGAAGAAAGAGATAGGTATGCGAGCGCGAGTTCGTTTCAATTTCGAATTTGCATCGAGAGGCGCACGATAGAGGCGCGGCACCCGTATCCCGACGTATTTATAATCCGAGAGGAAAGGAGTCGTCGTGACTCGAATTTGCGAACGGATCGAAGCTTTCCCCCGGAGTTTGTCGACTCCCTTTATCGGGAGGGCGGGTGACGCGCCGGGAGAGCGAAAAGTGAAAACACGACACGGGCATATCAATTCGTTTAATACGTTCAAACGGAGTTTCCCCTCGCGGCTTGCGAAATGTATACTCCTTCTCTCTCTCTCTCTCTCTCTCTCTCTCTCTCTCTCTCTCTCTCTCTCTCTCTCTCTCTCTCTCTCTCTCTCTCTCTCTCTCTCTCTCTCGCAGTAATCGATTCTGGAA
This sequence comes from Xiphydria camelus, assembly GCA_963678675.1. Lineage (NCBI taxonomy): Eukaryota > Metazoa > Arthropoda > Insecta > Hymenoptera > Xiphydriidae > Xiphydria > Xiphydria camelus. The sequence continues at coordinate 23,261,163 of OY783198.1, forward strand.
ACATTTTCCTTCCCGAAAATAAATTTCGCTTTCCTTGTACCTGCGGGTCGCGGCCGTCTTTCACCCCGGAGATGAACTTTGGAACGCGATCCCCCGGGCCTCGGAAACGTCCGATTAATTTCTATAATATCGTGACGGACGACCGGGGATCGCGCGCCCGTGAACGAACGCCCCTTCGCGGGGGGAGAGCGTGACAGGGTCGTGGCCGCTGCTGCCGCCGAAAACTACCGAGTTATATTACGACCTTGGCCGAAACCTGGGAGAAAGAAAAGTGGAGGGGTGGACGGCCCCACACACCGCACGGTGGCCACAGCGGGGCACGGAGTAGACGAAGGGTGCGCTGTATAGAGGGTACGCGCGCGCGCGGGTCCAAATTTATGTTGATTTTACATTGTCGAGAGTGTGTAAAAGGCGCCGGCAGGATCGTGATCCCGCGGGACGACGGGGCGGATATATCGAATGAAAATATTGTGACGATAAACAATTGACCTTGCGCAACTTTGTCGCTCAGCGCTCCGTCCTCGCGGAGTATAGTATGTATTATGCATCGGGGATCAATCCCAATCGACCAGCCGGCGCGTGCTATCACGACACTACGTACGATCGTCATTTTCCCACGGTCACTTTCGAGTCACGTTGTTCGTGCCCAGTAGCGATCGACTTTGCCGGCAAAACGCGACAGCCCGTGGTTGCGTTGGAAGCGTCGCGATAGCGTCGAAGACCGACAGAACGTGGACCGAGAAAAACTCTGCGTCCTTTCGATGCCCTTCGGAGAAGTCATTTTAATTGACGAAACGACATTGCCGATTATAGCGACCGTTATCCGAGTCTTCGTAGATTTTGTTACCGATCGTTACACGTTGATCGACTCGACACATTCACGCCGAGCAGTACGGCACAACGAGTAGCGTTTGGTAACGTTATGCGAGAACGCGTCACAGACTCGTACGTATTGAACCCATCACAAGAAGGTATGCGTATCCCGTGATATCGATGTATTTTACGGGGCGAATAAACCCGTCTCGAGTATACGTATAATCAACGTATTTCGAGCTCCTTCGCGATCACGTGGGACGAAGCGAGCTGTGCATTGCCGTTAAAAATGGCTGCTCTAATTTGAACGTCGCGCGTCGGTATTTATCGATCGTTATTTCGTTCCTCGGAATCGAAGTAGCACTCTCGAACGAAACGAGGTAACGAGGTAATCCATTTCCTTCCAACGGAATCCCCATCAGAGAACGATATCCCGACGGGAAACCGATTTGAAGGCCACGAAAGTGCCGCGCGATCGTCCCTTTCAACCGATTCGGTCTCGAGTCACGTACGGAACGGTACGACTCCCCGCGCACCGAGAGGACTCTGCCGACCTACGCCCCACGGGGGGAGGGGGGGGGGGGAGAGCGGCGTCGCGTCCAGGACGTAAAGCAATGGCTCCTATTCCGTCCGCTCTCGTAAGAGAATCTTCGAGGAAAATCCCGAGGAGAAGGCGATTCCGTATGAGGATTTTAAAGGGGCCGCCACACGCGCGAAACGGCGAACCGGCTTTTCAACCGACAGCGCGTCGCGTTGTACGTATCGACCGGTCCGCGCAACACGCGCGCGACACTGCTACGATTTTTGTACCCTCCCTCGCAGCTCTGATTAGATCCAGACCGACGCGCGTACGCGCATCGATACACACGTGTGTTCAGTCGCTCGATAGAGACGTGGGCTAGGTCGGGTTGGGTCGAGTTACGCGTACCTCTGCTTGCTCACGGACTGCGACGTCGTACGTACCGCCCACCGACCATAGCGGTATTTACGCCGAGCGCGTAACCTCGTTATTGCACGCGCGAAGTGGTCCTTTCAAGCGCGTCTTTGTCATCAGGCACGCGTGCCGGGGGGTCGGGATCGCGCTCGCCGATGCGGACAAACGAGAGCTACCTTTCGTAATTTTTTTCAAAAATTCCCTTTTCGCGTCGCAATTCGTTCCGTGGAAAGATTTAGTCCGCGAGAAATCAACGCGACCATTTTATTCGTTCCATAAATAGATATGGCAATTTTTGCTCACCATATAGTTTATCATCAATCATCGCTCTTTCGAACTCTATCGATACTGGCCTGATCGGATAGACAGTATCTACGACTCGAAAAGGGGGTAATGATAAATGGCGAAATAGTCGAAAGAGGGAACGCGGTTATCGCTCCAGCGTTAAATTCTTCCTCGACAATTTCCATCCAGGATATTTGTCCAACCACATTGTCCATCTGAAATGATTGCCGACGGATGGTCCACACGCGTTCGTCTCGATGCGACTCGGAGCTTTTCGGTCTCATAACTTTCTCGACGAGAACGAGTTGGTATACCTACCGACGCTGGCAATTAAGAACATCGTATCTCAATTTTTGGCCAAAATGAGTTAACAACACTTTTAAATATAAGAAATTCTCCTCTTTCAAAATTAAAACCATGATTTCTAAATTATTTTTGCTATGTGGATTTTTTTAAAAAGTAGTTTAATCGTATTTTAATTAATATGGAAACTTGGCATAAATATTATCGTAACAAGAAAAGTTCTGAGAAACTGTCATTATTGAAATGCGATGTTCTTATTTGCGAGCGTCGATACGTTCTCGCGCGAAGCGATGTATCAGACGCACAACGGTGCGCGACTTCGCGACAATCGTGGCAGAGCGGTCGAGGGTCGTGCTACGCTCAAAACATCGGAGCATCCACGGTACCCTCTACTCCGCGACGACGTCCTCGCTGCGACCATCCGCCGACGTAAATTTGTCGCGACGACTTTATCGACCCGTCGGGTATGAGTGTCTTGGACGCGTGATTGTTTCAACGACGATACTACCGATTATTTCACAATTTCCCCTTTCCACCGTATATCTCAATACCGACACGCGATGATGATACGATCTGATATCGATGGAAATAATTTTCAGGAAAACGTTTTTTAGATATCCATACTTTCCGACACGAAGTAACGTCGAGTACTTAGTTCTGCCAACACCGATCGCAATATTTTCCGCACGTTATCGCCGCTAAACCGCGCGATTATGCGAAGCTCTCGAATATTGATGCCTCGACGTTATTCATTGCGAATTGATTAGTTCCAACGGCGCTATTGCAATCTATCGAACGTGCGGAAATCCGTTTATCGGTACACGGATACTTCGAATGGAGAATGGCGACGACCCGAGGCGAGGTACCCTAAACCCGGCTCGTATCACGCAGCGTTCCGCGTCGGTACGTGATTTCCATGCGGAGTGTTCATTCATTTTGAAACGCTGCTGCGGTTGCCCACCGACTCGCGGTCATACGTCATTCGTACCAACGGCGGCCTGACACCGCCAATGCTGCGGGTCGCGCGATGCCTCCGCACGCGTTGGTCGCCGCATATTGCTTCGTGCGTGCGTCGCAGGCCGAATGGCAGACACACGAACGCCTCTCCCGCATAACCGCGGGATAATTTCGCGCGCGCAATTTCGTCCGACGGTCCGTGCAGTTGGAAACTGGGTCGGCGTCGGGGGCGGGGAGCCGCGCGGTTGGAGATATCGAAAAAGTCGCGAGCATTGCGACTGCGTCGAAGAGATAGCGAAAGGAACGCGAATGGCGCCCTTGGGAGCCGATCGAATCGGACGAGGCGAGGGATGCGAACCTCGAAAACTAAACGGGAACGCGAGCTATGTACACTTTCGAGAACGAAATCGATCGCGCGGGCCGACGAGTCGTGCGTCACGTCTAGTGACATTTAAAATCGGACTGCAGTCTCGTCGGATGATACGGCGAACTGTATTTCGCGTAACGATTATGCCGAGCCCGATAGGTGCGAATGAGAGGAAAGCGAAGTCGGGACTTAATTACAGTGCGACGAATAATTTGAGAGTCATTCCGCACCGTAAATCATCACCGACGCGATAATTTGTGTAATGCGAAGCGAGAATCATAACGATCGAGCGCGGTAATTCCCGAGAAATAAGAGGGAGAGCGAAGATCGAATTGCCCCGCGGCGCGCGAAGGGGTAATTTCCGAATTCGAAGAGCCGCGGGTTGCGTCGAAAGAGACGCGGAACTGAGAATCGGTCGTCGCGCGAACACGTAGGTGAGAGAAGCGACGAATAAAAGAAGAGGGAGAATCAATGAGTGCGACGAACTGCAAGGACGGCGAAGTCAAAATATCAACATCGAATTACGTAGAACGGTTATTTCGGTTCCGAGCGACGCGTCCCCACGCGACTGAGTAAATGTAACGGAAAGAAAATAATTACGACTGAACCTGATAACGCGAGAGTAAAATGTGACGGAGAATATGCGCGAAGAGAGAGGGAGATCCACAGTGCGCGCTGAGGGCAGAGGCTTGGCGGGTGTCCGGCTAACGCGGGAAAGAAAAATAAATTAGTCGAAGAGAGCGGCAACACAAAGTCCGTCTCAATGGAACAGTGGCTTGATGGGTGGGGCAAGGAGAAAAGAAGAAGGAGTGATAAAGCTCCGTACAGCGGAAATTCGAAAAGCGCCCCGAGTTCCTCCCGGTCTCAGAAGCTCCGATTAATTGCACAGCCGTAATTACCGCGGTACGGTTTATACGAGTCCGAGCGAAACGGGCGCGCTCGCGGATTCTCTCGTCGCGCCCGTCGATCGTTTCCCGAAGCCACCGTGGCTCGCGCGTACGGATTGGCGATGAGTCGAGTCGCGCTGTAATTTTACGAGCGCGATTCAATTACGTCGCCGTTGCACGATCGCGCGACGTTCGTTCAAGTTTCGTTTAATCGGCGAAGCGCAGCGTAAAAAAGGAGCGACCGCGTCTGGTTATTCGACGCGTGGAAAAAACTTGCGAATCGAAGAACGCCGTGCCTCGCGCGCGAAACGCTCGTCGAGTGTTTATAGCGGTGGAACGCGCGTAGGTGTGGGACTCCAGCCGACCGCGTGGGTGTACCCTCGCTTCTCGCGCGAAGGAGCAAATGCTTTTATTTTCGCGTTCTCTTCTCGTACTTGTCGATTCATCGTCGATCATCGTTTATCAATTGGTCCTTGTTATTCAGATTAAACGGCTTTCGAGTATCGTCGTGTACCGCGAATACTTTCGCCTTTTGCTCACCGGTACTATAGGGGGATTGGGTAACTGCACAAAACAGATAGAGTGCCATCTGTGGCACGCATCAAGCATTAAGCAGATGCCCGTGGTATAAGCGCTGTTTACACGTTATTTTGGATAATAATTGAAGTGTTTTACCTATGAGATTTAATCAATATTGCCTCAATTATAATAGAATATGGATTTCAAAGCATTGAAATAAATTCTTCCCGTGGAAAATCGTTATCAAAAGGTAAGTACAAGCAGCGCCACCAAGCTGGATTTCTTGGCGAAACTTGGATGTACATTCTCTATATGTACATGTGTAACGCAAACAAAAGCTACGTTTGCGAAGTAGGTACCCAATCCCCCTATAGATCTGTGTAGGTATCTACCGCGATGTGAAACGGGACAGCTGCGCTTTGGGCAGCAACAACGATCGGGGCTAGAATAGCCGGTCTTATTCGAAAGCGATTACTTAGTTGCATTTAAACTCTTCGCCGGTATCGGAATAGAACTCTGTTTTCCAGACTGGAATATGACTTTACAAAGGGGCACGATATAACGCAAAGGCTGTCAAAAGTAAACAAAACCATCTCGATTGAAATGAACGCAATTATTCTAAAATGAGTCGTCGCGTTGGCTCAACGTATACCTGGAGAGAGCAGCGAGGGAGGAGCGACCAAATTATTCGCAATGCAGAATCGTCGTTTCGTCACGTATTGTACCTATCCTGAATGGAACCTTCCTTTGTATACTTTTGAAAACTTGCCACCCCAATATCTTAGAAAGTTACAGGGATTTTCTAAAAAACAAAAATACGGTTTCGGCAGTGGAGAGGGGGAACCAAAATGACATAATCGGAGACGCACCTACTCCAACCCCCTTAGGGGTAGCCCCCCCAACTTTGTAATCTTAAATAGCAACCCCCCATGTGTGATACAGCGTTGGAAAGCTCTTTAAAAATGCTTTACAACAACACCAAATTTTGGTACCTTTCGATGAGTAGTTTTTGCGCAAATCGAGAAAGAAACTGCTAGAAGTAAGTTGTCAATTTATTTATTAAAGGTCAATTACGTTACAATAAATTTTCGAAATGATTTCCATTGATTTTTCGGACTTTTTCAAATGTTGTTCTTGAAATTTTGCGACATTCTTGCATAATTCTCTGTTTCAGTTGGTTAATGCTTGCTGGTTGAGTTTGAAAAACAACAGATTTCAGATGTCCCCATAAGAAGAAATCGCAGGGAGTAAGATCAGATAATGGAAATCATTTCGAAAATTTATTGTAACATAATTGACCTTTAATAAATAAATTGACAAAACTTACTTCTGGCAGTTTCTTTCTCGATTTGCGCGAAAACTACTCATCGAAAGGTACCAAAATTTGGTGTTGTTGTAAAGCATTTTTAAAGAGCTTTCCAACGCTGTATTACACATGGGGGGTTGCTATTTAAGATTACAAAGTTGGGGGGGCTACCCCTAAGGGGGTTGGAGTAGGTGCGTCTCCGATTATGTCATTTTGGTTCCCCCTCTCCACTGCCGAAACCGTATTTTTGTTTTTTAGAAAATCCCTGTAACTTTCTAAGATATTGGGGTGGCAAGTTTTCAAAATGTCACCCTGTATATGTATAGGCGGAAAACGATTTTCGCAAGGTCACCCATTTTCTCAGAAGTGTATCCGCTCTCGCCCTGTCTCATTTCCTGGGCATCCGCGTCACCGTAAATCAGAGCCGGAGGGTGAAGAGCGAAATTACGCATCGGCGTTTACACACGGGTACGTACCCCCCTACCTTACATCCCACGCGAGTTCGCCAACCTTCTCCTCGTGTACAAAAGCCGGTGGAACCTCGTGTTTTCAGGCGCGTCATGAAAATGTCCGTCACGTAGCGAGCGTTACTCTCGGCTGCTTTGGACGCGCGCAGTGCGTAATACGGGCGGCCGGGGGTTGAAGTATTACGGTATTTACAGGTGCTGGAAATCTCGGCAAACTATAAAGCGGTTATTGCCTTCTTAATAAAAGAAAATAAAAAAAATGGAACGCGAGACACGATGTATCTACGTTTCGCTCCGGTCAACCCTAGTCGTCGAGAATATTTCCCGTGTCCAGTGAAACGTCAAATGAAGATTTCCCCGACTTTCTCACGGTGCGTACAATTCTTTAACAATTCCAAGTTTTCAAGTGCTGTGATAATCTGCATGCGCAAATGCTCGTCGTGACAAATCGCGCGTACACTCCCCGTAAACGCGTATAGAGAACGCACTTACTTTACTGAAATTCGTGTATATTTTAATTAGAGAATTGGTTCCATCGCGTGAGAGGGTCACAATGCGTTCTATGATCACGCGAGAGGAAGGGCAATAATAGTTAAAAGGCGTACACGCATGTATGCGCGGAGGGAAATATACGACTGGATCGACTGTACAATTCTAATTAGAAATCTGATCGACTACTTATGGTTTCGTATGGCCATTTGGAAGAGATTTTACAGCTCGTAATGACGGTAAATTATGATTGTTTTTAATTACGACGTGCGTTAGAGTGTAATTATTAAAGTTATTTCGCCTGTATTCACGAACCCTCCATTCGTAACTGTGATATCGGCAACTTTAATTCAAGCTATCACCGTTGATTACACCACTCACTTTCCCTTCAACGTATCTCTCTATATGTACGAGTATATTTGAATTACCAGGAGAGGAACACGCGCGAAGATGAAGGTAGACTTTTTAATAAAAATCGGTTTCATTAAAAAGCCTCTCCGTGGAGTACGCGGGTCAGTTTGCGGTCACCCCGTTTCTCTACGTCGACGCTCCGGTTTTTCTCTTCTTTTTGTTAAGAGCAGGGTTCATTATCTCGGCTCCCTCGGTGTCTCTAGCCGAACGAAAATAGGTTACCGGGCTAATTGAATCAACTAATTCGCAAATTAACATTCTCGTCGACACTTCGTTATCGATCCTTCGTATATGGAAACGCGAGTTACGGTATAGAGCGTCGAGCGGAACTTGACAAAATGTAACGCTGTACACTCGCTCTTCGCCGTCCGAGTAAACGAATCCTTCGACGGGTCGTAATTGGAAATTGATCCTCCTACTCGACCAATCGAAACAAGTGAACCAAGAATAACGGATAGATCTGTCCGACCGTCGCAATTATTCGATAACACGACGGAAGGGTATAAAAGATGACGACAAATCCAATAATTAGATACCGGTGAGTGCGATCGATCTGCCAACGTATATAATACATATAATAGATATCTATACCGACTCGAGAACGCTGCAGTCCGCGCGACAGCAGCGGCGCTGTCGTTTGTCAAAAGGTGAAACTTTAATTACGAATCGCGTGCGACATTCCCGCTGCGAACAGAGGTATTAAGTTTTAATTGGAAATCGAAACGATTGTCGCTCTGAAATTAACCGGCTCTTCCGCTTCGTTAACTCCTTCATTCCAGAGATTCCTATCGATCGGATGATCGACCGAACGGTCGAAACCTCGCACACCTTACAATCACGTATTTCACTTCGTCGTATATCAAGCCGAACTCGTCGTCATGAATTTTACTTCAGCGTTTCCTCAAAAATCCGTTCCTTCAATTTTACATACGGATCGATCCGAATTACACGAAACGAAATTGTTTCAGATACCACGCGTTATCCTTGATAATAAAAGATGGAAACTTCTCATTTTCATTTTCCACCGCGCGACTTCGTCCCCTTCTTCCTCGTTAACTCGCTCTCTTCTCAGAGAGCCGCTACGTAAATATACCCGCGCAAATTATGTTTGAAGTAGGTAGATACAAATTGTACGTTCATCCCGTGGCTGAAGTATCGACGCGTCGTATCTCCATCATCCGTACCGCCCCTTACTCCTATCGCCAATCTCAATTTAAATTTGGATTCGCGCGGATATAAGTTTCACATGAAATGAGAAGCGAGCACAGCTCCATATTTATAATCCATAGCGAACTAAATCTCTAATTTATTTTATCGATTAAATTGCAAAATAACCGTGACTAATTCCTCGTCGACATTCCTTCCCTTCGATTTTGCATATACATGCAAATATCGGGATACCCGATGCGAGCCTAAAAGAACGAATTCAACGAATATCAACTTTGACTCCCGTGTGAAACAAAATCGCGACGTGTGGCGCATTTCCATATTCAAATCGAAACGAGCGTTCACGCGTGTACGAATTGATTAAACGATACGTCAATCCGTGTCCTCTGTTCCCTTGAATAAATTTGGGGAAAAAACTGTGTTCGAAATACGAATGTCGGCGGTAGTGATTACCTGAACGCAAAGAAGCGAGGAAGCGAATTACCGGGCGTCAAACGTGACTAATGAGGGGACAAACTTCGCGCAGTCAGCCCCGCGACTATGTATTGTAACGTCATTTTCGACGACACCGCTCCGCTCTCCTTCCTGCGAAAAATCTGCGATAATTTCCGACGACACGGTTCGCGCGCTCCTAAATTAGCCGACGTCATCGCCTGAACTTATCTCCCGATGAAGCGATAACGGCAGCGACGATAACGAGCTAGTCGGCCAAAAATTATTATCTTTCGCTCGCCGAGCGAGCGTACGCCCATCTCGATCTCGTACGAGCTGCGTATAAGTTGTCGCGTAACTCGCATAATTAAGACAAACGTCCCGTAGAAAGTCTTTCTCTGTATCTCAATTCGGCGGAGCGCTTCGGCCACGCGAAACGCGCGCGACCGTTACGCATAATCATCCGCGAGAAGAGTCGCACGAGCGACCCGCTGCTCCGGAAACGAAAAGGAGAGCACGACGCGTCGCGAGCCACGACGATTTCTAGTTTTTTGTCGTCTCCCTCCCTCGAGACGACGTGGAAGTGTATACTTCGCGACTGATCGCTAGCTGTCACGGCAGTCGTAAAGGAAATAAGACAGAAAATGGAAGAAACTCTCCGAGAGAGACTTACCGAACTGTCAGTGTCAACGAAGTGGCGGCAGTCTCGAAAGGCGAAGGAATCCGAGTCTCTCGAGATGCGGGTAGAATATAAAAAAGGTGGGAAACGCTCGATTCCTCAGCGAGCAAAGGTCGAAGCCGTCTTGTTTCGCCTCGTGTCCACGAGGATCGGCAGAACTGACGAACAAAGAGACGGGGAGAGAGGGAGAGGCCTCTCGCGAACTTTTCTTCTCGTTAAGGTTATGTAACCCCGTGTTTACATAATGCGAGACCTTGGTCGATAAGATCTCACGTTCACCGACTAATGTCTTCGCGGAACACCGCGATCCTTCGCACGTGATATTTATCCCCTTTCCGAAAGCACATCCACTCGCGTTCCTTTCGCACGTCGTCGAGCGAACGACGAATTCGAACGACAGGTAATTTTTAAGCGAGGGAGATCCAACTGCTGCTGCTCCCCGTTCGACACCTCGGCACGTGAGCCGGTCGCTCGTCTAACGCGCTATACCACACCGTTCGTCGCGAACGCCGGCGCGAGACTGAAGAGAGTTGAATGGAACGGACGCGCGCGTCCTACTACTACTTCTCCGCTTCGGAGTTTCACTCCTTCGGATTCGACGCATTGGCTGCGCAGTGGTACTACCGGACAATCGGTCCTTTTATCAAACGAATGTACGCGCGTTATGCGTATCGCACTCGTTGTGCCATGCCACGCGCTGCGTGTATATATGTTTCGAAACCTACATTTCGTAGAGTCCGTGTCGGTACATTCGTGACTAAAATCAGCAACAGGTACGACTATGCGCGAGACTGAAGCACGCAGGATAGATATGTCACGGTCGATGCTCCACTCCGCAAAGTGGCGTGACGCGTCACAAATTAATAACCCGCGTTTAAATTAAAATATACAACTAAACATTTGCGGTTATTTCAATTTTTAGCGTATCGTGTTTAATGAGCACTCGCGCAGAATTACTTTTTAAATCCAAAGTTCTCGTATTCGCAGGTGTATTGCTCGAGGCGAAATGGCGCTAGCGTATGTAAATGCTAATTGCGATGCGAAAAAGACAGTTAGAGAGAAAGAGGAGGTTGCACGCGCGATATACTTTTAATTTGTTTAGCGAACAATAATACATTAAACGTGCCATGATACGACAAGTACTACCAACAAATCCGTATCACCACCACATGGACTGTGCATTGTAATTTCAAGTTTTTTGAGCTTCCGAAATAATGTCGATATTATCCCGTCGCACCTCGACGCGGGCATCCTAAAATGCCACGTGAAACGTCCCCATCACATTCCACCGAAGGATTATTATATTGCATCTTTAGTCGTTCGAAAAATACATCGTATAAGAAATGCATGGATGATGCGGTTATAGTAAGTACGAGTAATGGTTGCGCGCGCGCACGTGTTTCGTATACGTTACGCTGGCACGGTTTGTATCGCATTCGTAACGATGTTGTGAATTAAGATTAAGCGCATCGCGTGCTGCGAATGCCGTAGCACGCGGAGTGTGTATAATTTACGTGTATCCTTATAGAGGTTTTGTTTACTCGTGGCGTCGACAAGCGGAATTCGATCGAAGAGGGACTCGTGGTCTCTTATCTGTTCCGAGATTGATTGCGATGGTGGGGCGCTGCAACGCGAACGATAACTAATTAATTATCGACGTTACACAATTACTATTATTACTCTAAGAATTAAGTCAAAAGAAAAAGTCCCTTCATCTATCGATGCAATTTGTAATAATATTTATTACAAACGCGCGGGCCATAGACGTTTCGGAAGCACAAATCGATCGATCGCGACGTCTCATCCGGTCCTATCGCCATTATCGTTCCATTTAACGACGTCTATGACGTCCGGAAAATGACTATAGGAAATGATCGAGTTGACGTTGTCTACGCATTGAAATAATACTTGATCAAACATGAGGGACTTTACGACCGAAGCGCTACGCGTATAGTACGCGTGCGTCGATACAGTGAATTCATTGCGCCATCCATAATGGACACCGCGTGAACGGAATTATAAATTCTAATTCGTGAAGGAGAGAAAGAGAGAGAAGGAGAGCTCTTCTTCTCCGCTTCTTCCACGATGAAGCGGTCGTTCGTTCGTTCGTGCGAACTAACCTTATTAAGGCTTTTATTACCCCGAGACTGATGGAGGGTGGGGATCAATTAGCGTGTCGTTTTATAGCCTTGGCTTAATTACACCTGTTACTATAGAATAATAACACGAATTTGGGCGCGTCACGCACCTTAGACAGGTGCAGTTTCCGGTGGTGGCTGTGCAGATTCAGCGGGAAGCGCCGTTGGTGGTGCGCTTTCCGCAGGTGTCATCGGCATCCCTTCGGCTGACATCGCTGACGATGCATCTTCCGGTGATGGAACAGCAGGAGGTGCACCTTCCGTTGAATTTGTTGGAGAAGAATCCGTTCCATCGGTCATGGAAGCTTCGGTTTTTACTGGAGTACCGTTGGCTTCGGCCGGTGCATCTAATAAATCAATCGTGATTATAGGATTGTTTAACTTTGATTATCGATTGTTACTACAAATTTATATTACGATAACTACCTCAGGGAATATGTCGAAAAACTCAAGAATTTTAGAAGGTGTCTTATTCAGAGTTCCATTCAACCTCAATTATTTCGTAACCCGTGAGGTTTTTGTCAAAATTGGTAGAACACTTTTTTGTAGAGCACATTTCGGTCTAGAAAAAAGTTCTATAGTACTATGGACGAAAAATCCACGGATAACGAGATAATCGCCAGCCAAAACGACCGTCTTATAAAGCGCGACCATTCGGTAGTTCTAGTGTTAAAGGAAGCCCCTAAGATTTTGCTAAAACTCGAAATTTTTCTAATCGGTCGCTCGACTACCCTATTTTGTATGTTTCTTCGTACCGATTTCATGGAAATCAAGAGATTTCACTTTCAGATTACATTATAGATGCCGTGAAATAACAATTGTCTATCAATAGCAGCCTCTTCTGGCTCACCTTCCGCAGGTACGGCTCCGCCCGCGCATGCAGGAATAGTAGTTCCATCGATCAAAGCCTTGGTGGAAGTTTCTTCCACTGGAACTGCAGCGGGTGCATCGTTCACAGGAGGTACCGGTGCGAGAACATCTCCGTCCGTCGGAGGAGGTGCAATTTCATCAGTACTCGGAGGAACCCCGTCTGCGGGAGGTATTACCGGGGGTGCGACGCCATCCGCCGAAGGACGTACCGAACGATCTGGAGGTGCGGACGTTCCATCTTGTAGAGAAGATAACGTGAGTCTGGTTGGTGATGCCGATGAGGTGATGACTGTTCGATGATGTCCGATAATTATGGAGAAGCAACTTTCTTGATGATTTCGGTCATAAATAAAAAACGAGAAGTTCGTCTCTCGTCTGATAATGTTTCAGCTTTTATTCAAACTTTTCGTCGAGTCGTAATGATAAATCGAAACGAACTACAGTTTCAAAAAAGCGCAACATGAGATCGACACATGTAGTTGATCGATTTTAACACAAAATTCAATGGCATCCGTTTGATATTAGCGCGAATTGAAATTATCAAATGCATACCTCTCTATCTCTTGTGTTACGTTTTTTGAAACTGCACTTCGCCTCAACGAATTGCAGTGAAACCTCCACTGGTGCCGTGTACAGTCGCGCAGCGGTGTCCTTCGCATATTTTCAATTTACCCGTCACTCGTAAATCAACGAGACACTATTTATAACATTTATATTATTTATTCGATTTACAGTACAGTTTCCTAGTCGTCGCAAACATTGAAATGAATGTATCGGAGATATGGGCGCTCGACAAAAAATAGAGTGGAGGATCGAGGAAAGGGAAGGATCATCTTAAATGCAATACGTAAAAAAGTTTCACAATTCCGGGGTAGAAACGCTACGCTTTATTCATTTTCAACAGCTCGTCAATTGTTGCAAAGTTTACGACGATTTATTTTGTTCGGTTAAGGCTAGCTCCATCGTAATTTGTCGCATTTGTTCCAATTTGAAGAGATCCCACGCTTCGCACTCCCAACGGTTCAAGAGCCAATCTTCGAAGGCTGTCAGATGTTTCAGAGCGTCTTGGGCGCTCGTTTCGTGCAATTCCGGCGAGCCTTCGGCACGTTCCTGCGAAGCGGCATCCTTGTCGGCGTCCGCGGCGGCATCTTTGTCACCCTCTTTGGCAGCGCCTTTGTCACCCTCCCCTTCGCCCTCTTGGGCGGCGTCTTTGGTAGTAGCATCTTTGGCAGCATCCGCCTCGCCCTCTTTGACCGCCTCCTTTTCACCCTCCTTGGGTGCTTCTTTGTCACCCTCCTTGGGTGCTTCTTTGTCACCCTCTTTGGGTGCTTCTTTGTCACCCTCTTTGGCGGCATCCTTCTCACCCTCTTTGGGAGCTTCCTTGTCACCCTCCTTGGCAGCATCCTTCTCACCCTCTTTGGGAGCTTCCTTTTCACCCTCCTTGGGAGCTTCTTTTTCACCCTCCTTGGCAGCATCCTTCTCACCCTCCGCGGGACCTTCTTTATCGCCTTCTTTAACTTCCTTTTGCGCGTCACCCGCTGGCGCTGGCGCGCTAAAAAGAACGGAAAAAATACTAATTTAATATAATTCGACGACTCATCGTTACGTAACGTCCCGGCGCGCCAAAAATGTAAGCCGTCAAAAAATCGTGCATCGCATCGAGAAGTAAGATCTTTCACGCGTTACCTTTCTTCGACTTTCTCGCCCTCTGCTGGAATTATCCAACCTTGTATCTCGACATCTTCGTTCGCCCAGTCCCGTACAGCTTCGTAGGTCAAGGCGTCGTATCCCGATACTTTGTGCACTATATCCAAAAGTTCTAAGATGGCGGGCTTTTGGACGGGTTTGCCGCCCGTCTTTATCAATTTGTTCCAGGCCTCCTGTATGTTCGCATCGGTCACGCAATCCCAAGCCATCGCTAATTTTATGCAGCAGTCCGCGATCGAGAAGGCTTTCAGGAACTTTGCGATGCTCTCCTCCTCTCTCACGAGTAGGAACTCTCGAAGGAGGCTCTTCTTGTACAGCAATTTCGTCGTTTCCGCAACGCCCATATTCATCGGCTGTACGTTTACGGGGACCTCGGGCGGAACGAACATCACCTGCGATCGAAAGGAAACGGAGAACGAGATAAAGTACGTTCGTCGTTATGTAGGTTAAACTTTAGCGATACCTCGGCGATTGCCCGTGAAAAATTGCGAAGCGTCGTTTACCTTGCACACTTCGTCAATGGCATTTAATTCGTCGACGTTTAAGTGACAGGGCGCATTGTCCAATGTGAGCAGTACTTTCTCGCATTGCCCGTCTACGGTGTGCTTTTCTTTGACGCTCGGCAAGAAGATCTCCGTGTACCATTGCTTGAATAGATGAGAATCCATCCAAGCCTGTTTCTGTTGCGCGTAGCTCACTGGCAGGTGCTTGACGTGCTTAAAAATGGCAGGTTGCTTGGTCTGACCAATGACGAGAAGTGGAATTTTATGCGTACCACTCTCGTTCGCACAGAACATGACCGTAACGCGATCTTTGGACTCTTCTTTCTCGGCGGGTGCCGGTGCCGGTGCCGGTGATTCGGCATCGGTAGCGACGACCGGTTTTCTCGGCAGTGATTTCCAGTACAAGCCAGTCTCGTCGGCGTTGTATCGTAGATGCGGTTTGTACTGACCGACTTCCTCCAGCTGCAGTATCTTCTCGCGAAACGGACTTGGTGTTTCGACTTCGGGCTCTATTATTTCTGCTCGGAGAGACAAAAAATCAATTCCTAAGACTTTTTCTCCCGTGGCACTTCTCTTCGTCTTTTCCAAGTTGTTGCCGCAACGCGCAACGAGAAGATGCATTTTTACGGTACGACGAATTCGATACCAAAAAAACGGGTTTCACGGTGTTCGTTCGACGCGCCAACCTCGCTTAAAAATGTCTTCTCGAGGGACGACTTTGCGAGGGATTCGAGTTCGCATCGCGGCTCGATTTGCGCGCAAATCGAGATTACAAAAACGTCGTCGCGCAGAATATGCAAAAATAAAAAATATCACATTCCCTCTTGCGTTGGACCAAAATTATCAAAACAATTATTTCCCCGCGTGGAAAGAAAAATCGAAAAGTACCTATGATGATAAATCGATGTAAGCGTTTGATTACAATAATGATCGCTGAAAATTACTGACCTTCCGGAGGTGGTAAGGGCGAGGGTACTTTGGGAGGTATCGGTGACGGTGCGGGTGTCGGGGCTCCCTCTGATGGTGCACCTTCTGATGGAGCGCCTTCACCACCCTCTCCAGGTGCACCGTCCGCCGACTGTTCTCCGTCCTACATTTCAGAGAGGAACGTATTTTACGGAGGTTCTCGATAATGCGCAAGATCTCTAAAAAGAAATTGTACATCGAACAAAAATCGCGGGAACGAACAACGAAAAATTACACAGGCAATAATAAATAACGCGAAGGACGTGGAAGATCGATAGTTTCGAAGTACCATTTCAATCAAAGGCGCGCGATTAGCGACACAATCGTAATCAAAGTGAACAGGGCGGCTCCTATCCCGACAAATTAATCCACTTTCCTAGACTCAATCATCTACAGCTCATTTACAGATTACATACTTCCACCCGAGCGATCAGCGTCCACCGTGGCAGTGGAGAAACGTTCGTGACTAAATTACGACGTTCATTGCTAAATGTTGCTTCCGGAGGATCGATCGCGGCACCGTCGGGTGGTCACTGATTGCGAATTAACACTCGGTGTGTAACAGGGTTTTATGTCGCGATACGGGCCACGCTCGATATGACTCGACGCCGCGTGGTGCGCTTGTAAAGAGGCCGCCGCGCCCCTTCCGCGAGGCGGAAGAGGAACGGCAGCGCGAAATAGCGCGACGTACCGTAGCGTTATACTTCGCTTAAGGAGTTCGTATCGCGATTCAATTTCCATCGATCGGTTCGGGGATCGGTTCTGCCGGCGCGCCACGAACCGGATACCGCTTTCATAGAATATTCAGAACGAGAAGTAGGGGAAGCTCATCGGATACCAAAAATTGCACCGGTATAATTAGACCGTATTTTTGATCCCGCCGTATATATCACTCCTGTTTCGACGTACGCGCACGAGAGTTCGTGGTGAAATTTACGGTGCAACGAATTAAAAAAGGAAGCGGCTACGTAGATACGTGAAAAACGCAAAAGCATAAAACAGCCCTGCAACTACGACCTTACTACCTACTCTGCCGCGCTACCTCGGACGTTCCAACGAATCGTTGGAATTCACGCAATTCCACGGTTTCACCTCGCGTTCAGATTTGACGAATCGACGCTGCGCGAGTACGTGCCTTTCGCGCGCACCGGGGCCGGAGGATGCATTCGCATTCGTGCGCGTACGAATATAAAAATTATAATTTGAGGGAGGAAACAAAATGAGCGGTGGAATGAATCGTTCACGAATACGTCTCGGTGGTGTGTGCGCTTTTAAATAGATCGCGTCTGGACGAAGATATTATTCGGATTTTTTTAAAATAACGCCCAGAGAGACGGAGAACAATCGGGCTCGATTGCAACGAACCGCTTTTTAACTTCGCCCGATAAATCAAATTCCCCGAGTTTAATGCTCGCAAAAGGGCCCGCGTTCGCGCGCCGTAATTTCCATAATGTAACAGCCGCGAGAATCGCTTTACTCGCGCCGCAATAAATCGTCCGCAACGTTCTCGCGTTGCCACCCGACTGCGTGTGCGCGTGTTTACTCGCTATATGTATGTACGTGCGCGAGGTCCTCCTCGGTAATTAGCGCTGTGTGCCTTATACTCCAAATATTTTATCAACCTAAATAGCGAACACCGCGCAAGCAAACGCGATACGCACACTCGTGCGTGTACGCATGGAAGCCGAGCGTAATGTATAGCGAAAGTGTCGAAGCTTTTGGCTTGCCAAACTAAACGCTCAGCGAAATGTTGTTAAGCGACAATCGTGTCAGCGACGTATACTTACCCGAAGCGGCTCCCCGCTGTACTTCCTGCAATTAAAAACCCTATCGAAGTCGGATTTCACGAGTGGGGTGTTTCAAAACTTCCGCTGCTTTAGCGAACGAGATGGTAGGTACATTATTGACTAAAACTCCAAAACAAGAAATCTCGTTACGGTATTCGGACCGACGAGTATCAAAGAGAATCATTTATGTCGTCGTCGAATGCATTCGTACAACTTTTCGCGAGCTCGACTTTGACGCGCGAGGAAAAATGCGCTCGCCGGTAGAAATTCAATTTTCAAGTTTCATATATTTTTTCCGGCTTCAATCTGTATGCTTCTTTGACTCGCCTCGTCGGGCCCACGTAGGGAACATAATTTGAGTCACGATATGTTATACGAGCAGGACGAAATGTAGAGTGGCGGGGCTAATTGATCCAAGTGGCAAAAACATTTTTCCCGGGAAAATAAGAAAAACTGCCCACCAGTGACACCAAACTGACATTTAACAACCTTTTGACGGCTTATACAACGAAAGGGAAAGCGCACTAGCACTTAAATCATATAGCTCTGCATTGGCCTTGGCGCATATATCATTTTGTAGAAAAAAAATCCGAAATCATGGAATTCTGGCACTTGGATCAATTAGCCCCGCCGCTCTACAAATGTGCACGGGTGAAACGCAGTAACGAGAAACGGAACGCGAGGGAGATCAACCGATTTCGCGTCGAACGCGAAGAGAAATATTTCGAATTCTTTTCGTCCATCCCGAATTAAAATAGTCGGGAGGTTTTTACTCGTCACGTTTACGAGCAAGTTTTTTAATTCCAAATTTGAAGATCTCGGTGAACCTTCACAACGAGAATTTAAATTCAATCTCGCATTCGAGATATTCAAATTTCTTCACGCGTAGCTACCGGATGAAAGCTGCCCGCAACCCCGGCGACTGCAGCATCTGTCATCTCGTAACGACAGCCCCTGAAGTTGGACGAACTCTGAAGTAGCTTTACGTTGCTCCGAGTTATTCAACGACCGCTTCAAAGTTCGTTATCAGAAACGAATACGGATATGTGAAGGAATTGGGACAAGAGGCGAGACAACACACGAGGGAGTGATATTATTTACACAAAGGCTTTCATTATTTAACGTTTTGTTCCTTTACAATAAATGTTGAGTATCCTTCCCCTTCGATTACCCCCCAGTTGCCCGCGGTATGTTAAGAGTTATACGTGGTCAGACTATTGGGATCGTGCTAGTAGTAACACGCGGGGCTAACGCGGACGCGGTCCGCACATCGGATTGGTATACACAGAAAAAACCGTGCAGAGAGACGCGTCGACGACGAACTGTGCGAAAAGGTGGTAATGAGGGTTGCGTGAAATTGGGCGTTCGAAACAAAAGAATTAAAGTACAGAAACGACGTTCAGGCTGGTGCGCGGGGCTCTGTGGTAAAAGTATTTAAAAATAAACTCTCTCGCGTGCGGTATGCGAATGACGATTGGTGTCGCGAAAAAAAAAAAAGATACGGAACTGGTCGGGTTACGTGTTGAGAGACGTTAAACTGGGTGGAATTTTGACGTGTTCGATGACTGTGATTCGGTGCGGGATGCTCTCATGCCTCAACCTCTTCCTCCTTTACCTTCTTCTCGTCTCCCTTCTTCGACCAGTCGGGCTTCTTCTGCAAATGGAGAAACAGCGCGTGAATACCTTGGCATCGGCGAGCGAATCGTCCGAGGGTTAATGCGATCACAAGCACAGAAACACTGAACGTAAAACGGACAATGGGAAACGGTATAATTTTGTTTCATCTATCGACGGAATTTCCAACGTTCGAATTCGTCTGCCGACCCTGTTAAAAATAAACGAACGAGGGAATGGAGAGGGTTGACGAAAAAAAAACTGCGCCGAAGCGTATATTTTCGAATCGAGTTTCTCCGGGCGTGGCTTTCCGTGCAGTTTTCTTTTCTTCGGTCAATTTGTTCGAATAATTTTTAACGGGGTGCCCCGCTGCCAATTCTCATCGCCTACGGCGATACCGACGACGCTTCCGCTCCGTGCGAAGTATCCTCACTTCGCGGAGTAGTGCTATATTTCGTCTATTTTTTTATTTTTTTTCGCAGTACACACGAACGACGGCGGATCGTACGATCGTGCGTTGCGCTACGGTTAGTCGAGTTTGCGACAATGCGTATCTAGGAAAACAAAAATTGCGTCAATCTGAAAATGAACGAAATTAGCGTGAAAGTTCTCCTTTCTGAAAACGAAAATGATGATCGTGGTGAGGTTCTGATACGTGTATTATGTATAGAGAAGCGTAGAGAAAAAAAAAAGTTTAAACGAAAGGATAATCTACTCGAAGCGTTAGGAAGTGCCAATTATCGAGTTACTACTTTTTAATCTACAGCTTTCATTCCTCTTTTAGGTATCGTTAAACGTTTATTACCTTCTCTTTGGACGCGTTCTGCGAACATAACGCAAGAGCAACATGATTAGTCGAGTGAGACGCGGACATTCGTTAACACGGAGGCGTAGGTCACGTCCAGAGAATCGTCGAAGCTCGCGCGATTCTTTGGCGAGACCTACGACCGGACGGAACATGGAAAAAGTTTATCGACGAGTGGCTCGTTCGTCGTACGGATTCGTCGCGGCGCTCCTGTCTCGGCGATGTCACATGAACGCCGTTTCGACGCGATTTCCGTGGGTGGGGGCAAAGTGCCTCTCCGCGCGAGCGCGCTTTTTGCCGCCGCGTCGATGTCTCGCATTTCCGAACGAGCCGAGACAGAGAGGGCACATTTCTATACACATAGCCTGAAAGCGTGACAGCCGAGTTGAAGACTGAAAAGAGTTAACGACACTCGGAGCGAGTCGAACGTCGCGAGCACGACGAGACAGAGCGAACTGGGGACGTTCGCAGCGCTTGACGGTGACAGAGAGAGAGAGAGGGGGGGAGAAAAAAAGAAAAAGGGGAAACGGAAGAAGTAGAGAAACGCAGAGAAGAGGAGACGTGTGAGTGAAGCGCTCTTGCGATTAAGTACGGCCGGTAGAATCGGATACACAAGGTAAGCCAGTCTCACCTCTTTTTACGCCACTTTCGTCCAACATTCTGTTATCCGAAAATTACGGGCGCTACTCAACTATGGGATAGAGGTACGAGATACTCGTATCGCACGACAATAGCAGCCGATACGTCTCCCTGGTGGGAGAGGGGTGGGTAGGGTACGAACAACAGCAACACCAACGATGTTACAGCGTGTGGTAAAAAAAATGGAGTACGGCCAAAAATAGAGTAGAGAAACACGATTACCAACGTGCAAAAAGGTAGTACGGTAGTGGTATGCGGAGAGACATAATATACATATGTACAAAAAAGGACACGTGTTGTGCGAAAAAATATTTTAGGACGAGCACATGAGTGGACGCGGCGAGACGATCGTCGATTCGTGCCGATCGTGCCGAGCGCGGTTGTCGTGTGCGGTATTTCTCGTGAAAAATTGCGCGCTTTTTTTTGTCAAAAGTTACAACCGCCTCGACGATCGTCTCGTTGCTCCGCAAAAATGCGGGAACGACACAGTGTTGCGCATGGAAAAAAAATGGAAAATGAAATATCGCAGAATTTATGTGTCGAGTTGGCCAGCCGTATCGTTGAAAAATGCTGGAAAAAAAAACGGTGAGAGATGATGATGAAAAATCCGTGAGTGTTGCCGAAAAAGTTGGCGAATTCGAGAGTAAGAAAAATCGTGCCGTTATCGCGCGCGTTATTTTTCTCGTATCGTTTATTCGATCCTCGGTGGATCATTAATCAGAACGATCGACGCGACTGCACATTTCAAAGAGTTTTCTTTATTATAATTAATAGCGAAATAATATACGTGGGACGATCGTGGCGGGTGTGACGTCACGTGACACGATCGTCTGGTGACAATAGGATGGAGACTTTTTCTCAACGCGACGCGACTCTCGTGCTCTCGCGTACGGATATAATATGTATATGCCGACGGCACGACTCGATTTGACGAGAAACATGAATTTTTGCTTTGTTCGTGCGTGTATGTATGATGAATGCGTGTCGAGAGGGTCGGTCAGTTTTTTGAGGCTCTGTGTTCGAAATCTACTTCTTCGTCTGCCACTCTGCCTTCTCGGACTTCTTCGGCTGTGGAGAATAACAACAATTGCCTGGTAATCGGGTGCTACGATCGGGACGGTGAGTACAAGACCCATTAAGAGGAATCATGTTTTCGCATCATTTTCTTCGGTATTCCATCTCGTTGATATCGCGTTAGGATTCAAATATTTTTTTTTTTTTTGATTCGACGGAATACCGACAACGAGACGAATGCATCGTCGAAAATTGCGTATGAATCTTCTTAAGCGGGATAGAGTCTACGGTAATAATTAAACCTGTAAAAAATAAAAATCGATACGGAAGGACAACAATTTGGACGGGAAACGTGGACGACACAATTATCGGGTCAAACGATACGACGATGTGGACATCGATGAATCGCGATATCGAATTTTGTTCTCGTCTTCGAAACTCGCCAAAATTTAATGATACGACGCGAAAGATATGAGTGGGACATTGAAACAAAAAAATGAAAAATGGATCGATTCGCAAAAAGAATCGTCTCCTTCTATCGGTGAATTTCAACGGCGAGACTCGATTACGAGAGGGAGAGAAGAATAAATGAAGAAAGGCGCGATGCGCGCAAGGACAACGATCTTCCTTACCTCCTTGTCCTCCTCCTCGAGGGTGAACTCCTTCTTCTTGACCTGTTTGAGTTGGTTACGGAAGTTGAACTCGGCTGCCTTCTTCTGGAGCTTGGCGAACTTGTTTTCGTACTTGGAGACCTTCTTCAGGGTCGGCTTCATGCTGAAACGACGACCAGGGAAATTGTTCGCGTAACCGTTTGACGTTTTCCGTTGGCGGAGGCGTTGTAAAATAATCGTCGCTCGTGCGGAAGAGCAGAGCGACGAGAATAATGGATCACCATGACGGAGTACTTACAATTTACCTCGGAGGTCGTTGACCTGGCTGTTCAAGTCCGAGATCTGCATGATTGAAGAATCCGATTAATGCCAGTATTCCTCGCAAGTACATCTCAACTTTCTCTATTTCGTTCAAGCGTCCTTTCCAAAAGCCAAGTTTAGCGAGAATGCGTCGACGTTACGGATGAACCGGTCCGACGGAACGCACGAAGGAACGGGCGGCGCTCCCCGTTCGCGCGTCGCGCGAGTTAATCCGTCCTTCCTACGTTCCGCCGACGGCGGAATCGCACCGAGCGCGTGCCTTTCCGCAGTTTCCAAAGTTTCCAATGCGCTGGCAAATATACCGGCAAGCACTTCTCGAAATCCGTCGCGTTTCGCCAAGCGAGCAACGCCACACCACGAATCGGAAGCACTGAACTACGACTACTCACACGAGGATTCCGGTTAATCACTTAAAAAGCTTCGTAACAAGCGATTAGTCGACGTCGCGTACGGTCGCTAAAATCGACATGGTACGACGCGATGTTTAGGGCGAGGAGAGAAGGGAGGAGAGGGAGGAGGAGGAGGAGGACAGTCGAAGGAGAGTGGATCGACTGGTTAACGAAATTAAACGATTGATAGATGAGATCTCGACAACTGGCTCGCTGGTTAGTTGCGCGAAGACGACGGGCGGGCGAGAAAAGGAACTGGAAAATGCTGATACGTTTACAAAAAAAAAAAAAAAAAAAAGAGGCAAGTACTGCAAAACCTTCAGTGAATGAGAGAGCGAGAAAAAAAAAGTTACGCTACAAAAAGGCAGCAAAAAGACGAATCGATCGTACCGTGATTACTGGGAAAAAAATTATTTTTTGCTCAAAAAAAAATGTCAAACGCAGACGGCTAACGCGCCTCTACAGTTGTGGCCACTCGTCGGCCGAGCGAAAATATTTCCGTGTGACAAAATCTCTGTCGGTTTCACCGAATCGATCGTCGTTTCCACTCGTTTCCTCGTTTTCTTGAAACGCACGACACGCTCGACGAACGACCGTCGCACATGTCGACCCCTCGATCCTCGTTGACGGAGACGAGCGTGCGCGAGCGACAAAACGATACGATAACGGCGATTTCTCGCGCGCGCGATCAGATCAGACGTCTCTGACGAGACGAGAGGGAATGTGGCGGGTGAGTCCTAGCCCGATTAGGGAACCGGCTGGTCGTGATCAGCTCTGCGTCCCCCGACGCAATCTACTACAATCTCTCGCGACCGGCGAACTCGATCTCCGGGCTGGCTTCCCCTCGCGCGTCGGGTACTCGGCGACGTCCTCCGAGGAAAACGAAAGAGGAGTTCGGAGCGTCGAGTTCGACCGGTCGCACATCCAACTAGAAACAGCCCGGTTAAACAACACCATAACAACACATTTACAGACGATACGTGTGCGCGTGTGTACGTGTGTGCGTGTCCCGCGTGTGTGAATCGGTGCAAAATCGATCTCGAAACGGTAACACGTGGAGCGACATTCTCATTCGCATCGACTCTTCGCGTAATCGCGGGGTGGGACGCGGAGATATCTCGCAGCATGGCACTTTACATTTTCATTCTTTCTTCTCTCTTTTCCGCATTTCGTTCGCTTAGGTGCGTCCAGTTTGTGAGAGCCTTAAGTGTCTTCGGTCCGCATCGGGACAGCGGTGCGCTCGTATATATACACATTGTGTGCGGCGGTGTCGCGCGAACGAAGAAACCGAAAAGAAAACATCGCGCGTTGATCGCGCGCCGTCGGAGAAAAAATAACGGCGTATACTCCCTCGGTACGATGGGATTTCCTTTCTGAAAAAAACAAAATCGGCAGACGATTTTCGACGAATCTTTCCCGAGCCACAGCCCCCGTCCAGCCCGACCCTTTCTTTCTCGGGAGGGAAAAGCGAAGAAAAAAAAAACGTTTCCGCACCTCGACCGCGCGAGCGAAGTGGCGCGTCGCGCGATATACGTGTACTCTTTTTTTTTTCCTTTCACCACTCCGCTTTTCGTTATTCTCCTCTCAACGACAAATATGAAGTGCCATACTTTTGCATTTGAGAGGGCCGCTGTTATCGCCGGCGCCGTTGCCACTGCCGCTGCCGCTGCCGCTGCTGCTGCCGCTACTGCGCTGGTGGTACGTTTAATTAAGCGGTGGCAATTAAGAGCTGCGCGCGGCGATTAACTCGCTCGCATGCCTGGTGTTAACGCGGGGCTCCCATCGAACGCCGATTCAATCTCGTCTCGGCGCGCGGCTGTTCGAAACGAGCATCGTCGTTATTCGTCCGCGCGTACCTCTATGATTAGTAACGCTCCGTCGACCGTTTCTCCGTGTCATTGCGGGCGCAGCGGATCAGAGCAGGGGTGAGATGCCGGGGTGGCTCGTCAACGGGTTAGTGCTCAAAGGCCATGCGCATTTTGTTTAACGCTTCTCGAAGTCTATCCGCGCGCCGTCGCACCGAGCGATAATTCACCGAATCGCGGAAAGTCTCGTCGGCGAAACGAAAAGAACGGATGTACCGAGAGGGGGGGGCGGGGTTCGGAAGAGGGGTGCGTTCTATGAGATTTTGCACCGCACGCACGCACACACACACATACATACATATACACACACATACACACACAGAGTCCGCTATTCTATAAAAAGTTCGCGGCCCAGACCGTGGACTTGGCGTTCTTCTGCCACCTCAACGTCGAAACGTTCTCGGTCGCCGTTTCCGTTCGTTTTCTCTCTACCCGGTTTTCGATCGTTCGACCCACTCGACGAATTTCGGATCGTGGCGCGGTACGCGCTCGTAGAGCTGTCGCGCGGGGACAGAGTAAATGGGGCGGGGGGAGGGCGTGTCGCGGTCCGATCCGAAATTCACCGAGTCTCGGATCGCTCATCGCGCGGCCGAGCGATCGGAGAAATCGGACAAAGCCGCGAACGGAATCGAAGAAAACCCGGGCGAATTGCGCGCTGAGGTATTCTCTTGGTGGGTGTGACTTGATCAGTGTGACGACTGGCCGAACCGAGAAGACACTACGATATCAAAAGCATCACCTATAAGCTTGCCCAGCCCTGAAAATCGAGACAAAACACTTTCTCTCTGGCGGTGTCGGAGTTAGTAGAAAGCTCGGAAAAGGCCCTGCTACGATTAGAATGAAGAGACCGTAGATGTGTCGATACACGGAGAGAAACGAGACAGATGGACAGCGACAGAGAAAGAGAAAAATTCGCAGAGACGGAAAGTGAGAGCGAAAAGAAGTGGAGAGAACGTAAGAGAATTGAGAAAAAGTAGCGGCACTTCATATTTTCGCAAAATGAAAGATCGTCGCGCGCCAGGCGCGGCTGTCCGCTCTTCCCCTGGAATATATAGGTGCGTAAGTCTCGCGATCCGATCGTCCGGCGCGCCCGCTATCGTTATCGTACGGCCGTCGGAAGCCTCGCGTTCTCGAGACTAAAAATTCATCGACCGATCGTTTCGACGAGAAAAAGAAACAAAATAAATAACCGAAGAGGCGAAAAACCAGGACTGACCAAGGTTATAGCGTGCAATCGATCGTGAAATTTGGAATTCAGTCGTTCTCGATTTACACTCGGAGGACGACTCTCCGTTCTCACGACAAAGTAACGGAATAAAGTTATTATCCTCTATAATTGTCGGAGGAATAATCATCGTCGGGACTACGGTGGAGAGTGAGCATATTTTCAATTGTGGAGGCGCGAACTCGACATTTCGATCGACGGAGTCGATCGACGATAGATATAGTCTCCAAGTTCCACCGGATGGAAAAGCCGCACGAAGAATTCGCGTCGTACTCGCGAAACGGACTCGCGCGATCTCCGATTTTCGAAGTGCTTTCGCATTCCTCGAGTTTCCTTCGGAATTTATCCTTCCCCTTCGCGGTGACATTTTCGAAATTCGACGGCCACCCCTCCGCCGTACTCTCGACTCACGTGTTGGGTGGATGATGTATTTTCGAAAGAAAAAAAAAACTGTTTAGTCCTTAGTCGTGTGGCAGGTACCTCATAGTCTCTTTTCCGAACTTCACGCTCCAAATCCCACTTCTGACCCTCACAAAGGTAGACGCGATCGTGATACATGTGGATAATCCGCTTCAACTCGGCTACAAGAATGGAATTTTCAGTTTCTCAATTTGACATAAAGTGCAGGCTGATCGTACTCTACGTGCTAAATCGCTCGTCGGTGGACGCGATGGACACCTCCTCTGAAATCTCGTCTCGGGGAACGTGTGTGCTCGGGGATCTGTGACTCAACCTACTCGTGTATCGGGCGGACAGGGTTGGGACGAGTGATCTATGTATATCGTTTCTACTGACTAGTGCGAGCTCAAAAAAAAAACTGTCACAAAACCGTCAACTCCGAATGGCATATATGTATACAATATATAGGTGCGATTCGCGCGGCGCGGTCGAACGAGCGTCGGTCGACCATCGAACGGAGCGCGGATCGACGACGGGCCGTTCGCCCCGGGCCGGACGAGAGTTCGTCTCGGCGGTAACGGAATTCCAGGCTTGCGAGCGAGGAAACGACGAGAGCCTCGTCATCTGCGAAGAAATGGAGCTGGGCAACGGGATGGCGATCGGACGAGAATTGTGCGCGAGGGAGTTCTTACGCGGCGAAGTGAAAAAAACGCGTTCGCCCTGAACGATATTTCTTGGGACGCGCGATATTAATTTTGCCCGAGGACATTCGGGTGTACGAGAAAAAACGAGATTCCGTTTGCCTCTGAAATTCCGTCGCGCCGAGGCGCGTTTCGCTCCGCGTGCATCTCGCGAATGCGGAGAGTGCAGCGTCGTATACCAGTTCATGGTCAGCCGTCGGTTAGTTACCTCCAAAGCTTTCAATTTAATTTTCCTCTCGAGGTCAAACTTATCACCCTCGAGTGCGTATATTCTGTTCCAGTATGCTGTACAAATGGTCTGAAGCTCGGCTAAAAAAATAAGAATTCACCGAAAACGGTGGTCGCTTCAGTATCGTACGCTCGGTTATGGGGGGGGGGGGGAGTCTACGGACGCGAGGGTCGGTGGCAGGGGGTGCTGACCAGTTATCGGCTGCACGAGTGACGCGTGTGTCGTGTACCTAAACGCGAAACGCGGGGAAACTCGAAACGAGGCTTCTCCTCCCCGATATCGGAGAAGAGCGACGGGGGGTTGCGCGCGGCTAGACGAACAACCGCGGATCGACTCGCGAGAGAAAGGGGTGTGCAAATTTAAAATCGATCGGTGTTCATCTTGGACCGCACGTCAACCGACAAAAATTACTCTCAACGTTAGCTACGGAGCTACTGCTACTGTTATTGCTATCGTTACCGTTACTTCTACTACTGTGTTGGGCAAGCCATTACTCGATAATACCAATGTAACGCGTCGACACACGTCGGACGGCATTGAAGTTCGCTCGACGAAGGGCGGGAGGGTGGGAGCGTGGCTCGAGCGCCCTCGAAACGCATTCGCTTCGATCGCGATTATCTCGTTAACCGCGAACCTCTGATCGAAATTAGCACAGCGCTCTCTCGAAGATTACATTTTGATCCGCGAGAAAGCCTCGTATCAACGCAGATCGAACCGTCCAAAACTAACGAGACAGTCTGGATTGAAATGGATATCGCCGTAACCCGAATAGCCAGCCACTCCCTCCCCCCTCCATATGCTGGAAGCGCCGATTCCGCGGAATCGCGTTAAACCCCGTGCCGACGTCTCGACTCGTCGGAAAAACTACGGATTCTTCCTCGTACTCGAAGGATCGTTGTCACTCTCGCCCGGAACGCATAGTTCCCGAATTTCTTCGACGTCGTCCCTCCGTTAACGAGTGTGTGATTACTTCCGACTAAACTAAGCAAAAAGTGTGACAAAGTGAACACTGGACAAAAATGACGATTAATGTCTCAAGTTTCGTGCGGACGTTTGAGTGGACGTGATTGCGGGATCGTTGAGGAGGGACAGAGAGAAATTGTGTAAAGCGAAGCGTGAAAGCCGACAATTACGTGTTAACCGAAAGTAACGACGAATGACGATGAGTTTGGTCGGACGACGAAAGAGGAGCGGTGAAGTGAGGGGGAAGAAATGAAAAAAAAAGAAACGCAAGCGTGTACTCTCCGAGAGTGAGAGGCGATGAAAAAATGTTGTGGGGTTCTCGGACGTGTGGGGAGAGGGGATAAAAAATGAAAAACGTAGTGTTTCTACCAGATACGCGCAATCAGACTGAAAACATCAGCGTTTCTACGTGGGCGGTTAAGGTTTGTCACGATTCGAATCACGCCGATTGCGATTCGCGAACGGGGAGGTGGCGACCGCGTTGCGATAAGACGGGGGTACGGACGTAAAAAATACTGGCCGAAGGCTGAAAAGGCTCCTCGCAAAACGCAGACACGCTCTCAAAACTCTCTACCGAGGTGAAAATAAAAAATCTAAATACATCGGCTCTCAAAGTACTCCAGCGCAAAAGTCCAAATTCTACAGTAGCTCAAAGTTCTCCCTCTTTCTCCCCTCAGCACAAAAGTCAACTTCTACGTGGCTGTTGAGTAGGCGAAAAAAACAAAAAAAATGTCGATGATGGCCTTCTAATCTCTACGCTCTCCGCACTCTCCCACGTGCTTCGTCTGCCGGCAGCGAGTTTACGTAATTATTACACGGCGTTAAGTCACAGCCGAACAACTTTGGCACGCTACAAAACGTGATACGTATAATACGCGTTAGCGGAGGCGCTGTAGCGTTTTAGCGATTTTTTTTTGGTTTTGCTGCAACAGACGGCTGTCGTTATACGTTACAAGGATCATCTAACGTCTCTACGTTTCTTTTTGTTTGACAATGCTAGACCTCATAGTCCTTCTTGGCGACTTCGTATTCAAGGTCGTACTTCTGCTCCTCGAGGCCGTTGATCCTCTTATGATACTGGTTCAGAATAGACTTCAAGGCGGCTGTCAGAAGGGCAGTCATCGAAAATATACATTTATGGAATTCGACGATCCTCTCGCGTCGATGATCGATATTTTTTAGCGGCCGCCTATCGCGAGTCCGTAGTCGAGCCTTTCCTGCGTGGCATCTTTTTCGCGGGACGAGGACGGTTAACGAATCGTGGCAAATCCACGTTCGACCACGAATCAATCGATGAAACTGCGCGATGTAGGGAGTCTCGCGAAGGGAAAAATAAATAAATAAAAAATGAAAAATGAACGATGAATGATCGGACGGTGTAGGAGGGAGAAGGGCGTGTATATGTGTGCACGTATGTGTGTATGTGTACGTGTATGTGCTTCGAGGTGAACGACAGGAATGGTTTCGACGATCGGTCGAATCGATCGGAAACTGAAGTCTCCGTTTCTTCGACCGAGCTTTTCAATCTCGAAATCCCTGGGGAACGGAGGAGGGGAGAAGACTGGAGGTGTATCTCGTGTGAGTACATCGTATCTAAACGGCAAAAATGGAAAAATAATAAAAATGTTTAAAACTGTCCATCCAAGAAAAAGAAAAATCAATGTCAACACCTTTTTTTGTGTCGAAACACGATGTCACCAAACGCAAACGATCGTTAGAATCGTCGATGAAATTTCGAAGAGCCGAGGGTTACGATACGCAGAAAAAAGAAAGGAAAGATCTCGTAATTCTCGGGTCTCTCGAAACACGACGAGTGGCGCGAAATGAAAATAAAAATAGATCGCCCAAAAAAAAGGTTCGCAGGCTCGCACGCTTGTCGCAACAAAAGAATTGCGCGGTGAACGGAAAAATAATAATAGATAAGGAAGAAAAAAACTATCGTGTTAAAACATCGAAATGCGAAGCTCGTGTTTTAATTGGATGCGATTCCAATCGCGGTGCGTCAAAGTGCAACATTGAACGTCGCAACGATCGTAACACCGTGTGTATAGTTAGTGTCGCAAGACACTCTCGCTTCTTTCATTGGTTTCTCAAAAAGTACCTCGTAGTCCTTCCTCTTAACGATATATTCGATGTCGAACTTTTGATCCTCCAAAGTATTGATCTTATCGTGGTACTCGCGCAGCACACGTTTGATAGTCTCTGTGTGTTTATGAAAAAATGTGTGTTTTTAGTGTCTCCCCTTTTGTTGCTCGGTCTGTGACGTGTTTTTAAATTCCACCGATTCACGGGTCGACACCGACGAGGAGCGGAATTGTGGATCTGCGAGTTTTCGAATATCCGCTCCTCGCGTGGGAAAATGTATCGCGGAACAAAAAGAGACATTCTCCGACACGGGCCATCGGGGATCATCGGGGATCATCGACACTCGGAATTGGGAGACGTTCGATATATTAGGGGGTTGCATTGAAAGCCGCTGTTTTTTTTTCTTGTTTCTGAAACACAACGTCGTAATAAAATGCGTGAATACCTCAATCGAAGTATTTGCCTTTTCGGGGGCTATAATTCTTTCCCACTTTTCTGGCAGAAGTTGAATTCCGCGACGAAAGAATTGTCTACTTTTAGAGCCGATTCACTCGGCAACCGAATTTTTCACTTCTTGGTAATTATGGAAATGTGTATCTTCCCAGTCATGTTGCATCGATTTAAATAAATGATAATTACTCGGGGCCACTCTGGGTGCGGGAGAACTTCCCATTCAAGCTCCATCGACGTTTCTTTCACGGCTCGAACAACATGAGGCCGAGCATTGGCGTGAAGAAGAATCACTTTTCGGCGATTCGATGCAATTGATGGTCGCTTTTGCATCGAATTATCATTTAAACACTCCAATTGTTGTTGATAACGTTCGGCGGTAATTGTTTCATTCGGTTTCAACAGCTCATAATAAATGACCCCTTCTACATATCTTACCAAATTGAAAGCATTGTTTTGTAACCGTGGATGTTTCGTTTTGGTATCGACGTTGACGGTTGGCCAGGATCAACCCATGCTTTTTTGCGTTTCGGGTTGTCGAAATAGATCCGTTTCTCATCAATGGTTACGATACGCCATAAAAAAATTTTATCTTTATGCATTGCAAGTAAAGGAATCGAGATGTTCAGACGATCAGCAATTACATTTTCGATCAATTCATGTGGCAGCCACTTTCCTTCTTTTCCAATCTTTCCCATGGCATGTCGACGTCGTGAAATTGTAGATTCATATCGACTTCAAGCTGTTGAGCCAATTCTCAGAGCGTCAGAATAGGGTTTTCTTCCAACAGAGCTTGCAGTTGTTCATCTTCGAACTTTTTCGTTTGACCTCGCCGTAGTTTGTCGTGAACATCACAGTTTCCACTTTTGAAGCGAGGAAACCAGTCTCTCTACATACTGTTTCCGATGGAGCAGATTCAGCATAAGTCAGCACGAGTAATTGATGCTGCAGCAGCACTTTTTAAAAAAATCCGAGTAGTGTAGAAGTACACACCGAAAAAACAACTTGTCGCGTTCCATTTTCTCAGGTTATAGACATAGACTTGTATGAACCAAAAATGGAAGTTAAATGACTGAATCTAAACGAAAAATTTCCATAATTTTGAGTGATACAAGAAGTATTAGTCGCTGTGCACGACATAAGTAGTCAGAGCCGTTTACGGGAGAACAGCGGCTTTCAATGCAACCTTCTAATACATATAGTTCGAGATAGCGGGTCGTGTGACTTGTGTCTTTGTACAATCTGTGGGGGTGGGGTGGAGTCGGGCACAAACTAAACTAGAGAGATTCGGAATCTTTGTCGTAAAGTGGCGATACGCGGAAAATCGACCTCTGTACACGAATTTTAGGGTGCTCGGACAAAGGGGCGACTGTACTATCGAAACGCGATCTGGAAAGAAGCCTTTTGATCATTAACTCTCGACTAATCCTGATTGCCCGGTAAATTTCGACAACGTCGAGTACTGGACGCCCTGGCCTCCTTTTTTCCCCTCCCGCGATCGATCCGGAACGATAATGTCGAAGAACGCGCCGAACGTTGAACGCCTTTAAGAAGACGGACAATCTCGATCTCCGATCGGAATGGATCTACTCTTCGCTCCCGGTCGATCGGGGAGTTTCGTTAATTTTATTCCGGTCGCGGCACCTCGGGTGCCTATCCAGCCTCGCGGAGAAGATATCGATCTTGACCAACGTAAATTAGGAAACCAACTTTCTCAATGAAATTCGAACTCTCCGTCGTTCGGGAGAAATGTGTAAATAGTATTTTTCTCTTAATTATCTTCCTCCACGACGACGCGATCGGTGCCCGAGGACTTTAGTACAAAAGTGAGTTCCTCTCGAGTTCTTATCAAAGAAATTGAAAGGACGTTCGACGGTGAAAGTACCTTCGTTGGCGTCGTCTACGTTCTTTGGTCTGCCACAACGCTCCTCGATGATGCGCCTCCTCTCGGCCGCCTTCCTCTCCTGTTCCTTCTTCAACTCTTCGGCGGCTTTCTTACGCAGCAGCAACTGAACGAGCGAGGGAAAAGAGACGTTAACGAATCGAGATGGAACGAAATCTCGACGATCGGATCCAAACAGCAAAGGAGTTGGCTACGCACCCTCAGCTTCTTCTTCCTGTCGGGGGTCATGAAACCCTTCTTGGCCTTCTTAGCCTTGGAAGCCTCCTCGAGGCGGGCGCGGACCTCCGCCCTCTTCCTGTCGGTCTCCGCCTGTTTCCTCTTCCTTTCCTACATTTCCGGTACGAAAATTCCCTTAAGACTTAGACTACAACGCGAACGGGGTACGGCACTCTCTGCGGAAAAACTAATTTTCTCGTATCGCGCGCTCCGACGGGTATAGCATTTCGATGATTCGAAAGAGGTTTGCTCGAAACCGACAACCCGACGGGAGAATATTTGATTTAAGGATATGAATTTGCCGTGTCGAGCACTGCTTTTACGCTGATAACGAGCAAGGAAAGATAAATGAACGTATAAAGAAAAAGAAATCAGGGATCTCTAGATCTCGGAAAGCGCGAATTGAATTTTCAGATTTCTTCGCCTCATTCCCTCGAAAGTCGACATCGCGTTACTCTCGGAAACTGTGTGCGTCGTCTCTTACGTACATCCTCGATACGCTTCCGCTGTAAAAGAGAAAGAACGAAATATCGTTAGTCAAACTCGTACATTTCATCTCGAGGAGAAGAATCTGAAGCACGTCGAACGAGAGGTTCGAAATTCTCGAAGCAAATGTTCTCGCGACTGATTTTTTGTATCGCAAAACATGCGAGACGTTTTTCCTTCGTGCTCCGGATTCTCTTTTCACCTCCTATATGCGAAGCATTTGCGCGCGTTTAATGGTACGTTTCTTGCGGCGTTATGCGATATCAAAGAATTTCTTCGACACTTTTTATAAATATGTTTTATCGTCGGGCGAAAAAGAAGAAGAATTCGTTTACTTTTTAAATTTTGCCGAAGCTGCATTTTTCGCGAAAATCAGATAAACTCGGACGTTTCACAGTAAAACACGGACGAAAAATCGCGACGATCAACGATATATTATCGCTTCCACGAGTGCATGCATCTGCTCGACAAGTAATTCAGTAGCGAGAAACGAAGAATAACGCGAAACGATTACGGTAGCTTTTACGTATACTTAAAGCTAGACATATTCACATGGAAAGCCGTGGAACGCATACATAAAACAGGATTAGTCATTTGGACGAGACGAGAATTCTTTAATAGAAGCAGAAAAAACACATTGACATGCCGTGGAGGTGTGTGTAGGGGTGCTTACTTTACCATTGGCGGCAGTGTTTGGTGTGTGATTTTTGTCGTGTTTATATTTTATTCACAGTAACATCCACTCACTCTACGGTGATTCACATTTTTATAAGGAGAGCACGGCGATACGTGTTTACCGATTCTATGGGCGAGGGACGAGGGAGAACCGCAAAGAGAAAAGCGACGATTTATAATATACTCGTACGTATATCGGGAAACGACATTTCTCCGCAGTGCGCAACTTTAACTCTTTCCTTTTCAATATTTTCGACTGAAAATCGTCGCTTTCCCCTCCAGCGCCAAGGCGTGAGAAGAGAAATAAAAAGAAAAGTGAACGAGCGAATCTCGGAAGGAGAGTGAAGAGGAACAGGTGGATAAATAAATCTGAAATGGAGAACACAAGTAAATAAAATAAAAATAAGTCGACAAACATCTGTTCGGCTCCTACGCGAAAGGGGCGATACGGTGATGCATTTTTTGTCATTGCGTCATTTCTCGTAGGAGCCAACCGGGTCTTTAAATACTCGTAAACTCGTGTGTACGCGCATTTGAGATATAAATGCGGATATCTCCATATTCATGAGCATACGTACAAGTGTACGAGTATACAATGAGGGATGAAATAGCAATCGTGCGAACTGCATCGAACAGCTATAGATTCTGCGATGCTCGGTTCTGAGATTCGGATTGTATTTCTATCCCGCAGCGTAAAGATAAATAAAAAAAAGAGGATTGAGTAACTTAAAGTAACAATAATACAGGGTCGATGAAATGTAGAGGGGACATATAAAATCAAAAGATTGCGACCGAGCGATAGTTTTTCCCGTTCCAATAATTTCTCTCGAACGGTACCTGTGCGATACTATAAATAATTCGTTCGATTCGAATTACAGTCGAGAAAGATGTCTATTTAAATCTGGAAAAAACCTCTCCCTCGGTGCGAAAACTAAAAAAAAAATTATTCGAATGACAATAAAAATGAAAATAAACTAAGAAACTTCGAGATTTCTCTACTCTGGTATTTGTCGATACCTACGGGTGACGTAGTCTCGGGAACAAAAATAATAATTTATACGGAGGCAGTGAGAAACGAAATAATGAAAACAGAACAGGAAGCAAAGGTTAACGACTTTTTCCTAAGAATCGCAACAGCTCGATTCGAGTACGGTATCGCTAAAGGTCGATGGGTTAAAAACTTGGTCTACGGGGTTCAGTCAGTTTGAACTTTCGCACCACGCTTGAATTTCTCGTTTTCGCCTTCGTTTATTTCTACGATCAAGCCCATTCGCGCGAACCGTAACGGAGGCTCCGTGGAAATTCGAGCGTGGCTTACGCAAATGGAAATCTTCTCCTGAATTAGAGGCAATTGACTCAAGGGGTGTGGAGACAAAGAGAAACACGGAAAGCAAAATCAAAGCGTACCTTTTAGAAGCGTGAATACTGCGTCGTCCGAGTGCGGTGAACATTTTTTCGAAGTCGGTTGACATCCGAAGTGGAGACGGAGAGGATCCGCGGGAGTCCAAAGAGGGGCATGAAAGAAAGCGCGAAAGAATTGAAACGAAGTGTCGACGAAAAATGAGGGAAAAGTTCTTCGCGATCGATCATTTGGAACACGAGTCGAACGAGATGCTCAATTTGCTCTCGAATTCCAAGAATTCTTTTCCGATACGTACCTAACCTCATCGTCCGCCATGATGGTTTTTTGTTGTTACGAGCGTCTACCTAAAATGAAAAAGACGCAAGAAAGTAGGGAAACGAAGGACTGAACTTCGACGGGATCAATGTACAGTCGAGCGGGCTGCAGTGTTGTCGCTAAGCGCGAAAGTATGCGCGAGAACTTCATTTCCGTCCAGAAATAACTTCCGACCCGAATGTCCGCGAGTTTCGCGCCCCCAAAAATCTTTCTCCCGAAATAGAATTACCTCGCGCGATCGCTCCCGTGCGATGGTGTAAAAAAAAAATTCAAACCTTTTCTCGTTGTCGCGGAACTTCTCTCCGCGCAAAAAAAAAGAGGTCTTCACGGTAGGTCGTCGGGACGCGGAAATTCAACCCCCTGGCGTTACGATTAACATAAACCCATAAATCGGGGAACCTTCGCGAGCGTCGACCGGTGTAGAGTGTCCGGAGTTCGAAAATAGACGCCGGGCGTCCCCACCTACGGCCGTCGCTGCGCCCGCGGGCCAAATTTGGTTACACCGCCCCTCGCGCGACAACGCCCTTAGGTACGTTAGAGTCGAGTTCGAGGTGAACGTTAAACGCGCTCGATGCGAATTAACGCAAATTTTATTTCATAATTACCGGGAGAGGACGATTCGTCGTTACGATTTGGAAAGGGGTTCGCGAAATCGAAGAATCTCCTCGGGATACCGTTGTTCGAAAATGTCGCTGGACATTTTTAGTGGACGATGTACGTACATCATTGACGTACGAATTGTCGCGCGAGCACACCCACCAGGGACCTCGTAAACAATGCGTACGCGTATACCCATAGCCGCGTGTGGGCATATGCGTTTCCTGGATACAACGGTGGCTTGTATTTATAACGGGTGATCGCGCTTGCTAAGTATAGACGCCGCGATGACCGCGTCTCCTCGGACCATTCCAAGCCATCCCGTCCGCCGAGCACGGCAAGGCGAGGGGCGTCGCGCCGCGTCTTTGTCGCGCGGGAAGGAGATCCGATGTTGAGCGGAATTAATTTACCGCGCGGGAATGGAAGGCGAGGTCCCTCCCCGCGCTCAACCATCGCGCAAAGCCGCGAGAGACATTGTTGCGTTTCCGTCGCCAGAGAAATGCGACGCGCGGATGTCGAGTCGTGAAAATATTTTTTGTATAACTTTCTAACCAAGGTTTCGTAATCCCTTCGATATACGGCGCACCGAGCGACGACGTTTAAACGACCGTTCTCGGGTGCGTTTGAACGACCGAAGCGCGCGAACGATCGATTTTACGAGAAACGCCGGATATTCGCGTATACTTCGACGACAATCGACCGCACTTCACTGTAGAAGCGAATATAATACGCGTAATTCCCGTTTCGCCCGTTCGTTCGATCGATGCGATTTAGCTCGTCTCTTTGAAATTAGAATTTCCATTTGGTTCGAACCCCTCGTTCGGAGACAAGCTCTCTTCCGGGTCGACCTTCCGATCACCCCCTCTTTCATCGCCACGTTCGCAATCGCGATTCTCCCCACTTCCTCCCGCGAACGTCCTTCTCGTCGACAACACTTCCGCACGCGTTACCGTATCGCGGAACACTCGCCGACCCTGACGATCTTTTTTCTTTTTTTTTTCGCGAAGAATCAAAAACACCTGGTGGCACTGTTGTCACTGCAGCGAAGCCGAGCGGGAGGAGAGTACTCCCCGAAGTCGACGCATCATGTTCTCACTTTCTCTCTCTCTCTCTCTCTCTCTCGCGCGATGGATCGTCGCGCGATCTTCGGATCCGGACGTCGCGGATCGCTTACCTGAGAAAAGAACGAGCGGCTGTGACTAGTCAACCGGACCTTCGGCAGCTGACTGTGCCGTCGGCGATGTTTCTTCGATCTCCCCGTCGTTCGCGATCCTCAGGACGGATCACGTGGCCGGGCCGAGGGTGCGCCGATTGGTCGGAACATTTTTAGACGAGCCAGAAGCCGTGTGCCCGGGCTGAAAATACCGCAAACTGAAAACGGAGCCGCCGAGACGCGGCGGGCGACTCGAGAGAACTTTCCTAGGAGCTTTCGTGGTGACGAAGGCGCGTCGGCCGAAAGCGCGCGCGACGAGCGACGGTCCGAAATAGAAAGAATCGGGAAGATTTCGCGACGACCTCGAGATTCGAGCGAAACCTTCGCCCGCGAGGATCGATCTCGCCACTATCGCGCCGGAAGCGGAGGGTTCGCGGAATCGCGACTAGGTGTCGACGGATCCGATTGAAAAATCGAGGGGAATCATCGCGAGGGAAATATCGCGCCAATTTCCATTGGCGTCGTTCCCATCGCTCTTATCGTGCACTGCGAAGGAAAAATTAGTCGGCTCAAGTGCGGCCACTGATATGGGCGGCGAAACGGACATTCGGCGGCTTCGATTGGCGAAGCTCAAGATATCACCGCGATCCGAATGAACTCTTCTTGTTTCAATCGACGATCTAACGAACCGGCTAAATATTCACTTCGCAATTTTCATCTGCAGCTGAATGTCAATTACCTGCAGAAGAGCCGCAGGGCATGCGTCATTCGCGTGTTATTCGATCAGAGTTAATCCTCAGTTTCATCAAGTTCGAGCAAATACGAGAAGCGCGAATCGCTCGCATCCGCAGGGGAGTGGAAATACAATTATGTTCTCCAGTTTCGTCCAACTGGGATGATATATTTCTCCCCGTTTCAAGCCCGTCCATATGCGGCAAAACAACCACATCGCGTAACTCGACCGGCGCGGCTCGCTAGAGTTTATTCACACGGCGGTAGCGGCTTTCCACCCAATGACTTCTAGAGCTTTATTTTTTTCCGCACGAAAATACGACCGCCCTCGTACGAGTTCCTCGAGAATCGGATCTACACGCGTGTCGTCCGAATTACTCGGTATCTCTTTAGCGAAGATGTGTATGAGAGAAAGCGAAGAAGAATTGCGGGGAGGAGGGTGCGCGAAATTCCGGCGAGATGAATAAATCCATTTAATCTCTCCATAAATGACTCCTTCGACAGCTATCCTCCGGCGGCAACCATCGATTTTCGTCGAGTCTGAAAATGGGAACGTTGCCATTCCACGGGCGCCGCGGGAAGCCTCCGGGTGTGGATCGGAGCAAATCAAGATATTATTAACAAGGTGTCGGTGTTCTGGATTCGCGGCAACAGCTGTTTGGCACGGACGCGGTCCGTCGTTCGTACCGTGATCTAGCGATTCTCGCAAGTTTGTATCGCGGGAGCCGAAAAGGAATCCTAGGATCGAGTCGGTGAAGTGGGAGAAGAGAGGGGTATGTATAAAATCGCCGTCGGACCTGCAGGACGCTTCTTTTCGACTCTCCTTGTGTCAGCGAAATTCTACCACTCTGGTGCTCGGTAACGAACAGTGGTAATGGTCGGCGTATTATCTGACAAGTAGTTTCATACGGTATCCAGTCGGACGCGTTAAGATTCCAAAACGCTTCGATTCGATAAAGAAGTTCCCCACTTTACCCGTACTTGCACGATAACCCACGGATGCCATAAAAGCACGAGTTCGTCACGGAAGGTGGCGGGAGCTGGTTGTACGCCCCTATTTTTGCCCTTCGAATGATTTAATGAACAATTTCTGAAAATTTTGATTCGAAATAAATATCACGAACGCTGCATGATCCGAGATGCTCGATATTTACGGCTCCTCTTCGGAACATCGGCTATACTCGTTGACCCATTTTTGTACGAGCTTTCTTTACGCGATACGACCTCTCCATAAAGAAGAAGTACGATGAAAGTAAAAGCGTCGATGTAAAATCGGAATGGCCTTAAAGAATTACTCTCGAGGCAACGGAGCCGATAGAATTATATCGGCATCCCGAGCTTTGTCACATTTCTCGTCACGGAAACCAAACCCAAAACAATTTGTCATTAAACAAATCTCCATGACGACCCTGCGACGTCATCGGTGTCCTAGCTGTTCACCCTTTGACGAAATTAAGGTGAAACGTCTCGAGAGATTCGCTCAGAAAAATACAATTAATTGCGAACGCAAAAAAAAACGTACCTCGACATCGAAGCGACGCGAACCGAATAAACTCTCGAGATAAAAAAAACGCGTAAAATTTCCATCGCGATCTCTATATTTACGTCGAACGCAAAATATAATCCCGACCGAATTAGTTCGTACGTATTCAGCCCGAATGCTTCGGAGCGTAATATCTAACGCCCGGCTGAAAATCTAAATAAAATATCGATACGCACGTTCTCGAGCGAGCGAGACGCATTCCCGCTCCCGTGCGTAACCTTTAACCTATTCCCGCGTTGCGGGGTGCACCGGGGCTTTCAGGGTGTTTGACCCGGCGTCCCTCCCTGTTGCCACGACGACGCTCCTGTGACGTCACGGGACAAGCTCGGGTTTATGGGTGACCTACATTCCAAAAATAGAATCCGACCCGCCCCACCGCGAGCTAACCCACCCCTTATCTCCTCAACCTCTTCCGCCCTCTCGTCCCCGGTACCACATCAGCCCCCATCCAACCACCCGCCCACCCTCTCCTCGCTTCCCTCGCAGAGCTTTAGCGGGGAAATGCAAGTCAGAGAGCACCGGAAAGGGGGTGAGAGCCGTTTATTGATTGACAACTGACGAGAACGGGTAGGGGATGAACCTCTCTCTCGCGCGATGAGTCGCCGCGACTCCTCGAAGCGGCGGAAAGAAGCAGCCGAACTCTCGAATTTCGTCCGCCGCGATCTCCGATTTCATTTCGAAGGGGAGGTGTCGCTGAGGATTCTTTTCGAG
Source organism: Xiphydria camelus (assembly GCA_963678675.1). NCBI lineage: Eukaryota > Metazoa > Arthropoda > Insecta > Hymenoptera > Xiphydriidae > Xiphydria > Xiphydria camelus. Next base: position 23,302,154 of record OY783198.1, read on the forward strand.
CTCGAGGGGCTGTGGAGTGTTCTTCTCGTGGAGGACGAATCGTACTGCAAAAGTTTGAGACGTCATTTCCCCGCTTCCGCTCGATGCCTCTGCTTCTCGAAGGAAGTGTAACGTGACATCCGTCACGCCAGCAATGACGATCGGTCGATACACCGTGCTATCGAAACTCCGTACGACGGTACGCCAGCCTCTCGTTTGACACCACAAATTTATAGGATTCAGCCACATCCGCTTATCAATTTTTAACGTGATCTCACGCGGAATCAACGTCCAAAAGCATCACGAAACGTCGATAATAATCCGCGCCAAGGACGAATCCTTCGATTCGAGAAGCTGGCAATAAGGATCCCGCTTCGCGGCTTCTCCGGTAATCGATCGACGATTAAAAGACCGTCCAGTTTCCCCCGCGAGCAGGAGATGATGGGGTGCTTCGACCCCGCGACCCACTTTGCCCTCGTGACGTCACTGGGACGTCATTGCCCGGGCGAATCTAGGTCAGCCGGAGCAAGCTCCACCGGAGACCGGGTAGTTTACTGAGAAATTCGCTGCTAAATTTGGTATATTTGCTGGAAATAACTTATTTCAACGGGTCTGCCAATTTTACACGACGAGGAGAGAGGGGCGGACGGATATGCTGAAATGGCGCGGGGTGCGGGGAGCAACGTCGCGGCGTCGTTGCCGAAAGGTGTTGGTGTCTGACGTACGTTCGTCGAACGCGATACATACGTATCTGTATTGCGTACACGGGTATAGAGGAGGTTTACTACAGACTAGAGGTAGATCGGTGTGTACACGATACGTACGTATCTATGAGGGTCATCGTCTAATATCTACTGTATAGGTCTGTATAGGTACGAGTATACCTACTTCCTGCGAGTCGACCGATAATTACATAGCGGAGGAATTTTAGTGGTGCTCTTTTCAGAATTGAAACCGCGCGAACGAGATGCAATCGATACCGCTAACGAATAGAACCCGTGATACGTCTAGGGAGAAAAAATAGCCATCCTCTGCGGAACGTCGAGAGTCGTCAGTCGCTCCGAGACTCTCGGACCTTGACCAAGTGCTACTTTCCTCTACATATTTTTCTAAAAATTAAACGTTGGTCTTCACTCCTGAAATTTTGGACTTCGCGTTCCGTGCTTCTTCGAGGTGTACATCTACTTTAGTTTTTCGAACGGTTCCGGTAAACGCTTATGCGATCAAAACGAATATTACCTAAACTCGAGAATAATATTAAGGGAACGAATCCATACAAATATTTCTTTCGTTCGAATCAATATTAGTTCGAAACAAACCAATGTTACCTCATTCAACAATTTTTTAATCGAATTTGTCAATATTTCGATTGTATTGATTGTACAGAATTTTCGAAAAAAGTTAATCATCTATTCGCTGGACTAGACTTGGATGAAGACAGAGACCAAACGACGCCCTTCGGTACGGCAAGTGCAACATCGAAGGACAGCTCCAGGTCTCCCCTGTTTTTTCCAAAATTTCCAAAGGGGCGCGATAGCTCGAAAGTCGAACGGTTGGCAGATCTCATGAATGGCCGCGTAATGTGAATGAAGCTCCAGTGACCCAGTTTTGCGGCTCCCCTTCGACTCCCCTATCGCCTTTTCAGCCCCCTCCACCTGAACCAAACACGTGGGCGTGACGTCAGGGACAGGTTATCGACTGCTTCTTCGAGTGCACCGAGAATATTAATCCGCTGCATCGATCGAAAATTCTCGATAACCGATACTCGCGTTGATATATGCGGATACTCGAGAACGAATAATCGGGTTCTCCTATTTTCGTTCTTAAATATACGGAAAATAAAGTAAATCGTTGTTCGAGGTGACCCTTTCGACTTTCAGCCATCGTCGAGTGCTCCAATTGCGTCCTGATGACGGTCTGGGAATGTCTTGATATCTTATGAATATTCGTAGTATTATACGTTCGAATCCCAAGGATACTCAAAAATGACGGAAAATCGTCTTTCCATAAAAAGCGCGTAAATCACGAAAATTATCGTGGAAACCATCAGGAAAGAGGTATTCATCAGAACTGACGTATCCGATCACAGCCAGTTCCGGCGTTGAAAGGACATCGGTGTCGACGGTTAAGAAAAAACACGTATCCCGGTGTCACCAAGCCATTTTTTATAGATCATCAACACATAACAGCGGTAACGATGTATCTTCACTGGCAAGGTCGCCGGACGAAATGCAACTAACTCTACTAAGTTGTTTCAAGCTGCGTGCATTTACGATGAGTCGTATATTTGCAAAACTCACTCATTGACAAAAATTTAAAAATCGAGATATATACGCCATCTGTCTCAGAATATTATTTATTAGAAGAGTGAGTTTTGCAAATATACAACTCATATATAGGAATCACGTCACGAGGCTCTGAATGAAAAAGAAAATGTACATATATTACAATGCATTGGATATCTATTGACGTCAGAGAGAGCATTTATTTAGATCTATTTGTCTGAAGAAAAAAACTCATTTTTCACGAATTAACTACGTGTACAAATTTAATTATGCAATCTGTTTAACGCGTAAATTTTTATCGAGGAGCAGCACTGGTCGAGAAAAAATAAATTTGTCAAGTGCCAATCAAATTCGAAGGATGATACGAGAACGAAGGGGTGGGTTGGGGCCATTTGCCGAATTTGAGCCAATTACGAGTAGGAGGAGTCAGCCAACGTTCCAGTTTTCGAATTTCACCCCCGACCTATCCAACGCGTTCCCCGTGCCTGTACCGCGTCTATATTTCGAATGACGTCATGGTATGTCGGACATCGAACCCGTAACGCGGTGCATCGACCTGAAACCCTAGTTGCCTGCCTAGGCGTCCCGGCCCCAGCATCCCAGCGCGAGATGTGTGCCGAGGACGTGGAGGAGGGCGAAAGAGAGGAAGGTGAAGAGGAGGGTGGCGTGAGAATGAGGGGAACGGGGGGTGTAGCTGAAGTGGAGTCGGGGGAAAACTGGGTGAATGGGGTAGCGCTGCAAGATATTTTTGGAATCGTTGAATTAAGCATTAAAATGTCACGCGGAGGAGTCGCCCCGACTCGCCCCGTACCACAAAACTTCTTCGTTCTATGCGCGGTATTCCGAGAGCAGCTACCTTCGAATGCATAATTTGTTTATCGTCAAAGGAGCAGAGGGCTAGGTCGAAGGAGTTTCGCTGAATACATTCGACGAACACAAGGTAATTACTTAGTTACTCAGCATTGGTTTTAATGACAAATGCAGCAACACTGCTATCGTTGGACCGTTTAATTTTGATTTTTGATTACTAACTCATCTATGTTTATAAGAAAATAACTAATATTCGTTAAATACTGAGATGATAAGAATGTAAAAAAATTGAGTGGAAGCATCGACCGAAATATACATATAATATAATACGTATGTAAATGTCTTAACGAATATTTTGGTGTTTTCCATTTATCGATATAATTTTATCGACACAACCAATTCTTCGATGGTCACAAAGCAATTTTTTTTTTCAATGTGCATTACATTGTTCTCCTCGATCCGTAAGGATTTCCGGCACGCGGTGCGGAAAATTTCTTTCTCGTCTCTGAAAAAAAAAAAATGATTTGCACGTCTCCTGCCATCCAACGATATTCTTTTTCGAAAATTCACGGGATCCCGCGAAAACGATGGAACGAAGGAAGCGACGATTTTTATTTCGGTCGTTTCGTGCCGAGAGAATCGGATATCCGGCGTATCCTCTGTCAGACGGAAGAGCGTCAACCCCCGACCCCTAACCACCCCGGGGAGGCCACGTGGTGTGGCGCGCGCGGGACAATCAATGCCAGTGACGTCGTCGGCCCCTCGGCCAATCGCCTTCCAGCTCCATTCAACCCGCCAACCTCGGCTTCAGTAGAAACGCTCCGAGTTCTGTCAGACTTTAGCTGACTGCAGTTCGACCCCGACCACACACACACCGAGACGCACCGCGTCGCGAACGTGCGCTCGTTTCGCGCTTCTGATTTTCACTCAAAATCTTTCGGGGACGCTTTGAAAATTCGAGAACACCCTCGACGGACCCTCCGGCCTTCGGTCGTGTGGAAGCGCCCTGCTAAAAATCGCGTCGTGACGACATATCGCGGACTTTGCAGTGGCGTGTTTCGGATTCCCGTTCGAGAGGGAACGAGTGATAACGAGGGAAAGAGGATTGAGAGAAGAATCCATTTTATCGTCTCACTATGCCGTTGTTCGTTGAAATTGTGAAAATAGTGTTGTCTCGTCCGAGAGGGTAAGTAGTATATCAAAGATCGGTACGACAAACACCAAAACGAATCTCTGTGTTGCGGTTTCTTATAAATGTAACGTTTGGTTTATTACGTTACAGCGCACGTAGTCGAAGTGCATTGAAAATTATCGTTTCGATCGAAATCAAAGTGTTTGCAAATATCATTTCGTGATACGACTTTCATGACTTCGCATAATTGAAAAGTAATCTGCCATGAGGTGTGGAATGTCGGTTACGTATTTGGATTAAGAAGCGTTTTTCGGATGTTCGCCTCTTTCGTCTACGGCAGTAAGTATTCACTTCGGAGATTAAAAAAAAATTTTCAATTAACTTCACGATCCCGATTTGAAGATTTTCGAAGAAAATTAGATTTTCATCCTCGAGAGGTCTCGCGCGTACTTGTTTCATAATGACGATACTACGATTGATCGGTAAAAAAAACCCAAAAAGAGGGGAAGAGAAAAAAAATTTGGAAAAAATGCGCAGAGAAAGCACGTGGTATATAAGCAAGCCCAAACACACGCCCACGCAATATTCTCGGCAGACGTACGCCCACGTTTGCGAAAATAATGTGGAGTTTCGTTGCCGGGCCGCGTGGCCTCCACGGATCCCGTTCCGGTTACTAATTTCAACGTACTTCGAACGAATCCCAGGAGGAATCAGCGATTTGCGTACATTTCTCGCGCGACAACGGAATAATTAGGAATACTTTGAAAAATCGATTCTCGAAGATACATTTCTCACTCCTGCCTTCCCCCTCTCTATACCAGCAATTAATTGCTCTCCTACCGAAATAGAAAAAGTGGCCGATAAAATAATTCAAATGGGAACCGATAACGAATTTTGCCGCTGATAAGACGGCCAATTTTCGACCGCGCGTTTAACTTCGATAATTGGGTCAAAATATGCCTCCGCACCCCCGCGCCAAGTCCATCCCTCCTTTTGGAATGCACACCACGGGGAGAGGTAGTGACGTAGGTAGAATGCGGATACCCGATTGGTCAGGTCTGCGCTGACGTCATAGGGTGCAACCTGTGCAATAGGCATCCCCGAGAGTGCAACGGGGTTCAAAGTCCCAGTTTTCCAAGGCTGTCCGATCGGAGAGGTCGCTGCCGTTTCACCGTAGGTAGAGACGACTCTCGTCCGGAATTCTTTCCGAATTTCTTTCCCAAATTTTTTCTCTTGGTACCTACTACCGATGAGTCCACGAGAAGGAGGTCGCAGTGCGCTCGCCTTTCAAGACTTTTTCAAGAAAATGGGAAAACCTTGCGTACTGCCATCGACTTCCGTTCGATATTCTCCATCGTAATTGGTGTTCCATTCTGCACGCTCCTTTTATCTTAGTACTCCACACGTCTATAATTATCACGCGCATGTCAATTCTTTAATGGAATGCTATTTTCGTCTCTCCGGCTACACTTTCGTTTTTATTCATTTCTTATTTCCCTCGCTCGATTGTATTTTACTTTAGATTTTCATCGAACGTCCGCCGCACTGTCACGGAATGTTATTCGAGTTGGATTGTGTGTATACGATGTGACGAATATCCGGGTCTCGCGAGTTCAACTTCTGTAATGAATTAAGCGTTTCGATAATCGCCTCGCGTAATGGGCGAGACGTTTTTGGCGCATTTGAGAGCGGCAAGATTTTCTTATTACATCCGTGGGGATAGCGTTGCATTCGGCGATGAATAAAGCCCCACTGAGAAGGTTGGCAATAGGGGGAGAAGCGGCATGACCCGGTAACCTGCATTCATGTTTGCGTCATTCACAATCTCTCCCCACCCTTAGCAACGCGGTGGTGAGAATTCTTTTCGAAATTTCTGTCTATCGTTAATTCGCGAGTTGGGTACCGGTCCGAAATGTCTTTACATCAGATACGAGATGTTTCAGTTGGAAAAGTCTGTTCGTACTGCATAATTCTTTCTGCTCGAATGCAATTGGAACATTTTAATTACAACCTTTTGGTTTCTAACGAGATGCTTATTGAAAAAAAAAAAATATATATATATTTCCAAGAAATGTCACACACGTAAAATTTTGTCGCTGTTTTCCGACTCATGAAAGCTACGGTAAATGACCCAGCACTGCTCGATTGATACGAAATTCCAAGAGTCAATTACGAGGATGTCAACGATATGGTCGACTTTTTCTCAATACATTCATACGTGTATCATCGTTTCACATTCGAATCTACTAGATATCAAACGAGGAACAAAATTTCCGAACACATTGATTAGCCCACGCGTCAGAATGAAGCTGCCCGCCCCTCTCCAAAATGCAAGGCTCATGGTGTGGCGTTGCCTGGCAACTATCCTGGGTCAATGGGGTACGCGTTCATGGGAGAAACTAGGTCAACCTCTGGGACCTCTTCCTTGTTATCCCGTCCCCTACTGCCGACTTACCGTCACCAAACATATCTCCCACCCCTGACGAATTTCTGATCAATGAAAACACAACGAGAGGACCAACGGCGATCGTGTTACGGCATGACAATAGAAAACAACGAGTTTCCCTACTTTGGTCTAAAACTAGCGTCGATTTTTCAAAATGTTCGACTCGCGTCTGATTCCGAAAAAAAATGTTTTCACCGAAATTTCTGCCACCCCGAAGAAGACCGTTCAATTCATTTTCAAATGAGGATTTCGAAACGAAAAAACCGAGTACAAAGAGTGATCGGGCAAAGCTTCTCGCAAAGCGGTAAAGCGCGATGAACATTTCAAGGGAAAGCCCGCCTTCAAATCCTCGAACCTATAATAATTATTTCCTCGAGTGCACCAGTTTTCCGCAAAGAAAGAACCCTGCGAAGTTAAACCCGACATCCCAACCTGAGCGTCCTTGGTTCATCTCTCAGTGGTGGTCTCTCCTAGTGACCCGAATATCTATATATAGAGTCGGGTCGCTATTTATAGAACCTCCCCCGACGTACGACCCCCTTGAGTGTCGGAGGTAAGCGCCTACTATCCCCGCGAAAGACATTTTCCGCAAAATTCCGCTCTCGCTGAAATCGTCAAAATCGCTTCTTCTTTGTTTCGGTGGGAATACTGTATAGGTATGTGTGTGGGAATCTTTCGACACTTTAACAAAAGTCTAGCGAGATCCGATCTAACGACTAGGCGCTAGTACGGATCCATTCTTATCCACAATTTCCGTCGACACTTTTCTACGAATGCATATGTTTTGGGATATTTTTGAGTCACAACTGAAAGAGGGTACGTATGTTCCAATTTGCCAGACCTTTCGGATATAACTTTCCGTCAAGATTATTCAGAAAGGCTATCGTTATTTATCGACAAAGATTTTTCCTCAAAATGATTGAAAAAATTGCGTTTTTTTATCTTTCGATCAAAGATTCCGATCGTACCTACCATTTCAATTCGATCAGAAGCGCATTTCGCGATACTTGCAATTTCAGCTGGAATCCCGAATGTTTTCAGCGCGCTGATATACCCGCGCGGCCACGAGTCTCGAAGAGTTCAGTGGCCCAGCGCACGCGTGTTACCATCTGACGTCATCTCTAGGTACGTCATCGAACCGCCCCTCTTCGAGCGTCAACCCAACCCCTTAGCTCGATTCCGCAGCAATCTTGAAAATGTCACAATCGTGACAAATATATTCGCGCAAGCCGTTCGTAAAACTTGACGGATCTCGCGCGATCGGAGATTCGATGAAATCGAAAATCATCAATCGCGTCGCGTAGAATTTCACGTAGAAGTGTCATTTTTTTACCGTCTATTTTTCGTTAGTATCGCCCAATTTCGATATCGAACGATTTTCTCCTCCGCCGTTCTTTTTCGTATCCTCTCTCAGATATTTCTCTCGAACTCTTAACCGTCCAAAGAGTCGCGGAGACGAGGAAGGAGATAAAGCCGTGGAATATTACGAGAAAAAACGGTTATAGGAGGGAAGAAAAAACTGTAGTATCTAGGTAGGTCGATAAGGGTAGCGCTCACAGTGGTAAGCAGCAAGGTAATATAGCGAAGTGACGAGGTAAAGTGCATACCACGGGTGAAGGAAGGTAAAGTGGGGGCCTCGAGGGTTGCGTTATTGAGGGAGCTTTCGCGGTTCAAGTCGGTGCCTTCTCGTCGATTGACGCGCGCCGCAGCGCCGGGCGCCTGACCCGACGTGCACTATTACTACTCGCGTGCTGAAATCGTTGGTAGCCTTCGGTCTTCGTCGGTCCATGGAATGATCGGCAAGGGGGTGAAAGGACAAAGTTCCCCTCTTTCCGGTAAAATGAATATTAATCATTAAAATCTAGATGTGCGCTCGAGGAAATGCTTACGCTTCTCGTCCTTCGCGAGAAATATCGAAAAGCGAGTTCTCGAACATACAAAATAAAGAAGTATTTAGAAGAGCTCATTTTCGGGGTAGCAAGTGAGTAAGAATTACAGGAATAATAGTTGCCGAGTTAGGTTGGTCGAGAAGGGAAACAACGGAAATCCCCTTCTTCCCCTCCCTCCACATGACAAATGCAAATACACCGTAACATTTTTAAATTGAGGAGAAAAAAGAAATATATCATCGATCTACTTTTCTTTACGCCAATGAGACCAATGGGGCTTCTCAGGGGTGGTTGGGATTAATCCAGTTTACTCGCGACGTGTTTAGGGCTTCTCATGCAACTCTATCGCATACACGTATGTATCTATCTCAACGTTTCCTTATTCTCGAGCGAAACATTTTTGCATGCAAATCGATAGAACTTAGTTTCTGTAGGATACATCTGGTAGGATTGATCCGGAGGTCACGTCGACTCTAACATTCGCGATTCGACGTGCAAAGTGCCAACGTGACTTTCGAAAGCGCACAAAATGAGTAAAGCATCATTCGCGATTACACAAATTTTTTTCGCTTACTCTTTCTTAAGATTCACGAAAAGCATCGTTTTACATTCTTCATTCGGAAGCATTCTACAGCTATAATAGCATATCAATCCGATACTGCAGTCTGTTGGCCGTACACTGTATTACGTAACACCTCCATTGCACAGTGGCGTAGATCGAACAGAAAACATATCGGGATATCGAGAGCATACATATATCCTGAAATAAACAGCTGATTAACAATTCTTTCAGTTGGAAATACGATGGAGATTCAAAAGTGAAAGACGAAGAGGAAAAGAACAAGGGGTGTGAAGAGAGCCACGAAGAATGATGATAACATAGGCAAGCCGTCTTATGTTTCTGTCTTATTTCATTGTAAAATTGCGATATGAAATATGACATAAACTTAAGGTGGTTACCTATATAATCGGCGTTTCGTCCCATCAACCAAAGAAGATCGAAGAAAATAGTGTATAAATATTACATTCGTATATTCAAATAATTCCAACTTAAATGTTATCGTTTACTTGTAAAGTACCGAATTCAATAAACATTAACTTTCTTCCAAATCTGCGTAAAATTTGGAAACGATATTCCAAGATTACCCTTCCCAAAGAATACGAAAAACAAGATTATCGTCACGTCTTTGATAAATTTTGAAATAACTATCTGTACGATATTCATCGATTATATATCTTTCCAAAATTGCACGAACGCGGAGTCCGAAAGTATCGATATGTTCGTCCACGATGTAAATCTACTTTGGAGAAAGTGCGGGGTATAGACTATAAACCCTTTATATATACGGTCTCGAATTACGTTCTCCTATATCCCAGTAGGGGTACGATGGGGGAGGGCGACGTGCCCCACTATATTCGACCTCGCGGAAACTCGACGAAAATCTTAGCGTGGAATCGTCCTCGTTAAATCTTTGTTAATTCAGTAGCAAACGAAACGACGGATCAGACAGTGGAAGAGGCACGCGTAAGAGCGGACAGACGCGAAGCCGAAGTAGGGGAGTGCTAAGCTGAATCCTGTCAAGTGTCCGAGAGCTTACTCGGCTAGTGTTACCCCGATGCGAGGGTGACGCGGAAGGAGGATCCGAGCACCCGTTTTTTATTTCCACGACTGGTCGCATTCCACCCTCGTTAGAATTCGATTCTCTCGGATCTATTCTTGCGAAAAGGACACCCGTTACACGCACTTCGACTCGTCTACGTTCCGTGCGTAACGCGTTACACATACCGGTGTGCCTTACCGTATCCAGAAAGGATCGGATATCTCTTGTTCGAAGTAATTGAAAAAGAAATTGTCGAAAGTTCTCGAAAAATATCGATACTGCCGATCGGCAAATATTTCTTCGTCGAAAGTCGTGTATAGCGACCGAATTCCATTTTATTTCCGAAGTTATTCCCCGTTTTTCGTGCACAGAAGTATACTAAAAATTGGGACCATTCGATTCTTTCGAAATAAATTCACGCGGAATTGAATAATTGAATCGGGTCATACGATAGCCTGCTATATATCGTACGAGATAATTGTTTTGGGTCGGTGCCGATATATATGCAAGATACGTTTTACGGATTCACTTCTTCGTAATATCGTTAAACACTACCACTGTCACCGCAAATGCGGAGAGAAGGTTAAGTTATGTAATGCAAGGGTGTTTATGCAACCGACAAAAGTCGCGCGTATGGGTATCTATATTCCTAGGGCATACGAGATTAAGAAGTTTTCCCATTACCGTTGAATAGGTTGAAATGAAAATGCAATAAATCGTCAGGCGACTACCCCCTTTCGTTTTAATTTTATTTTAAAGCTCTCCGAACCGATCAAGAGCCACTTAATTTTCTCCTTCATGTCGCAAATACGATTTTCAGCCTGTAATACCGGTGTCCTTGTTTCCAAAGAAACACGTGTCTTGCATCATGTAACCCCGACATCCGATTGGCGACTTCGACTCTAAAGCTGTCGGCCATTGGTCACTGGATTAGGTGACCACGTGGGGTTGCGGTATATAACCGGGGGTGGCCTAAGAAACTATCGGCAGTTGTGCAGGGACAGTGGACGAGAAAAAATGTGACGTCGACTCGTATTGTGTGGTGTCGATCGACGGGATAAATCGTTGCGACCAACGAAAGAGAGGGTGTTTTCAAATTTTCTAAATTCAAAATATCATACAGTCGAAATCGTGATCAATTTGCAAAAGGGAAGCCTATAAAAAGTACCGCTCAAATACATTTTCTACATAAACCGAAATCTACATTCCGCGGATTTTAAATTCTCTTCTAAACTTGCTTATCGTCGATGTCACCAGTCTCTTCAAAGTGAGTACACGTGACACGTTATTCCCGAAGGAAGCCTAAAAAATCTGTGAAACGGGTCCTATATATCTGCATACATTTGTGAGAAAACTTGAAGTCGTGAAGAGACCTCAACGAAGAGGTACGAAAAAAATATATAGTGGTATAACGTGGTATTATCACGAGTCGCCGAAGGGAAACGTTCTTCCGCTTCGTACTCGAATCTTAAACCCGTTCCTCCGAATTACCGAGTCTGCATAGATTTTAATGACGAGGGAAGTGCAAGGAACCCTGCGCAAAATTTCGAAAGTAAATTGGATAAAAATTGATTGAGCGTTTTCAAGCTGTAATTGGATGAAGTGTTTAGGGTAGAACAAGTTCCTTTTACTTGCCATAGTTCTCTTCTCTTCGATCTCGACCACCTTGTCATTTATTAGTTCTTCGTCGATGTTGATGTGAAACTTTCTTTAGATCAAAATATAGTCTTCAAATTTATTTCATTCTGTCTGTTTGAAAATTGCTCAACTCTGATCCATCGTCTACCATACGTCGATAAGCATTCGAAAGGGAAATTATTCGTTTCCAACGAATCCTTGATTATCGTGTAATTTTGAATGCGTCCGAGTCGTTCGGGACCGAGTTTCACCTCGTCAGGTGTTTCGCTCCACGCGTCCCTATTCCGTTCAATGTGAAAATACATACGCGAGAAACCGCGTGCAGAATCGGTCGAAGGAAAACTAGCCTGTTTCCCAGATACTATTTAAAGTCGTCGTGTCTATAGTCGGGCGAGAAACTTCAATGTTTGTAGCGTGACTATTGTGAATGATAGGACGGTAATCTGGATGGTAGTACGTGTACGTATTTACCAAGATCGAAGACCATACATTTTGTATACGATCTGAACTGTTCTACCCGTACGGCAGTCGCCAGATGTCTCGTCCCCACAACTTGCCCTTTCTATGTCACCGCTGTATACGTATCTATCGTGCGTCAACTATTAACACCGTGTCACGTATTGTCTACCAGGATAGGTGGTTGGAGGAACATTTGTACAGAGTCCGACTTTAGTGTTATTATGGAAGACCCTCCTTCGTGACTTCCGGATAGCGAGAGGACGCAACAACGCGATAAAAATGTCAGCGGTCGAATCACATACATATTCCTCATAGCTATGAGTATTACTACTCTTGGCTTCCGGGTAGTAATCGCGTCCAAAAGTATTATCATTATTGTTATTGTTAATGTTGTTGTTGTTGTTGTTGTTGTTGTTGTTATATTTTTGGACGCGGTTACCACCCGGAAGCCAAGAGTAGTAATACTCACAGCTATAATGACAATGGACGCGAAAACCTAAAATGTTTGATACATATTCCTGTTATCTTCTGTCAAAATTCGATCGCGTTGTGGAAGAATTTTCTAATTTTAAATGACTATCGAATATTTGTTATGCCGACGACATGTCATCTGTCGAAAAATTATGAGCACTTTCATATTATACCTATTAGCTGTATTGGTAAAGGGGTAGGTACACCGGTTTTTCGAAAGACACCAGCAGGAGACTTGCGACGGGGGACGAACGTAGAGATAATTGCGGACGAACGAGTGTATTTAAAATTAAAACGAAAGGAAACATTAACCGACGATTACGCGTTTGACGAGCCCCGAAAGGGAGAGCCTCGCGTGCTCGATATTCTTTAGTGCAGGACTCGTTTGGATGTTCGGTCGGGCAACATCCCGCCATGAAGAGAAACTGAATGAATGTTTTATTAATCGGACGGTAATAACGTCGACGATGTGGAAGGCGAACCCCTCAAATTGAATATGATCCATATTCAGGGTTTACCTGTAATTTCAGGCATTCGAATAAGTCCAAATTATTTATTTCCACCCAGTCACGACGTTTGTGGCAAACAGTTACTCTCTCTCCCTTTCCCTCTCCCTCTCCCTTTCTCTTTGTCTCTCTTTCTGGCAAAGTCTCATTAAAAATTAGTCGCGAGTCGATCGAAATTTCTCGGTCGAGTTTCGGTAAAGCAGTTGAGAGAATTCCACAATTAATTTTTTTGTCCCCGCTTCCTTCTTCAATATTTCCTCTATACCACCGGAGGTGCTTCTTCCGCCTCTTTAGGTGGTGAATTGGACCCCAGTGCAGCTGCTGGCCACTGCACAAGATTAGACATAAGACTCTTGTGCGTGTGACAGCGGCTATGATGGGGCTTCCATTATGCAGCTTAATATTTAACGTACGAAACGGGATACACCCCTCGAGGAGGAAGCAACCCGGCCACCGGAAGTAGCGTAAGACCTGCCGCCAGCCTCATCATAGGAAGACCTACCGTAACATTTGTCTAATACGGTATCACTTACGGAAACGGGATATCCCGATGCCCCTCCGCACATCCAGCTCGAAGAGAAAAAGGATTTGTCGAGTGATTTCCGCCAAGCGGTCAAGTTTGGCACGATAATGTGGGTCTCTTTTTTTCAAAATGAAAATACGCAACATCTACCGATCGAATAAAATTACCCTTCTCTCGGGAAAAAAAAGAAAATTTATCCGGGGTATTTAAAGAAAACTTCCAACGAAAAACGGCTTTAAAGAAGAAAGAGATGACTCAAAAAAACGGCTTTTCAGACAAATAAATCTTTATTGAATGCATGTTTCTCTCATTATGAACACAATTGAAATTGATCTCGTGAACTTAACCCTTAACTGGTATACTGGGGTCACTCCTGACCCCAAGCGCATTAAATCGTAACGTTAGACAAAATGTGTAGGGTCAAGAGTGAGAAACATATACCACAAGTAACATCTTTGTACCGGAGCGCTATTTCGCGCACACTGTGCTACGATCGCTGTTGTGGCTGACTCATCAACGTATGTGTACGGTGTTTGAAATACAACATGATCAACTAAACTACGTAAACAGCAGAGCATTTCTGATGATAAGAGTGCAATAACCGAATATATCTTTTTTTTTCGTTATTATTTTGGAAACAGCCCATCAAGTTTCACGAGGTATCTTGAGTAGGAATATAGGCGCACGCGATAGGTACTTATTCCGTGTATTGTACTTTCAGAGAAAGGGAGTCTCAAGGAACAGAGGATGGATATACTCGGTAAGTTCGACATTTACAGGTGACAGGGACCTCATCCAGATGTTAGAAACAGGTTAGTAGAAAACCAACTTTTGGGGTTCTCCACTTGCCTTACTTTGTCCTACTATAAGCTCATAAATATACAGCGTAGTAGGATAGGTTGCCTGATCGTAGAGGTAAGTATGAACCTGACGTTTTTCCAAAAATCGGAAATATGGCAGACACCCTTCCTTGTAGTTATATAATTCGTGTTATCATAGCGTATATTTTCAGACACCTTGTATACTCGATAAAAAAAATGAATCTTTGATGATCCATTAGTAGAACACGCTACTCGTACTTTTGTTCACATAAAAACTTTTGTACATGTACATGAAAACATGTAGAGTCTATTGTCACTAAGTCTACACATTAGGCTATGTAAATACTGTTTCCCAATGCGTTGTTTATAGATCTATCGCTCGAAGTAAGTCGTTGTCGCGGGGGAACTTGGATCGAAATTCACAGAATGGAAGCGATAATTCGGCGATACGAATAGCCTACTTTAAGGAAGTAATGATTGCGTCTTGCGATAATTATCTGCTCAACGCGTATACCACTAATTATTCCTCGTTATTAAACGAAGCGTATAGATAGTTTCATCGAACAATAGCAAGCAAAGAATTGCTTGTAGTCTCAGACGCGCGTCGAGTGCCAGCGACGAGCGGTAAAAATGTACCTATCGCTTTCTCGAAATCACCCTGGCGAGAATAGCGAAGAAAACTAGACTGTGCGAAAGTGTAGCAAAACGATAAGAAATTCTGCAAAAGATGTAAACTCACCAGTATCGAGTAAAGATTGACAACGATAAAATGATTTATCACAAAATCTGGCCCTATTACTAGCGCCCAATGAACTACGCGCAAAGCGTAATTGTCGAAACCGTGAGCGCTGAGTATATTATGTAGATATCAAACTCGTGAGAGGCACATCCTACATTTCTCTCTCTTTCGGCGTATTTACCAAGGCTTGATGAATACAATCTATCGCTCTTCGGCTATCGTCTTCTACGCGTCAGTAAAATGCTGCTGTTATCGCCAATGTCCATGGTGTAGTGTTCTGAAAAAAAGCAATAAAGAAAATCAACCTCGATATATTTATTTCTACAAAAATGTTCCGTATTCATGTATATTTTTAACACTTTGATTACTTTTCGTAACGCCGTGGCGATTCTTGTTCCCAATTGTTGAACGGAGCCCCTGCCATAAGACCCAACCATTCCACAGCTCCAGGTTCCGTCATACGCGACAACTTTCGCGACAATACATCCATATACTCGTATCATCGGCCAGGTAATGAATATCAGGTATCCCACCCTGGCAAATCGGTTGCTGATTGGAACCAGGTGGTACGGGTTTCGTATCGTCACTGATACTGTAAGTTCGAAGGGGTGGAATAGATAATGACGGGGATAAAAAATCGTACACTCTCTCTCTCTTTCGCTGAGTAAAATACATACTCTCTCTCTCTTTCTCTCTCTATACTCCTAATCGTAATGTGATGTCGCATAGAATGAGAAGCAAGTCAAGGTGTACATCGTGCATTTTTACACTCTGTAGGGCTCAAAGAGAATATCCCAGTTCTATCGGCCGAGTTGTCCTCGGTCATGGACACGTAAAATCATCCAGAATGTGTCTCGGTTTCAAATTCTGAGACTCCTCACTCAATGAGATTCTCGTGTAAAATAGCTGTCAACTAAATTGAAGAAACGCGTCGGATGAAAACGTAACGGTCGGTATTTTAATCGCGAGTCTCATCACATTTTTTTAAACGCGTTTACTTAACTCACATTTTGTTCGGCTATCGCCAGACTTTCCAAATCCGATTCATCCGCGCCACTTTCAATTTCGGTCGACACGAGATTGTGGATGAAGCTCTGTCGTTTCCTCAATTTATCGCCCGCCCTGGTACAACCTCGTGCTACCCGTCGATAATATTTTATTCAGCATCGCGGCCTCCAGCATGAAGACGTTGCCTTTAGACGCGGCTTTATTAGCATCGCCATTAAATTTTTTTCCAGATGAAGACCTTCTTGATTCATCTGTATACATATAAACGCATTACACTACTCGAATAAAGTTCTTTGTGCTTTTCTTTGAAAGTATGTAATTGGATCTGATCAATTAACAGAAACTCATTAAATCATCTACATGTATATGAGTCGGCGTTGAACATTGCGGCTGTTTTTAAAAATCAGGTTGCCCAGTTACGTTGAATGAATATACCGATGCGTTTAAAACGGGATAAATTTCGACACCGCGAAATTATCTCGATCAGTCTTAAAAATAAATTATTACAGAAAGTAACAATTACAGACGAAACGACGTAGCTGTTATCCAAAATTAAATGCTAAAAAGCACGAGGGTTAGAAGGCGAAAGAAAAACAGAAAGGAACGAGTAGACAAAATCGGGAATAAAGTGTAGATATATTTTATTAAGCATTATCTAATACAAAAGGAATCCACACAGTGACAAACATCGCGTGCACTATAAAGTATTATCAAATTTCTATTGATATCTATTATGTTTGTGCTATTATTGTGCTGTCGGATAGGCATGGAAGTCGGTCTGGCAGACTCTACCAGACTATCAGCTAATATGATTGTCGTAATTAAAATAGTTGGTCCTCGAACGTTATCAAAATAATAACGTCTATAGAAACAGGGGTCTCTTACTTAAATCGATCTGAGATCTATCTTATTTATATCCTGACGCCCGTTGCCGAGCGATATCACCTCAAAAGAAACAGAACCATTCGAGACGAAACGATTCGTCGATTAACAAATAAAACATAGTTAAGCGTATAACTTATAAAGATTCTCTTATAATATCACATGCCACAAAAACCACACAGGAGAGTTACGGGGATTAATTTGTAAAGAAAAAAAAACATAACATTCTACGTAACGCTTGAAAAAATTAAGAAAAGTAAATTACCAGTCGATGATAAATGTTATTATGACCCACGCGCGAATGCGTCTTTATATCTTACGCAGAAGATTACGCACGCGAAGACTGCTTTTGCAGAGTTACAGACCTGCGTTATCTTCGTTCGATGGCATCGTGTAACACTGAATGTGTTTGCAGTTCTTGCCGTCGCTATCGCATAGGACGGTCTCGGTTTCGTGTAAATTGTGCGAATAAAATGTGTCGAATGGTAAGCATGTTGCACCGCAACCGCTTGCACCGGCACCTTCGCCACCCGCCTCCGTAACTATGACAAGCGTTAATAATTTCTCGTTGATTAGAAACGAACTCCCGTATTATCGATGACGAAATTGAGTTAATGGATGTGTCGAAGATAAGGATTAAACTGCTGCAAGATGCAACAAATGTGATATTCATTTTGGAGAACTGCGAGACGTATTATCTTAGGCGTCGGAAAATCGAATTATTATATATTCACCTGGTCTGTTGTCGTTCAACCATTTGTGACATGCTAAAGTTCTCAACATTTTCAATGCCCTTCCATCTATGATGTTTGGATCCACTCGTAAACATCGCTTCAAATAATGTATCGCGCCGGTATTATTCCCTTTTACGTATAATAGCGATCCGTATAAAAAATTTGTGAGAGGCTAAAAGGTTGTAATGCTCGTTCCAATGATTTTACAATTAAGAGATTGGAAAGTATACGATGAATGTAGATTTGACGTACCTCGATAGGATTAATATTCACAGCTTCTTCCGCAACTTTTAAAGCTTCATTTATCAATCCAACTTTATAGCCTATCGATGCAATACTGACTAAAGGAACATCTTGAAATTTGCTTGGGACTGAATTCAAAGCCAGTTGAAGGCAATCCAAAGCGTTTCGAGGCTTTCCAACTATTCGCCAATGCAGGGAAGCGAGCATCGAAAGCACCCAAGGTGCCGCTACTTTCTGCAATGAAGAGCAACGCGTGAATTGTTGAAAGAAATAGGTACAATAATTGAAATGCTCGTTACCACGTGCAGTAGCATACTCACCGATTTAGTAGCAGTTAAAATTCTCTGCCCTATCTCGGCAATCTCGGCATCCTTGACCAAATTGGTTAAAAGATGCGATAGATCGTCTTCCGGAGAATTGTTGCTATTAGCCGCTTTTAATAACGTTGCTGGAAAGTACTTATGGTCAAACGCTTTCGGAGCTTGGCATGTGGGTGGATACCAGGGTAGTGCGTGTCCTTTCTCGGGGTCTATACCGATTAACTCGCTTAGAAATAAATGTGTTCTGGCGGTAGAATAGAATGATTCAGTTCGAGAACATCAGACGAATCATCGTTTCAAAATTGTTTCTACTTACGCGTAACCCTTGTTTTCTGGTGACAAGTAGACAGGCGTATATTGCTTGGGATCGGAGAGCAGAGGAAGGCGTCCATCACAGTCGGAGCTCTTCGGCCAATCCTTATCCTCAAATTCATCCACTCCTTCCTTTATTTCAAAATTGTAATATTTTGGTCTATCAGTTGGTTCGAAAAAAACCGTAAAGAATTCGGGTTCCTTCTCTTTGGAAAATTCAAGTGATTTATCTAGATCATCCTTGTTCACTGTCAAATTCATGAATGAAGTAACTAATCGTTCGTTTGATAACGAATAAATAAGAAATTATTACTGGACTTACTATGAAAGACTTTCGTTTTCGTCATCTGTTCGTTTATCTTCTCAGCTTGGCTTTCAACGTTTTTCAAGAGCTGAAGGCTGACGCTAATGTCGATTTGTAAATTTTGAGCGAGCGTTTGGCTATCGGTCGACACGTCGCAAGAGAGTATCGGTTCATCGAGATCCCGTTGCATGCACGATTGTCCGCGTGCAGCCAGTATCAAACTTAAACTATCATCTTGAGAGATGCCGTCTTGTAATTTGGCAAATGGAGATTTTGGCGCGTGTTCCCATAACATACGCTCCTGCAGTTTCAACAATTTTTCCTGTTGACTGTGATAAGTGTGCAGTTCGGCTAAAATATCTTGCAACTGTCTGAAAAAAAATGAGAACTTATTGATAAACTTTTGAACGCAAAAAAACACTGTAAGCCAAATGATATGTATACGTACTGGTGTAACGAAGTTAATGATTTTTCTAACTTTTGATGACAGAGTATCGCGTGCTTGGCGTGTCTCGCTTGATCCATCGTAGGAGCCAATCGTAAACAATTATCGTAACAAGCTATAGATCGATTAAAATCACCCAAGACAGCGTAAACGTGACCTAAGGCTAAATGTTGATGACTCTGAGTTGGCGCATAGTCTATCGCCGTGTGCAAGATAATAGCTGCTTCTCCGGAATGTTTTGCGGCATGCAAAATTCCTCCCGTTGTCAGGAGGGGTATATCGCGATATCGTCTTGAATAAATGCAGTGAATATCTCATTAGTGCTGGTGTTTAAAGCCCAAATAAATATAGATACATCGCAAGTAGCTCGTAATGCATTTATACCTTGGCGCGGTGACTATAGCTCTACGGCCACATTCGAGGGCATTATAAGAATCCCCTCGTACGCGCCAGTAAATCGCTGCCAAGTTAAAGTGCAACCAGGAAGTACCGTTACGCAGCAATCCGTGCGCAACTTGATGACCAAACTTGTTAAGATCTGTTCCAGGTGGTAAGTACTTAATCAAGCCTTTCTCTTGATGCTGAGTGAGATTCTTCCTGTTCCGCATCGCCTGAAGGAATAGTTAATTAATCATTTACGTAAACTCGCGAAGGGAAAAACGAGGATTTTAGTATTTTTGAAGATCTTACGCTCAGATGTTCAAACGTGAGCATACTGAAGTCCAGTGGAAAGGTTTTTTTACAGTCCGGTATTCTCTTTTTTCCCTCTTTTGGAATGCCGTCGAGTAAATAATCTTTTTGTCTGTACACAAAAGAAATTAACTACACTTAGAATAAGAATTCTCTGAAAATCGTACCTTCGAAGTAATCAAAATGTGAGTAAACCAAAGAAAGGAGATTGAAAATGGACTTACGTAACACCTTTTCTGTAACTGCCATCAGTGGCAACGCTGGCATATAAATCGACATCCGCTAATGGCTTTCCGGCTAAGAGGCAATCAGAATCCGTGGAATAGAGTACGGATTGGATATCAGTCGCAGAATCCAAACCTGCCCACTTTCTGTCGATAGCCACTTTTCGAGAAACCATTTTGCTGTACAATTCGTCGATTGCATTTCGACGCTCCTCTTGTTCCAAAAATGTAAGGAGATCGTACGGTCGACGCAATTGAAAAACAGATTCCAACTGGAGGAAACCGTATGAAAAATTAACGAAGGAGAAAATTTAAATTATTTTCTTAATATAAAATATAGGTATCATATTAGAATATCCACATTCAAGGAACTTAAGTTCGATTAGACTTCTCTAGGATCACATAATTCGTTAAAAAAAATACAGTCACGCCCCCTTCCCGCAGAGGTCTCGAATATGACATAGACTTTTCATAAGTGCTAGAAAAAATCGTACTTGTGATTGAATCCTTCCATTTTCTGTAACTACCCAGTGTGTGGTTGCCGAAATTCCTAGGATCACTTCGAAAAACGTCAGGAAAACCTTACACGACCTTAACTTCATCGTTCTCCTCGACGTTGTTTTTGCGCTCCGCTTTTTCGTTCCTTATCTCTTCAACCGGAAGAACACGCGTCATTAAATGAGAGTGCAAGATATCCATGAAGAACGAACGCACGAAATTACGCGAAAATACAAATATACCTACTACATTGTCCGCATATCTCTTTTGATCTTGAATACCGCTGTGTACCTACTCTTACATCTTTCATTGACGTTTATCGTCTGCTACTGAGGCTACCTCGTGAAGCGCCAGTACGCAGGCTCTCCGACGTTAAATCGGCTCCAAAACTCTATACCGTCATTGGTCAGTCTCGTACTTCACGCAGACGGTACCTAGGTCCTGTAGGTCATGACTTTTCAAAAGTCACGTCGCACTCGACTTGCTTTTTACGTGTAACTTACGTTTTAAAAAAGAAGAAATAGATTCGCATACTGTATAAGATGGAAAATTCTCAAATCATTTTCAAATCCATTGCATATGTAATACTATGAAATCAATACATTACCTATACATAATGCAGTCCAATCGAAAGAGAGTAACAGGAATAAAATTGAATACGAGCGATGTCGTCACAATAAAAAAGAATGTAATTTACAATTCGATTTAGTGACTGAAGCATATTGATTTCATTATCAAGAGCGCTTACAAATTATTACGTAAAAATCTTTTGCCTTCTTTGCCCTCATCGATTGATGACGATTCGTCCAATTTTCACGTGTTACATAATACCATACCCATTCGGTCTCATGCAGTAGTAATATCGTGAGAACGTCTGCCTACGGATTTTTTTGAGACGTTCTCATGCGTCAATTGATATTACAAGCCGAGTTCTTACTTGCACTCGTATGTAATTATAATGGGCGTGACCTTGTACAACAAAGAGACGGAATGAGAACCTACTAGCGCGTTAAGAGTATAGTATCCCTCTCGTACCTTCTCTGTTCCTAAAAAGACTTTTTTTTGATCAGAATATGCCGCAAAATTACTCATGCGTTCACCTATATTGCACAAGATCGTGTGTTCACCCTGTATGTACGTACCACGAACTGATTCCTACCCTATATACAATAGAGAGTACATACGCGTACATCTTACATTCATACTGGGTGAACCATGAATCGTGTTATTGAATTCGGGTTATGACCTCGAAACTAGTAAAATCGGTGTTTACCGATGCCACGGTCAATTACTGTAATTGTGTCCATTGTCATTTAGTACTTCAGCGATGTACGACTGACATATTCGTTTAGCCGTCAGTGCAAATCACCTCGCGCGCGTTAGTGTGATCTTGTTCTTTTTAATCTACATAATATACGTATAGTTTTTGCACCGCGTTCGTGACTCACCTATACCTGACTATACGTAACGTACATATATAACAGCGGCGCGTTTTGAGTGCGCAAGTCTAAAGTTATTAGATTGGGACGAGAGAGCCGCAATACACTGGCCATACCAGTGTCGACCTTCGACGCGAAGATAACAGTTCTGTTCGTGGCTCTTTTTTCTAACGTCGCAAAATGAGTCTAGTGCGACAAGGGTTTCATGCCGACTGCGAAGAGGGCCTTAATCTTCAAATTAATACGGAGCTCTACGCGAGCTACGTTTACATGTCGTTGGTTGGTGCATATATGTATACATATCGTCGCTCTAATAAGAAAAGTGCCTAACTACGTTTCAGAAAATTGTACACAGAAGGGAAGAAAACCCGTTTATTTAGACGTTATTCTAATAGATGGCAGCAAAATTAAATTTTTGCCAAAAAGTGGAGTTAGGCACTTTTCTTATTAGGGTGACGATATAATCGTTTACCTCATCTTATAATCAAGTCTTTTATATCAACCATAATCAAAAATATGCCGCGATATGAGGAAAAAATATTTTTTTATTTCCCATCGAATGGCTGTGCATTAATTTTTATCCACAGGCATGCCATTTCGATAGGAGTGACGTTGCACTGCCGGGCCTTCATAAATATTTTAGAAAGGCTTCCGGCGAAGAACGGGAGCACGCCATGAAATTCATGACGTATCAGAATAAAAGGGGCGGTGTCGTCATGTTAAAAGATATAAAAGCGCCGCCAAAAGTCGAATGGGGTACAGCAAAAGAAGCGATGTCAGAAGCTTTGGAGTTAGAGAAGACTGTCAATACGGTACGTTTTGGAAGTGCTTATTTTTATTATTTATTTTTTATTTAAAGTGATTTTTGTATGTAATATGTACGCGCAATGACACCATATTTATTTTTGTACAGCGAGCATTCTAAAATCGCATGTAATTCTTCGCAAAAATGTAATACTTGTGATATTCATAACGATTTAAGACCACACATTCCAGTTGGGGGTGTAACTCAGTGGTAGAGTGTCCGCTTCGCATGCGGAAAGTCCTGGGTTCAAATCCCAGCTCCTCCAAGTTCATTTTTTTTCTCATTAATATATATTTTTGCGTATTTTATTAATTATTGCGTATTTTTATCATTTTATTTGGATATTCAATCTTTTCCATCTGTTTTAACCTTGTACGTGACGGGTTGTTATTTGAAGGAAACATCTTATCATATTTGTTTTCAAGTAGATATTGGCATCCAAGGGGCCATTCATATGATGTGTTAATCGTTGTAAAGGGATACAGGGGGATTGAAAATATGATAAACTTTGATAAGAGTAGAGGGGGGGTCTTTCGTCAGTGACGTAATCAGGACAGTTCATTATTTCTTGTGAGGTGCGTGGCGCTATTATTCAGCAATGTAAATATGTAAAAAGGAAAAGGAGAAGCACAAAAAATTATCTGACGTGTACTAAGCAAAAAGCCCCTAAGTGCTAACGGATTGATCGTAATTATGCATAACTTGACCAGTCTAATTTGCAGGCTCTCCTCGAACTACATGCTGTAGCCACACGCCACAATGATGCCAATTTTCTGGATTTTTTGGAAACGGAATACTTACAAGAACAGGTGGATTCGATGAAAACGATTGCCGATTATGTGACAAATCTCGAAAGAGTAGGCGAGGGTCTCGGCGAATACGTTTTTGATAAGGAAATTGAAAAAGAATGCCACTGAAATAAATGAATTGATAAAATCACAATACGATACGATTCATTTATATTCATTAATCTAATAATTATGATATAAGTAAATGAGGCTCAGAATATATGTACGCCATGTAATCAATTTCAATTGTACTCGTAATAATTTTTTTTGCGATATAGCGAATAAGATATACCTATATATGGAGACGTGAGAATAAACTATTGTAAATGAGTAGTATCGTTTATAATTAATATGAGCATTGTAAATGCGAATACTAATGTGACAGTGCATAAACCGTGCTTTATAATTCAGCCCTTTATTCCTAATGATTAGTGCTTAAGATTCTGTTCCTTTACTGTATGTACTTCGTATCTACTTGTTAGTATATTTTGAAATAAAAATAATGGTATCATGATACGATGAATAAAGATGAGCCACTATTTTACACTAGCTGGTCAACTGGAAATGAGAACATTTGAAAGTAAGTTTTATCGCGCTCGTGTCAAAACTATATGGCGTGTAAATGAAACGCGCAATTTTCAAATAAATTCTAGTAAATCGATGAAGCATGATGAAATACCGTGATCATTAGGTACGTCAGTATGTATACAATGATTAAGCTTTCACACGCATTCGCATTCAAAACCCCCATCACGCATCGTCACCATACGTACATTGCCGTATTTATACAACCCGTTCGTCAGTTCTGTGCTCGGTAAGCTCGACTCAAAATATTCACGCAAGAAATAATATCTGTCGATTCAGGATGTAAATCGTTTAATCAAGGTACGTATGAATTGTAATGAATTAGTCTTGCTACAGTGTTTCCGCAAAGACTTGATGTACCATTTACCGTGACATCGACATCAAATATTTGGAAAAAATACGGATGCGCTG
Organism: Xiphydria camelus; assembly: GCA_963678675.1. NCBI lineage: Eukaryota > Metazoa > Arthropoda > Insecta > Hymenoptera > Xiphydriidae > Xiphydria > Xiphydria camelus. The sequence continues at coordinate 23,327,141 of OY783198.1, forward strand.
GAAAAAGATCTCACGCGACTAACTGCAAGGATGATTCTAAATCTGTGAAATCAGAGACAGGAAAATCCGATGTTTGCGATGGTAAACCAAGGAAATGGCCTACTGGAAAAAGGGCAAACTTTCTATTCCACCCAGAAACCGAATCTATTCTGAATGAGCAACTCAATGCCGAACTAAAGGCTTTTTATTATTATCTTTCTATGGTGCGTTAATCTAATTGAACTAATTAATTAGGTATTTAACTTGCAATCTTTTTAAAGGCAGCGTACTTTGGCCAAGTAGATGTAGCACTACCGGGTTGCGAATCATTTTTCATGCAAATGCATCACGAGGAACACGCGCATGCTCTCAAATTTATGGAGTATATTAAGATGCGCGGGGGAAAGATCGTTCTGTGTCCAGTCTACGCTCCCGAAGATCAGAATTGGGAGTGTCCTTTGAAAGCATTCAAAGTACGAAACCTTTTAAATGACGAAAAATTAGTTTCCGTACGTGTTTATTTTATTCGTGGCAATTATTTTAGGCGGCGTTCGAGCTAGAGACTGAAGTTACGGAGAAGCTCGTCGCCGTGAATTCCATCGCGGAGAAATATAATGATCTAAATGCCAGTGATTTCATAGTTACTGGTTTTATGGAAGATCAGATGAAGAGCGTGAACGAAATGGCTAAGCTGGTCACAGTATTGTCCGGTGTGGGAGACCAAGCACTCGGTCGTTTCCTGTTTGATAAAGACTTATTAGAAAATCACGTTATGCCTGAATTTAACGTTTTAAGAAATAAACGTTTCGATAGTTCAGGAAAAATTGAGAAGAAATAGGTGGCAGAAAATAAACAGTCATTTGTATATTATATATTCCTTATGAAGTGTGGGTCTACAATATGTACATGTCTTTTTTCGTGTACATTCGCAGTCTTCGATATAAATTAATATACAAATAAAAAGATAATTTTATAACAAATAATCACATTAACAGTTTCATTAAATAAATAAAACTAAGCAAGAAGCGGAGCTACGCAATCTAACAATTGGAATAAAATTCGATCAGATCTTGTAGAAATGCGTGCTCCAATTGCATTTCAATTAAACGACTAATGTTACACTCAATGTTGTTGTTAATATTCCAAGGTATTAACATTGACGCTTTCGGTAGACGTTTTTACGTACTGAAAAATAGCATCATTTGCTACATAAAGTGTACTCATATTAATGCGTATCTTTTGTACGAATTAATCGATATCTGTAGATATACCTACTCCGTTTAGCGCGGCACTAGTTCCACCCAAACTCTATATCCTCGATTTTTATGTTCAAAGCTTCCAACGACGTATCAATCACACCATCCTCAAATCCTTCTTCCAATCCCATTTGCTGTAATGCGAAAACATCGTGATTTATGTGCAAGCGAAACGAAACCGAAACTCGACGTTGAAATTAAAGTGAAAACTAGCAACTGACCTGAAACACCGCCAATTGCGTGGGATCGCTGACCAATAAAATTTGGGTCTCGTTATCCATCGAAGATTCCAGTGTTTCGGTAATTTGAAGTTGTCCATCCTTTCCTACCGTGATCTTCTAGAATGCATGAAATGTTATTGAAGCGTAAACGGGTTTTTTCAATTTGAGTTTTTAAGACCACACAAAAGTACAATTGCCTACATTTTGTTTCGACACGTTCCTCCTTTGTTTCCCTTTACATTGATTAGGTAACTCCGAAGGTTCACGTAAGAAAATATCAATACCATCATCGCTCTCTACCAATGCGTGAGCTGTTCTCTTATGCATTACGAGTGTACTACTTTGCCGGTACCTCCTGAAGCATACCTTACACTCAAAAGGTCTTTGTTGCGTGTGAACCTAAATACGAAAAATTAAATTTACCGTAAAATTGTTCAAGATAACGTTATACGAGTTATATCGTCTCACCCTGATAGCACACTTACTAAGTGATGCTTATATAGACTAGAATATTCCGTGAATCGTCGACCACAATTTTCTATGGTACAAACGTAAGGTTTTTCTCCTGAGTGAATCCGTATATGATTCTTGTAATTTGTCGCGCTGGCAAATGCTTTCCCGCATTTTGGATGTGTACACTTGTATGGACGCTCTCCCGTATGCGTTCTCACGTGAACCTGCATACGTCGGGTAGTGCAAATGACGAAGCAAATTGTATAAAGAGGTAAATATCGAACGTGAATGGTCCTTCTTACCTTTCTGATATTACTCGTAGTAAATGATCGGCCGCATCCGTCGAACGGACACACAAAAGGCCGCTCCCCCGTGTGAGTTCTGACGTGTTTTAACAAGTCGCCAGACGTCTTGAAACTTTTATTACAGGATTCATTGGGACATTTGTATGGTTTTTCACCAGTGTGAGTTCGCGAGTGCGCCTTTAGACTGTAACCCGTGGAAAAGCTCTTCTTGCATTTCGGATAGGAGCATCTATACGGCCTTTGACCGGTATGAGAACGTTCGTGAACCTGAAATTAATAAAATATGATACGTATAATAGCCCGCATTCAGAGTCGCGAGGCGCGAGGGTCACTTACCTTGAGGTGGTGCGGTGTACTATACACCTTTGTGCATCCTTCCCTAGGGCAAGGGTGTTGACTCCTTGATTTTGGCTCCAACTTATTCATCAAATCATTCGTATCCTTCTTCTTCAATTTCCCATCTTCAAATTCCCACAGGCCCTCATTAATATCAACACCAGCTACCATGTACGCTGTTCCATTTATCAATTCGACCTGTGGTAATGAACTTTCGACATCTTTTTCGGGAGCAGCTTGTGCTTGCAAAAACGCTCTGGAGTCTAATTCAAACTGAAGAGTTTTTCCATCTGCCAGTTTGGTGATATCACGTAGCAATATGGTTTCTCCATTCTCTAGCTCCAATGCGGGTTCGTTTTTACATTCAAACTCTAATAACAAATAGATGATGAAATTTTAAGGTGCCAAAGATCTTTGATCAATCGCTAACCTTCTTCTTCTTCTTCTTCTTCCTCTTCTTCCTCCTCGTCGTCGTCTTCTTCTTCTTCCTCCTCCTCCTCCTCGAGATTGTCCGTGACAAAAGCTTGGGTACCATCAGGAAGGGTAATGGCGGTTAAAGTAGTGCCCAGTAATTGGTCGTCTAATATGAGCTCCCGTACCTCTGTATTATGCCCACTATCACTGTTTACCATTACTGAGAGACATTCGAGTATATCATTGGGATTTTCCTGTGAAATACAAGTCATACCGGTGCTATGTACTAGCTAATATTCATTATCGAGTAGGATAATTGATCAGGGGTAGAAAGTACCTCCAGGCCCTGCAGAAAGGTAAAGTCATCTTGCCTAATCCTAGAGTGGTCTGGCAACTTGAGATCTTGACTCGACATGATTCTTCTCTGTTGCAAAAATATAGAATTTGCCAATAAGTAACTCGCATAAAAAAACAGAGAGCTCGGGTTATAAGTAGCTGTGTATTTGTCGAGTAACATTCACCCTGCACAAGTGTCAAACTTTTGGGGTTATTTTTATCTTAGAACATCGTACGCGCGACTCCCCATAGCCAATTTTTCATTTCATTAAAGTACCGCGTCGAGATAATTCTCCATGCGTGTTTACAAAATTATTCGCATAGATCTAAACAAGCATACCTACGAGAAAATACTAAAAAGGTGGAGATTGTTTAGTCCTACGGAAATAACTTTTCCTTGAGAAACGCCATTTTCCTTCGCCACATTTATTAACAACGCGAGCGAAATAGGAAAAAAATTATGTTTCGACACTATTCTTTATAATAAAAAAAACGATTTTGGTACAAGTATACAGATTAAAAAATCAGATATTTTGACAACACACGAGACGAATTTGTACCTCCTTTCACAAACGAACTAAGAATCTTGGGAAATATTACCCATAAACTCGCTTACCCACAGTGCCCACAGTATTCGCCCGCAATCACATGCGAGCGATCTGGAAATATCGCAGCGCCATCTCGATGCTTTGCCAGTCAAAATTCAAATATTCTAAATTTCATTCGAATAGAAATTTAATGACGAGACGATATCTGCAGACAATATGTTTCTACAATCAGTATATATGTATAATACATACTCAAGAGGGGTACCATCTCGGTCTATCATAAGAGCGAGAGACCATTCAAAGTGACGAAATCTGTATAAAAAGGATTACACAATTTCAGCAGAACATGATATCTACATATACGCGTGTATTGATCCTACCATTGTACTGTTAAACAGAGATCATAATCGCCGAAGGAACACGAGTCTCCATATCTGATTAGTCAAAGGAGAATCGGATCTATCGTAGCTACGAGTAACATACGTTTAAATTGGGATGAGAAGTCCCAAATCAATGGACCGATTGATTCTATAAATATTTTCCACGAGTAAATTACATTAAACTGTTGTCGAACTATGTAAATTAACACAAAAATAAATTTGAAATAGCACAGCTGAATATATACCTTCGCCACGTGGGGTCCTTAACGTAGAGTAGCTTTTAATTACGACGAATTCAATTCGACTAACGAATGGACAGTTCGGGGTCGCTGCGCCGCCCCGAGCGAACTGCAACCAGTATAACAGCTCGTTCGGCGGGTTGCGTTGACAAGGCTGCGCTGCAATCAGTCGGCCTCGTTTGATAGGCAAAAAGCGGATATGCAAAACACTACACCGTTACCAAACACTGACATGAATAATCCGGTTATCGTCGAATGGTGGGAGGGGCCGGGCATTGCGAAATAATCAATTTGGAATCGAAGCTATTATATGTAGTGTGCGTGTACATGGATTGCGCGTGTATGCCTGCGATGTATTAATGTTCGTCACTACCGCTATACCAATCGGCGATCCGAATTCGTAATCGAATTTAGTTGAATGATAAATGAAATATCTCAAGCATTAAGCCTGTTTGCATCTCCAATGGGGTTATTGTAACGATCATTGTACACAATTGTTCAAGTTCGCATTCGTAAATTGCTATAGACATTCATACTTTGACCGGTAGAAGAGGCACGATTTTTAGACATACGAATTGCTGAGTCATTAATTTCGCTTGATAATCCCTATGAGCCGCTGGGCAAAAGGCCTCAACTGTCAATCTTCGACGGGATAAATACTTGAAGCTGGTTTTGTTTCTCATAAGGTTATGGGAATGATCGCGATTGCGCGAAGGGGAAAAGATCATCGGCCTTCCGAAGATGTACTCTCGACGGCAGAGAATAATTCGGCTTTTCTGAGCCGGATTTATCGTCTATACGGATATTAACTTTCGTTCGAAAGTCCGGGGACCCTCGGTGCGCTTCGGCCAGTTACTTACATATATGAAAACTCGTCAACCTTCGCGTGGACTTTAAAGTTCCGGTTTCGCGGGGGATCCGGCCAGACTGAAGTCACTGTCCAGAAGGTCGTCGAAGTAGACTGCAGAAAGATGTACTTCGAATGAGAGTTTTTAGAACAGTGACGTCGTTGACCGTCGTCGATGCAGAGTAAAAGTGAATGCGAACTATTCATGGCTATACACGCCTTCGTTACTAAATGAATATACTATTATAAATTATCCGAGCCGAAGCCGAATAATCCGAATCCACCTTAATTCTCTATCCCTACCGGGTGTCCGTCGAAATATGTATAGCACTCTAATAAATTGTACGCCACTTAGAGACTGCATGCATAACACCCGTACTTTATTTATGATTCGCAAATGTGCAGTATGCTTACGCTACGGAACAAGTTTCCGTAAAGGGTTTCGAAAGGGCGATCGTATCGTTGACGATAACGACGGGTGCACAGTCACGTCTGTCACTAGTTGTTTTATCGTCGCAATTAAATTAAGCGTATAACTCAAGCATCGACTCGATCAACGACAGATCAAATAAGCACTCGACCGCCCGTACGATAGATCGTACGATCTGTGTCACTATTATGCACGTAGATAAATAGTACGATTGCCGTGCAACAACGTGTCAAGGGTCCGAGGCTTTAGGCTAAAAGTGTATGCGCGCATACTTTTATTCCACTTTTTCGCCTCTCGTTATTCCACCTGATATAATCGAGAAGTGAGGTAACATTTAATTTAGTGAATACCGGGTAATCGCTGGCGGATCGTATGTATTAACCAGTCAAAAAAATATTTCTGCAGATCGGACTCACCGAGCTCTTTGTGTTATTAGAATTTAAACGCACGCACCTCGTCCAACCGATTTCGAAATGGTCAATTACGACAAATTGATCCTGACAAATTGGCTAGAGAATGTTTAATCAAAATCGCATCCGCGGGTAGCATCGGAGCATTTCAGTGCGAAAAAACTTTTGGCCCTACGGCGACGATTATTGTCTCGTCGACTCAGCGCAACGGACTGACAGATCGATCAATGTCTCTCAGTACGAACACCATCGTTACGCTCGAAGCTTAATTCGAACTCAATCAGGCTTCTGGCAAGTAAGCACCATTTGCCATTGTATTCCCCGCAGCACTGCTTTAATCGTATTTCTTTCTTAAACTGAGGAGATTGAGTTTATTTTCGATTGTATTTTCAAAAAAAATTTTTTAATTGCACCCGCTACTCAAGTTTCTTTACTATCGAAACGCACAAAAGTTATGAATTTTACCGTATAATTAGGTCAATCGTACTCACACATCTGCCGTAATCCACCAAAGTTAATCGCCCCGATTGATCGATAACCCTCTGATTCCATTTCCAGTTGGTTTTCGGAAACGAAAGTCTTATCCTATCTCGCATCCTCCCGCGATGGTCGACGTTAGTCCTTCGGTTCTTCGTACCCGGGTGGGGTACCCCGTGAAGGGGATGCTGGGGGCCCCCATGCATCACGACATTCTCTCAGAGACGTCAGAACTGGATCGGTTCCTGGCCGAGTCTACGAGACCTCGCACCAATTTTACCCTCCGCTCCTGAAAATCGCCCCTCTATCGCCCCGAAAGGATTGTTATATCCGTTGGTTTCTTTTTCGAATACCAAGTGCCGTCGTTTGTGATTCAGTGACTAAAATTAAACGAGGATCACTGTGGAAGCAAGGATTCTTACCAGGCGCGGGCATGTTGATGGTGAGTAGATCGACCGAATCGTTAATTCTTTAACGTGGAAGAATTCAAAGATATTTTGTATTCGATCGACACTGCGAATACGAATCGAACGCGCACGTTCGTACGCACTTTTGCGACCGATAATATCGATGATCGTTAGGCGTGCAACGGTCGCACGACGTGTTGTGTAAATTCTCTGTTGGGATACGTCGGTATATAGAGCGACCGGTCAATAGGGACGCCTGTGTGAGAGTGTGCAGCCGTGTGTACGTACTTAAGTAGGCGAATTGATACGGTAGACTAGTTTTGCAGTTCCTGGTGCGTTATAGACGGTGGAGATTCCGAGGGAATATTATTTTCGTACGCGAATTTCGCCGAGGAACTACGTGAACATAATTTTTATACGCTACATCGTTAAAATACGCGGAATTACTCGATTTTCCCCGATACGGTGCAATTAGCGACGAGTGCATCGAGCACTTATCATCAGTGGAATGGTTCGCGCGGTAAAGCGAAGAATTTTCTCTCGTGCACACTCTGCAGCACTTATCGAAACGCGTGCGAGTCGGCGTAAAAAGTTTCGCGATTCTCTTGCGATGCAATTAGCGCGAATGCACGAGGACGTGCGGTGAACGGAAGGAGAAAGAGTCGTCTCTCGAACGCACTCCGTTGCACGTGCATGTATCGACGACGCGCGTATACTCGTGGATACGTCGAAGAACGCAATACACGGTACAGTGATTGCACGCCTTCGAGATCGATGTACCCGTGTAAAGACACAGGATGCGCATTTCATTTATCCCTTTTCGGTGGCGTGCAACACTCGGCCCCCGTCGAAAAGAAATACACCGCGTGCACACAGATCAAAGAGTCGATACGCGTCACGTTCCTGTTATTATTTTTTATAGTCTTCAACGTCTCTATAACGATCGAGGAGATCGTTCCCGTAAAATCAGTTATTCCCTCCGGCGAGTTTCTGCGAAGAATCCGGCGCGGCGCGGTCCCTTTCGACATCCCGGATGAACGAATCCTTCGACCAGGCGATTCTCGCGGGGCCGCATTTGCTGAATTTCGCAAAAATGTTCAACTCGTGCACACGCGGCGAAACTGCCCCGGCGAGGCAGCCTAATTAGGCTCCGCGCATCGTAATTAACGGCAGCCCCGGATACGCGAGCGAGGAAGGCACACGAGATTCACCGCGCGCTCGCGCGTGCGAAAGGCGTTCGCCGCGTTGCCGTTGCTCGCCACCTACGCCTTTCCGATTCGGAGTCCGCGATCCGGCGCGTTTACTTTGTCGTGCATTTCGCAGGTAGTCGCTCGTGACGACGCGGAGCACGGGTCGGAATCGGAGCGCGTTATGCTCGGATTACGCGGAGGCGCTCGCCGTTCGCGTCGGGATGTCGTAACGGATGCATTATGTACCGACGATAGGTACCGCAAAAGCAATTTCACCGCGGGCTTCCGCGCGCGATCGGCGAAGCGCCGCTGGAATGCCGACGCGACTGGTGAAAATTCCTGCGAACCGCGGGAACTCGATTCGGGGTGGAGGCGCGGCGTTACGATGGAAGGGAAGAAAATGCGAGGTATGAGTCTACCGTCGGGATAATTGGTTAATTGGAGGACGCTAAACTATCCTTGGGTTGGAAAACCGTACGAGGCGAGAATGCCCGAGGCGCATTGGACGTGTTTGAAAAAATCCTCGTCGACCGTCACGCGCGAATGTACAGTGTAGTGTATCAATTGTCCCGCTTTCTTTCAATTCGAGCACATTTTGATCGTAGATCGTGAGGTTACCGACGGATATTCGTTCGACAAAGCAAGAATTGCTCGATCGTCATCGCATAATTTTGCTCCCCCACCCGTGCCACGCGATAAGAATTCTTCTCGCGTTGCATCCATACTGTTTCTTTCGCAATTTTTGTCCGCAACCTATACAATGTATGTACTCGTAGGACGGTAGCCTCGGTGAGCAAGTATAACCGACTGTGATAAAAGTATCATTTCCCCCCGTAAAATTTATTCTCTAGATTCAACGGCGTTTTTATGGCTCTCGTTGAAAACAATTTTGATTCCCCACCACGCATATTGTATACGCGTGATAAATTACGATTCGCAATTTCTCTTTTGCCTTAATTAAAACGCGAATACTTTACGCACCCTTATTAAAATCTCTGTTTTCTCCTTACCGCGATCGTTCTATTGAGCCTCTCCACGCTTCCAAAGAAAGCGTCGGTCTGTTCTTCAAACGAACGTTCACCGTCTGTCCTTCATACGGCGCACGACGCGCAGCGACGATTAAAGGCCGTGCCGATTCATTGTTGTCTTTGCGGGAACACAAAGTAACGATTGCGTACCTGGCCCGCGTTGCGATAGAGCAGTACGGAGAAAAACTGATTTAACCCTTGATACACCGGAGAGACGTATGACAAAACTTTAAAGATCTGTCATTGACTTACGCGTAAGAGTACGTAGAATCCGATTTTAATATATAAAATGTTCTTTATTAAAAAGTTTATTCGAGCGAGAACGCGGAGCGTCGACCCGCCCATCGATTCGTTATTCGTCAGCGTAGCCTCGCATCGCGAGAGAGCAATGCCAAGAGAAAACTGGTTTAACCCTTGAACTCGATCCAGGGGTACGTAGCAGCATCGCTCGCCGGCGCGTCGAGTGGAATGGGAGCGCGATTATCCTTTCAGACGGGGCGTGTTCGAGCGTTCCGTCACTCTTATCTCGCTGCTTATCGAGTATGCGCGAATGCCCATACGAATCGTACCTGAAGTAAGAAACAGTGTTTTACTCCGGTCAACGACGACTACTCTCCTCCATCGCGATCTTTCGCAACGCGCGAGACGCGAACCCGTTGCCGAATTCGCGTGTCGCGCTCGAGGCGAGCGATCGCGTATCATTCTCGCGCGCGACGAGCAGCGTCGAGGTTGAACGATTTAATCGGTTTGTCGACAGGTGAATGAGAAACAACGGCTACTTGTCGAGTGTACGGCCGAAGGAGCCGCGCGATGCTCCTCTCGCAATGGCATTGAGGAACATCGAAGCCAATTTTGAAATCGAAAATCCAGCAATAAAACGCTTTCGAATCGAGCAAAATAGAAGGGAGTTCGTTCTACGATTAATCGCCGCTCCGTTGCTTCGTCCCGAGATTTATTCTTCTCATTTTTATTTATTTATTTTTAATTCTCGGCCAGCGTAACCTTCCCTCTGGTAAATTCACGCGACTGCACGCGAGTGCTTCATGAACTACGTACTCCCATCGTAGCATTAATTTATCGTTCGGACTGGATTCGCGAGCGATGTTGCTTTCGCGTCTGATAACCGGGACTCCTCCTTTCGCTACTCCTGATGCGGGCGGTACGCAGAGGATGGGCTCTTCGCGAGGTCTTTAGCGCCTCGATCGACGTGATCGGACGCGCAACATCGTTGCGGTGCGCGACGATCGATGGCATAATATCGACGCTCCGTATAGGTAATAACACGATTAAGTCGCGGGGAGCGAGGAGAGCACGTCGCAGGAGTCTGCAAAAATTACCTCGGCTCGTCTGTGCCGCATGCGCGAGTCGCGCAGAAAATGTAAGAGCGGGTGAGTATAATAAATACAATGACTCTCGTCCCGTCGAAACGTGGGTGTCGTTGTTTTTTCGTACACCACGCGCGCACGCGCATTCGTACTTGGCGTGTGGCGAAATCGCAACTGTGAGATCCTCGCGAGTATAGAGTGCAGCGCGGAATCGACGTTCGTCCGACCGACACACGTGCATGCGTGGATGCATGGCTGCGAGCGGGAATCGGGATAAAGCGCGCGTTTTTGTGGTCGAGTAAGTGTTACCGCGGTGATCCGATACGGCGATAGGTTCGCATATAGGTATCTATGGTCGTGCGCTTTCCTATTACAGATTCCAGAATCTTGCCAATTTGCCTCCTTCGCATAAGTATCCGGGGCATTTCCAGCGAATGCGTTTTCCGCGGGTCTATAGATATTTTTGGCCACCTCGTAGGGCGGGTTCGTCCGCTCGTTAACTTTTGAATCACGAACCGACATTTCCACCTATTTCTGCTTCAAAAAATGCGCGAAGAAGAAAGATTCGTAGAATTCAAATGCACGCGTAACGATTTAGAAGCCGACTTTCTCAACGAACCGAATAACAGAGAAGACTAAAATTAAGTACATCATCGCACGGTGTATCGAGGGCGTCTAGAATAGAGATGAAAGTCGCTTTCGTACGATATGCGAGCACATGCGCAACGCTTTCAAGCTAGACCAATGTTTATAACGGCACATATAACATATCCCGCAGATACATATTCACTCCTCCGTGCACACGTGTGTGTTCGAGCACTCTACGACGCGAGATGCAGTCACATGACTCTACTCCTGCGGTTTACAGCAACCAAGTCGGTCCCGTGACTGCGTTGCTTCACATGCAACTTCAATAAATTTATACGCTGTGTTGGTGCAATCTGGCCGTCCGACCGAACGACCGCCCGACCGACCTAACCGCGCGCGATAACCACTTACGACGTATACGATGCACCCACGCTCGAATCGTCGCAATCCCGCATTTTAACGTTTCGTTCTTAATGCGCTCCGATTTTCCGCACCGGCGGCTGCGACGGGCGCGTCGATGCGTCGGCGTAAAAGTCGTCCGACGTGAAATTAAACGAGCGAGCTGGATTGGGACATCGCGCGCTTACTCGGGCCGCACGCGAAAGGCGATCGATCGCGCTAATTCGTGTTGTTTCGAGCGTAGGTATACGGGATGAGTTTTTTCTCGCCCCTTCCATCGTCCACTCTACTTCCGAGTCGATCGGCCGAGAAAGGAGTTTCGCGGAACGTTGAATAATCGACGCGGCGAGATCGGAGCGCAATCGGAATTCGTATCGATTCCGAGAGCGATATGCGAGTAGCTTATCTTGGTCGTTACTTTGCGAAAACAAAAAATCGACGGGAAAACGGCGAACTGGATCGTTGAAAGACGGCGGTTCCCGCGTCGTCATTTGAGAACGATTACCTACGTTGTATGGGAGCAGATGATGTCATCGAAAGTGTCAAGCCAATTTCGTAACTCGTTTGTCTTTGTCCTCGGTCCACGCGCGCGCGGTATCGGAGGATCGACGAATTTCTCAAAGGACAATTCATCGTCGTCCCTCGAACGACCCACTCTCGCGCCTTCCCTCTCTCCGCCCTCGCGTCCACCGAGAAACTCGCCTTTGTCAGCCGCGAGGATCTCATCTCTCCGTCACATCTCGCATCTCTCCATGCCCCGGCATTGTGTTTTCTCGGTCACCCGTTAACGAATTGGAAGCGGCGTCTTTTCAACGATCGACGCGACGATTGCGCAAGGACGATTGCGCGCAATGTTCGCTCCCGATTAAACGCGGGACTCCGCGGGACCCCGAGGTACATAACAGGTGCGCGCGGATCGGATTCCGCGATCTTTGGTCGCGACCGTATATCGAAATAGCGCACGGGGTGGCCAGACAGCGCCGTTTCGACGAGTCGACATTTTCAAGAGGGTCTCTCGGCATCTGTACGCAGAAGTATTTTACCCTGTATAAGTGCCCACAAACCGTGTCCTGATACATGTCGTCAACGTTCGGAAGCCTCGTCGGATGCACGACGATGAACGTTGAGCGAAAAAGTAATATTTTTAGTCTCTTGCCGATTAAGTTACGTCCCGGATCGTAACACCGGGTTCAACGAGCCGTGGATTGGCCATCGCGCTCGTCCTACTCGTGGGAAATAAAATTGATATGGCCGTTCGCCCAGATCCGAACGCCGAACGCGGGGCGGAGATCGTCTCGTCTTTCTCGACCTCATCGCGCATGGCCGAGCAAACGTTTCATTTCGACAGACTCCGCTGCCGCCGATATAGAAACACAGTCGGCGCATTACGATAAAATCTACCCGATATTCCTCGAACGACCAACCGCGAAGAAATCGTTCGACGGAAACTCGCGTCAAAGTTCGTCTCGTTGCGATCGCTCTCTCGAGTCGTATGTCTGACCGATCGTGGAAAATGCGTAGATGTGCATAAATCTCGACGTACATCGCGGGATGCCCGCGACGCAACGCGCTATTGCACGTAACGGAGATCGAAGTCTCGCTGCGCAGATTGCGTATTATTTAGCTATTAAACAGTAAAGCATTGTGCCTCGCGGATCGCGGCCGGCTCGATCCGACAATCCTATCTTAATGGGCTGCCTTTGGATCTAGGTATGCCGGACCACCGGGGATGCCGCATGGCGCGATTATCGGTACCTTGTGATCTGCGAGGGGGAAAGAATTGATCAGTGGCAAGGACGACGCGCCGGTAACGCGAAACTGACGAGTCCTAGGTCAGGCGTGAGCGGTTTTTCAGAGATATATCAGGTGTTGCACCCGTCCGTCTTGGCCTCGCTTTTATTATCAAAAGCTCACCTTTCCGATACTCGATTGCCTCGTCGATAAAGTCTGTCAACGACGTGCGATCGAAAAAAAGAACGGCGCTTCCAACGTTAAAAGCCAGATACGAATACGAGCAAGGTGTACCTATAACGAGAGACGTACGATACGATAAGAACTGAATTTGACACGATAGACAATCTCGTGGTAAATAAGAGACGTGTACGCGGTACGGCGGTAATGTTCGACGAGAAAATGGCAATACGACGATAAATCGTTAAGAGGCAAACAGTTGTGAAAGAAGAGAAGTCCTCGCGCTAACCTGCACCTATAATTGTATTCAAATGGGATTTCGAATTTGGTGCTTGGAAATCGACGTTTCACCTTGAACTACATTCACGAGATTCAGTGACATCCGTATACATGTATAATACCTTATTTACCTCTCGAAATGAAAAGGTTTTGAGATAAGAAGGGGTCTCTCCGGGCAACGCGGTTTCTCAAAGTCGACGCAACGCTCGCGTAAATGCGTACACGCGCGACACTTGAAAGTGGTATCCGCGCTTATCTTGGGTTAATCGAGTAGGTGAACCTACATGTATACATGCTTGCAACCAGCAGTGGAACGCCTTGAGTTCGATGCAATGCTTTTCAGGGGTTACGTCAGAAGGACTGCGTGCGTCGTTATGTCATTAGGTACACGCAGGGTGCGGCGGCGAACTCGTAATTTTCGTACGATTGCTTCTCCGATTAGATGAATAGCAGTTCAGGACCATCGACGGTAATATTTATGCTATTGTGCTTAATGTAAATCTCGATATTCTTCGATTCGATGGTGTATAATGGTAATAAAAATAAAATAATCTGGGACGGCAGAACCGTTAATTATATACGTATACTAAATTGCAATCTTGCATTAATACCTAATAAAATTCAGTTGTAACGATGAATGTGACGAAATAATAATGTGAGTCTGAAAAATGCGAAAAGGATCTACGCGAAACACGGGACGACGCTTATTATTACAGACGGATGTTAATTTCGTGAAATAGTTTGTTGACTCGGCTTCTCATGATCGGTTTAATAAGTCGTGACTAATTCAAGGCGTTGAAACTCGACCTCTCAACGCGACGAGCGTGGGAAGAGCTCCAAAGAGGTCTGGGATCGAAATTGATATTTTGAAACAGTTGAGAGGCCAATTTAATTATTTGAGAGATTCGAGTCGATTGCTCGGACTCCTTCGCGATAACGTCGAGAATATTTGTCGTAAAAATTTATATTCCATCAAATTAATTTCCCGATACTGCGTATTTTCTGAATCTATGCAAAGGAAAAGAAAACACTTTTGTTACATTCGATACTTTTGCAAACGGTTGTGAATTTTATACGTGTATCCGACATCCCGTCAATAAAATCGTATAACCAGATTATAAACCACAGACCTCAGGATCTCGAGCGATGCACTCGTGTGTGCTCTGTGTGTACTTACTTGCTCCGCAACTTGATAACGCCTGCGATCCTTGGAAAATGAATTAATTCAGAGTACCGTAGCGCAGTGGTACCGCTTTATCGCGGTGGTACATACTCTTCAAATTAGTTCCATTTCATTTTCTAATTTCAGCTACGAGTTCTGGGTCTGCTGGTGTCGATAGCAGCGACCAGGGCAGCTCCCATCGCCAGCATCCACGTGAAATTCGTCTCGCCACCTCACAGCTACGAGCACGGCATTACGACAGACGGTAATTCATTACCGTGAATTGAACAAAGGAGAGATACAATACTTTCTCCATATTATCCAACTGATACTCTTTACTTTTTTTTTTAGGAGGTAATACCATTGCTCAAAAGTCATTTCTCTCGGTAGGACGAAGGAGCACATTGAAGGGTGCGGGGCAATTCGGTAAAGTATATTCGTGTTTCTTAATATTTTAAATGTGTATAGAACTCGAGAAGGTTTTCAAAAGAGATGCCCTTCCCTGCATTATTCTTCGATCGAAACACTTTTAGGCGAAAGAATCTTGGAACACAGGCAATACGCTCCGCAGGATGGCTACCGATCGACATCTTCGAATAGGATTCGTGGTCGCATCGCCGCTCGCGAAAAAGTAGAATCTCTGTGGCCAGTCGGAGTCTTTTTTGCACCCATCGACATTAACGATCTTGGCTTCAGCTCACGGGACTCGCAACACATGACACCGGACTTCTCAGATGGATTAGGTAAAACATATTTGAGGGGAGGTTCGAAGGATGCAGTTTGGACAGTACATACGTGTAACGGTTTTAACATTTTTCAGAGCATCCTGACCCCCTCCTTCTAACGGGTGACGAAGCCATGCTGGCAGTGAAATACATCTACGGCCGTGGAGAGCTCTTCTATGACGACTACCCTCACGTCAGAGCATTATTGAAACATCAGGAGGAGAGGAGATTGAATGGATTACAGGGTCACATTCTGAGCAGTCTGAGAGCTGACTCTCCCTTCAATAGGAACAGAAATAATTAGCAATAAATTCGCAATGGAACTGTCAGATGATTCATCAAATTGAAATACCTAAATGTATCTTCATTTTTCTAGTCCTCTTCCCCGGGGATCTCCTTGGTCATTGGTCATACAACTTATGTTATAATTGAATAATATATCGAGGAAAAAAGAGTGGGGAAATATGAAAACCAACACCTTGAATGAAAAGTAGGGGAGAAGCAGGCGTGGTAAACTCATTGTCATCTAGGGGGGAGTGCGATAGATATAGTTTTAAATTATGTATCTCACTCCCACATTCAATAAATTAACCCTCAACAGAATGCACGGTAATATATCGTCAAGTCTCATAAATGGAATCTACTTGTAGATGTGAAAGGAAGTATAAAATGAATTTCCATGCCCATTCACGTTTACACGGAATCGTCTATTTATTAACGCTATTTTGGTAAAATTACTCAACTTGATACATAGTTTAAAAAAGACAAAGACAGTGAGAATATTTATTTGTTTTTCTACATTAATATTATAATAGGTGCACGCGCGAGGTACATGTACCCCTGCGAGAAGACAACCATTTCTACAGCGCTGTAGAAATGGTTGTCGACTGAGATGGGGTTGTAAGTGATTGGAATACCACGATCTATCAATCGCATAAAATCGTAATTAATAGATCGTGGTATTCCAATCACTTACAACCACCTCAGTAGAATACCAAGTATCCCGAATATAACAATATTCGAGGTCATTGTCGTTGCTCCATTGCAGAGGTCTCCGAGGCAGAAGCATATGTAGACCTTCTTGTAATGCCACGTAGTATAGGCACATCTCTCTTCACCATCGTCAGGTCCCCTTTGAAGGCACATCCTCTGCGTTGCGATACCGTATTCTAAACGAAAACAAGTTATTCTTAATATAACCACATATGTATAGATATATGTACAGATTGGACATCTCGTGCTGAATTCGTCAGGACAGTTTAGAAGCTCTGTCAGACAAAAAAGGTGAGCAAGCTTAACGAGATATAAGAATGTGCTATATATACCGTTGTTGAGATTTTGACTCTCGATAATTTTTCCACACCATCCCGAAGCGCAAGGCACCGCATCCACGCCCTTCTCCTCCTCGATTTGTGTAGAATTCATTTTGAAAGGGTCCTTACAGGAACCGAGCTCCCCCCTCGACCTGCAGCTGACGCATCTGCGGAGTGCTCCTGTGAAAGGTCGCGAGGTGCTTAGCGTTTACCGTAATCTGTCACAATGCGACAAAAGGTACGATAATATTCGCGCGAGAGCGGACCAACGCTCAGCGATTACCATTTGGAGACAGATATTTTTACCTCTTAATTTAATGGCATAGATATGTGGATACTACACCAATGTGACCTTCGTCTGTGACAATTAATGACTTCACGATTATTTTACAGACGAAAAAATATTTTTGAAAATATTAGACTCTCCGATAATATCTAACATACTTATAGCATACTACAGCAGAGCTGATTCAGTGTTACTTCCCGAATATAAAGGATCTGGTTTTACGACGTTCGAATGTGGAAAGTTGCCGCTTAACCTTGGCATTCTTGACCATTATAGAATTATTCGAAATTTAGAGACGATAAAATTTCTTTTGATAATTAATTTTCATAATTTATAATAACTTTTTACAACGAATTTGAACCTTTTTTTTCATGAATCAAGCGTAAAGTAGTCAGATCGGTTTGAAAATAAGTAGGTAAATTGTTAGTGGACGCGTACATAAAAGTACTGACATCTTTTTTCCAAATAAATTGAAAAATAAGGCACTGGCACGTGTCGAAATAGAAATTACATTCAATATGATTACAAATTATTAACGCATGGTCAGTACGAAATCATTGCCTGTCACCGAGTGAAAGTACTGCTTCGCCATTTTGGAGAACTTACCGTTAGCCGTGCGAGAGACGAGACCGATGTAAAGTATCGCCAGGAACACGCAAATATTCACAGACATCATTGTTCTTTTCTTAATAGTTTTTACCTGCCATTGACACGAATTTCATCGTTCGTTCAGCGCTCAGCCATTTTGAAACACGCCACTGAAACACTCTGCAACCGGACTCAGCTATCCTTTCACTTCGCGCTTCGTTAAGGTCTTTACACGTTGGTGCGTTCGCGCGACGCGACAGTGTAATGGAAGTCGCTACACGAGTTTATTTGTTAACATCGAATACATTCCTGAGGGGTGACACGAATCTATGGAACGCTTGAGTAATTCGACAGCATAGGAAGACGATCCGATTGAATAAAATTATTCGACATTTCTCTAGATGGATTCTTCATCAAAAGTGGCGTGAAACGAGCTTAACGAATCGCGTGTAGGCTTTATCAAAAATGTAATTTATTCTCTTGACTTGAAATATAACAAATTAATATCAAATTTTCGTGTCTCATTCTGCATAAGATGTGCATTATTATTTCTTGGCTATAGTAAATAAATAAATCGCGACGGTTCCCAAGAAATCTAATAATACGCATTATTATTTACTACTTTATCTTTTAACTCATCCTATTGCAAATAATTTCTTTTTTAAACTATCATTAATCTTCCCTTAGAATTTTTGTTTCTCATTTTCTCGGGCTTCGATCTCTTTGTAGTCCTTTACTTTGAATTTGTCCTTTTGTCTGCATACCACGACTAATCCGGCGCAGTAGCAGAAGGAGGTGAGTAGGAAGATAAATCCCAAATAACCCATGTGTCTGAAAAAAGCTGAAACGTAAATGAAAACCGAATTCAAATTTGAATTTCAATACTGATCGAATGAGTGAACTCGTTCTAGAGGTTCAGCATTCGGTTGCAAGATGGCACTAGCTGCTCATCAAGCCGCCACACCCTCGCATTGGCTAGGCATCGCAAGCGAGCAGTGAACGGCTTGACGCGTAGCGTGGTGAGTGGTGGTTCACTCGTCGATCGCTAGATGGCTAAAAGTAATTTTTCTTTCTCGTGAGTACTGCAAGAATATGTCATTTTGTATATAAGGAAGAATCGATCCCAACCTGGTGTACTTGCTTCGGCAGTACATATACTAAAATTGGAACGATACAGAGAAGATTAGCATGGCCCCTGCGCAAGGATGACACGCAAAATCGTGAAGCGTTCCACATTTTTTTGCGAAAATTTTTACAACCGTACGCATCAATGAAATAGTACTCACCTTGCGTCAAAAGCCGAGACTTTGATATTACCATTATCTTGACTTGTAGCATGTTTACGTTGTCCACGTAACAAGTGTAATTACCTTCCTCATGTTCGGAGACGTCTAAAAAATTTAGAAAAAATTCACGTAAAACCATTCGAACAAAAAGTACCTTCTCTCTACCTATTAGATAAAGGCTGGCAAATGTGTCAACCAAAACTCTAGCATCGGCATCTTTTTTGCGAAAGGAGTGTCCAACTCCTTTTTGCAATTTCAAGCCATCTTTTCGCCAAACCACTTCAGTCCCTAAGTTCGATCTGCAAATAAAATGTAATACTTTAAAATTTGCTAAAAATTCTTGTTGAAAATACATTCAATTTAGTTACTCGGGACATATGATGGCTAAATGTGCTCCTTCCGCAAGAACGTATCTCTTTTTGTACTTGAACTTATCTTTCTTTTTTATCTTCACCTCTTTCTTGCAACCCTTACATTTCTCTTCCAAAATAAATTCAGGTAAATATTTGGTACTTCTACTTATGGCGGCAAATTTATTTTCCAGCAACATTGATCTGAAGAGCAGATCGATGAATTATTCTCGCGTATTTCAAAGAATGTAGACATCGACATATACCGGCATGGAATCATCGGTGACGTCATGAGTAACTTTGCGCCATGCGAGGTTTCATTATTAAAGATTGCCTGAAATTATTTTACTCCTTAGAAAAAATATACAGCCTCTTTTAATAAGTAATTACATTATCCAATCGACGTTTCACCCTGCAATTAGCTCGACTCGTTCTGAATCCACGATTACGGATACACTTCTCGCATGGACCCCAAGCTCCCCATTCTGAAACGACTTCCAAAATCACCCCTGATTCTCGGACTTGTACCAAATCCTTCATTCGTGATACCTGAGCGCAAAAATGCTAATAGTAGAGGATACGTCGTTGAAATAAAATTATTATGAAAGTACTGTAAAATTTACAGCAAAGCGTAGAGTGACAGGTGCCAAGTTTACTTCGTAGTATTTTTGCCAATCAGTTAAATTTCCCTTTTCTATATACGTATTCCCTTTGTCCGAGAACACCGCTGTGTGAAAAGGGGAAATATCTTTTCTTAGAAGAAAGCAATGTACTATTCGTAGTACATATTTGCAAATTTATTATTACGCTCGAGTCTGTAATTAAATTTATGTTCCTCTTGCTGTCCTTCTTTGCCGTGGCATTTGTAAATTCCTCCATCGTTCGCTCCGAAATCTTTTATGACCAATGAAAACTCTGGCGTTACGTGGATTCTATTATACGACGCATTGTTATCCATTCCTAAATCTACTTCTTTCTCCGATTCAGATTTGTAATAATCTTGAAAATACCAAATTCTGGGCAGCTTATCATCCTTCTCCTTGCTACACTTTAATAATATTAATTCGCGTACGTAACCTCGAGATTGATCAATTATAGTGCGACAGATGATGTAATGAAATTAATCGGCTTACACAATTGAGAAATAATTTCGTATCATTTACCAGTAGTGACATTCCAGCAAAATCGTTGTATCAATTTCAGCATCCACAAGAAGATATTCGTCTAGATCTTCGGATGTGATTAATCTATCTTTGTCTCGACAATATCTATTAATTTGAGGACTTACGTCAAAAGAAATCACGAAACTAGTATTTGTAAATAGAGCCAGTAACCACGCATATATATATTTCATTTTATTTAAGGATTTACTCCTTAAAGAATAGCATGTATCATTCGACAAGGGCAGCTCACGCTCTCGCTGTTGACAATTCAAAGTTCATATTAATGCGCCATGATTAATATTTCCGGAACAAACGGAAACGGACTATGAGAATCACCAAGTAGTGGGGAGGAGTAGTTTGGCGGAAACACGTACCCATGATGCACCAGTCAACATCAACATGGCGGACGCGATTGAAAGTGAGTGAATTTCATGTAATTCTTGACAGAATTAAGTTAATTAAAGTGCATTTCAGTGTAAATCACCTGCTTTGATATTAATAACACTTTGTCGCGTATCGTTTTAGCTATGGGGTTTTTAATTTTGAGTGGTTGAACGACCACAGTTAAGATTTGAATTGGGTACGGTCAGAATGGGTTTAAAATTTCAAAAATGACCAATGCACAATTCAAGCGGGACGGCGAGTCCTTCGTGGAACAATTTTCGATTTTTCAAGCAATCGCTTGCTCGCGGTATTTTCTTATAGTGCTTTACGAGCTCTAGAATTTGGGCTTAACGACGTTTTAAGCTCATAGTGCATACGCTATGCGTAAAGGTTGTTTACACATTTTGGTCATAGTTCAGTCATAGTTTGGTTATGTTAGAATACAAGAGTTGTGCGTTTAGAAATTCTTCATTGATTTCTCACGATATTACAACGTTTGATGTATAATTGTACCTTGTCAGTTCGGGAACCGTGATATGGATAGTACGTTTCACAATTACATTGGGTTTTTTAATACATTTATAGCAAAGTAACGAAAGTAGCAAGCTAGTTTAAAAGCAACCAATGTATAAGATGTAAACGGACGATTACCTACAATTATGAAAGTGAATCGATAGTTTGGCCAAGTTTACTTACAGGTGTAACAAATGTGAATATAAACTAGTCATTCATGTGAAATATACTTTGAATTATATGAACCGCCGTGAACTTTTCTGAGCTAGTAAATTGTATCTTAAAATTCGAAAAGTCAAATTCGAATCAATTAACAGGTAGATGTATCTTTTTTTTTTTACAATAGACGAATCAGCGGAAACGCTGCTCTCTATCAAGAATGGAGGGTATCCATCAGTTGATGAAATTAAAACAGAAGTAATGGACGATGAGACAGAGTTGATGGACGTCGAGGAGAATCGAGTATCGAACAATTCGATGGACTCCAACATGGATACGGAGGATTCCGAGCCTATGCCCGAGCTTGGTCCGGCGGCTCTGGGCCTCCAAAGAGTTGGGACGCAACCTCCGCCTAAACCAAATCCACCCACGCAACCCGTACAAGTTTTAAATCGCAGAGGAATGCCTGCGAGAATTAGGAAAAAGAATAAATTATTCTATGACGACATACTGGTCAACCACCCCCATCACAGGTAAGCACCATCTTGTCCCAGTAAGTACTTCGGATCCAACTTAATTGATCTATACAGAATTGGCAACGGACATTAGATCTTACAGGATAAAGAAGGATCATACGACAGAAGTCAAGCAATCTCCTAGAAAAGTTCCTCGACCGTCGCCGGCGAAGAAACAGCCTAAGATAATTAGCGAACCGAAAAAGACTCCTGTGCCTCCACAGCCGCCTACTCCAGTAACAGCTTCGGTTAAAGAGGAAAAAGAACCGGAAAAACCAATGCAGCCTTCTTCGCCCGATCGGAAGGTCGGTCAGAAAATTGGCATGAGACTGAGAAATTTATTGAAGCTCCCGAAGGCCCATAAGTGGGTGTGCTACGAATGGTTCTACAGCAATATAGACAAGTACGTGTAATTATAACGAGTGTTATGTAATTCGCTTTCTACGCGATCATTATTTTCTAAGGTATTTATTCATATGACACTTGATAAATGTACATTGCCTCCTGTTTATGAACTGTGGCCATTTTTATTCTTCTAGAACACTATTCGAAGGAGATAACGACTTCATGATCTGCCTGAAGGAATCCTTTCCACAGTTAAAAACTCGGAAATTAACTCGGGTGGAGTGGTGTAAGATCAGGAGAATGATGGGTAAGCCGCGGCGCTGCTCTCACTCTTTCTTCGAAGAAGAGCGACGTGAGCTCGAGAGAAAGCGACAGAAAATTCGAATGCTCCAGCAAAGAAAGACCGCGGATATCAGTAGTTTTAAAGATTTACCGCCCGAAATACCTCTGCAATTGGTCATTGGAACGAAAGTCACGGCGAGATTGAGGAAACCGCAAGATGGATTATTCACTGGAAGTATAGATGCTGTTGACACTAGCAATAATACATACAGAATCACGTTTGAAAGGGCAGGGCTCGGGACGCACAGTGTACCTGATTACGAAGTCTTGGTGAGTACTATATTTATATAGTTCCTAATGCGAAAACGGTCTCTTCATTTTTTATTTACTTCCAGCAATTAAAACTACGTTTTCATTAGTTTTTATTATTAATTTCATCGCATCACATTTTCAGTCAAACGAACCACCAGAGACCATTAGCGTGGCTTCCTTTGCGCAAAAGTTCAGACCGCGGCAAGTACAATATGTGCCTTCACCTCCTTATGCACTGAAATTAATGTCACCGCGTTTGAACAACGACCCATTGATATCCAATGCGTCGGTCTCGTTACCGAAAAAGTCTCATATCGGTGGTACCATGAACGGGTACCCTTTAAAATTGCTCGAATTTATGGTAAAAGTGAATAAGATATTGATTGCCAAGAAAACAAAGATCAGAAAGTTGAAGGAAATGAACGGGGAAGCGGAAATGAGGAGGTCTTTTGGGGAACCCCTTCCACCAGATTTTGAAAGGAAATATGCAGGGTATGTAAATATGTACTTATGTGACATAATGAATTAGCGATTAATTAATGACGCTATTTCACTCGAGTCGGATGTATTCGTTAATATTTCTATTTATGTAACAACTCTCTTATGGAAATAGATGATATTCTTTCCATCGGAACCTTTTAACGTGTTTTATTCAATTTGTAACAATAGGATCGTCGTGGAGTTGGAGAAGATGAATGTGGCCCTTCAAGATTTTCTAAACGACGTTCAAGAACTATGTCAAGAAATGGCCCCGGAGCCGAGTGTTGCGGCTATGCTGGCGCCGTCACATCTGCGTGAAAAATGCCGACAAGAAGCAGGTGACATGGTTGCCAGAAATAATATGATCAATGACAGAGGACCTGGAAAAATGAACCAGCTTGTAACGGATCTGACGGCACTCATGCTGCAAGTCAAGGTAATTAACAACTGATATTTAGTTTGATATGAGTGATGAGTAGGAAGTCAAGTGCCTCAAAGTGTTTCCTCCGTGCCCATGAACATTGTGCTACAACGATAAATATTATATTGCAGAGTCTCTCTGATTCGGATCGAAACGCCTATGAACTGAAGGTTCTGCAGGGCACAATGGAACAGATCAGATCAAAGCTCAGTCCGCAAAATCAACAAGTTTTCCAAAATAACGTGGAAATTCACATGCAGCACATTCAGCTGGGTTTGGGCCAAATCGGTGCTTTAACACCATTTATGGCGCAAAAAGCTTAGCGATGACGCTTGTGTGCGACAGTGCTCGAGATGACTTATATAACGAAGATTATATTGATTTTGGTGTTTTACAAAAAACGCCATTCTTCATTTCATTGCGTATATTACTTTTGTAAATATAATAACTAAATTTCTCTAGAAACTCTGGCTGTTCGAAATTATTACACGTATTGTATATTTACGATGGCGTCGGGCCGTCGTTTGCATTGCATGGCTCTTCGAATACATCATTCCTATAGTTATTGCTTAAATGGAGTTCATTGTTGGACCTGGAAATTGTAAGAAGTTTTGATACGCGAAGTTATCGATAATGCATCGAGTTTCAGCTTCAAATATTTATTAAACCAAGAAGCTGGAGTAGTGCTGAGAAAAAAATCGCGGTGAGACAAATTTTGGGTTTCGGATGATAAGGTAAAGTGTACGCGTGTAATGTAGATATATACATATAATACAAAAATGCTCCAAACTTTTTTAAATAGAATTGTGCACCTCTGCTCTGTTACAGCCATAACAGAAAATGTCAAAAGTTTATTCATTATTTAATAGTTATATATAGCCATTATGAAGTTTGATTCTAATATGTAATGTTTGTACCAATTGAACGAGCAATGCCCGTAAATGAATACACAGAATAATTCGTTATATTGTATAAACTGGATTAATTTAACATTCAATTTTTCCAAACGGCATTATTACTAAATTACCTCTTTGTCAATTTCGAGTTGCACTGGTTACACTTATAAACAGCGTACGACAAAAACGGATTTATATTTAGTGATTTATTACATATTTTTCGTTTATATACAAGTAGACTACATAGCCTTACCATTACAATTGTTCTATATTGGTTTACAATTCATAGCAAGATATAGTGGAAAGACATTTTCCCACACACGCTCACTCGAATAAGTAAAGGTAGAGAATCTTAAGAATACGTAAAAATCCAATGATTGGGAAATAAACTTACAATTTATATAGTGCATATCTCACCAGAAGCTACGGCGATCAATCGATAGCACAAAACGGATCTATATGTATTTTAAGTCGATTAATACTACATAATTATTAATTTTTACATTTGCTTTCCCTTATGATTATGTAACTTAAAGTTACAATCAAACGTATATTTTAAAGCCTCCCGCGTACAAATGTTGAAACTGATTGACGGTATCATTTGTATTGCATCGGTCCTAATTTTGCTAAATTATGAACATTCTTCTACTATTTAACATATCAACTCATATACCACGTTTCTTTTCCAGAGTACAGAAATCAAGTAAAACATACGAGATTGCTGCATGTCGATGTGATCTAAAACTCTGAAGCATTCGTTCGCGATCACATTCAAAATACAGTATGGACATTGTTACTGTAATGCTCATTCTGATATTGTATAGATACTGCATCCAATACGACAGCAGACCATTCACTCATTTTATGTCATTCATAATCATGAATATTTCAACGTAGATCATCGAGTAACTTTTACCTTTATCCATATTTCACCCCATTCATAAACTTATCTTAAACCTGAAGACTAAATTCACGCACGTAAAACGGGGCGTTAAACTGAGACGGCTATTAATCAGGATTTAAAGAGTTTATGAATACGGTTGATTACATCTCTCACGTAAATAGTGCGCAATGACATTATCAACGTGACCTTATATTTCCTTCTATTTCTTGTACTTACCGAGAGTTTCCAGCAAGGTATCCGCTTCTTCGCTAGTCTTAACTCTCAGTAGGACTGGAATCGGCGGAGGCTGCGAATCTGACGTAGGTATGCATACCATCATTACGGTATTTTTGTTCATACGCTGAATTGGAATACTTTCAGTCAATAGCGTGTTCAATAGTAGATTTCCTAGTGAAGTATCAGCACGCACTATTAGCTGCGTTTTTCCATTAGGTGTAGGCTTTAAGTATAAAGTGCCTACCCCTCTGTCGCTAAAGTTTTTTTCTTTTTTGACAAACACTTTACACCTGTAATCATAGAACAGTTTCCACAAGAGTTCTCAAAGAAAGGGGGGGGGGGGGGGGGGTCAAAAGAGGCTCTATTATTTATGTATAATTATATTTGAGTGAAAATTGTTCCATACCGTTGTTGGAACACTGCTCCTTCCTCCGTAACTGGTTTAAATTCTGGTTTTGGCGGCTCTTCGTCCTCATTTTTCTCATCATCTTCAGTTTTATTTTCAGACTCTTGCGGTTTGACAGCTTGGGCTCCAAAGGAAAATGGCTTTGTGCTGAATAGAACATTTCTATTTAGATTTCACGCGAAGAGAATAAATTCTCTCAATTTATTGGTATATATTTTCCAGCTTATCAACGAATAAAGTCAATATTTTCTGTTTTTTTTACCTCCCAAAACTAAATCCAGCAGAAGCAGTATTCGTGGTGGAGCCAAATCCAAAGCTAAAGATGGAAGCACCTTGAGGGAATGAACTACTGCTGGTGACTGGTGGTTTCGCTTCGACCTTTTCTATCGCGTCCTCTTTTTTTTCTTCGGCTACGGAGGATTTATTAAGAAATGGATTCTTTTCCGGATTTTCAAATATCGATTTTCCGATATTCGTGTTCCCAAATATCGATTTTTCCGGTTTCCAATCCGATCCACTAAGTGGCGACGCATTTGTAGCTTTATTTGTCAAAACCGAGCTTTCGGATTTTTTTTCCACAGTTACCGGCGGATCTTTTGTGGTTGTACTTTCAGTAATGGTAGGTTGAGTTGACTTTTCTTTGGAATTGGTCACTGCGGTTTTCTCGTGACAACTATGGCTAGATTCAATGTCTTTCAGATGCTTTTCATAATCGCGAAAAATTGGTGTCAAAATACAAAATGGATTCGAATCGACGTGAGTTTTGATCCATTGAGTGACACTCTCATTTAGACCTTTCAATTTGGCGTAATAGCCTGAAGATTGTTGAGAGAGTTTATTTTCCTTCTTATCAGCGTTCTTTTCAGCTTCAACTTCCATTGTTTGGGGCGTTTGATTTTTTGTCCCGCTCCACGCCGTTGCGTCTAAACCGTTTTTAGGAATTTTAGGTGATCCATTATTAATAGTAGTACTGGTACTCTCGTTAGCACTCGTATTTGTCGGTGTATCTTTTGTAGTGGAATTAGTACTAGCTAAAAAACTGAACGGAGACGGCGTGGTTGTCGAAGTTTTGAAACCAGCAAATGTATCAAACGCACTTTGTGGTGTTCCCTGAAATTAAAAGGGTCTATGTTAAAGCGACAAAATGAACAAGTGCAAGACAGGTGAAGGATAATTATGCGAATTCAGAAATTAGAAATAACATATTTAGAAGATGTTAAGGGAACTAACACCCCCGCTGTTGGGTAGTCTCCGTCTGGCAGGTTTGATAACTCTTTTTTGTAGAATTTCTTCCGACGCTTTCGCAAATGTTCCTGCTTCTTCGGGAACTTCCTCGTAATTCCAATTATCGTGGTTTAACTCGGAGGTTGCACTTCGTTTAGCAGCCATTACTACAGTAATAAATATTAAAAAATAAAAAAAGGAATATTTAACATATAACAGACAGCGAGGGCAGCAATTGAAGAGGACATAGTTTTAGATACCCCAGATTTAACAATTTTATCACGGTTTTTATTAGGACAACAAATTACATATGTATATCTGTACCTCAGAGCCAGAGTATGTTAAGTCCAAATTTTTAGTTTTGAGATAACTGAGTTAAAAATATTAATTAAATATTAATATTATTATTTAACATATAAAACCCATTTTCGGCAAAAATGGACTACTCTGGCTCTGAGGTACAGATATGTATATGGAACAAAAGAATATAATTATAGTCGATGCATTTTGTATTCAAATACGTTCGATTAAATCGTGTCACAGGCTTGTGGTTATGAATGGAAGCAATGCGATTAAGTACGATTTTTTACTCTAAAATTAAATCTCAAATGCCAGTAGAAATCACGATACAAATATACAGATGTGTACACACCTCAATTAGCTAACAAGACGGCGGATTTTTAAATTAATCTAAGAAGAAATAAAAAAATGTGTATAGGTTAACCGTCATCTGTGAATAAAACTACCGCAAACGAGCTTTATGAGTGTGAACGAGCTAAATGGAGAGCAGAAATGAGCTTCTTACCTCGTCGAAAAGGTTGTAAACTTCGCCGAAGA
This sequence comes from Xiphydria camelus, assembly GCA_963678675.1. Taxonomy (NCBI): domain Eukaryota; kingdom Metazoa; phylum Arthropoda; class Insecta; order Hymenoptera; family Xiphydriidae; genus Xiphydria; species Xiphydria camelus. The sequence goes on from OY783198.1 coordinate 23,355,666, forward strand.
AACTGTACTGATTTATTGCAATTTTGCAAGAGTTATCACAAAAATCATGAATGAAAATCGACACGACACTGCGCGGGACGACTTTCGGCATATGCGCCTGAACGTGATAGTGACCAAGACCCTACATCTTGCAGGCCTCGAGTCGAATGAATCGGCTCTACTAATGTAGTATTTTTTCAAGTAACGTATTTCGACAATTCGAGTTAATCATGCGCTGAATCAGGATAGACTATGGTAACAAGCGATTGGTAGATACGATGACTGATAAATTTTGAATCTATATATTTTATTTGTTGAAATGCTCAATTCGAGAAACAGATTCGAAATTGGCGCTCGATAACATGTCCGAACTTCACGCCCCTTGTGTGTAGTCTGCTTCGGTGGGAGCAGTTCTAGACCACCCCGTAAAGGCGCCACTGTCGCCGACATCACCGCACACCCCTATGCGCTCTTATTATTGGGAAAACATCTGCCTAAGAAAATCTCTTCTGAATGATCGCGATCTCGCGAAGGTGGACGCGCATCCGGTGGGAAACCATCGAAAAACCGTGCTGTAACCTAAAAACGGTGATTTGGTCGAGTGTTACGAGAGTTTCCGCACATTTTTGCGGCGAAAAGTCGTTTTTGGTGGCTTCGAAACGGGACGGCGGGGGGTACCGGGGGACCGAGCAACTTGGTACGTCCGTGTAAATGCTCACGAGGAGCGAATCCACTTGGTCCTCGATAGTGTTGGTGTCGATCGTCACAGTGTGCGCTTGGCGTTCGCGCGTGTAGCGGGTAAGTGCTGTGAATCCGTGGTGCGCGCCGTGTGTGCGGTGATCGGAGATTCGTCCTCGAGGTTTTCCGCTTTTTGCCTGGAAAACTCGGGCTCCGTCCGCGAAAAACCGATTGAAAGTGTCCGCGATAGTATGGAGATCTCGAAAGGCCTGCAAGAGGAGATACTCTCGGTGCAAAATAAGCTGGAAAACGCCATACGCGATCATCAGGTGAGATAGGGATTTCATACCGCCGTCGTCTCGGGTGAGGGGGGAGGGGGGTGTGCTCGCGTGAAAAAGCTCCGCGTAACTTTCCGAGCGTTAAAACGTACGACTGTAATCGAGTGTAGCGCTTTCCAAGGGTCCTCGCCGAAAGCCGCGCGGGCAATTGTGCCGTTGCATCGCGGACATTCGCATTTCCGAGGCGCGAGAGCCAGTTTATCAGGCGATCGCGTAGAGATGGAAAGGGTAGCACACTCTCGAGGAGGCCTCGCGTAAACGAAACGCAACTTTTAACGGTGCAACACGATACATACTGTGACGATCGAACGGTTGATCTCCGTTTATCGTCAAGTGTTTGGTGTAACGATTCGACCGAGTGGACCTAAATTCTGTCTAACCTCTCGCGCGACATTGTCAGGTGACTTTTTATTCGGGCGTCGAGACGCCGCGATAATTTCCGTTCGTCAAGCGCGACACGATCGCGATGCCGTCATCGTGAATTCGTACGTTTCCGTACGCACGGTCGATCGTAATTTGCGGGAGTGTTACGTTCTGGTGGATTAAATTGTTTCGGAGCATGGTTGTGATTCTCATAGAGGACTTTCGAGCGGAACGCAACTTTACGGTGTGACGGAACGCGTCGGGCTATAATCGAAGCCGATAAACTTTACAGTGCGAGCCGGGCGCACTGTCATTGAAAATACCTGAGTCTGAACAATCGTGTGCCGTTCCGCGAGAATCGAACCTTCGCTTGAACGAAAACAAGTATCGGCGGTTTGTCGACTCGCGCATCGGTTAATGCATACCGACCGAGCCGCGCCGAGCCGTAGATCGTCGCGCGAAACATCGGTGCTATTAGCAACTCGACTGATTAGTCCGCGGAAGGCTGGACGGTAATCGGCGAGGAGGGATAAAGTTTTTTCACGCGAGATTTCGAAATTATCGGCGCAATCAAGTATGAAAACGGGCCTCTTTAATTGCAGTTTCTTCGGAATTATTTTAAATCGGCGCTATCGATCCTTATTCGCCTTTCGTACAGCGTCGTGTGGCCTTTATCAAGCATCGATTCCCGGCTTCGATCAATCGAGTCTCTGAAGCCGGTACATTGTTCGCATCTCGCTGCATCGTTATTAAAGTTTTTTTTATCGTTTCAAGCGTCGAGGTAGAATCTTCTCAGTTTCCTAGAGGCGGTCTGGTACGTGTAGAATGGTGTTGTCAGCCGCCGAGAGGAACGCAAACGTTGGAGCGTACGGAGAGCGGACCAAAACTCGAGCAATTAAGAAATACTGAATATTCTCCGGCTCTCGTTTTCCGATTCGCTCGGCATTTAGATCAATTAACACGAGTAAACAGACGCAACGGCAACGTGGCGTAGTCGCGATCTGTATGTAATTTCGAGTTTACGAATATTCGAGATAAAGTATTTCCGGTCGCGACTTATAAGAACGAATAACCGCGGAACTTCCGCGACGTCGTTATCATTTCTAACGAATAGCAAATGCATTTACTATCGTACCAATATCACGCCAACATCCATCTTGACTCATTTGTTTTGCAAATTAAAGCACGCGAGCGAGCGGCAAGTAGCGCAAAACTTTTTATCTCACTCGATCAACGATTCGCATCAGACATAGTCTCGTGCAAATAAAATGAAGAAACAGGTGCAACCAAACGCTTTAGATTCGAGCGTACATACGCATGTTTGGAATGCGTATCCCCGGAATGGGGGGATCACCTTACCTAACCTAAAAATCACAGTCGTCTCGTTCTTCGAAAATTATTACGGATCCCCCTGGGAGAAAAAAAGTTTCTCAGCCGCCCCGTCTAAAAGAAAGCGTAATCCGGAACCATGTTCGCAGGCTCAAATACTTGCGGCTAAACTTGCAACCCAGTTAAGCAACTTTTGCACCACGCCAAATCACGGTTTAATCGCAAAAATCGCCACGGAAATCTGTGTCGCGTCCCGAGAGCATTAGTTTTCCCGTTCGAAAATCGACAGATATCTACCCTTCCCATGTCCGAATTTTTCGATTAGCCTCGACCAATTCGTCTCGGACACGATCTCAAAGATTTCCGATGCGACGCGATGGAGCGTCCAATCGTGCAGTGCGAGCAGGCGCTTAAAAAGGCCGTGAGAGTAGTCACGCTCGCCACTGCAGTAGTTGTCTAATATGTAACTCTTTATAACTCGTACAACTACGAAGTTACGTGACGGTCGGAAACTATAGATAGAGAAGCGAGATGGGGCATGCACGTTAATATCCGCGATGCGCCGTGCAGTAGCAGGGGTGGCGTTTACGTAACGCATTCTTTCGAGCGAACGCGAAAGTTTATTCGTATATTTTGAGCTCTGAGCACGATCGTCGTCGATAAATCCCAGGCCCAGTTGTAGCTACGCTTGTGGTCAACTAATCGTCGACTGAGTATTTGATGTAAGATGTGTGATCAGGGAAATATAGTAGGCGTTGATCACGATTCAAATCATTGATCAATCTACAAAGTTGTCGGTGCAATTGGTCCTAAGCGTGGCTGAGTCTATCACTTTTCGAGTATTACGGGGAAATTTGTTAAATGTAGATTTTTCTTTATCTTTCGCAGATCTGCGTGGGGAAATTGAAGGATGATCCGAAAGTAAGTTGAAACGACGTTACCTTGAAATATCGCGCCGATCATCCGCGAAAACTCTCGCGTGAATCGTTACTCTTTGTGTCGAAGTTTTGCTTACGCCTCGCATTCGAGGTGCACGGGCGCGATCGATCGTTACTATACGTTATTTTCAACGCTCACGCGTGCCCGGTGCATCTTGCGCGGGTAATCGGTGTCCTCCGTAGCATCGAAACGACCAACTAAATCGTCGACAATTTTTTTCTTTTTTTTTTTCGTATAAATAGGTATTCAGGCCACGCGAGAGTAGGTCGGCACCGCGCACGACTTCGCTCTCCGTTCGATACTCTCGTTCCGGTGGGTATCGCACGGTTTTACGGTATCTCGCGCAATCTTGAGGGCGTTGCATCTCCACACAAGGGTGCGCTGGAACTTGAGAATTGAAACTTTGGAAAATAGTTAATCAGAAGGAGAATTTGTGCGTTAGAGCGAGGATACTCTTAGACTTTTTAATTTGACCATGTCTAGCGGCATTTCTGCCGATGTCAATTTTTTTGGCGACCGGAAGCCGGTCCGAGAGACGTTTATACTCGTTTTACGCGCGTTGTATCTTCGGTTCTACGGTAACGAATGACGGATGCGTCCATTGAGATTTTCGCGGAGAAGAATTTATCAATGAGCATTGAGCGTTGTCGAACGTTGTTACTTTACCAACGTGCCCGATAACGAAACGACCGAAATTTCCTTCTTTCTCGGTGCGGAAGTGTTTTCGTCGAGCTTCCGCGAAAACTCGTTGAAAACTTTCTCGCTTCTGCGAAAGTCTCGGAACGATTCGAAACACATCTCGAGAGGATGGATCCTCCGTACCGACGGCTCGATCGATCTTCTCGCCGCGGGGACAAAGGTGAATTAATCTTCTCTCTTTCCCTAGAACGCGGATATTCTGGGGCAAATACAAGAGATCCAGCTGCACATCGTTTCCCTTGGAAGATGCCAGGTACGTTCCGTTAATTGAAATAGTGACCGTAATGCTTATCAAGTCGTAACCACAGACTGCCGGTCTCACGTCGGACCGCACTGAATTACGTCAATCTGCATTACTCGTAACTCGCGACTGAGGTTACGGCAAATATCGACGTGTGTCTTACACCGATTGACTGTCGTCGCGTGACGTTAATTCAAGGTCGAAAACGAATATTCGAACATATAATTTTGTCTTCCTTTTCTTATAACCAAGTTCTCTGCCCTTGGATATGAGAGATGGAGGGCGACGAATATTCAGAGATTCTTGAATTAGCTCATTTGTGCGCGTCGAGGTATCCGCGTGATAATGCGATAACAGAGTCGGCTACGTACATACGCGTTACTAGAACGAGCGGGAAATCCAGAGAACTCGTATACCGGCCGTGCACTTGGCGTCAGCGCGTATACGCACGCACGTGTGAGCTTATAAATTCAAACAAAAACGTCGCATCGACGCGTCGCTCTTACGATGACGGGTGTTAAGAACGACCGTTCGTCAGTGATTTTGATTATTAATCATCCTTCGATAACGTTTCGTCTTTTTCCGATTAATTTGTCAATTTGTCAGTTGTAAACGGGCGAATCCGAAGCGCGGGGACTGCCCGTAGATATCTATCGGCTCCTTTCTCTTTCTCTCTCTTTCTGTCGCTTCTTTTTCACGTCTCTCTCTCTCTGTTCGGAGGGATGCGTGAGTTCGTTCGCGCATGCGAGGGGGCTACGAGGTACTTAGGTAGATATTTTTTACGAAATGCGCGTTGATAGAGCGCGTAGGTGCACGCGCGGAACAGCAAAATGTCGCTTCGATTCGACGAGCGGAATTGGACACGCATTCGCTCTTGCGGCGGGGTCGTGCGACGAATGGCCGCCACTTTGAGAGAATTTATGGTAACGAAAAGTTGCGCGGATCGATCACACCGTGGAACGACGGACCATTATACCGGGACGTCGAAGCAGGTAATATCGCGAAAGGTCGAGTAACCGTTCCGAAATGTTCGCGATAACCTCCGATTCGTTATGCGCGATTAACTTTATTAAGGTTCGCCGATAAAATTTGCAAATAAAATTTTCAAGGTCGCGCCGACTTTCAAAGTCGACCGAGTACTTCTTTTCAGAGTGAGTCTATTTTTATCGCGTTATCGCCAACTGCGTTTGCTCCGTTAATTTACTTCATCGTGCGGAAGTGCAAGATCGACCCGGGGGCGATCGAGCAGGTGTCACCGGTAAAAGTTTTTGAAACGAACGCAGAAACAATAGTTGAAGTGAACATTCGTGCAGAGGATCGCTCTTATTTTGTTTTTAAATCCGGAGTGCCTGCGTACTTCGATATACGCTTTACCATCTACGGTACGGCAGACAATGAAATATTCATTACAAAGTTACTCGTTAAACGCAACGATAATCTTCGCGGTGGAAGTACAGTTGAGTTATACTTACGAATATACCAATATTTATCTTTGACGTTTCAAATCGTAATTACCCTTCGGGCGGATAACTCGTCACCCGTCTCACGCGTACGCATCTATAAGTACGAGGTATCCGCAAAGTTACACGTAGGTATGTAGGTGTATCGATGCCACGCGATGCGGCTGCAGGAGAATTAACGCTATTATACGCGCGAGGCGCTACGCGGCGGTGCCTCGATACACGTGGCTACGTGAGAAAGGGCCAATCGTCGCGCGCTTTTAGGCCCGTCCGCCAATGGGGGCCCGGCACGAGGGAGGCAAGGTGGTTCTTATTGATCTTCAAGCTCTGGAGTTCAAGCCCCAACCCCAGACGCGCGAGCGCTCGCGACTCGGCGCGTCTCGTTTCGGTGCGACGAAGCCCTGAGTCCAAAGAGCGCCCGTCTTCGAATGCCGCGCCACGCGAGTTGGCGGGTCGACTGGCGCGCGCCGCGTCCGATGATAATCGAGCGACGGGAGCTGGATGATCGCGCTCGACGCCTCTCCGGAGTCGCCCGCGTCGGTTCTACGCAACTTTTCGTGCGACGCTTGTTCTCGCCATCGAACTCTGCTACATTTGTACGCGCGGTATCGTTCCTCGTCTGTATGTCTGTAATTTCGATTTGATTTTTGTTTGTAACGTTTGAGATCTATATAGGAATTAATGAGTGTATATGTTGATTTGATCGCTTTATCTATCCATTCCATTGCGTACGTACGTACTAAAATTGGGGAGCGTGTATCGTGTACCCAAAATTGGCTCGAAACGCTCGCAGCGTAAAATGCGTATCGTCGGTCCAAATTGTGCGGCGGAACGCGGATGGGCGAATAGCTCACGCGAGCGTGGAAAAGCGGAGAGAGAAGATATTACAAGAATTTGGTTGGAAAAGAATTACCGCGAGGGGAGCGCTCTACGGTTTCGCAATGGCCAATGTCCGTCCTTTAAGCCGGGTTGACACGATCCAAGTATGCATGGACCAAGTAACTTGGATCCAAGTAAGTTGGCCATCGTCCTACTTAGCTTGGATGTCCAAACGCACTTGGATGAAGTGGTGATACGATCAAAGTTGCATCCAAGGAGCGTCCAAGTGGTGTCCAAGTTTACTTGAACCATTTATACTTGGATCGTGTCAACCCGGCTTTAAGCTGCGCGCAAAGTTTGTCGTATCTCTACTCGGATCGCGAACTCCCGCGCACCCTCTCCTTCTCCACAACCCCCGTCCGGCCCGCGTTCCTCTCCCGGCTCCTGCAGCTCCCTTTTTTCGTCTTCGCATTTTCCGCGATGGCGTTATCGCGACTAGCGTAAAACCGTGGGAGGAAAAACGACTGTATAATGCGAGCGGGTATACAGATATATACGCCTGTGTATACGCTAAGATCGGCGTTAATGGAAGACTCGGGAACAAAATTGACAGGGCTTGTACTTCATACCGGAAAAAGTCGAGCTCTCCTCGGCATTCCTCATTTCCTTCCCCTTCCTATCGCTTTTTATCACTTTCTCCTTAATTTCCCATCTCCCTTCGTTCTTCCTTTTCTTTTTCTTTTTCCTCGGAAGAACCAAGTTTCCTAACCGCGGTCGTTGAAGTCGGGCGTCTTGTTTTCGGGACGATCGAGGAGACGCGGTAGCCGCCCCTCTCGTCCGGTCACGCTCGAAGTCACAAACGTTGATGGATCTCCGCCTGGCCTTGAATTTATCGACCGTGCAACATTTCGAGCCTCGAGTCTCGAGTTCGATTCTACTCCGATTTACGGGGGCGAGAGTAATCAAAGATATCGCCGATCGGGAGAACGGCTCGATTCACTCTTCAGTTTCTCTCTGGTAGGAGCGAGTATAAACTTTCCGAGGAGCCGATTAAAAAATCACTCATCTTTCACACCCAGTGATTAAATTATCTCCATTTTCGCGTATGAAGGGCGGACCGTCGATCCGTACATTTTGTTAGTCGGAAAGGGGTTAGACCTTTTTCTCTTTCGCACCTTCTTCATATATCTTTCCGCTTTTTCTTCCGAGGGACAGTTTCCGAGGAATCGATGAAATCGAACGATTCGCTCGTCTGACTGTCGCGTCGAGCCCGTTCGCACGCGTCGCTCTTCTCGTTTGGAATGTTCACTCGCCACTATTCGCGAGACGCACGCAGGAAGCTCCTCGTTGGGCTCGGCGATCCGGTAGAGGCACCGAAGGTCGGGGGAAGTCAGGTCAGACGAAAGAGACGTGAAATACGAGCTAGGCGGGATTTTGCTGTATTTATTTCTGATGACGAGGACGACGAAGAGGGAAGGCGTATGTAGCGGGTGGAACTCGTCCGTTGATATCGCTTTTCGCGTGTAAATTCGGCGTGACGAATTAGAGGCGGAACAATTCCGGAAAGATCTTCGCCTCGACTCGACTGTAAAATTACGACGCGCCGCGTTGAGATGTATACGTACATACCTACGTATACGCGGACGACACTTCTCGAGGAGATTTCGCGTTTTCGCGCTCGAAACCGCGTAGAAAGATTAATCGAATCGGCGTGGGTCGATTAGCGTTGCCAGCGGGAAAGTGAAATGTCGCTTGGAAATTCTCTCTATAGCTTTCGTGAATTTGTCGGCAGCGGCTCGTTACGTGCTCGAGCGCGGGCGTACACGCGCGAATACATACATACATTCTCTCTCCGAGTTTCCTCCGCTGATTTCGTCGCTACACACTACGCATTCTAGATAATTCCGGAAATTGTGGGAACGGCTAATGTCGCGTCGTAAATAGATTTTATTGATGCACGAAGCGAAAGCGAAATTGGAAACGTCCTATTCTATACTCGAACGGAAATGTATAGGTGTGGGAATAAAGATTCATGTGAATTAACTTGAAGAACCATTCCCTGTACGCGAAGCGATGTGAATTAAGTTGCGAACGTTTTTTTGCTGTCTTCACTTTACCTTTATTTATTTAATAAATTCTCCCAAACTCGAAGGCATTTGGAGAATATCGAATTGATACGAACGAATGAGGTATTCCCTCCCTCTGCCTCCATCGCTACGTGGCTACGTGATTTGCATTTAGACGAAAAGTAAACGACACATTCTTCGATACACTCCCGGAGCGTTTGTCGCGATGGGTAGATACAGGCGGAGAAGTATACATATATAACACACGTCGATAATCGACTGCAGCCTGAGGGTGTATAGGTGTAGTACCTGGCCCGCACCGCAGTCGATATCTCGATTCCTATCGAAGACCGACCGACGAATCGTGGCGAGGGGGTAGGTACTCGCGAGTACCGCGACCCTGTCTACGATTTTCTTTGCGCGAGGTGTATCGCATACATTGGCAACTCGAATCCGTGCAGACTCTAGTCGAATTAATTGACGCATTACAAATTTATCCTCGAAACTTGGGTAATGAAATATACCGTGAATTTTTTTAACGGGTAGAATTTTTCCACAGAATTCATAATCATATCAAATTAGCGATACGTTTACATTGAATTTGATACATATTTTGAAATGTAAAATGCATCGCAAGACCTAAAGTTTATACATCCGTATTAAAATTCAACGTGCAGTTGCACTCGTTAAAAAATTCCACCACGTTACATTCAATTTCGGGCAGAAGTTTTTAATAATGCACGTAGACGCCGCACGATATACGCATGACGAGCGAAGCATTCGTAAACGCGCGAATCGCTACGCAGCATCCCCGTTCGCTCGGCTTCCCGCCGCGCGTCCTCCTCCCTCTCTTGCAGGACGCGCAAGGCGGACTGACAGGGCGCAAGGGAGAAAGATAGCTCGCAGGGTTGGTGACGGTGTCGGAGGGGAAGGACCAGACCGGCAGGAGAGGGGCTCCAATCAATAAAATATCCCGCGGAAACGTTTTCGCGTCTCCTGAAAATCTCCGCCTTCCTCCTTCTCCCTTACGTTCTTGCATTTTTTGTCTGTAGGTCTACGCAACCACTCTTTCTATTCCATCTCACTCCTGTATCTTCTGAAGCATTTTAATTCGCTTCCCACGATTCCTCCGCATCGATCTATTTTCTTCTCTTCCACGATTTCTTCCATCGCGCGCGCGTAAGAGTTCTTGAGAATTGATTAAAAAGTCGCCGGAACTTGCATCCAAGTCGCAAATCCTCGCATCGGGGGGCTCACATGTTTCGAATCCTTCGATCTTCGACTTCTCCCTCCCCTCCTCTCTTTCTCCTTACTTCCCTCCCTCCCTCCCTTCCGTTCTCCCTACCCCTTATTTATCTTTTTATTCGAGAATCGTTAGGTGAGCGCTTTCGTTGTCACGGAGAATACGCGGGTTTATCGTACCCCTTCTTTCCGATCGACTCCTCGTCTCAGTTTTCTCCACGCCATTTGAGATCTCTAGAAAGTAGAGGATGCGCGTGAAAGAATTAGAAGCTCGGGGGAGTGAACCTCCGTCGTTATATGAAGTTGCAGTAGCTTTTAAGGGAAGAAGCTTTAACGCAAGGGTGATCGCGCATGTAACTTTTACCATTGTTTTTAATAGAGTAAATCACGTCTCGTGGAATCGCGTAAGAGATGTACGCTAAGAGCGAGGAGGAGATTCTCATTTTCAGCAACGAAAGTATTGCGAGAAGTTTTCACGCGAATCGTCGGCGGAAGTGAAATCGAATCTCGAAAAGATTTGATATTTAATTCACAATTGTCCCCCACCTTCCTCGCTCGCCCGCCCGAGAAAAGTTGTCGCGTCGGGCTATACTCGGCCCGTTACGAAAGTTTCGGTCCGCTGTGGCAGTGCGTTTCTCTCGTAGGTCGCTCCGATGGATAAAGTTAGTTTCTGATTTCTGTACGCAGAAGCAAGTCGTGCAGCGCTTGCGCAAGGAGGTGGAGACGTTCAAGGCGGAGAATAAGAACGGGGCTAAAGTTTCGGTGGCGTCGCTCCTGGGTCTGAACAACAACAACCACATCACCAATAACAACGAGGCGGGCAACGATGTCTCGGACGTCAAGGACCTCAACGGCCTCGGCAGAAGGTCCTCGAAGGACGATTACGAGGAGGTCGTTGAGGGTGGCGACGTTGCTCCCTCACCTCCGCGGCATAACGAACGACCAAAGTAAGAAGCCGTTTCGCTCGCTTTAGAAGCGTTTTCAATGCCTTCGTCGGCGCAACTTTGTCTCCTTTCCCGGGGCAACGAGGTGTCGGCAGGCCCGGTCTGCGTTCGGATCGATAGGATCTATATCGGTCCGATTTATTTCGCAACAGGGAACGATCGTGTTCGGTGGAAACGATTTCCGGCGAGGATGATGTGATAGAGGTGTCCGTGGACGAGAACTCCTGCGAAAAGAGAGAAGAAGACGATGTTGAGGAGATGGAGGGAGAGGAGGGGGTGATTGTGGACGTAGAACCGTGCGTGATAGAACCTTTTCAGCAACTCAACTTCTTGGGAAACCTGGGCCTCATCACAACGGAAAAGTGCACGGAGCTACAAAACAAGAGAGCCGAGAGGAAACGCAGGAGTACCGCCAACCCCCAGTTCGTGTATTCCAACTGGGAAATTCCGACGGTAATTGATGTTTCTAGGTCATACCTTTTTCGCAGGTGGGTTCCGCTTTCCCTTTCAATTCGGAAACTGAATTTAGCGCAGTGCGGGAGCGCTGTAGTTTCTAGAGCACGTTATATGAAAAATATGGTTTACGGAAAAAGACCGAACGACTCGGAAGTTTTCACGATAATCGGTCGCTCAAGTCGCACCTTTCCTTTCTGCTTCAGAAACGAAAAAGACATTCGTATCTGCAATCGGCCGGAAACGCTCCTCAGACTCGACAGACCACGGCTCGATTGAACGGACCGTCGCCTCCACCCGGCAAAGTGTCGTCCAAAACGTCATCGCCATCGTCCAGGGCTCTGACAAAGTCCCTGATACCCACGCAAAAGACGACCTCGAGACCGAACATCTTGCGCAATGCCATCGAGAGCAAGGTGTTCGTTGGCAAGGGAAAATTGGATAATGGCGCCGGGCAAACTCAACTACCGAGTGCGAAATCCGTTCAGTCAGTCGGTAGCAAGGCCGTTCATATACCTGGTCTGCCGTCGAGTCTGACGATAGAAAGGATCGAAAACGATACGTCGGTGTGCATAAGCTGCAGAAACCCAGGCGAGTTTCTAATCACACAATCGGGCACACTGGATCTCGCAAGTGCGAACGCATACATTACATCTTTAATAACGAAACGAGCTATTTCGCGGTTCATCTCGAGATTAAATGTTTTTACTTTTATTTTTCTTCAGGAACATTGGCGATCTGCGAGCGTTGCTCGGCAAATTATCACATCTCTTGTCACACTATATCGTCGCCACCTCCGAAGACTTGCCCAAAGTGCGCGCTCAGAGCGAGGAGTCTAGAAGGAGGTTCGCCGATCGGGGTACAGGTCAAAAAAGACGAGGAGCTCGGTAATCAATTCTCGATTTTTTTTTTCGAGTTTCCCTTATCCTGAAAAGCTTTTGTTTACTGCGTATGTGTTGGTCGTACGTTGATCTTACTTGTGATGTAGAAATCCGCGAGAGAAAATCGACCACCGATTCGCAATAAAGAAGAACTTTTTGGTCCATCGTACACGGCAAATATCACGCACTGAACGCAAAATGTCTTGCAGAGGAAAGAGAGAGAGAAAGATATGAGCTGCGCGAGCGAAACTCGGATCTCAGATTGCAGGTTTACGAGTTGGAAAAGCGCTCGCAACTACTCGGCCAATCTCTTCAGGTTCGTCCTGTGGCCTGCGTAGAAGAGAACCTAAAGATTTTGTTTTGGAATGAACTTTTCTTTGAACGACATACATATACATATCTTTTCTTTTTTTTTTGTTGGTTGTTCAGTTGAAAACCTGCGAGATCTCTCTCCGTATATTTTAATTAGTCCGTTTGTTTGGTATACGTTATATCTTCCTTTAGCATTATACGAGTACGTGCCAAGTACGACTTGATTTGTCGAAACGTTCACACGTAACGCTTGTTAAATCGAATTCCGTAGTTGTGATTTTCGTAGACATTTACAGGCATCCGGATGTGCATTTTCCCGCTCCCAATTATTCAGTCTCTTTACGATTTTCCCGCAATTAGTCGCTCGTGATATCGAAAGAGCGGACGAGTTTACGGATACATAGCATTGCCGAGTCGCCGATAAATAGTTGGCGATAGCGTGCAACGTCAGATTTGATATTCGAGCTTTCCATTACGTTTTTCCAAGTGAAATCTCGGGAGGGTTTTGCGATTGTCTCGTCGTTCTCTTTCCTCCATTATGGTCATCTTTTTCGATACCTGGATTAATATTCATCGCATACTCTTTCCGAGTAAAGAACCGATGGAAGTACCTTCGGTTTTCGAGCGACACCTTTCTACTTCCTTTAATTTGTGCACCAAGAGCATGTCTTGTTATATCGTATCGCATATTCGTTGAACGCGGCCGAACGCGCGCAACAACTTTCGAGTCTTCGTTCATTACCGACGACGTGACGATGAGTAGCCAATATTGTATTCGCAGTTGCAACATCGTACGCGTCAGGAATTGTTGGGAAAGCAGGAGAAGACGCAGAGGTCCATAAAGCGGCTCGTGGACTTTATCAAGTTGATGCAGCACAAAAGAGACCCCATCTCACCTCAGCCCTCAGCATCAACCAGCTTCCTTCCTCGACCTTCCTCATCCCGATCTCCCCGAACGCCATCTCCACCGGCAGCATCAGCCAATCAGAAAGCACAACCGTCATCCCTTACTCCTCAAGCGCCGAAACTATCCAGACATCAGAAAGCAGCGTCAACTACTCCCCCATCGTCTTCGACCAGCTGTCAGAGTCGAACATCACCTACGTTGAGACAGAGCCCCAAGTGTCCTACGCCTACCAATTGCCAGTCAGCAGCGTCCAGTCGGAGAAACACCAGTCATATCTCATCGTCAAAAAAATGGGAGATCCTTCCGACGGCGAAAGAATCAACAACCAACCAACGCCAGTCACCATTGGCAATCAGTCGGAAAGTGAAAACCTTACCCTCGTCAATCAACAACTCCCAACAACATCATCCGGGTACAGCGCTCGTGGCAAATCGGAGATCCCAATCTCCCGTTCCTCCCTCCTGTTCGGCAGTTTCGCCAACGCATTCAGCCGCATCCGTAAAAAGTCCCACAACCGCGCAATCCCCGGACTCCACCGAATCACCAATTCGGAAAAGCTCTTATCAATCATGCCCCCCGCAGACGACAAGTTGGAATCACCAGCAACATACAACGGCAGAAAATCGCAAAGCTGGCAATCGTCACGCTCAAATCTCTGTTTCACCAGCTCCGCAAGGAACCCGGAAACGCTCATGTCTTCCCGTGAGCTCCTCATCGGTTCAGACGCCGACAGATTGGAGAGTGGGAAGCGAATCGAGTCGGAAGAAGTCAGCGGCACCATTACGAAAAACCGACCAAGACCGACAAATCTACTCCACTCGCTGTTCTCCGGCGATTACCAGTCCAATATCGTCACCCGTCGTACTGACCAACAGCAAGACTCCCCCTCGGGCGAACAAGATCGCTCAGAATCCGAACAACTGCCTCGGGACGGCAAGTCCGAGTTCCACGAGTCAGTTGAGCTTCTTGCAGACGCAGAGCGATCTCGAGGTGCCGCAACCGCAACACTCGCCGAACACGTGAAATTGGAAGAAGCGCATCTACCAGCGCCATTTAGAGCAAAGTTAATTCGCCGCAGTGTGGATTCCGAAGAGAATAGGATCGAGAAAGTGGAAGAGGAGAGCGACGAGGTATCCGAGGAAACGTCCCGGGAGTCGGGCGAGCTGGAAAGCGAAACCGCTTCGAAATCCGGTGATCCCAGCGGGCAAGAACGCAAACTCGATACGTCGAATGAAGATCGCGCGCAGTTGAAGACCGTCGTTAGGTCCGAGCGCGCGAATGATTCGTCCACCTCTCCGCGGGAAACAAACGATTCGGGGCTCTTCGGACGCTATAAAAGCTCAAATCTGGAGGCGACTATCGACTTTATTACCTATGAACGGAAGCACAGTAGCGCTTACGTCAGAGTTCCGCACGACTCGAAAGAAGAAAGTTGCGACGATAGCGGTGACGGGCAACCAAGCGTGCCGCGACGTCGCAGCGGCAGTTCTCGCAAGAATTCCACCGACGAGGTCGAACAATCTCCTCAAAGGAACTCGTCGGAGCTTCACAGAGAGGTCTCAGTTCCTGAGAATAAGGCTGACACCGAGAGACAAGACTTACGAAGCAATGAAGAACCGGGAGAGACGAGGAGTAGCTGCGAATCTTGTAACTCGAGTACGGACGTTGTCGTTGGCGATGATCGCGAGGACACAGAGCCTAAGCGGGAGAACGCGAGTCTTCGAGAAATTCAAGAAAGATTAGGTGTAAGTACTGTATCCCCGGAAAGCATGATGGTATTGGAACAGTATGAAACCGCCATGCTGGAGAATAATCGTGGCGATACTGCCAATTGTTAGGTTCATTTCTAATGAGGTTCGCTTCCGGCTCGGCATGCGCGATATAAGTGCGTTCCATTCGACGCCTGATTTTTTTCCCACTCGATAAGCGGCACCAACGTGCCTGAAGAGTGTCCGAAGGATAGACTTACTGTCGGCGTAAGGAAATATTGTATCGTGCGTGCGTAATGCTCACGGAGTGATCGAAGGATTTGTCATGTTTCATTGTGTATTAGGTAGAAAAGTGCGAATCACCTTTCGCAGTGACGCTTAACGCGCGCTCTCTGTTACGCATAGGAATCACATTCTTTTGGTACCATAATTGTATTACGTATTCATTAATTTATTGCGTAACTCTCTCCAGCGACACCGCGTTGACCTGTTTTCCCTTCTCCTTCCGCGATAAGAAGGGAGACGAAGTACTGGTATATTGGCGAAATGTATGTGTGACAGGGATAAATATTTTTTTCTTCCACTCATCGCGGTGCAAGCGACAAGGTAGAGTTAACAAATACTTTTTGCACGTATTTACCCGTACCACTGATTTTTCTTTCAACGAGAATAGGATTCTATTTACGAATCGCACGCGGATGGTTCAACGATGATTTATATACGAGATTGATCGGATCGTTCGCACGATGAATTTAGGCGACCGACGACACTTGTGCCGTCGCAGTTGTCTTACCTATTTAAGCGGGACGGTAAGCAGCGGCAACCAGTCGTTCTGTCTTCCGTCGAGACGCCCTGTGCCTCTGTAGGATACGTAAGGGTTTGCGACCCGCTCGAAAGGGCATTGTCGACTGTCTTCCTCTATTAAGGAGACTCGATTATTTAGCAATTTACGTCCCGACCAAAGTTAAACAGCTCTCGATCTCGTCGATCTTATATCTAGGGTGTTCCGACGCAAGGGCGTTAACCCCGTGCCAACTTCCAACAGGGTCACTTGCCAAAAATTGCACCGTAATTCCGCGCATCGGAGGAAGGCCTTGGGGTGACGTTTCTAACGAGAAAAGCGCACATATCTGAAGGAAGGATACAAAGAAACGAATGACAGGTTTCGTCCAGTGCGAGTGAACGATCGAGGGATCACTCAGTGATTAATAAAGACAACGCGCCTAGAATTCTACGTAAATCAAGCCATATTGCCATACTGCCTTAAGAGTCATTTAAAAGGAAGGTACCCATTACCCCGTTAATTATTTCCGTGCACGAAACTGCGAGCCGCGAAAGTATCAGCGAATTGTTGTGACGAAGATAATCAAAACACAGTCCCAGTCAGTGAATGAGAGAGAAAGAGAGAGAGCGTGTGAGAAAAATGCAGAAAGTGTTTGAGGAATGCATGTAAATAACTCCCGAAGAGAGTCACAAATTATAATGCACGATCCTCCCGGTTAGTTTGATTATTACTATTATTAATTTTTAAGAACGTAAACGTCACGGTGTTATCAAGATGGTGATAATATAGCGATGACAGTGACGCAAAGGTGACGGTGAGTCATCTCGCGAGAGTTTTGTGTATCTTACATTTTTAGATATAATTATTATCTCATTCGTTGGTTTTGTTGTTTTTGTGTTTTCGACTTTTGCGACGAACAATACGTGCGCTCGGTACGAATAACTATGGTGTGAAGTAAATTAAAGGAGACTTGTTATGCAGTATAGGCGATGAGATCGAAATCGAAATTCGTATTTTTATGAATAAAGCAATTTAAACAGAGGTCTGTTCGGTCATTGTATCTTTCCATGATTTGTCCTCGACCGAGTGCTTTTGGTTTACGTGACGAATTTATGAGAATACGAAAATTTGTATTATGTATACATGTGTACGTATAGATATATCCTCTCCTTTCTCTAAACGGAACAACGCGCTTATCAACCAACAGCAACGGCAACGGACTCTAACGGCCTCGTTATCGGCTGGTCCACGTATCGATCTCTCTTTCTCGGCGCTGAAGCTCTGTTTCGCGAGCAAGTACCCATGTAACCATCCATAGATGGGTGATTCAATATTTGATCCCACCTGTTCAAACACTCGTTAGAGTTTTTACCATTCTCTTAATTGGAATCAATTAGCCTTCTCTCTTGAGCTATTTGCATTCTACGCGATTTCCTTGCGCCGAGAGCCAATCTCTTCGGAGCAAATTTTATCCATCCGTTTGTATCGGGTGCTCTCGAAGGTGCAGCCTATCATGAAGCGGCTAATAAAGCACCCGTCTCTCGCACTCGTCGCGAGATTTTTTAAATTTCTCTTCTCGTATTCAGGTTTTGCTCCAAATTCATATTCATCTAGCTCTTCGACATTCACCCCCTGTACTTCTCTTCGTTCTCGTTTAGATTTCTTTCAAAATATTTCAATTTTCTTATTCATCATTTTATCGAAAATATTTTGAGTGCAGAAAGTATAATGAAACGCGCTTGATCTCGTTTTCTCGCGCGTCGAAGAAAGTAATGGAAAATGCATAAGTTTCGCTGGTGCGATTCATAACTATGACGCTTTTAATGTCACGAATCATTTGCATTTATTCGGCTGCGGATTGAAACGTAGCCACGATGGATCGCGCCGTGGACTAATTTGAAGAGGGAGGCGATATGGGTGGAGGAGGGAACGCGACCGAGGGTACGAAGGAATGAGGGAATTCCGGTTCGGACACACAATCGGCTAATGATATGTAAATATGATGGAGCTAATCAAGCGGCTGTACCAACAGGAGGAGATGAGTGGGGCCGCGTGTGAGTTCAATCCCTGATGCACATTTATGCTCCGCGTACACCTATGCGCCCACATGCGCGCATGCGTTCGCGCGAACGCACCCCTCTGCGTACATATTTAATGGTTGCACGTTAATTGCGCGCTGTTTGCCCATTCCGCGCTCTCCGCGCTCCCCTCCCATCATCGGCAGCTGCGCGTTGCAGCTTGATTTTAATCAATTCACCGCGAGGATTCGATAATTGAACCTCTTGCGACACGAGCGTAAGTCGAGCTTTTCGGCGATCGGCAAATTTCAGATGCTCCGAGTTGGTCTGTTACTGATAGTTTTCTTTTCTTTTTTTTTAATTGGAGTCGTTTAAAACGAGCGCCGATGGAAGTGGCGCGAAGATTCGTCGAAAGTTTGCGAATCAGTTTCCGCGTCTCTCCTTAATAACGAGGAGGCGCGAAGTGGGAATTGGCTGGTATAGGCCGTGTACGTGTTTCGCTTGAACCCTACTATATCTAACGGTACGACGATTGCATCGGTTAATTTCCGATCCGATCCGGAGTTTTTTCTTTGATTAAAACGGAAGTGACCCGCTTTACCGTGCGTCACTGCCAGAACAGACTGAGGTTGCTCTTTCTCTTTTTTTGACGGGCATCTTGTAAACCTTGAGGGCTGTTTTCGTCGAAGCGAAAACGAAGTGTTCTTGTAATTTGATACCTTGATATTTTTTTGCAATTTTAAAATATATTTGAACTCTATGAGTATACTATTTTACTTCGATAATAAGTTCTTTACGAATATCTACGAGTGGCACAGAACTACATAAAGCGAACCAAAATCGCTCGGACTAGTTTTTAGAAAAAAAAATGTATGGTCGACCTTTTCATCGCAATATCAAACGTCAGAGCCTTTGGCAATTACGATGTGGTGAGACGATCAATTTTATAGCACAACGTAACGCGAATCGTATCAAAAGTTGTACGCGACTCGCTGTATTATATAAAAGTAACAACATTTTGATTATTCGAAAACGAAGTTTGAAGCGTTCGTCGACCGAGGCGCGACGAAATAGTTCGGCAGAAGGGCGACGAGTGGCGCCACGATGACAGTTCTAACGCGCGACGTCGCGGTCGTCAGTGTCTTTGATCTTCAGTTCGCGATCAGAATACAGTTTAATTTAGGATCCGTTGAATATTATCTTGTGTGTGATCGATTAGAACCGGGGTGCACGTATTTGTTTAACTAAAAGACCTTTTTGAACAGTGAGAAGTGCGGGAAAGGACGACAAAGTGAAACGACGTCGTGCTAAAAAGTTTTACCGTTGTGTACAACCGCCCGCTTGTCTACAAAGCTCGCAAGAAAAATGTAGGCCGAGTGAACGCAATCGGATAAAACACATGGGATAAAACCTCCGCTATCGCTAATTCGTCTCAATCAGCAATGAAACCGGTAAGTACTACGCTACGAATTGATGTTACGCGACGCGCGAATATAGTTTAAGTCACTCTTTTGGAAAAACTCTGGAAGTCGAGAGTCCTGCTTTCACAGGTACCTTACCTCTTTCTGGTATTATAGCATTAGTTTTTAATACAGAATAAAGTTGTCTCCCTGAGGTAAAGCAACGCGGTTGACGAAATTTTCGAGAGTATACATATTCCGTAACGACACTGCAGGCAGTGTATTCGATGACGCGCCTCTCTCCCTCGCGTTCAGAGAGAGTGCGGGTAATTTTTTCTCTCGGTACGAGAAAAGAAATTCAGCTTGGCGACCCGAGTACACAAAGAAACTGTCCACTTCCGAAGGGTCGTCGCTGCATCTCCGCGAAGCCGCGTCGACCCAACCTAAGAGGACACTTTGCTGGTAACGCTAACGAAAATGAGTTCCATAAAGCTTTTAACCCGCGGAATCCAAGCGGACACGTCGTCCCCGAGACGAGTTCTTGGCGCGCCGTTCCCGGTGCTTCGCCAGGCGGGTGCCCGGGAACTTTCAGCGAGGCGAGTGTAACAAGGTGTTAAGACGTCTGACAGTTGTATAAGGATAAAGCCGCTCACGCTGAGTGCTTTTATTTGTCGCGCGCCAGCTCGCAAGCTCGCAAGCTCGCTCGCCTGCGTGCCATTATTTCAAATCGATTCACTTTTGTTTGTTGACTCCATTAGGGTGGCTTGCTTGGTCTCGCTCGCTCTCTCCCCCTTTTCTTCCGACTCCCCCCCCCCTTATGCTCTCTCTCTCCATTCGCCACCCTCTATGAGCGCTCGACGGTTGTATAGGTTGAGGCGGAGATTTCATACGTGCGATAAAGCCAAGTTTAATAGCTTCTGAGTTGCGCGGGGGGCCACACCGCGCTGGGAAAGTGGGGGCTCTCTGAAATTGAAACGGGGTAATCGCGGGGCAAACCGATACGAGCAATGACGTCGACGTCCTTCTCGACCGACACGGAAAATTCTACGCGGGCGATTACAGATCCCTCTTTTTCCCCGGTCACCCGCTGTTTCGAGATTCGTCGTCCTCTGCGCGCGCTGTACGGAGATTCAACCTAATCGCCTAGGGCTGCCCGGGGAGCACTAACGCAATCTATCCCGAAGTTGAGTTCAAGAGGTACCCATGGGATGTTTTGCCTAGTGATCCATCGCTTAACTTTGCCGTTAGTTCGAAACAAGAACGTTTGCAAAAGTTATGCGGAGGACCGGTAGGTAGCTGCCGGCGGAGTCGAATTGCTCCCAGAAGATGGTCGATGCTCCACTTCCGGTGGTTATTTTTCTTCCCGGCTCTCTCGAGTCCTTCGCCCTTCGCTCCGAACGCGATGGGTGTTCGTTTGACGGGTTCGCTGTATTATTTTCTTCCACCAGAAAAAAAGATTTTCTCGAATATCGTCCAGCGACGATCGACACTGTAACCGTGCCTCAACGGGTGACTGGGTCCGAAACGGTTGTGTCGTGGTAGGCGCTCCGATCGCTCCCCATTCCTCACGGAGGCAAAAAGGAGCCGACGCGCGGGGTACGTAACGCGGTTACGGTACCGGAAATGTTCTTCCGCGGAAACCGAACGTATCCGTCGCGCCGCGCACCTCTCCTCGTCTCCGCTTTTCCGCGCCGAGCGAGAAAAACAAATTACCGCCGATGGACAAATATTGGCCCCCCGGCGGTTAAGACGTCGAGATGCAAAAATATCATATTTACCAGCGGAAATGGCGCCGATAGATTTTCCGTTGGAAAAACACCGACCGGCGTCGATCGCGAAATCTTCGGCGGCGCTCGCGAGATAGCACCGTGGAAGGTCGTCGAACCTGGACGCTCCTCGGAGCGCTCGAGGCGAAGCGCGATCAACGATCGGACCGATCGAGCGACTTCCGCGAGTGGCGTGCCGACCGGGCCGACGAAATTAAATTTGAGGCTCCGAGGAGCGATGCTAATTTGGAGGAGGTCGGACCGCGCCGTGGGAGAGGGGAAGGGAGCTTGCGTTGGGGGCGAGTATATCTATAAGCGGGTTCTTCGTCTTCCGGCCGTTGCGAACTGACCAAAAACTGATCATCCGCACCGCGAGGAAAAAGCCGCTGGTTCTGATCGATTCTCTTTTTATCGAGTCGAGCGCCTCGCTATTGGAAATAACGCAGTTCGGGCAAATTACTCCGGTGCCATGACGGACGACGATTCTGGGTTGGCTTTTACCGGCTTTTTTCTTTTAAAATATTTGTTTTCTTTTTTTTCCGGTTGTGTCGGATCTAATCGACGGAAGAATTTGTAATGCCGACATTGGAAGGGCTCGTCTCGTCGATCCTTTTGACCGGAATTAATACTCCCCCATCGACGTGACGCGAGCGAATCGGAGAAGTTGTTGTATTGCCACGGGTACGTTCGAGGGCCGGGGAGAACGCGCAACGAGTCCCGAAGTGTCAGGGAATTTGACACGAATATAAAAAAAGAAATAATCAATCAATACATTTTGTCCTTTTTTGGTAATTTCGTACAATTGTACTACACTTTCGAAGAGTGTTACGTTTGCGAAACAAATGATGAAGGACTACTTAGATTTTTGGCATTTCGTTCTTTATAATTATGAGTATACGAGGAATCCATAGTATTCTTATTACAGCACCCGTACAATTTCTTCACGCGAATGCTAGAAATTTCACATCGGTGTATATTCAAATTTGCGAAACAATGGAATGTGGGTCATTGCCGGCGCGTACTTGGAATAAAGTTCGTATCCATAAAGGATATCCATTTCGAGCCGACGCGACGCGACGTCGCGTCCACAATTTCACTCTGGAAATACTTCTACACAGTATATTTTCTTTTTTCGACACGCAATTATCTTCCCTTACGCACGATGTGGGTCGCGCTTTATGTAACACGGTTACACGCGTTACATACCGCGGCGGTATATTTGCCTTTGTCACGTATGCCTCGAATTGCTTTGAAGCCGCGACCAATTAAAACGCTTCATCGTCCCTGGAATTGATATCGGAAAGAAAAAGTCCAATTTCAGGCGTGTCACGTAGAGGCTGCAGCTGTTAATTGACCGCTGCCCATTACACGCCCGATCGCCATTGGCCGCTGCGTTTTCTGGATCCCCGTCAGGTTTTTACATTAGCGTTATTACGCGTTGTTTATTTTTCCCGTTCCCATCGTACCGCGTCCGCTACTGTACGCGGAGAAGTCGCGCGCCGCTCGTGGTTCGACGTCGTCCCTCGGAGGAGACGCCCGCGTTTCTGTCTCCTCTCGATAGGGATCGAAGACCTCGTCGCGCTTTTCGCTCGTGACGCCGATAACTCATCTTTTTTCGCAAACGTTCGCGACTGTTACAGCGGCGCTTTTTACAAAATATTACGAATAATTCTTGAAAGTGATTGGATACTTTTTAGCCGGGGTTTGGTATAGAACTCTTTTCGTCCATCGAGGTGTGATCTTCGAGAAAGTACTCCGTCTAACCGCAGAGCCGAACGTTCGTGTCTAACGAGATAATAGCGCTCGAAGTGGACACGCCTAATTCTGACGCCGATCGAGGTTGTTCCAATTTACAGATATATAGTATACCAACGAGTTCACACAGTCTTTACACTCCGTTGTGTTTCCAATTACCCAGGCACGGTTCTATACCAATCTCCGATGATTATATCGAGATTCGATCGATCCCCGACGATTCGATTCGCGAGAAGAAAAATCGGCCAGTCATCTCGGTGCGCGATACGTGCACCGCCCATATCCAAAAGTTTTTGCCAACCGGATATGATAGCTCGGCAAAACAGCCGCCGTTCGCACGGCGCGCGGCGCATACTGTGAAACGGTCGGAGCGTTAAATTGCAAACCGCAATTAGTTAATTATCGCGACGCCCGAAGAAACGGAATTAATCCGTCGTAATTAAAGTTTTTCACCCGCGCCGACGGGTTATACTTTTCTCCGGTGTGACGCGACAATGACGTCTCATATTGTCACGAATTTACACCACGAGACGCAGCGAAGTCCCGTGACGAATCCCTCATCGCATTGTCCCTCTGTGTTGCGTGTCCGCAAGTCCCTTCGACACGACCGCCTTCCTGCTCCCCCCACCGAAGACGCGCGACACTCGCCCCCCCGTTCGTTGTCCCACCGAGTTAAGAACTCGCTCTCGACACTGATCGGCTCATTCTCCGTCGTGCTCCCCGTACGCCCCGCAGCTAAACTCGCAAACTCGATCGCGCATAGCCCGTTCCGAAAAGCACCATACGCTATATCATGCGCTGTAATTCCGTGAACAAATCGGCGCGCGACTGGGCCGCGGGGGGAACGGTTCGTAAACCTCAATTTTACGCCTCGCGAATCTAATTAATATACCAAATCGTTATTCCCGCATCGGACTCCCCCCGGACATTTTGATACGTTAACGCGACGTCCAGGGTCGGCCCGACCCGTTCGCCGTGAAATCGAGCGGCAAGCTCGAGTCTCGTTCACGCACGGTTGCGGTGCACCTGACGTTTCGCGTCGGATGAAGGTGCGCCGGAAAATACTACGCCACGGGTGCTTCGCGTACGCGCTATATTTTTCAATCCCCTACGGTCAAGGAATTCTGGGAAATCTGGAATTACCCGGGAATCTTACGTCGTGGAAAGGTCGAAGGGAAAGGTTGGAGAGCTTGCGGAATTTTCCGAAATATGACTTTGCTACTTCAATTTCTTTTTTCTTTCTTACTTCGGTACAGACATTTGTAAGATTTAGAAAACATTTTTCATTACAGACCGAAGATTTTTATATTTTGAAAAAGTGAAGAAATCTTAAATTCCTTATGCACGTTACGCGGTATTTCGCATGGATATATCTGTGTATATGTATACATACACATATAACTACGTACGCGTAGAGCGTGCAAAAGAGGTGCCTATATAACGCGTGTACACGCACAGCCGCGTGTAGGTATATCGCGCGTTCCCGTGGCTCTGGCAATACGAAACCGTCGGGCGTCGACGAAGAGTATTTTGCAGCGAGGTTCGCGTTACGAAAGTTAATTAACAGGGCGGTGCTGGTACCCCGATAATTACGATTATCGCGCCACGACGTCGGCTAATTATTCCGCGAGCGATATCGAGCGCGCGAGGCCTGTACGCCGGTCGATCCCGCGCGTACACTTTCCATTCGCGCTCTCCTTCCGCCCAGATTTCATTCGAAACGGAAATTCGACGCGATTCCGCCGTGCGGCGCAAATCAATGTCGCCCGATTTCAATCGCCCGGCCGAGAAATCGAAGAGGACGGGCCGCGTTCCCTCGGATCGCTCCAATTTCTCGACGTCGGTACGCCTTCGGAATAAAAACGGAGATGCTCGGATTTATCTCGTTTCGTTAAATTAATCCTTCGGACCGCAAATAATTGGATATTATGCAAACAAGAGACAAAGTGCTCGCGGGGCCCGACAGATGCGTGGCTCCGGGGAGGGAGCGCGCGTGACATGTGGTAGTCATACCGGGTCCACGTCTGGTTAGGTTAGGCGAGGATACGGGGTGCCGTTCAGTCCGTCAGCTTAACATGAAAAAAACGAAATTGAACCGTGATGTTTGATTTCAATTAATATTATAAACGACTGTCGGGTGGGGGGCCCGGTTAATACATATTTTCCTCGACGCAAGTTTGCTCGCTGTATGGGTTTACTTACACAGGACGGGTACATAAATATGTACGCGCGCGCATAATGTACGTCGAATTGGAATCTTCTTACCGACGTGTAGGATTTCCCCGGTATAATTAGGTGGATGGGCGCGGAGAGAGTGTTATACGATTCCGAGAAGATGGCCCCTGATCAGCACGGCGCCTGGCTCTCCCGAGGGGCCACCTCGGAACTGGATAACGAGCGTCTACTCGTCTCGAGTCGCGCGAACATTTTCTGGCAACGTTTCGGGAACGAGAGTCTCGATAGATCAGTCGCGAACACCTTGCAGCGCCCCGAGCGACTTATTAATTATGCAGTTATTTAACATACATTCTCGGGAGTTAGATCGAGCGGGACGGCTAATTAATTCCTAACGAGAAAGGCCGGGTAACCGCCTTAATATCGAGTTCTCCAAGTTCAGCCATTACCGAAAATTTCCACATTACCCGCGCTGCCACGCGCGTCCATGAGAATATCTCTCCCCTTCCCTACGCGAAGCATGCTAAACACGTCAAGTAATTAACGCGTGCGTTACACATATGCTCCCGCACATCGTCCGGTATAACCTAATTGCTCTCGAGAGCCGGCTATCGTAAGCCCAGACGCAGCGCACTCGAGCACGCGTGTCTGTCGCTCGAAGCTGCAGTTATCCCGCGATGTTAGAGGGGGGGGGGGCGTCGATCGAGAGAAAGTGCACGTGGAGTCGTTCGTTCGCACGCTCGTGAGGTGGCAAATACTCGAGAAATTCTAAACGGCAAAGATAATCGCAAGATCGTTGATATTATTTCTACCTTGTTTCAAGGATCGCGAAGAGAGAGGGAGAGCGAAGAAAAAGTGTCGCTTCAATTGCAAAGAATTTTGTAGATCCATCCAACGCCAATCCTTGGCGCTTACAAAAGAGGAGTACACGCCGCGGGCTTCGGACGGACGCGTACGCGTTGAATGCATCGGCGCGACCTTCCTTCCAGCTCGGTCGACGCGGCGGACTAAAATCCCGTGCTCTCTCTCTCTTTTCCTTCCGACTCGTACTTTCGTCGGGACCGTGCGACGACGCTCCGTGCATCCACGCAGACGAAGCCCCCACCCGTGCGCGGGGCCGCATGTGGGCTCGACCGAATGCTTTATATATATCGTCGGGATTTAAAGGATTGTCCGATTGACGAGGTTAGTTAGGAGCCCGCATCGGTAGCCGAGTTGCTGACGCCGGGACGGATGATGGGGGCTCAAAGAAATTCTAATCAAGAGTGCCTCGCTTCTCGTAGACTACGCGCGGTTCTAATAGCGTGTTAATTGCATAGGGGTACTCCGCGTGTCCGTGTACTATGTCGAGCGCGCGTTCGATTCAAACGCGACCTCATTTGAAGCGCCAGTTGCGTGAGGTACGAAGGACGTTTAATGCGATTCGCTTATACCAACATTCGCTCGGACGAAACGAATACTTATTCGAAAGCATTCGACGTTCGGTTCGTTCGTACGACGTGCGTGTCCTTCTTTTGAAACGAATAAATCCTCCGCCGTGGAACCAAGGTTCCTCGAGGTGAGTCGAAGAAGAAGCGGCGAGGGGATGGGAGAGCGGTGGACCAGGGTTGGAGAGGAAATGGACGCATCGTTTACAATACTTTAACGATGATACATTACCGCGGAGCCTCCCCGATGGTCGCAATCCCGTGGCTACGTTAGTGTCACCACCTCTCGAACGCTATACAGCTTCTCCTCAAAGGAAACCAGTCCCGCTACTTACGGCGCGCTAGAGATTTTGTTGCGAGGCGTGGTGGACTCGGCCAGAGTAACCGGCGTCTCTTCGATTTCGGACGTTTTTGGGTCGCGCTACGCGTTTGCGCGAAAAAAGCCCTACCAGCTCGAAAGTTTGTGCGCATCGTACAGACGCGCCTGACGAGTATAGAGCTATACAACCAGCGAGTCACGTTCCCCGCCGCGAGACGGAAAAAGAAGCGCGCAGTTTCGTTGCGAACCGTCCATTTATTTCTTCCGATAAATCGAACTCTTCGGGTACTACGTGTCGACGATAACTCCTTAGTGCGAAGAGGTACGTAAACGAAAAGTTCCCACCAGCGCGGTGCCGCGAATGTATCGCCCTGTACAGCTCGGACGATAGTCCCGCCGTGATACAGGGATGGGGTTGACTATTTTTTTAGATTATTCGCGAGCAGGACGGAGAGAGCGGGAGGACCGAGCGAACGGTGAGTTAAGGAACACGGGAAAGCACTCCTGGACTCCTCGCGTCTCTTCCCGACCTCGTCCCCTCTCGAATCGGAGTACGATGGACCCCGCTAGATCACTCCTGAGATAATACATTAATTTTCTATTGTCATCGGGCAGCCGCCGCGGAAGACCGATCGCCCCTAGACTCTGACTTTTAACGATCGAACGGGAGAGATTTCAAAGGAGGCGTTGTACGTATTATCGGAGCATTTTACGCGTTGCGGAAAAGTTGGGAAAATTGAAGAAACTTTCTAGAATTATTTTATTCCTTCCCTGTATGAAAATGCTAGGAAATTTTATCTCTTTATTTTGTTGGACGCTTTGGATTTTGGCTCCTTTCCATTAGGAATGCAAAAAATCGGGTTTCCCGTAGAAAAACTGCCGATACCGAATCGTTACACAATCAATGCGGTGAACGTAGTATTCATCCGAGGAGATAATCTTGGATGCGTGCCCGTTCTCCTCGACGCGCAACCGGGAGAGAGTTGACTCATTTTTCTACAGCCTCGAAGTCGGAAGCGATGCGTCATAATCAGGCGGTCAACTTACTTAGCCCGTAGAGCCGCGCGCTTAAGTTAATTAGCTAATTAGTAATTTTAATCGGATGACGCATGCGCATCTCGGGAGATACAAGCAAACCCTCTTAGCGGGGGGTGGCAGAGCCACTGTCGGCACGGACGCCCGCGGATGGGGAAGGGACACTACTATCCTGAGAAAAAGTCGGTTTAATTGCGTCTAATTAATTTAGCGAAAAACTCCTCGGGCATTTTTCAGTCACTCGGTAGACGGAGGGTGGGAGGGAGGGGGGAGAGGGCGAGAGAGAGAGAGAGAGAGAGGAGAGCGGGTATAACCGGTCAGGTTGTATTCACCGTCGGTTCTAATGTAGAGTTACGGTATAGGAAGAGGTTTTTCGACTCTGTCGCGCTATTTTGGGATTTCGTTGCTTGCCTTTGAATGTTGTTTTTGATTATCGATCGCAGAGCAATTCTCGCCGAATGCGGAACACCCCACGCGCACTCGCGTCGTCGTACGCATTTTTTCATCGCGTTCGGTCGAATTGCCCCGGATCGATCGATCGGGCGAATGTGCATTTTTGCCGGGTCATCGTCATTTTTGTCATTCGCGGCGAGAGGGAGCATCCGCGCGTCACGGTGAAGGACGAGGCTCATCTCTCCGCGTGCCCTCGAATCCCGCGTGACCATCACTCGTCGCCTTTGTGCGTGTATTACGTACATTCGCACTTGTGTAATGTACCACCGGTAGTTATACGCAGCGCTGACACACACGAAGAATCATTCGATCGAATAACGAATTCAAAGACGCGCATCGCTGGCTCCCCATGAAAAGCCACCCCGCGCTTTGTGCCGTCGCCACGGGGGATCGTCGTTCCCACAGCACACCGCGTCAAACCGCACCGAGCGAGCGCAGTCGACTCGTCTTCCCCATAAAAATAATTTGGTTACGGGAGAAGCGCCATGCTCAATTTGGGTAATGCGGAGTACGCGCTCAGTATTCAATGCCCGGGCGGGCGCGCGCGCGTCCCGCCGATCGGCTAACTCGATTCGAGTCAATTTCGGTCGATTCGACTCGACGCGAATGGAACGGCGATCATCGACTCGATTACCGCGGCGGCGCGAACCCGTTTTCCGCCGGGGCCTCGATGAATATCAAGTCTTCGTGGAACCTCTCTCAGCGCGTTGTTCGTCGCTCGCCTATATACGTACATAAATATCATGTGCAACAATTACAATTCAACGTCCTGCACGATACTCGTTCCCGGAAATTCGCCCGAGTCGTCGCATCGCTCGAGTGCGGAGTACATCGGCGCGCGGGCGCCGAATACGGCGTACCTAATTGACGTAGGAACGTATTTTGTTTTTTTTTTTTTCGCGGGGCGAGAGTTGCTCCGAATCACTTCTCCGGTGCCCACCTTCGGCTCCGCTTTCCGTGCGTCATAAGCGCGCTATCGTTCTTCCCGCGATTCGATTCGTTAATTTCGTTCCTCGTCCCGATTGGTCCTCCGCGTTCCGACGGATACGCGGCTTCAATTAACAACCGTGGTATTTTTCGTAGTATTTTTATCTCGAGCTGTCTGTCCGAGACACGTCTCGATAACGATACGGTTTGTTTTAAGCGAGCTTAATTAGAATTCACTTTTAATAAGAGGGTGCCACTGTAGAGAGATGTCCGGGGAGGAGGAGGGGGGGATTCGTTGATATCTGCTCGACGTGGACCGCTGACGGATGCCAGGAAATAAAAGGCGAACGAAGAAGAGGGCTCCCTTTTCTCTCCGAATTACTCGCGCGGAATACGCGCGTCACGACTTCGACGTTTAGATTATAATTGCAAATACGCGCGAAGGATAACACGATGTGTGTCACGCGTCTGTATACTTCGCGTCAAACGGTCCTTTTAAAGCTCTAGTAAAAAATGGTGGAACGTGAATTTATATGTGTGCTACAGTCTGGATCAGGCGATAAATTGAACAATAGCCGGTAGAATGAACCGAGTACTTCCTTCGATGAGTCTCGATTTACCGCGAGGAACCGAATAGAAATGACTGAAAAAATTTTTCCATCCGGACGGATAATGAAATTCGCGAGACGCGACGGTTAGCGCAACATTCGAGCGAGAGCGGATATTACCGCGGCGACGTCGAACTTCCCTTCGGAGAGCGCGGGAGAGTGGGAGAAAGAGAAGTGGAAAGTTTCTCTCGTTCCTCCCGGTTAACACGCACCGCTGTATAATAGTTGCCATTGCGCGTTAGTCATCATCAGCGTTATCCGATACAAGGGAGCGATATTGGAATAAAGTACGAGGCTGTTTGGCTCCGGCGGCAGGGAATGCAGTTTACCGTTAATGAGGTAGGAATTAATTAACCGAGGTGGAGGGGATAAGGGGCGAACGGAGGGGGTGTAATTAGGGGTCTATGATTGCGTGGAGTCAGCTACTGGCTGCAGGGTTCGAGTGGCACGCTGCATTACACCCTCGCGTACGCGCGCGCTCGCGTTCTGTGCGCGATGGCATCACCCACATACGCGTACGTACGATGCGTAGGCGCACGACGATGGGACGTGCGCATCGAGCGATACGCGCTATCTGCCGCGCGGGACTTGGAATTAAGAGGATCGCGGCGCGGTCGTACCTACGATATACGCACGATATATAATGTAATACATAAACGCGCGTTACGCGTATTCGGAACGGGCGAGGAGATGGGACCGGACAAATTGGACTCCTGATTTTCTGCCGACGAAGTCGCAATCGAAGTGGACCTTAAAGGTTTACGATATGGTCGCTGTAACCCAAACGCGTAAGCACGCCGCGGATGGCGCGAGGTGCGCGCGTATGCATTTCGTGTTACAGTTCGACCCACGACCGGTATAGATGCGTGTTACCCGTAAGAACGCTGGGCTAATCCGCATTTCACCAGACACCGCGTAAAGGATTCGCGATGTAGCGAAACCTTATGCGCGAGTAAAATATGTATGCGAGGTCCGACAGTACGTGGAAACCAGACGAGTATTCAACGCACGACCGTCGCTCGCCCGTACGCGCGTAGGCGTGTTATATCTGTTCGCTAATGAGGCCCATTAACAAACTGGACTGACAAGAAAAGACAACAATATGCATAGGAAGTGGTTATCACCGCGCGACGATAATTCCCCGCTGTAAGCAGTCCGGCTCGTATCTGCATCTGCGCAGGAAATACCCCTCGTTGGTGTCGTTAAACCTCGTTTGAACCCGGCCGGCGAAACTTTACCATCGTTTACGCGGCTCGAAATAATTGACGAGATGTCAATGCGCCCCTTTCGCTCCGCGGCGAGTCTCCGAGCCGGAGTCTATCCCACCCGTAACTCCGTGTCGTTGCGCAACCTCAAAGCTATCGGATGTCGGACACGAAAGCGTGCTCCGCGCTCTCCGGTTTACGGTATTCCGAATTAATTAGTCCGTCATTGAATCAGGCTCTCGGCCAATTCCGCGGGTTTCGGCCGCGGCTCGGCTTCGAACTGCGGGCTGTCGTTGCCATGGAAACGTCATTCGAAACGCGGCCCGCCGACGACGACGCGTCGGTAACTTCGCGCGTTCGTCGGGGCGCTTCGAGTGACTTCGGTCGACGGCCGAGGCGCGTAAACAGGGTCCGCCGGTTGTCGGTGTTTTCGGGATTAGTACGGTGGATACGGGCAAAATTTGTCGACTCTCACACTGACGAGTCATCCGCTTTGTTGTTATCCGACGCTCGCTGTTCGTTATCCATTTATTATCGTCAGTCGCGAAGGGAGCGCAGACGTTTCCAACTTTTGCGACTGCTCGCGCGATTCACGGCGCGCGTCTCGTCCCCCCCTCTTCCTGCGCAATTCCACTCATCCCGTCCACCTCGAGCTTCCCGCATCGTTTTGTACATTTATCGGCGGAGGAAGTACTCGTCCGACTCGCGGCAATTCGACGGACAGGCGTGCTTAATATGAATTCTATCCGGCAGAACGAGCTCATTCACGAGACATGTCAATTACGAGCGTGCGCATAGACGCGGCCGTGTATACGTGCGAGCGGACGCACGGGACCCTCGATCCGGAAATGATCTGATTTTCGTCATTTTTATCATTCAGTGCGCCCGAAATCGAATATACCGCATCCACGGGCGGCGCGACCCCCCTCGCTCGGCTCCCTACCCCGGAAGCGGAAGCGTCACGGCACCGTACCCAAATAAAAATGACTCGCGCTGCGATTCCCGGCGAGTCGAATCGAGTCGAGAGATTCGACGTGAAGGTACTTTACGATCAATCGTAATACCTAAGTGATAGGTAACGAAACGTCGCGTCTAATTCCGCTCTTGTCGTCTTTCTTCTCGAGAAACGGAATACGTTGATCTTATCTACGCGGCAGGGACTTCCGCGCGAGCGTTTGACGTCCAAAACGTCATTTCGAAGGGGTTCGACCCCGACTTTAGACTCGTTCACCCCTTGACCGACGTCAGATTTTTTCTGTCGACGCAACACGCGCGTACGCACGCGCTCGCTCGCTCGTTACGCCCTTTCGCCGTGGGAAGTGTATGAGCGAAGCGGTCGAACGGGACCGCGAGGGGATGACGGGTACGCGCGGCGGGGCTCGGGGTGCTACTCGTCGACAGACAGGGTGCGCGTGCCCGCTATCTACGTTACTGCACGCACCGCGCGCTCCGTGCGTTGATGCGTTTTTCGTTAAATGCGCTCAGATGCGCCGGGAAGATAAGGCCAGATCGTACCGGGGGATTGCATTGTGGACGGTTCGGTCTGTATGGCCACGGGCAACTGCTCATTTATTAGGATTTCACGCCCGTGATCCTGTTACGGTTCTCATTTTACGGGGATTATGTTATTGTTGGCCGTGGCCATGGCGAAGCTGGGTTCGAGTCGTATTTCTTGCGTTGTGGGAAAAACTGACGGGCTCTGGTCGATTCTCTCTCTCTCCCTCTCCCCCTGCTAACTATGTAAGAATTTTTAAAATGCCACCGTATCGGGGGGCGACTTCGTCCTCCGTTCGATAACTTCGCTTAACTTTTTTGCATATAAATTCTTTTAATTCGTGGACCCCTTTATTTCCTTTTTCGCGTACATATGTTAATTAGGTGATTGGACTCGACACTCTGATTCTCTCACTTTCGATCGACACTCGCGTTCCTCGGATCTCCCCGTCATGTCGACCCGAACCCCTCCCCGTTCACCACGAAAGAGCACAAACAAAATCTCTCGGAATCCGAATACCAGAACGTCCTTGCAGCGTGCAGAGTGGTTGCACGGTGACTCAACGAATTCGGCTTTGATTCGGCTCTTCTTGGATTTCGCCTCCTGTGACCGCCAGAGAGAGAAAGAGAGGGGGGCGGGGGGCGGGGGGCGGAGAAAGGAGACGGCGAGAACTCTTAGGTGATTGTCCGGACTTTGTCGCGTCGTTTTTCCATTCCGCGATCCATTCCATCCCTGCTACACTCCTCCTCCTCTTCTCGCCTTCCACCTTACGCCCACCCTCTCTCAATCGGCGAGCATTCGAGACGACACTTTGACAGGATTCTCTCTTTCGAAAAATTAAAGAACTTATCCGGCGGAGTGTTCGACATTTCGCGTGGCTCTCTTCGGCGTGTACCGCGTCTCCCCGATTCTACATATGTATACGTACACATGGTGTAGTTCTACGACTCGATGGTTATATCTCGACAATTTCCAGGGTTGAGATCCGCGTCGGAGATCGCGACAGTTCCTTCGGCGAGAATTTCCGTGAGCGCCGCCACCCTCGCCGGAAAACTCGTTGGAGGTAGCGCTCGATTTTTCCGAGATATTCGGAGATGGTCGAGAAGATAAATTTTGATTCGCGAAAGTATGGATGTTTCTTTCGACGCGTTCGTTGCGACAAATAATTTTGACGCGAGAGGTTATGCCCTTTTTTTTCGATTTTATACGTCCTTTCGTATTCCTTTGCTTCAAGGCTATTCGAGGTTCGGACATTCGTTAGGAGTTTGTCGATAATCGAGCGCGAGCAATGTCTCTATCCGTTGGCACTCTCCGAGATTCACCTTTGCCCATGATTCCCAGCCGTTGACGGTAAGTCACGGAAAACAACCCTTAAAGCAGAAAACCTGGAGAACCCTCGAGGAGGCTTTCTTCGGGTTGGCAATCCCTCACAGTTAACGCCCCTAATCGTATTCATTAAAGTGCTCTCAATGCTTTTACACGGCGCCCACCCCCTCGCACCCATCCCCTTCTTCGGGCTTCCCGCCGAGAGCTTTTAAGTTGGCAACAATGCGCGGATTTATAAACCCCCGGCATTGTTATCACGAGTGATTGAGGCCGCGCCGGTTCGACACTGGCCGAATACCAACCATTGGTTACTCCATTGTTGACCCCTTTATCTTGGAAATTCGCCTTCGTTCCACTGCACTTCGGAGATTTGCTAAATGACTCGGTTTTATTGATGGTGCTTGGCGAATGCGGGAAAAGTTTAGACGACCGATAAGGGCCATTGTGTCTTGAT
Organism: Xiphydria camelus; assembly: GCA_963678675.1. Classification (NCBI taxonomy): domain Eukaryota; kingdom Metazoa; phylum Arthropoda; class Insecta; order Hymenoptera; family Xiphydriidae; genus Xiphydria; species Xiphydria camelus. The sequence goes on from OY783198.1 coordinate 23,390,172, forward strand.
TTCGACCATTCGACCGATGGGAAAGAGTAGTCCGCGTCCGGTCGGTGTGACTAGGCATCGCGAATGGGGCGGTCCGAGGGAAGCGTGAAAAGATATCATGTGCGAAGGTCGTCGAAAATTATTTTCTCTCGCTCCTCGACTTTTTTTCGCTGCGGTGTAACGGATACGCGAATCGTCGATCCCCTCGCGACTCTGTCGCACGCGCGCGGTGGCGCAAGAGAGAATGGACTCGCGTCGTTCGACTCTCGCATGCGTGGAAATTAAATTAATGCCGAAGCACCCCCGAAAAGGAACGCATCGGTGACACCGAGCACAATGCGGGGGGGGGGGGGGGCTCGTGAATCTCGTTCTACTCCCTTTTGCCGACCGACTTTCCCATGACGTGCTCATAATCAGATCATCCCTCCCGGTCTAATGCTCGGTTACTGCGTCGTTTCCTCCTTATTGGCCGAGCGGTGAGAAAGGGGATGGAAAGAGAAACGGGGAGAGAAAGTCGAGGCGAGAAGACCGAAGTGAAAGAGAAAAAAGGTTGAGGATTTTATCCGAGGAATCGCAATACTTTGTTTCTCCAAGAAATTAGTTTCACTTTTCTATTTCCAATTGCGAATTCGTTACCTACGAATTCTTGAACTTTTGTAGAAAGATTTTTTCCAAAAGAGCATAGATTTCGATATTTTCGGACATTCATCGGCGAGTATACGCCGTTTCGCACTTGATTTCGTACGATCGTTTTCGTACACCCGTTCACACTCCCCTTTAAGCCCCTCGTCGAGCCACCCCGCGCGGTGTCACTGTATCCTCGGTATGGACCCTCGCCCTCTCGCTGTCAGCCACCCTTAAGAGCGCACCGGTCCATTCGTCCGATCCATAATTATGCCGCCGACACGAAGCGGCATCGAATCTCGCGTCAAATAGACGCAGGTACTCGAACGACGGGAACGACGCGTTCTCGCGCCGAAAACCCCAATCAAAGCGTATAGCGCTCGAGATCGCACGCGACCGAGCGTTCGTCCGGAATTTTATCATCGTGGAACAAAGAAGTACGCTCGCCCCCCCCCGCGAACGCTTTTCCCGCGGAATATCCTCTCTCTCCGCTCGAGTAATAAATATGATTCTCTCTCCCTCGCTTTTTTCGCTTATCGGATGAGTATACCGAACTCGACTGACCGATGCATAATTCACGCGTGTACCGAAAGCCCGCGAGGCGCGGTATCGGGGTGTAAGGGAATCCGCTGGAAGCAACCTACGGCTCGCGTCCGCGTAAATAAGCGCGCGCGCGCGAGCGAGCCTTTTTGCACAATATGTTGTGGGACCATTACTTAGTTGGGGGCAGCCCGGGGGTTGGTAGGGGTGGCTCTTACCTAAATAACCACTCAGTCACTCGCCGCTCGAGTCGGGGCGAAGTGGCGGAGGAGGAGGAGGAGGAGAACGAGGAGGAAGGGGAAGTGGGTGGACCGATACCGCGTTACGTGATGTAAGAGCAACTGAACATCCAGAAACCCGGGCTCAGATTAACGAGGCCATTCTCAGATTGATTCCTCGGGAAGAGTCTCCGTTCGCGAGTTCGCGTATCGCCTCTCCTTCATCCTTGAATACGTTCCTGATTGTGCGACTCCCCGACAACCTCCGCGTCTCTCCCCCTCCTACCTCGCTTTCTCTCGTCGAGGGAGATTCCCTTCCTTCTTTTCGGGCTGTGGCGCGCGTGCCGCGCGCGCGCGCGCGCGCGCGAACGTCGCTCGTCCAGCTGACCCTGACGATAACGGCTATTACGTTGGCGCCACCGCTCGCGGACGTGTACCGACGCGACGCGACCCCCGCGGAACTTTCCCGGAGCGGTCGAACTTGCTCGATTCGCGCGACCTACTCCCTTCCCCTCGTCGCGGGGCGAGTGCAGGAGGGCGAGAGCTCAACGATGAGACCAATTGACAAAGCGCCGATTTCGACATTACCGATTGATGGATACAACGAACGACGGAATTTTGCCGCAAACGTCGTAGAGTAGGAGGGAGTCACGGGTACGGAAATATCGCTATTTCGCATTCGTTTTCGACCGCACCGAGATGCTCGTATTTCACGCAGCTCGCCAGATCTCCCCCCCCTGTTTGCGCGAGGCGCAACGCGGTCCGAAACCGAATCCGGCGCGTAATGGCGTGGACAGCCTGTCGGGTCGCTTATCTGCGGCTGCCATAGAAATCCGTCGAATACATTATACGCGTCGTTTAGATGATTGCCTCAGATTAGAGACCACGGACCTCGCGCGCGCTCCTCGGATTTACAAGATAAGCTCGCCCCGACGCGAATGCCTCGGCGCGGTTAAGTTCTGTCCGCCGCGTCGCGCGCGCAAACGCTCAACCCTGCGATCTCTCCGCGACGGGAGTTTCCGAGCGGAGAGTGACGTTATTTATACGGGGAGCTCTCGTCGACGGAAAAAGCATTTTTCAGATTTACCAACGAGTACCTGGAGTTTTCGCGACAAAATTTTCGGCCTCTGGAAGAAGACGCGAATCGGAAGCGCTAACGAGGGGTAGAAGGAGGACGTTGTGAATAATTTGGCGGAGGAAGTTATTTCGAAGAATTTTGTTTCGAGACGAGCAAAAGGGAAGGGGATTGAATATATATCGGAATAATCGTGAGAGGCGACGGAAGCGAGGGACGGCAAATGTGTAAATAATTGTATAGAGATTGCAAAAAGTATTATTCCGGGAAGCGGTGTACGCGTCTGAATGGGAGACAAATATTTCGAAAAATTCAAACGAGCAGGTGTACCCGCAGTCCACGGAAAAACGAGAGAGGCTCTCGGTCCCCGCGGGAGGGTGAGAGCGGCGGAGTATCTGGAGGAGGCGGCAGGGAAGAGGGAGGAAGTCGCGAATAATTTGGCAGAGGCGAGAGAGAATTCGAACGGAAGGTGCTTCCGACGAGCTCGCCCCGATAAAGGGTGGGTATCTACGCGGAGCGACCGCGCGGGGTTGAAAATCTCCCGCGGCGCGGTTGGCTCCAGTCGCGAGGCTCTCGCCGCACAGAGAGAAACAGACAGAGCGGCAGGCGAGGCACGTAATGGCGTGTCGGAGTTAACCGGTTGATAACCATCAGTTATAATTAACTCAGGCCAACCAGCCAGCGAACAAGCCAACCCTGGTAACCAACCCCCTCTACTGTATTACCGACAGACCTCATACGCGGGGAAAGCGCCACGTGTAGGTGGTATAAATACGCGCGGGGACGCCGTGCGCGTCTAGAGTTTCCATCTTGTTAATTCTCCCGACTCGATTAGCTGCTTCGCGATGCCGCGCGGATGTGGCGGGGTGTGCGGAGAGTGTGTTCCAATTTACGGATAACGATCGAATCCGAAACGTCGCTTCTCGCGTCGATGCCACGCCGATTCTTCGACGGCGCGTTCGAGATTCCTCCGCTGCTCTCCTTCCCTCGCAAATCGCGTCCGGCAGGAATCGATCGTCCGCGCGGGACGTATTTGCTCTCCCGGAAAAATTGAAGGAACACGCTCGCACCGCACCGGTGGGCTGTGTGTACGGCTGGGCACCCTGCACCACGATTTTCTCACCGTGTCTCCTCCGGCTGATCCCCATTGTCGAGCGACATAAGCCCATAATGGATCGGACCGATCCCGAAGCATATACGCTACGCAAACACGCAACAGACAGAGTGGCGTGCCAGTGGCACGATCAACCTACTCCTCTCCCCCCGTCACCCGGACGCGTCCCACCCCGAGAGCCTGCGGGGTGTAGGACCTCGAAGCCGTTATGCAACTAAGACCAGCCCTCGCGGAGTGTGCAGCACCCCCGAACGGGCCTGAGTATGCTTTGACGAGACCCCCCTCCCCCGTATAATCGAGATGTTATCGATGGATTTCGACTGTCATTAGCTCTTGCGCAAACTGCCGACAGTGGGAATCAACGGCGTAGGACGTATCGCGGTGGACCGAGGGTCGCGCGTCGCTTATTCTGGGAGTCGTCGAGATCCGTACGAGATCCGGTCCGCGTATACGAGGCGTTAGGAAATCGGATCGTCGAACAAAGCGGTTCACCCCTCGGTTCGTCGATGATCGATCGAGTTGCCTTTAGTCGCTCGGCGAGTCAAGGGTTGAGTCGAACGATCGACGTATAAATACGTCATTCTAATCGCCACCCGTTCGCGTGCCGCGATATGTTATATTTTGGAAGAGGCTGCATCGTCGTACAGCGAGTAGCGTCGTGGTGCGTCCTCGCCTCGATGATCCTGAGAATCTCGGTCGATTTCGGGCGCGATGCGTAAGCTTCGCTCGTCGCGGGGTGAAATTCGATCCGCAGATCTCCCGTCGGGGCGAAAAGGCAATAATTCCGACCTTAATTCCGGCCCACCCACGCCCTCTCTAAATCAACGACGTCCGATTCACGGACGACTTTAACGAGGCGACGCTCGCGAGGCCGAAGCAGAGAGCCAATCCCAATCACTTTTCCGCCATTCCGCCGGCTTCCACACGGGCACCGATCTCGCTGCTAATTCTCGCTAAGCAGAACAAATGTTTTCGCTCGCGTAGAAGGCGCCGCGTGCGCGGCAAAGCGGCGGCGCGGCGCGGCGCGGAGAGCGCGCGCAATCATCGCTAAGTCTTTTAATTTCCTATATTGGGGATGGCTCGTGCACGAGGGTTGCACGGGGTGGTAATTGGCTGTCAGGGCTTCCCAGTCCTACGAACCGACCGACCAACAACCCCGAGAGATTGGTATCGCTTATAATTAACTTCTCCGTGCCACGAAGCCACCGTTTCCATCGCTGGCGTCGCGGAGAAGAGAGAGAGAGAGAGAGGGGAGATGGCCGCGCAAGGAAGGATATAGCGCGCGGGTACCGCATCGTGGCGCGGTGGCGCGACCCGGAGGTATTCGACGTGGCGGGGCGGCGCGCGCGTGGTGTGATTTTCGAAATCTCGATCCTCTCTGCGTCGCGCGCGTCGTCTGTTTCCCGCGCGAGGGAGAAAATGAGTTTGTTCTCGCTTTTCTTTTGTCTTCCGCTCGATAAACGGTACATATTCGTTCGAGGCGAAACTCACGCGGTGCGGCGTCCCGATACGAGGAATCCCGGGGCGGAATCGCGTCTTCGCCTCGCCCGATCGAGACGCGCGCGACCGGCACCCGTTAAACGCGAGTCAACCTGTTGACAGCACGGAGGAGGATACCCTTCCTATATGTATACGTAGTGGTAGTCGACGACTACTCCGGCGCGTTTGCGGCACGATCCTTCGCAAGGAAAATATATCCACTTCGGAGGGGAAGCCTTAACTTTTAAAAAGCCTAGTATTTGAGTAGCTCGCGCGGTGAGCCGACTGCGGAAAGCGAAATGGTGGGAGGCGAGAGGAGGAGGAGGAGGACCGAGACTGGGGCGACAAGAAGAGAGAATTGCAGGGACCGCGCGCGCGCGCGCGCCACGCTATGGCGAGAGGATTTTACGTGCGCAGGATTGTGGTCGCGTTGTAGTGGGAGAGAAGGCGACAGTGGCGCGAAGAAAGGTTCTCAGAGTGTGAAGGATTTGCGATGGCGAGAAGGGGAGAAAGGGAGGAAGCGAGAAAGAGAGGGAGAGTGATCGGTTGCAACCGCCCGCGCCAGGGCTGGAAGAGCGAGAGAAAGAGAAAGAGAGAGTGGGAGGAGAGGCGTGCGTGACGTGGCGAGGAAGAGAAGGGGCGACAGAGAGGTCTTCTGAAGTCTAAGTAACATCCATTTCAACCCTCCCACCTTCCTTCTCCACCTCCTCCTACCGCGCCCTCCTTCTTTTACTTTGCTTTACTTTACTATACTCTACTTACTACCTCTCTGCCCACTTTTTATTTGCAATCCCACTTCTTTCCGCGGCTTCACGCTTCTTTCTCGCCAGCGATTCTCACTTCGTGGCACCCCAACCGAGTTTAACACCCTGCAGCGGCTGTAAAAAGTACCTTCCCCGATTGTGCTCGCTCGCTCCGGCCGAGCTTACGGGACTCGATGGAATTTCCACGTACCGATCAACAAATGTAATTCAGTCAACCGAAAATGTCGTCAGTTGACTCTTCTCTATTTGACTCGAGTGATATTTCTATTGAATCTATTTAGCGAGGGTCACCCCCCGATATTTTAGCAAAAATCGAACTCTCTCTCGATTGTCCCATCAGACGTATTTTTCCATGTCGATACTGAAAATCATGGATTCATCGAGAAAGTCTCAAAGGAACATCAAGAAATCGACGATTTTCCGAGGAAAAAAAAATATCGAGCACATAAAATCGCTGATATCTTATACTTCCCTTGAGATATCCTATCTAATAAAATCCAGCACGATATAATCGAAAGTCGTGGTCACCTATCCCCATTAGTTAGCTGATAATCGATACCGATAATCAAAAGTCGTGGTCATCAATCCCCATTGGTTAGTCTATAATCGATAACGATATATTATTCGATAGTTAAAGCGGGGAAATTCAATTTGATAAAATTAGCGTTGAAGTACATGTAAATGTCGTTACGAAATACGTTTTAGGCGCGCGCTTGCGCGTGCAAACGGTCTTGTCTATCCAGTAATCGTGCTTTTCGTAATTAGCGCGAGAAAATACAATACATAAGACGCGGCGGTCGAACGATCGATTTCAGAGATATCGATTTTTGGCAACATTTCAAGGGGTGATCTCTCCCTTGCGAATCGCCGAAGAACCTTGCACGTGTATCCGTCCGCGGAAGGATTCCACCTCGATTCATTTCCAATGCACGCTCGCGCGAGTTGCACGTGAGATCTTGGTGGGAGGGGGGTGAATACCTCGAGAAACAACCCCTGTGGGCCGTTGCACGCGTATCGACTGTGCTGTCCACCGACAGCCGCCGTCGCCGTCGCCGTCGTCAAACGGCGAGTGGCGTGTCTCCGTGTGTTTTAGGGGGTGAGTCACGGTATCGCGGGGCGAGAGTGAGTGAATTGCGAATGGAGCTGGTAAATTTTGCTGGCAAAGCCCCGGCGAGTCGAGGCAAGTGGGCAATGGCTTCTCCCTCGCCACGACCCGACACCATCGCTATACACATACACGTGTACGTCGGTGTACCAACACGAACGGGCCACCATCGCCGGTGGTACCTACAGCCCTCTGCAGTCCCCGGAATATCAGTAGCCCTCGCGGTAACTAGTTTCTGAGCAGGTCACCCCAATTAACGTTTCCACATACACCACGCGCGCGCCCTCCTTTCCTCCACTCTCGCGGCGTCCCCCTCCTATCCAGCCCCTTCTCCGCCACCCCGTCCAGTCTCGTAGAAACTTATAATTGCGAGAGGAGCCGGCAATTATAATTGCCCCCGGGGCGGCGTGCTCGTAATTATCCAAAAACCGTCTCCGCGGTAGTTGTTGCCCGTGGAAACCGTGCGGGACGAAAGAAGAACGTTGTGTGCGTATACACGCGCGTACGTATACCTACTCATCCGGAGAAAACTACGGATTTGTGTCGCCTAGACCGAATTTAATTTTTCCACCAATTTTGTTTCCTGTACTCTTTTCTTTCGGCGCGAGAAAACGCGTCGACCCTCTACCGCGTCGAGATTAAGTCGGTCGGCTGTCGGATGTTACGGAGGGCGTTTCACAAAGAGTGGGAACAACGGTAATCATCGAATGACACGGTTGGCTAAACGAGTCCGACGAAATAATCGCCGCGTTCTAACGCTGGGCCAGAGATACCTATACACGGGTGAGATCGATTGTACGTTGAATTCAAAGCAACGACGGTAGCTGTTTCGAAATTTTTAAGTTCGAGGCGATGCGAGTCGAACACGCGGAAGAGGCGAAATCGCAGTGGAGACCTCTCGCTCCGTCGCGTCGGCCCCCGGCACGGTTCGCCCTCTTTGCATGGCTCGGAAGTAGATGTACGTATCCCTGCGCGAGTAGGTAGGTTCGCATCCGCGAGCCGTTCCGTAACACCGTACACTCGGCGGCAAATCGATTATTTAAATGTACCGCACGCTCGCGAGTACACTTGTGCACACAAAGAATGACTGTAGGAGCTGCGGGGGTGGAGAGCGGCGCGGTAGGGGGAGCCCAAGACTCCGGTCAATTAAGTGCAGGAAATTAGAGTTTTAATTACGCAGTCATTCAGAAAATTACATCGGGGCCGCGCGAAGAAGGCGCCGCCGCCGCGGCAGAGACGCGATGACGGCCGCGTCTACGCTACAGGGTGTCCGATATAACGATCGTGCGATAACACACGCATACGCGCGCGCGATCGATCCGACAGATTTTTCTTCGATTACTCATTTCTCGTGCAACCGATGCGAAATCTTCGCCCAATTCGGCAGGACTCGTTCGGGAAGTCATTCTCCTTCGAATTTATCGTCGTTATTCGATATTCGTCTCAACTACGATTTCGTGTCCCGAGGGAAATAAACTTTCGCCGATCTCTTCCGCTCCCTCACGCTCGCGCGTCGCGACGTCAGAACTCGCCCGTACGCGGTGCCGTTGCGAACAGTCAATCCGTTCACGTGTCCGAGCGCGGTGTCTGTAACTGATGCCTAACCCTAAACTACAATGGTACGGTGAACGGGGGTGGTACGGTAGCGTGGGGAGAGGGAGAGGGGGGGTTAAATCTAATTACATGGTCTGTGACGGCTACTCGATGGGTGCCCACTGACTGCCGACCAGCCCTACGGTCATTCGGCTAGCAACTGATATTACCCGAACACAGCTTGACATCCGGTTGAGTTACGCGCGTGTGCTCGCGACTGTAGGCACAGCCGCGCGTACGTACGAGCGCGCGCCGTTGCGTGCCTCGTATATGAAACGTAACGGCGAGCTGATCAATTCGTAGAATGCAATTTTCGAGGGAGCGACTCGAACGATACAGCGACGCCTCTCGCGGGATCGAAATTGAATAATCGACGGGATATCAGTTTCGGAAATAAAATTTAAGAGATATTCATTTCGACGAACGAAATTCTCGATATCTCATCGGAAGCAGATCATACTTCAGTACGAATGCCTCGACGTTTCTTCCAACGACACGAGTACCGTTGATTCTATTTCTTTTTTTTTTCGGCGCAGTAGATAACCGCGATTCGAATTGCGACGAAATTTCCGCGACGGTTTTACGTATACCTATGCGCGCGCCGAAGAGTCATCAGAGAGAAGAAGAGGAAAGAGGCAAAACGGCGAGCACAGAGCGAAACGCGTGAAATCGTTCTCCGGACTCATTCGGGCCGCCGCGCGCATTTACTGGTGACAGCGCGCGCGAGAGGGTGCCGAGCGAGGGAGAGAGAAGGAGGAGGAAGGGGAGGAGAGCCGGGAGGAGTGCATGAATAAAAAAATAGTCGTCCGGTATAATGGAGAGTGTTAATTTTCGAAATGAAAACGAGACATCCATCTTTGGCGAAATGCTTGGCACTCGACACTTCAGCACTCAGCCCATTCTCTCACTCAACGCATTAGAGTAATGAATTAATTTCCATCCAAGCCCCTCTTGCTCGAGCCTCCTCTTCTTCCCCGTACCGCTCCCCCCCCCCCCCCGCCTCTTCTCCACGCTCCTTCCGCCCTCCCACTACTTTTCGCCCTGGATTTAAAGTCTATTTTCTTAATTATAACCGAGCGACAATGGCGCCCACGACGTGACGTCACTCTCCCTAAGTAACGCGCGCACGCCCGGCCCCCCCCCCCTCCCCCCTTCTAAGAGCGGCTGTTAAAACGGCGACGATGACGACCGGTTCGGAGCCACGAGCGCGGACTTATTTGGTAATTAGCCGTTCGGATAGGTAATTTACACGATGGAAGGGCGCGCCGGCGAAAGAATTGCGGAGAAAAAGTGGCCCGCTTAATCTGCTTATCAATCTTCGGAATTAAAGAGACTCGGGATATCGAGATGTCGTCGACTGACTGGCAATCATTTGTATTCGCGTTTTCCGTGCGTTTTAAAACCCTTTCCCCCCGATTCTCGGCAGTGATCGTGGCCCGATTAATTCGACAACTCGACTTCTCCGGGCGCGGAGTCCGACGGAGGGTAAATATTCGACGCCGGCGCGGATCAAACGTTCCGATAGCTCAGCTCTGCTCCGCCGGATTGCATTCGTCCTGTTCGCCCAAATTCTTTTTTTCCACCGATCACGAAATTTCCGAACTCGTTATCATATTCATAGGATTATAGGACAATTAACCCTTTGAGGGACAGTTTAATTACACAGAAGCGATTAAACATCTTAACATATAAACACTCTCGACTCGGAAGGCATACGAAACGCGACGTGGCAGCGCGCGGGGGGCTACCAATTAACATACTAATAACACCTTACCCCTGAGTGGTGGGTGCCGCTGTAAAACGTTCGCACACGCACCTATACCCATGCACACCGCGAGGTTTACTTAAAACCTCTCGCAGGCACTCTGTAGAAAGGACGTCGAAGCGTCTTGGCCGTGGTTGGAGAGGAGAGAGGGAGTCGTGCCGCACATTAAAATAATTAAACCCCCCTCGTCACATAAGTAGCGAAAGTTCGAGGGCCCTCGCGATTAACTCGTATTCGAACAACAGGACATTTGTCGCGCGGTCTGTTCTTTTTCCTGCAGTATTTCCGATTCGGATGCTTCGTCGCTGGAAGCATTTTTTATTCGGTAGCGCGAAGGGTTATTCTTTTGATTCGACATTCGATATAGTTTAATTTCAGATTTTTCTTTTCAACACCGCCTCGGGAATTTTATTCGTCGCATCGTCTCTGCCTTACTCACGGAGCCTCCCTCGACATATTTCCGAGCCCCGCTCGCGTCTCCGTTCGCGGCACGAGGAACGTTGACTTAATCGGTCTTGCATGCGCTCGACCAGAAGTTACAACCATCGCTGCGCTTAAGGGATGAAAGTGCTTTCTTACGGACTATGCTGTCGGCCGTGGAACAATCTAAATCTTACACTCTGTGTTTTATGGGGGTAGTTCTGAAGGTAAATGGGGCGGCCGAGGGTGGGGTTGCATCGGCCGAAGGTTTTAGCTAATTGTACATCAGAGATGGAGCCTCGGACTTTTTATTGCGACTCTCAATCATTCCGGAGTCAGCGTCGATTCGGATCCTCACGACGGAGAGAAGCGAAAAATCGTTCGAGCGACACTTGCTTTTGTTTTTCTCCCGTTCGTGCGCATCGATCGAGACGGACTCGATCTTTACGCGCCACCCAGTGTGCAGAAATCGTTTGCGCTGGTCTCACGGCGAGAAAAGGCCAGTAATATAATCCACGCGCTCTGACAGATTACCAAAGGGTAACGGCTCGGTTGGAAGGAATTACTGTGAAAGAAAAAGAAAGATTTAGTTTTATCGGACGTTTTTTTCCCCCGTAATAAAGGAGGCGCGTTATCCGAGTTTCATTGGAAGTCGGGGGTGGATATTTGGACAGGGCTTAAGGCCTCCCTCGCGGGCGACGTATTTATTAAAAAATCAATCTAGGCGCGGGTACGCCTATCGGTTCGCCGCGAATATCGTCACGTATATATACGTTATCCTCGTTTATCGATATCTCCGCACCGTAATCGGCCTTCCGCGCTAATGAATTTTATGATTAATACGCGTGTGTAACTGCGGACGTGATTTAATACGGCGCCCAATTACGAAGGACGCGCGTGGACGACGATGTTATACGACGCTTCGTGCCTCTCTCCTTGGGTGAGAGAGAGAGAGAGAGGGAGGGAGGGAGGGAGAGATACGAGAGCCTCGACGGAATGCGAAAGTCGTATACCTTTCCTTCGGAGCAATTAATTCGGACCAATTTTCATTATACAACTTCGCGGTGGGGTACCACGGCGCCACGGCTCGCCTAGGCGCCGAGTCGCGAGGAGAGCTTCAACATACAACAGACCCCCGGTATTATATCAGGGGGTTGTATTGAAAGCCGCTGTTTTTTTCTTGTTTCAAAAACACTACGTCGTAATGAAATGTGTGAATACCTCAATCGAAGTATTTGCCGTCGAAAGCTATAACTTTTTCCCACTTTTCTGGCAGAAGTTGAATTCCGCGACGAATGAATTATTTCTACTTTTGTGGAGCTGATCCACTCGGCAATCCAATTTTTGAATTCTTGGTAATTATGGAAGTATGTACCTTCCGAGTCGTCATGCATCGATCTAAATAGATGATAATCACTAGGGCCATACTGGGTGCGGGAGAACTTCCCATTCGAGCTCCATTGATGTTTCTTTCACGGCTCGAGCAACACGAGGTCGAGCGTTGCCGCGAAGGAGAATCACTTTTCGGCGATTCGATGCAATCGATGGTCGTTTTTGCATCAAATTATCATTTAAACGCTCCAGCTGTTGTTGATAACGTTCGGCGGTAATCGTTTCATTCGGTTTCAACAGCTCATAATAAACGACACCTTCCACACATTCCACCAAATTGAAAGCATTGTTTTGTGACCGTGGATGTTTCGTTTTGGTATCGACGTTGATGATTGGCCAGGATCAATCCATTATTTTTTGCGTTTCGGGTTGTCGAAATAGATCCATTTCTCATCACCGGTTACGATACGCCATAAAAAAACTTTTCTTTTTATGCTTTGCAAGCAAAGAAATCGAGATGTTCAGCCGATCAGTAATGGCATTTTCGGTCAATTCATACGGCAGCCACTTTCCTTCTTTTCCAATCTTTCCCATGGCATGTTGACGACGTGAAATTATAGATTCGTATCGACTTCAAGCTATTGAGCCAATTCTCAGAGCGTCAGAGTAGGGTTTTCTTCCAAGAGAGCTTGCCGTTGTTCATCTTCGAACTTCTTTGTCTGATCTGGCCGTTGCTTGTCATGAACATCACACTTTCCACTTTTGAAGCGACGAAACCAATCTCTCTACATACTGTTTCCGATGGAGCAGATGCAGCATAAGTCTGCACGAGTAATTGATAAGTTGCAGCAGCACTTTTTTAAAAAATCTGAGTAGTGTAGAAGTGCACATCGAAAAAAATAACTTGAAGCGTTCCATTGTCTCTGGTTATAGACATAGACTTGTATTGACCAAAACTGGCAGTCTAATGACTGAATGTTAATGAGAAACGTCTATAATTCAGAGTGATACGAGAAGTATTAGTAGCTGCGTACGACATAAGTATAGTTAGAGCCATCTGCAGGAGAACAGCGGCTTTCAATGCAACCTCCTAATACAAACGTTTGCACACGTCATCATAGCAAAAATGCTCCTCCGACCGTGTGACGTGCAACCGACTGCTTTTGATTTAATTAGCTAATTATAATGTTTATTTAATTAATATAATTAGGATGGGGACGTCGAGCTACTCCATCGGTGTTGCCCCGCCGTGCGACGTATTTAACGACACCCATTAGTGAACGTTTACATTAAGCGTAATTGATGGACGCGTAACTGCAAAATTCTAAAAATTCTTTCATTGCGTGCGAAAAAAAATCCCGATCGGGTAATATAAATTTTAAGAGATTTATTAACAGAGACGAAAACGACGGCTATGACGGACTGAAGAAATCGTGTACTTTACAAGCGCAAAAACTTGCGTTCGTGGGAAAAGGTACGTAAAACGGTCGCGGTAATTCAGTTTCATACGTCTCTCACAGGCAAAACTTAAAAGTTCCCGCTTTCCTGCTCCCCGTAACGTTCTTATTTCCGATACTCGTCTTCCGACGAATGCGTGTCATCGACAAACGTGACGCGCGCGTATTCGCAAATACACATTCTCTGGCGATCATTTTCCGTATCGCTGTCACGACCACCCCCAACCTCGGAAAATTCCCCGCTCGCCCTTCTCATTCCCGACACCCACCCGCGCCACAGATCCCAACCACCTCACGAAGGTGACTCGTGACACGCGCCCACCCCTTCACTGCGCACGCGTCGAGATGCGTGACGTCACCTCGCGGAGCGCGGCCAGCGCTTGACGCGATGCATTCCGAGTTGGACTGCGGCCACGGTCGGACGTCCACGGTTCAGAGGTATCGTTTCGTCTCACGCGTGGGTGATGACAGTGACGGCGAAGGCATCTTAATTTTGTGACGTGCGAGTGTGACGCGAGTTTCTCAATCTCCCCCCCTCCCACCCATCGAACTCGTCGGCTCTTCGGACACCGTCGCGCGAGATCGGCGGGGAATCGCCGTCGCGTCGAACGGCGGTGCACAGTTCGCGAAAAATCCGAGTTTACACCGGCTTCGATATAGCGATTCCGAGCGCTCTCGTACGCGAGGTTATCCATTCGGGCCGTCAACCCGTCGCGGGATTCCCCTCGCGCGACCTGCCAGTGAGTTGAGTGCTCCGTTTGCCACTTTGGTGCGAATGCTGATTCTGCGTGAGGACCGACCCGTCGTCCCCGTCTTTCTTCTTCTCCCATGTACACGTTGGTGATTGGCACGGGGATTTTCACGGAACCGCTTTCCACCGCGGTGAGCAATTTTCCAGTCTTGACTCGCCGTAATCGAATTTCTCGTATCGCGAAGGAACGCGCTCGCGCGCTCCTTCGCCGCTGTCACCGCGATACGATCTCCACTCGATACACAAATGGCTGGGATCGCGCGTCCAATTTTTATCCGGCTCCTCGATTCCGCGCCGCGCGACGTATCCCCCGATCGACGAGATCCTTCCCCTCGCGGGGGATCGAGGAAAAGGATCGGATTTCCTTCCCGCGCCGGCGTAGGTACGTAGAGCGAACTCGCCGTGGTTTCGGGTTCGTTTCTCTCCCGTATATAAATCACGCGACGCGACTGGAAACGGGTTGCAGTAACGGCGGAAAAGCGTGGATCATCGACAGCTGGGCGCGCTCGACACGAACGCGCGATAAAGCGAGTTTACATATGCAAGGGTCGTCGGCGACGCCTGGCAATTACCGAGAACCTATCTCGCGTAAGCATTGTAATTGCTTCGGAAGGTGATGACCGCTGTAATTGGCTCGTGGAGCCTCTGGCGGGGAGAGTAGAGTGTCGCGTAGCGATCTCAATGACTCGAGGTTGAACGCTAATTAACGGGTTTTAATTTTCTCCGAAACGCTCGTCTCGACGATCGGCCGTACCCGAAGCAACGGGGGTTACGAGTGATGCGGCGGGCTTCGGAGCCGTTCTGATTTATTAATACATACCTTGAAAGTTCGGCAACCGATTTATCTTTCATCGCTCAGTTTCTTTTCCATCGTTTAACGAATCGCAATTCAAAGCACCCACAATTGTGCCAGCGACTCGAGATCGCATTGTCATTAATTCGATTCAATTCTTTCCGGAACGATCGTTGCATCCTACGCCTGCAGTGTGCTTCGCCGCTGCTGCGGGAGGTGTTCCAAACTTTTTACGTTTCGAAAAACTTCCGAGCGTCACGCTTCGCGCCTTCAGCCGCGACTCGCGCGCTCCGTTCGGCTTTCTTTCACGTCGCCCCGTTCTCTCTCCGACCCCCACCGCTCTTCGCACGGCGATTTGATTAATCGTGAGCAAAGTACAACCATCGCTAATCGCCGTTCGATCGTGCGACGGAGCAGTCTCACTCGACTCTCTCGCGCGCGAGTAGCGTTACTTTTCACGATTTCATTATTTCCCATTGTTCACGGCTCGCCCGGCGACGTCGGTCGGCTCGGTTCGACGCGTACGGCCAAGGAACGGGGGAAAAAAAAAACACGGTTCTCATTTCCGAGAGAGCGAACCGCGCGCGCACGGGGGAAACGCAATAAGCCCGGGCGGGAGGATCGGACGAACCCGAAACTCGAATATCGAGCGCGCGCGAGTGCGGGGCGGGCGCGCGCAGTCGGATGGGTTTCTTCATTCGTCTGGTACCTAATGAGTCCGACCGCCGTCAAGGCAAGTCGGAAGTCAATCTTCGCGGCCGGAAGTGGTTCACCCCTGCCCCGACCCCGGCCCCTTCCTTCCCCGCGCCACCCCTCGCCCGCTCCTCGAGCGCCGCGTGCCCCTCTCGACGCGAACGCCAGCCCCTAAATGAAATCCCGAAATTAAAGCCGTATATTAACCCCACGGCGTCTCCTAAATTAAAAAACAACATTTTACGGCGAAGCCGAGGCTATCCGAGAACGGCTATAGCCTTCTACTCCACACAGGGTTACCGGACGCGACCGCCATTCTATTGTCCGTAAATTGCGTTTTTAAATTCGTCGGGGGTTGGGGCACGTGGCTCGGCTCGCGCGTTTCCCAAACTCAGCGCGGGGATTCGCGAGGATCGACGCGGAGGGAGCGAGGAGAGACGAGTATAAAGTGAGTCCCCTCTCCGCAATCCCCTCACGGTGATTCCGAGGTCTCGCGTCAGGACATTCGAGGGTAGAGGGCGTGGGTGGGCAAGCGAGCGGGCCTTTTCTCGCGGTGCTTCGCGCGGACAGGTGCGCGCGCTCATCTCGCTCGCAGCTGCAGCTTGCACCTTGCGTCAACTCTCATTAGTTCGCCTCGATCGGTCCCAGCTAATTAAGCTAACCAACAATGGCGACGTTATCGATAATCAGTTCGCCCCACTTTGCGACACGTTCGGTTCGTTTGACGCGGTACGCGTTACGATATTTCCTTCGTCACCAAAAATCTTCCACCACGTTTGCCGGGGCGCACCTATCTATGGTCGTTGAGCGGGAGAGCGCGGGGTGAAGCGAGCAGGGGGTCGATCGCGCGAGGCGAGGACCGAGGCGCCTCGCGCCACACTTTGGAAGTGCGCCAGTCGCATCGGGTAAGGGTGTATAATGGAAGTTGAAATTGGTTGGGCCTGTCCCGCCTGGGCAAGCACCACCCGTACGAGCTATCGAGGGAAACGCATTCCATGCCGAAATTGCTTCGCACTGCGATCCAACGGAATACAAGGTTCTGGTTTGAGGTTAGGTTTTCGCGTCAAAAAATACGCGGCTAAGCCGACGCGCGGGGCGTTGATTAAAACCGCCCTTCCAGCGCGCGGCGAGAGAGTGAACGAGAGAAAATGAGAGAGAGGGAGACGAAGAGCTCGCTGGGTATCGGAGTTGCGAGAGCGAGAAAGAGAGAGAGAGAGAGAGAGGGGGAGGGAGGGAGAAAGAGGACCAAGGCGTTGCTTGCTTAATTACTAAAAGCTAATCAATTCCGGGGGAAGTAAAGTTTAAATTGCGAACTAAAGTATAGCTTCCTAACGTAACCCGCAAAGCGATATTGCCGCTCGGTGCATTCTGCAATTAGCCCCGCTAAATCATTGAACGCAAATTGCATCGGAGTTCGTATCCCGCCGCGGAGGGGCGAGGGGATTCGGAGAGCGAACGTCGTTTCGCTTATGAAAGCGCGGTTCTCAGCCTTCAGGGGCGGTTGAAATCCCCTTCTCGATCTCTCGGTTCCGCGAGAGTCGGACGAGTGATCCGGATCGATGCGTCGACCGCGCGGGTCGTGAAAAATATCTGTCCGGCAGTCGTTCTCTCTCGATTCCGGCGAAGAGACCGATCGCGTGGCGCGCGAGCGTAGGGGGTGGGGGAAGTCGCGAGGGGGTGCTCTCTCGTGGCGCGCGAGCCGTAGCAGCGCCCCGTCGGCGAACGGTGAAACAAGCAATAAAATCAATGTCGTTACTGCCAATTCAATTCGCAAGACACATTGCACAATTTCACATACAATTTTACGGTAGAACGGCCAGGACTTCTATTTACTTCGTAGGTTTCCTAAATCCCCCGGAAACGCCGCGCCGGTCTACAATAATATCGGGTCAGAGATCGATGCCTGTGCAGGTCGCTCTATCACCCCTGCCTCCGTCCTGAAAGCGACAGGTCGGCAGCTCGAGCCGGATCGAAAAATGAAACGTCGGCGGGGTGAGATCGCGAGAGGTTGCACCCTTATTTTCTCGCTTTCGAAGTTGCTCGCGCGTCGTTTGTCGAAAATTTTGAGTCGTTGGCACGTCGTTTCACGGGAGGGTAGGTGTAGCACCTAGGCAGAGTACTCGAGAACACGCGATGAGAATGTAATTCCCTCGCGAGATCGACGACATCGATCCTCGTTTGAGATCACGCGCCGACGGTCCGTGTCCGTGAAAGCTCACACTGAAAAAAGTATTTAGCTATATGTATAATCCAGCTATGTATATTTCTGGCTGTCTCAGACACAACCAGAAAAATATTGCTAGCGTAGCAAGAATTCTTGCTATTGCGAAGAAAATTATCACTGCAATTACTAGAATTTTCTAGTTGTGGCCAAATTTTTTTGAGTGCACCAGGGAAACGGAGTCGACTGATTTTTCAATCCGGTTGGATCGCGCGATGACCCGGGGGGGGGGGGGGGGGAGAAATAAATCGAACGGCAAAAGAACGGAATGCCTTGTACCCGGCGTTTTCGAGCCATCGACAAAAATAATGTATTTGGTCGAGCGGACGCGCTGGTAGCGGCCACGCGGGGGGAAAGAAGGAGCGAAGGAAGGACGGGAATAAAGAAGGGGTTGGGTCGCCCACTTAGAACGATGGACTGCGCGAAATTGCGAAAAACTAATTCCATTTTGCCGGGGTATAAGTCTTGGCTTCTCCGAGGGCAGTAAACCAATCACATTAGAGGCAGGCTACCACCACCATCGTCCCCACTACCACTGTCCGTTGCCACTGGTGAAAATATAGAGTACCTGCTTCTACACGGTCGCTATTACCACTGTAACCTCAGCTCCGGGACCTCCCTCTGATCGCGCGCATATATCCGTGCGCATACCGGGCGACCGCGTGGCGAGGTACGGAGCTGCCAGTTTTTCCCATCTGATTAATGCCGGGAGTAATTAAATTTTAATCCGAGTCATCGATGTGTAGTGAATACCGAACCAATCAGGGTCGGACCCCCCGGAGGAGAAGGAGAAGGGAGGAGGGGTTTGTCGGGGACCACGGTTGCGAGATCCGTATACGTTGATGCGTTTCGCGCGTCGATATTTTACCTACGCGTAGGTATTGTTGTACGCGGATGACGCCGAAGCCAACAGCCAGATTTATAGCGGGTAGTCATCTCGATCGAGTGACGCCGAATGATGTCGATCTCTTCGAATATGTCGGTGAGGATTTGAAATCGCGAAACGACGAAAACTCTGATGATATTTTTATTTTTATTCCACACACGGCGCCGGCACGCGCGCACAGGAATTTGGCCGAATTACTTCTGGAAATTTAACGAAGCCCGGCGGCTCTCATTGGTCATCCGCTCGTTGAATCTCGACGCCTCTTTTTTGTTTTTGGCGCGGGAAAAAAAGCAAAGCGAGGGGAGGATAGGGTATTCGGAGTGCTTTCAATTATCGGCGCCGTATGACGATATTATAATCCATTGGATCGAAAGTATACTCGCGCAGGAGCACTTTCCCGTTGTGCGTTTCGTTGTCAATTAATTCACGATAATTACTTCGTTTCCATATTTAGCTCGGCGGTGTATAGTTTCCAGCACGCGGTAATTTATCCGTTCCTCCGCACACTCTATTTTGGCTCTCTCTCTCTCTCTCTCTCTCTCTCTCTCTCTCTCTCTCTCTCTCTCTCTCTGACGCTTCCTCGGTACTTCTGACAACTCTCTCAAACTTAATGCCTCGAAGACTGAGGTCATCATTTTCGGTACGAGCAGATGCATAAATTCTATTGACGTGCTGCCCATCAAGGTTACGGTTGGTAGTGTGGCTGTCCCCTGCTCTCAGGTGGTGAGGAATTTTGGGGTTCTGTTCAGTAGGACACTGTCCTGGGGAATGATCATTTCTCTGCGGTTGTCAAGCGTACACTGAGACAAAAATGTACTTGATCGAAATAAACGTGCCTTTGGATAGTCCCAAAAGCGTATTTATTCGATTTAAATGAATATTGATTTGATTCAAATAACATCTAATTAATTCAATAATCTAATATTTGCGTCCAACCAATATTCATTTAAATCGAACAAATATGCTCTTGGGACTATCCAAAGGCACGTGTATTTCGATCAAGTAAATTTTGTTCTCAGTGTATGCAGTTGAAGCGGAATCGTGATTTCCTGCCTGTTCACCTTCGTTAGAAGCTTGTTGCGGCTCTCGTTTTTCCGCATATGGATTACTGTAGTGCGTTGTCGGGGATATTACCGATGAGCAGATTATCAGGGTCCAGAGGGCCGCGAATTTGTGCGTTCGATTTATTTTGGTTGTTCGTCGGGATGAGCACATCACGCCTTATCTTCGTAGCCTTCGTTGGCTGGATTTCAGAAGGCGGCGCATGTGTTTTACCGGCTCTCTCTTTTTCTCTGTACGTTTCTCTGGTGAGCCTTCGTACTTGGCGGATAATGTTCCAGGCTATAGCTGCGATTCGGCTCCATGATACACGGGAGCCCGGGCCCAACCTGCATGTCCGCGCGTATCGCACCACGGTTTTTCAAAAATCCTTTGCCGTCACCTCTTCCACTCCTTGGAACTCGCTCCCGGCTGATATCAGGGAGTCGATGTCAGTTGCTGCTTTTAGAAAAAAGATTTTCCATTGATTGTTGCGCGAGGTCCAGTTCTATTCCATGATGCTACATCTTTGTTTGTTACTTCTCGTTTTCATTTCTCGAATTAGTTTAGGCTTACTATTAATATTTCTTACTCTACTCAACTCACAGCTTACTCGTGTTATCTGCTTACTTGCTCTGTCTATTTATTTTAATTTGCTTTCCTTACTTTATTCACCCACTTATTTGCATTTGTCTACTTATTCACCTTATTCATTTATTTTTACTATATTTTTTATATCTTTCTTTGTGAGCTCTTAGAGGGCTAGAGTACAATAAACGCTTCTTCTCTCCCCCCCTCTCTTCTCTCTCCCTCGCTTTCAGTGCGAATCTCGCTTCTTCCTTCGTGCCGCGCGCGCGTGACGTTAATTTATCAACGGTACAAATGTTAACGCGCTCGCTGGCCGATCGAACGGTATCGCTGATGAAATGGAAAGTCGAGGACGAATATCGGTATGACATCGACGAGTTAATTTACGCGAGAGAATTCACACGTCCGACTCGAAGCGCACGTTCGACCGGATTTCGCGTCGTCACGAGCGAACGAAATTAAACTGAAAGACGTCCCGAGTAATTCGCCGCTGCACGAAAACTCGTTATGAAGATCGTTCGTTCGTTCGTTGAGTAGATTCATTTTTCAGCGGTAATCGCCGGTCCTTGATATTTGAGACGCGATATTGCGCGGGCGACAGCATCGTTATCGACCGGTTTGCGTCGGTTGAAATTTGGGAAATTCGAACCTCTCGGATTATTCGGCGACGGGTCATCAATTGATAATCACAATTACATTGCACCACAATCGGGAAGCGCGAGTCTGATTTTCGAACGACTATACATTTCGAGTTTTGCGAATTATGACTGTCTGCCCGCGATTCACGGGATTACGCGTCATTTCCGAGATTAACGCCGACCGGTGTAATTGGTCGAGTGGCGCGTAGCTGTTCACTCTCGATGCTCGATTCTCCCACTCGCGTTATTCAGCGCCAGACTTTCCACCATTCGCATTCGATGTGACGACCGTCGATATAGGAAGGCCTGCTGCAGGTACCGTAATGTATTATCGCAGTCTCGGCGGTATTCGCGTATCCCATCTTCAATTACCGGCAAATAATTATTTGCGCAGCTCTTTTCCGGTTTTTCCCGGTTCCGAAGTCGATCTATCCAACACCGCTCCAAATGTCATCGAAATCCAGTCTTGAAAAAAAAAAAAAACGTTAAGAATTCAGAATATCTTCCAGTATTAGAAATACCTCGAGCATATAGGAATCGGCGAACCGATCATTGATTAAGAACACGTTTATTTCGGCGACAGGAGCGATTCGTACGTCGTTTTCGTACGCTAGGCTTCTAGACGAATCTTCGCGATCGATAAGAAGGTTAATTTTCCGAATGCGGGTACGACGACGGGACGAATTTCCCGATAAAAAGTTTACGCTGTTAAAAATTTATAGGTTGAACGGATCCCCCCTCCGCCCACGACTCTCCTCTCTCCCTCGCTCTTCACCCGAATCTTCACCCTATACCTATATCCGGCCGGCAGCTAGCCCGCGCTATATACCGTTACGAAAGTAATATCAATTTCAGTAAATGGAAAAAGTATCAAGATGCCGGCGTCGTAGGGACGATTCGCGAATTTATTGACCGATCGACCCCGGCTAAATAAATTAGTTCGCGGCGTTCCGCGGCCCCGGCGCGTCCGGTCGGCGAGGGCTCGCGAAAACTTCGGGAAAAGGCCCTCTCGTTTCGACCAAATTGGATTTTTAATCGGGGCGCGCGCTCGCCGGAAAATAGCCACTCCGACTCGCCTCGGTGTGTCTATAAATGCTCGACCACTTGTTCCGTCGCGCGGGAGAATTGTTGTCTGCGCGGCCCGTCTGCGAAAATTAATCGTGGTCGAGCGAGCGCTCGCGGAGAAACTGTCGAGATCTTCGCGCATCGGCATCGACTCCCCGATGGCGCGGAGAATATCGGCGGACCGCCGGGACCGACGAAACGGACGGCGGGGGCCCCTCTGGGGCGCGAAGACGCGGGCAATACTTTCCCCGCGCCGGCGTCTAGTGAAGTGTAAATAAATAGACTGTACTGCCGTCCCATTTGCTAGATTAGAATCAAATATAATTTTCCGAGGCTGCGATCGCTTCTAATATCGCCGGGTGTTGCCAAAAAACCCGACAATACCCCGCGAACGCCTCGCCCCCGCTCCCTCAGACTGCGTTGTTAATTACGAAGTTCTGCGTTTCCCGGTGTTGTACAGCTCCGCGATGCCTACGTACCGGGTGTCGGCGGCAGGAAGAAATTGGACGACAAAAATTCGTTTTATTCGATCTCGCGAAATTTGTCCACTTTCGACAAGGGATAACATTTTTCGGATTGGGATGAGAGCACTTTTTTCCTCGCATCGATTAAGTATTTAGGTTCATTGAATTATTTGTCGTATTCATAAAAAAAAATTTAATCGAACGCCACGATAATTTGGAGAGAAGCTCGAGACTCCCTCGAGATCGTTGAAACTGTATTTAAACTCGAGTGTGTGTACAGGAGATATCGCGGAACGTATTCTTCGTTAATTCGTCATTCCGAACGCAAATTGCTCACTCGTCGCGTTTCCATAATTTAGTTATATTTACGCGCATTACGCGCGCGAGCTCTTGTTACATATTGACGTCGTGAAATTTATTGTCCAATGGCTGTACATCACTGTACGATTGTACAAATTGATAAATTGACGCCCATAAATTGCCTCTGACGAATCGTTATCGCGACAATATAATATAATTTTTTTGCCGCTTGTTCTGTTTTCTGCATTATCTCATAAATTAAGATACGGTGCGACGCGGTCAAGGTGATTCATATCCCGTCCATATGCACATACATATATAACATACGTATAGGAGTTCATCGCACGGTTGTCATAGACTTACGTGTAACGAGGCGAAGAATGTCGCGCGAGGGTGTCTCTTCGTGTCGGTTATTATATAGTAATTCTCGCGGAGCTTTTCTCGGGGGACCTTTTTTCTTTTCCCGCGTCTACCGAGCAGTCGCGCTTCACTTTCGATTGATCGGACTCCGCCGATCGGCAGGAATCCCTTTTCACTGAACATTCGATGCGAACTGCTTTATCGGCCGAGACACTCCTTCGTAATATCATAGGGTCGCTACGATGACGCTCTCTCGTTAAAGGAATTCTTAGGTTTAAATGACAATTTCCCGGATAGAAGAAGCGCGAGAAGTACATAATTATAAAATTATATTACGAGTTGTAGGTATTATTGCCGTCGCCACGACGGGAGCACTAGAGGAGCAAGATTAAACGACGAACTGTTTCCGTTGATTTCTCGATTCACATATCGCCGTCCTTTTATAAAATTCCAATCCACAAAGGGAGAAATCCCGTCGATCGATCGAATCGATTTCAAATCGCGAACACAATGGAGCAAATCTTCGATTGTGACGTGATCGTCGAGATAATTATTCCGAGTGCGAACGGCTTGTAAAAATTCTACGCGCAAACTACTTTCGCGTTTTTTTCGTATTCGACTGTAAATGCAACTTTCATTCGTTATAAATGCAGCCATCGAACGAACGGGCGTTTTTGTAGATCTCTTTCGAAAATCTTTCAGCGAGAGTGACTTGTCGAAACGGAAGAGGACGTTCACGCTACCGGGGACCCGGTACATAATGAAATTATGAATTAGTGACGGAGAGTAGAAGGCGCGTGACTCCTCTTCCCCCTCGCGCGCGGTTCCAGCTCTCCTCTTTGACGATGACGAGTAACGCCACTCAGAGTGATTAGGCGGACATGTGGTGCGTACGAGTCTATTGTACGAGGCAGGGCCGTACCGCGAGCTCCCAGTCTCCCCGTTCCGCCTGGACTATTCTTTTGGAAAAATCCTTTTTTCTCGACATTCTCTCGCCAATTCCCATTAGAGCCGAATCGACCTGGCAAAGTTCCGGGGCGGCGAGGCACCCACGAACGGGCCGATATTGAGAATTGAGCGATCAAGGACAGATGCAAATCCGGTAATCCGAGAACAATGAAAAAAAGGCGGGGTCGCTGCAGGTGTCTGCGATAAATTTTGCAACTCGTAAATGGCGAGCACTTAAAGTCACTCGAATGTCGATCCTATAACGACGATACCGCGGCGCTCGAGGACGAAACCTATTAAGGCTGAAAGGGAGATCGAAGATGCGCGTGTATTGGTTTTCATCGTACGATTTGTTCCTTCAGCCCCCGACCTCCCTCCCGCCCTTCTTGGGTTCTTTTTTCCGGCTCGGAAAAGTCCGAAGCCCTTCCATCACCTTTCGGGTGGTCCTTCGCCCCCTGCGCGCGGGCACGTCCCTGCTTCTCGCATTACGTAATTAGGACCTGCTCGTTGCCCCGTGCCTATTTCAATTGACTCGTGTCAGCTCTATATTAAATTGGACACTCGCCACTGGGCCGGATTACACGTATGAATATATACTCGTTCGTGCGACACTCGCGTTAATCGGGGGCGTATGTGGAGAAAGCGCGTGTATTACTGTAGGTAGGCGTTACGCGCATGTGCGGGCTCGCACGTTGCGAGAGATTGAACGGCAAAATTATTCGAGCGCTCGCGACGCGATGATCAACATTCATCGTTATCATTTATTATTAACGGGATCGATTGAACGGGGGAGATTCGATTTTTTCGTTGGCGTAATTGTTCTCGCTATGGGTACGCGTGGAGTGCAAATATTGACAAGGTGGAACTACCGTTCAACCTTCCCTGCGATTAATTGATGTGTGTTTATCGAGGTTGTATTTTTTCCCATACGATATGCCTGTGCGGAAATTCGGATCTATAAAACCGGTAGATGGAAGAATTGATTTCTCGTCATAACTTCTCGTAAAAACCTTACCGAATAAAACGTCTTTTTGCAAACATCGAGATATTCGTTTCAGGCGCGGATAATTGCAAAGACCGAAGTGGAAAACGCTGTAGACCGGCATTTTTCAAGTGGATTGAAAGAATTTTTTTCTGACGGCTTGAATTGTTGGGAGAAACGACGGATTAGATGTATCGAGTTACGAGGAGACTATGTTGAGAAATAATTTCTTTTACCTTGAAATACGTGTTTTTCCTAAAAAGGCCGGAAACTTTTCAAATGACCCTCGCATAATACGATAGATACAGTCTCGTCTTTGAACGGTTAATACGATCGCGTCACGGTTGGTTCTTCCGTGATTTATGGAAGGCTGGTAGAAATCGCGGTACGCGCCGCTATCTGTCCACGCGAGTATGAAGCGTCGACGAAGCAATTTGCGCGGCTGTATCTCCATACGCGCTCAGGTCGACCGTATTTATCGCTTGCAAGGCACACGCCGATGAAAGACGGGGAAGGCCGCGCGGAATTACATCACCTTTCTTTTTTTTTTCGCGAAATCGAAAACGATCGATTCGCCGATGTCGCGGCAATCGTATCGGGGTCAGAGACACGCGAGATTTTCGCGTATCCATCGCGTCGGACTCTGTTCCCGCGTTTCCGGGGAACGCGTTATCCGGGAGGCTCTTTCGGCCGCGCGTCGTTCGTCAATGCTCGACCGCGTATAATAAAAAATGTGAGCGCGCTATTATTTTTCCCATTAATCGGCATCGGACGATAAGACTTATGGTAATTAAAACCGGTTTTAAGACAATGCCCCGCCTGGCCCTATTCTATTTTAATCCGCGGCCGAGTGAATGGAAGGCCTCTCGCTCGCGCTCGCGCTCTCCGTTATAATATCATTATTTTAGGAACTGGCGAGCTTTCGTGCGGATTAATTTCGAGAGTAAATTAGTTCGTAACTTGGGCCGGTTCTTGCACGCGGCACGTCGCGTTTATTACGTGAAATTAAGCGTATCGCGGCGCATTGCCGTCTGACCGTGCCCCGCGGGCAAAAACGCTCCAGTCGTCGAAAAAGCGAAATCGTACGTTCTTATCGTCTCGCTGTGTGTACGTGTGTCGAGCGCGCAGGTTTTTCCGTTTACGAATGTTGCGCGGGTCGAACTTTCGCGAGTCACCTATTTCATCACGGTTGATTTGTCTCAATGTTACCTCCATCTCGAACATGCCGCGAAAAATTTAGTATTTCGGATCAACGGCTAATTCTCGTTACGATAGATCTTTCATCCGCTTGTCCGACGTCGCGGAGTCTCTCGTCGGTTTGCGAATGAGGACTTTGTCAGCGAAATATCGATTGGAATACCTGATCAACATTTCCTTTTGAGGGATACTCGTGTTCGTTGTTGTTATCGTCATTCTGTATCCGGGTTAATTGTTCCGCTAAATGGCTCTTCTCTGTGTTTCTCTCGTTTTCTATTTATGGTCCGAAGCTTTTAATGCTCGCGATGGCTAACACGTTTCTCTATGGCGTATCGACACCCGTGCCAAAATGCGCGAAATTAATCATCGACGCGCCGCGCCGTGACTCGAGGTCCATTCCAAATTGTAATCTCCCTATCAAAGATGCACGGAGAGAATATCTATATGGGAGCGAGCTTCCTCCTCTTCCCTCATCCTTCAGCTCCGAGCGAATCTCAAGGCGGCGGTGAGTCGATCGAGGCGCGATCGAGTGAAAGACGCGAGGTAGAAAATTAACCTGATTTTTAGCGAGGAACCTTAATGGACAGGGCGCACACCCGGCGTGAATAAATATTAAAGAGCCAATCAGCGCTTTCCGGGCGGTCATTATTATATTGATTGGTCGGCAGTGCAGCGGCGGCACCACCACCATCACCATCGCGGGACGCAGCAACAGCAACGCGCCGCAATGAGTTAATACGTGCAGAAGCTAATTTGCAATGCTATTACGGCGTATTATTGAATGCCCGGCAGCGCGGCATCGATATACGTATACCGAGCAGCCTGCATGGGTTTGCGACTAAGCAGCAGCTGAAAACATTGGTTTTTGCAATTATTGCCTCATAAATCTGGCGAGAACACCGGCCAATTATCTTGGCATTAGCGCGGTGGGTATACAGTCTCTGTGTCCGGGAATGATTCCAATTCCCCCCTCCCTCCTGCCCCTCTCTGGCCCCTTCCGCCCCTTCACCGCTGCGTTATTTCGCGAGTTTCCCGCAATAATAGCTCCGGACGCAATTACTTTGCCTTAATCGAAGATCCGCGCGCGGTTCTCCTTTTTTCCGTGGTCCATCCGCTCGTCGGGTGGTGCGAGGACGCGGCTTCGCAAATGAGCAAATCAAGTCCCGCGGGGTTCGTTAAAATTTGTTAAAGTTGCGTATACATCTACAGTTATATTCGATCGTAGCCGCGGTGCGTCTTCGAGATCCCACTCGTCGAGAGGGCAGGCTTGACTCGATAAGCGAACTGCTCGCGAGCGAACGTCGGGTCGCGGTATCGGCTTGAATTAAATTCGAACGAATGATCGATCGATCGATCGGCCTTTTACATTATTCAGGATCGGGTGAAATCCTTGGCAGTTTTAATTATCGGTTCGCTCCAGGACTTACAACGGTCCCGACATCTCGATGGTCACGATGCCGCTTTCTCGATCGTCTTATGTACTATATATGCGTCGGTTCGTCCGTGTTGCTTTAATTGACGCGAGGCTCGGACCGCCGCGTTAATAAATTATCCAGCTTTATCGCGTCGAAGCCTGCCCGAGGTCCAAAAACGAATTATCAGCCAACCCTCAGTCCCATTCGACGTTCGTTGAAATTAAGAGATTCGAAAGTAAGCGGCTCTTATCGAACTTTCCCATCGGGGGTATGAGGCTTATCGATCGATATTTATCTTACCTTTATTCCCACACGTTAACGGAGTTTATACAGATAGGCATTTCTTAATTGGATCCATCTTCAAAAATGTCGAGACTTCTCGTTCAACGCGTGGGAAATGATTTCTCTCCCTTTCTCTCTCTGCATTTCCATTTCATTTTATTTTCATTCTCGATGATAATAACATTTCATCAAGCCAAGGTGAGCGGCTCCTTCATGTTGAAACGCAACCAGTGGGCAATGGTGAATCAAACGTTGAAACGTTGAGTAGAGGAGGTACGGAGAGATGCGGGCAAACTAAATACTATATACATATCGTACATGCCGACGATATACGCTACTGGGATATCTGGGATAGGGAGCGGGAATTCGTCTTGTTTACTCAACTCGTTACGCCGTTATTTAACCTTGCCGTTGGTTATACCTCTTCTGCGCTCCGCGTATTGCACGCGACTCTATATGCACGTATTTGGATTCCGGAATAGGCATAAACGAGTGCTGCATTTATCCACCCATCTCTCCTTCGATCACGGACACGAGTCGGAGATATTACCGAATCGTTAATACATCTCCGATATCCAGAGGATATCCCGGCCGAATCAAACTCAATTTTCGGAATCTCATTCGGAAAACATAACCTACTTCGGACGGTATTTACGGGTTCCATTAGGAACCTGTCAGTCGGTGATCCCGTTGCGTGGTATCGTACCATTCGATACAGTCCGAACGGCACGAGAGTGTACCCGTCGGTGGGTCGCGGCTTACCGGATACCACCAGAACCTCTCGTACCGCGTAGACCGTGCGCGTGGTGGTGCGCGCGTGTTGAAACCGCGTTCTGTGCTTGCAACAGTCGAACCAATAGTTGTAAATTGTCTGGTCTCACGGCTTATCCGATGGAAGAATACGTAGTGCGAAATCTCGCTTCTTATGTAACTTGGATAAGGTTGCGTTTTCCCTTGGTATATCGATATGGTGTTTACCCATGTATACGTACTCGAAAGCCGAACGGGAATATACATCGAGTGTGTGATATTTCAAAAATCTTTTATCATCGGGAAATTATATTTTTGGATCAATTGAAATTGATTACGTAGATTGTACATTTTTCCCCGTCCGATGTAAAGTTTTGCTGTCATTGGAAACTGACTTATCAAAACAACAATGGATTTCGTTCCACAAATATTTACGGGACTCTGCAGAGTTTTCAGAGCCGTTCGCGTATACAAATTCGATTCGCTCCGAAATTTTTCAGTGACGATAAGAACGGGCAAGGGGCATCGAACGTTCCCCCGGAAAATCACGTAGGTAGAGAGAGAGAGTGTATCAATTTCTCCGGGTTGTCACGGGAGATCCTTTGCCAAATTGTTTCTGGATCGTCACGGTCGCTGTGGGCCACCACATCGGTCTTCTTTATTCAATTTCTCGGCTGAACCCGAGACCCCCCACTCCCCACAGAGACCCCGAAAACCCACCCGGAAAGCTCACTTGAGTGTGTCACGGGGTTAACTCGACGATGATTTATACCGCGCCCCGATAACGCCGGGCCAAAATAACGCTAGAAAACGCGCGCGGAAAATTGCGGGCTCGTAGCTTACGCGCGCACCCTTCGGTCTCGTCAGCCCGTCCACGTTTCACCCTTGGCTGGGATTCGTCTCGACCTTGTCGATGATCGACCGCAATCGACCCGCATGGCATTGTTGTATTTTTTTCTGGCACGTTCCTTCCGAATTTTTTTAGTCTGGTCGATGCTGTTAATTGCATCGGATCACCCCACCGCTGCATCCCTCCGTCTGTGTCTCATCCCCCTCCTGCTCGCGCGTCTCTTCAGCGTCGAACAATATTTTCCAATCAATGTTATTCGAGATTGCCACGAGTGTTTTGTGATCGAAGATTTAATGTATAAAAGCAAACAGAAACAAAAATAGAAATCATCCAGTGTCTATAAACGGGACTTTCGTAGTATTTTTCGGGTGGGCTTTCACCGCTACGCGATCCGAGTCGGAAAATAAGGATGGCTTGGTCATGAATCAGTACTGAGAGAGAAGAACTTATTTCTATATCGCGTTTCCTATAACCGATTTAATTTTGGTAGTCATGAATACCTACGTTATACCAAGTTCTGGTTATGCGCGTTTGAACGTCTATCCAGAACTTAAGAATGACTTGACAGAGCGTCTCGTAAGTTCAGGTAGTCATGCTTCGGTGGTGTTTAATTCTGGATTTCACAACTAAAATATCAAACTAATACAATAAAAGCGATTTTTTCTTCACCCTGAGAAGGTTTCGCTAGACAAGAATGTTCCCTTAGTCACACTGGGCCATTCAAACATTGTGAAGTGGTGACTCGTTCGCAAATCAGGGGTCTATGAGAAACACAAAATACAAAAATATCAAAAATTTGAGCTTGTGTGTGAACTTGGAATTCTCAACATCTGTTTCGGATTTTCACACAGTCTATAGAGTCATCGGGGGAAAGAGAGTAATAAATAAATTCCAGGATGTGACACAAACTATTAAAGATTCGAGTTTACCTGCAACGAAATTAACAAAACGCGTACTGAATACTCCAAATTTCTAAGCCGATTCAAGGCAACCAGTGTACTACGATCGTTTCAGTTTTGGTGAATAAAATGTTGTCAGCATAGACCGATTTTGTTATAAAAAACTGAAATGATACGTAGTGTATGAGTTTGAGGACACTCCATCATCTTATGCATCCAATTTATAGCTTCGATGACGTAGAGGCCACTTTTTTTACACAGGCAAAAGTATGGCCTGCAGTCCCGTTCGCGCCGTACCTTTCCCCATAACCCCCTATATAGTTTCGAGTCGTTATATCCCTCTATAGCTATTCGTATTTAAGTAAGCAAGACTTCCGTGACTTAAACATGACTAAAATGTCGAATCCATGACTAAGAGAACCTAATCATGACTTCTAGTACTAAATATGCCTTATTCACATGACTTAACCAGTTCTTATTTTTCGACTCGGGGATGCGCTCGATGCGATGTATTTATCCTACAGTCGCGTTATCGAGTCGATTCCGGGAAAAATCTCCCGACTCGATGCGCGGGAGGGGTCGGGCGTATCTATTTCAAAAAGGCGATTCGCTGGAAAGATTTAAAACAAAATCGACGCTTATTTGTTTCCGCGGTTCGGTGGCTCATCCCTCCGTGAAATAGATCCCCGCTTCTTCCGACTCTGTCCGATTGCGCGCGCGACGATGGTCTCTTTCCCCGTCTCCCTTTCTCCCTTTCTCCCCCTCCCCGTCCCATCAGCCCGTCACACCGAATGACACCGTGATACAGAAGGACTTCTATCGTTCCTAAGGCGATACGGTCCATAATACGATTCAAGTGTACCCGGTGTTCCGGGAGAAAGCTTCGGCTTCGCTTTTCAACGCCAACCCTTACGTTCAACGATTCGTCCCTTTCCTTCCGTCGTCTAATTAGTTTTATCTCCTCGCTTCGACACTCGTCTGCACCTTCTCGCGATACACGTTGAACGAATCGCGCGATCCGCGAGCGGGGACGACGTTCGAAGGCGAGAAGACTCGCTTTTTGAGCCACCCTCTAGAGTCCGAAGCCGGACGCTGACTTCGGTGGTGGGTAGATAGTAGTTAGTGTCGTCGTCCGCCTCTCTACGCCGAGAGACTCCACCCTGCACTCAGCGGATACGTAGGTATACCTATACGACACGTAGTGCATCCAATTCACCCTGCATGTGGCAAACGGCGGGTGCGTGTGTACGGCGTACCACGTGCGAGCGAGAGAAACGCAGATCAAGCCGCGGAGAAGGACAAATGTACCGGCCAATGCACAGGGAATGCCGGCACGCCTTCCCGGGTCCGATATCCCGTACGAGAGGGGGGAAAAAAAAAGAGGAGGAACTGCTTTATTTTAATGCGAACCATAAATATTTGAGAACAAAAGGTGTATCGTGAGAGGTGCGGAGAGTCTTTTGGTGGGATGGGAAAGCGAGAGGCGGCGCGCTTTTCCATCTTTGCAAGGTAACAGGCATGTCGGGAAACAATGGGATCGGAAATGAAAATTTGGCTGAATTATCTTCGAGCGTGTTTACCGGTCTCACGATCGGCAGATCGGTAGAAGCTCTCATTTCGTATCGTCGAATTTTTTACAATTCGGGCTCTCTCACAGACGTATTCGAAAACCCGCACGTTTCACAGAGGGGTGAGCCGGGGGCCAATTTATTTCCGACATCGGCTATCAGCTTTCCATTGGAACGAGAAAAAAGTGACGAGATTCGATTGGATGTAAAAAAAAAAAGAAGTTTGCCATCGACGGGGTGGAAATCTTATTTCGAATTTCATCTCGGGGAAATCGAGGGAACGTTGAACCTAGGCGTAACATAACTCGTCGTCCGTATACGATCGGTCGTATCGAATAATGCCGGCGACAAACATCTCTTTTATATTAATGTCGCGCATAAATATTACAAAATAAAATGTAAGAGGCGCGAAGGAGGCAGAGTCGGAAGGCCAGTGCCGAAGGGACCGGCCCTGTCGGGACGGCGGGAGCCGAGACGAGATGAAAGAGTCCTATATGTATACCGGTCCCCTATACGCAGCCCTCGTAAAGGTGGACATTAAATTTTTGAATCGATACCCCGCGGCTCTCGGATTAAAATGTTACGTCGCCGTCCGAGTTTCACGGCTGCAGCGTCGCGATGTATGACGCTGCTCGATTGGAGCCGAATTTCTGAGGAGGCGGCCTTTCCTTTCTCTGCCGGTTTATTTTTGCTTCAACATCGAACACACATCGTTTCGGATGCACGTAATTAAGAGTTTCTCTTTAATCGTATTCTTCCTCAACTCTCGAGCGAAATCGAGTTATTTTCGGCAACGAATTCGGTCAATTCGATATATTATGTAAATTTTGGTAAAGAAATTCGATCGGTCCAACCGGCAATCGGTGTCCTGCAAGTCGTTTCAACGACTCTGCGTTTAACGAGCCCTCGACAAAAATCGAAACGACAGGGCGACCACTGGAGCGAATGACCGTTTCGAGAAATAAAGTGGGAAAAACTCGAGCGCGCGACACTTGCGCGTAGCACGCGCTTCTGCGCGTTTTTTTTTTGTTTCACTCGCAGCTGTCGCGCAGTGAAAGAAGGTATGACGGCGGGATGTGCGATGACGTGTTATTTCAACGGAAACCCCCTGGCGAGGCAATATAAAATTAATAATATTTGATCCCATATAAAACGTCGAAAGTTAATTTCTTTCGGTACTAATACGGGGGAGTGCTGCATCCCCCGTAATGAGATTGCGTTGCAAGCAGGGGAAGGGTCGATGATACGGCGGGGTCGTTCGCAAGGCTTGCTAGCAGTAACGCATCGGGCTCGAATGTGTTTGAATGTTGCGCTCTTCTTAAATTTGCGTTCCACACGCGATGTTCGGCAATTTCTATAATACGATTATCCGTATTTTCAGGATGGAATTTTTGTCGTTTGTCGCGCCGGTGAAAGAGCATCGTTCGGACGCCTTTCCGGAGGAACGACTGTTACCTCACCTTTTTTTTTTTTAATAATCACGAAATATCAGACGCTAAGAACGTTGAGTTATTACGTCGAGATCTTCGGCTCGAATCTTCAGCGGCATGGGTGGGTTTTATTAAATTTGAGACAATTGGAAACATGACAGCTCCTTAATAAGCTTCGGGGGATGACGCCCGCCGCCACTGTCCACCCCCGCCCACCCCGTGCGCGAACAACCCGAAAGGCAATTATTTCCAGAGGGTCGGCGGTGCCGTTTCCAAAAACTGTGGTCGTTCTCACGAACTGGAGCAATCTCTCGAGTGAATTAAACAACATTATTTTCATTCTCGTTGAAAATCCATCCTCGTTTTGAAAATTCTTCATTCTGATGTTCCTCGACTGTATACTAAAAATGGACCGTTTATACCCCTCGGAATTTTGCTTGAAATCAAGATCTTCGAAATCGAGATATCGCTTTCGTCGAAATGACGGAGCCGTTAAAAAATAATTCTCCTCACGCGTTATCAGTTTCTTCGATGTCCGCAGTCCCGATCAAAAATGCCTACAACCAACGCGCAGGCTTCGTAAACACGCGCGTCGCGATCCAAGCGAGTTGGATGTACCGCCTACGGAGAGAAGACGGGGCCTCCGCGGGCGAGGTACAACGGAAAACGTCGATATTTATTGCCAAACATCGGGTGAATGTAAAATTCAGTTTTCAATCTAAATGCACTCGCATTGGCTTCGAAGCGGGATAGGGCGAAGAGGCGGGGAAGGGGAACCCCGCACGCGTCTTGAATAAAATGTTTATCGTGCATTAAAAGCGGACCGTCCTATTGGATCCTCGATCTTAAGGCGTCTCGTTCGATCCTGCCGGCTGATTTTACGCCCCAAACGCGAGGGGGGTCTCGCGGGAAATTGGATAATTCGGTGGTTCAGTTTCATAAGAAACGTTATTATGTATTAAGAATGATCCGTTTTAGATAAGGCGTCCTCCACCCGCGCATGATTTATGCCCCGGGGATGAGTTTCAAATAAAGGCTCCTCCGTGATGCATTGAGTCGCCCCTCTCCGCGAGCTAGAGAGAGAGAGAGAAACTCGCATATTACGCGCAGTAGTTCTTCATCCCTCTTCCGGCCCACCCTCCGTACCCGGCCACACCGTAGACAAAATAAAATCTCTTCAAACTTTCGACATTGTTTCCGCCCCGACGGAAACTTTAATTGGCCGAGAGGTATACGTACGTCGCTACGCGCTTCGATTCCGTGTTTCGAATCGCGGAACGCTCGGCGAATCTCGACGCTCGGCGCGAGAGACGGCTATTTCTTTTTCCGTATTGTTCACGGCGCCTGCGGGATTCCTTCGCGGTGAGGTCGAAGCCCGCGCCTGATCTGGCGAGAGGCAACGCCGGGAGGGGGTTGGTTGGTTGGCTCTGGATGGTTGAAAATATTTTAGAAAGGTAGAGGAGCGGGCTCTTAACACGGATAATGTTTCAATGTCTCTGTTTCTCTCTCATTGAGAAGAAATCCAATCTGGATAAGCCACCCTTGCTTCAATTTTTTTCGCTTCCCCGCGTCTCTCTCTCTCTCTCTCTCTCTCTCTCTTCCAGTACTGCTTCTGCGTTCTCTCGCCCTCTCTTCTCTCTCTCTCTATCTCTCTCTCTCTCTCTCTCTCTCCTTCGAAATAAAATCCTCGTTGAACAACACGCGAATATAATTACTTTTTGTTGTTCCCCGTACAGAAGCGCGGCGCCGGTGGCTCGGTCGACTGCGGACTGCCACTTGCGTCTTGCGGTTTGAATTTAATTAAATATTTTCGCGGCTGAATGTGCGGCTGCCAGGCTCGCGCGGCTCCTTCCTTTTTTTCTCCTCTCGCGGACATAAGGCAATTTACTTTTTTAATTTGTGTAATGAATTAAGCGCCTGCCTTGCCTACACCCCTACGATTCTCCGCCACGCTTCCCCTCTCCCTATACTCTCTGCTACTTTGAGCGCGAGTTCCTCGTGTACTGGAAATTGGAGAGAATAGGAGAAAATATCGTTTTCCCTCGCAACACACGATCACGCGACGGTATATATACATATGCGCGCGCGCGTTATCGCCACGGATCTTTCGCACTTGCGAAGCACCGTCGCGTGACGCCGCGTCAGGCGCTGCGCGGGCACTGCATTTGCACAATTAAATAAATGAAATCACTTCGTAGGTTATTAAAGCATCGCGGCTTTCGTCGTGCGCGGCGAGGAGGGGTCGTCGACGCGCGCGCTGTACGGGGGATGTTCGCGCGGGTGTGCGCGTCGCACACACGCCGCGGCTTCCGTACGGCTCGACCATCAACCAATTCCGAAGCTAAAGCCGTCATCCAGCACGGTGTGTTCCCTGGTGCGCGGCCAAGCCAGGGTACTCAATTACATTACACTAATGTTATTAGTGCTGTGGCTAGATGGTTGTTTTTACCACGCGTGTCATCCCGGTTGGACGAACGCTCGGCGTCGACCCTACTCGTCGCGCGGACGCGCACGATCCGCGCCGAAATATACGGGGTGGTCGATGGTAACCGATCGAATCGTTTTTGCCGTATCGCTCGGTTGATGGAAAAGTGACACATCTCGAAATTATCAATTACTCACAAACGCCACACTTTTCTGTATAAGATCATTGCAAATACTGTTAGTGAACAAACGACACTTCTGCCCTCTACCGGCAAGCGGGCAAACCTACAACTGTGTCGTTTTCCCACATACATATTTATTCTAGCGTCGGAGGCTGATTTTCACCAATTATGTCTAAAATGCTAATTTTCGAGTTGTGTCGCTTTGCTATCAACGGAGCGATATATCGAGGAGTCGACTCAACGATAAACCCACGTTGATAAAAACTAATGCAGTCTCTAGGTGCAGACTTTGTAGAATATTTTTACGAATATCGCGCGTCGAGTAAACTGATGACGCTTATTTTTTTCGACGCTTCCCTCTTTAAAGTGAATCATAATCAATTCGCTTCTTACGCCATCGTAACAGTTTTCGCATCTGCGACGAATGTAAGTCGCGCGATGGAAGTAAAGCAACATTTCCATCCGGTGTCACTCGGTATTCTCCTTTCCGGTGAAGCGGAGCTCTCACAGACGCGGAGACCTGCGTCAACCTGGTAATCCGGCTAGGAAGCCACGCAGCCCCGGCCTCGGTGCATTAGCAGATTTAACAACTCTGTTTTTATCCCCGCGACTCCATTATTTTTATTTCACGGAGAAACTTTTCAGCTCCGCAGTGCGTGGTGCATTAGTATTGACATTAATTTATCTACCGCGAGCTCTCTCCATTTGAACCTTCCATCTAACCCGGCTCTGGATTTGTCTCCTTTAATTTGCGTTCGACGCTTTATTTGACTCGTCGAGAAACAATTCTCCGAGTCAAAGAAATGCTTATTTCCCCGTTCAATATTTATCCGGTGCCCGCAATATATATCGGTGTAAACCATTGACTACAACTGCCCCTAACGAGCAGGCGATCGATCTTACCATGCTGTACCTACTCGGCGGATGCACACCGCACAGCCGCATCATGTCGCAGTCATCGCGCGGTTGCATAAACGAACGAACGGCGGAGAGTTTAGGCGAGAGGGGCGAGAAAGGTGCGGGATTGAACGAAATTTTAATGAGAGACCGATGTAGAGACGTCAACCCTCGTTTCCAGTCGCGATACTCGCGTGGAGCGGCGATAAAAAAGAAGCGTGAGATTCTTAAATTTGGCCACTCTCTCCTCGTCATCCCTCGCCTCCCTCCTCTTCTCCTCCCTCCCCGCGATTAGGCGTACTTCTTTGCATCGCGCTGACCGGATCAACGACGCGCGCGCGTAACTCGACTTGTATTCTCGGGATCCCTCGCTCCCTCTCTCGGATCCTCTCCACCGTACGCGTCATCAGCCTCCGGGAGGGATAGAAACTTATTCCGGTCAAACGAGCTGCCTCTTCATTTGACCGACCGAGTTGCGGCAATTATGAGGATCTATCGCTGGGTCCCTTTAATCCGAGCCGTTCGTATCATAACGAAAAGAGGTCCAAAAAAACCGAGTCGAAGTCGACGAGGAGGAACAAAAAAAAAAGCTCGGATTCCGGTTAGATAAACACGCGGTATTCCCACGAGACTCTGGCCGCCGGCCATTCCTCCTCTTCCCCCCTCGCGCCCTTTTCCGACCTAACCTACCCCCCCCCCTCCCCACGCCCCGGCCCGCTCCCCTTCGCCTTTCCGCCGTACACATGTCGCCAATTTTATGCAATTTTTTGCACTCTCCGACGCCGGATGTCCTTCATTACGACCCGTAAACCTTGGCGTATTACTACGTTTACTTTGATGTCGGCCAGACCGTCGGAGGAGGCCTGGACCTTTTCGGATTATAATCACGGAGACCGGTTAAAACATCTGGCCGGGTCTCTTGGTAAAAATTTACGTACACTCCCCGGCTCTGACCGTCTATCCCGAACCCTTTCGGGCCACGGCTCGTCTCGGAGATTCGCGGACCATCTGGCCGGTCTCGGTTGGCTCTCCTCCTCCTCCTCCTCCTTCTCCTTCTCCTCCCTCTTCGTTCCGCCGCGCTCTCGCGCGCATCTACCGAGTTTATAAGCCGCTCGCGGGTACGTCCCTTCTCACCTCGAGTGTATAAAAAAAAGTCGATTCCCTCTCTCTCCCCCCCGGCCAAACTATAGACGGCGTTACGCGCGCCGTCGCCGCTGATCTGGATTCCGAGGGAGGGTTAGTATAGTCGGAGAGAGAGGAGGACACCGTAGGAATGCCGCGCCGACTCGAAAGAGAGAGCGAGAGAGCCGAAGGCTGACAGAAGCCATGCGCCGCTCCGAAGGGAGGAATCCATCTGCTAAGTGCGGATAAAATTACCCCTCGTGCGCGATGCCTTTTCCACCCCCCACCCCGCCCCCCTCTCTCTCTCTTTCTCTGCCGACCTGGCGCGCTAGTCCGTCCATCCCTCGCTCTACCGGGTAAATAACTTAGACATCCACTAGTCGCCGTTTTGACAGAGGCGCTCATTCCAAAGGGGGGAAGAGGGTCAGCGAGGTCATCAAGAGCGGCGTACTCGTTCCACCGTACCGACGTGAAGACGAATCGGTCCTTTCTTCATTTCCGCCCGTTTTGGACTCATCAGTTTTGCAGGGAAACCGGGTTATTTTTTTTTGCTTTAACAATCGTTCTTTTTCCTAATAGAATTTTCGAGACTTTTATTCAAATTCGTCTTTAGTATCGAACGAGGAACGAGAAAAATACAGCATGTCCAAGCGCAAGTAGATCCATATAAATACATATATCTGGTCGCGATTTTAATTTCGTCCATAGGGTCTCGAATCTGAGCGCGCGGAGCGGGCCCGAAGATCCGGACC
Organism: Xiphydria camelus; assembly: GCA_963678675.1. Taxonomy (NCBI): domain Eukaryota; kingdom Metazoa; phylum Arthropoda; class Insecta; order Hymenoptera; family Xiphydriidae; genus Xiphydria; species Xiphydria camelus. The sequence goes on from OY783198.1 coordinate 23,429,132, forward strand.
ACGATCTGCATTCGTAGCGAATCTACGCTCCGCGCGCGAGGTATATTATCGCGCGTGTGTTGGCCAGATATATACGTATATATCGTAAAAGGGATCCAGGAAAAGAGAATCCGTTGTCCGTTGCCTGGGCGCCGCCGTGGAGGTATTGAGTTCTGTATCATGGCGGCTATAATACATTTTTTATCTGATTGAGGGGATCTTCTTTATGGGGGGTGTTCCGTATACCCGTACGTACGTGTATACGTATATATATGCGACACGTATAGTATACACGCCTCGGGTACCGTCCCGCCCTACAGCCACTTTCATTTCACAGGAGCCCTCCGTATACCCTCTCCGGTTCCTATAGAGCTCGTATGGGTGTGTATTTCGCTGGCCTCGTGTCGATGTCTCCGCACGCATTCGCGTACCTGCGCGTCCGCACATACGTGGGAAACACGTGTCGCCCGGCTGGCAAGTGCCAGGATCCGTATAGATACGCGACCGTACGATTATATTTTGCTCGTATACCGCGTGGTGTATAACCAATTCCTGTACGACTATCGAGGCGATGCCGGCCTCGCGATGAGAGAGACTCAATTGGGATTGATTGCGCGATATTCGTTATATACTGTTCTCGATTTTTCGTATATCGTAAATTGGGTCCACTTCGATATAACTCGCGGAAGAAAAGCGCAATCTATATATATATATATACGCGCCTATACGCGCCTATATATCGCGCTCTTGTATATAAGTACTGCCAGGAGGAATACAAAGAAATATATGTACCTATTATATACACGTATTGATATTCGGGGAATATTTATTTCGGGTATAGGAAAGTTTTTTATATTCCTCTCTCGGCAGTACTTGTATACAGGAGCGAAAGAAGATTTTGGAGAGGTCAGAAAATTGTGCCTTCTCAGATTTCGTTGGGCACCGTTCGACTTCGCGCGGAAGACGTATGGTAATCGTACGACGGGTTGGTATATTTAGGGAAGAAAAAAAAGAGGATGAAAAACAGTCGTAGGTACCAACGGTACACACATACACTTATATAGAAACGGTGGACCAGCGGTCTTGGCTCAGGGGTAGAGCGGCAGGGGTCGCTGGTAGGGAGGTTTGGGGGGGGGGGGCGGCCGGGGATTGAAAAGCAATTTCCCCGTCAGCCCCTTCCCACCGCCCCCCGCGGGGCGCGGGGCGCGGGGAGAGCTTTATATTAATGATCCAGATATATTATCGGACGTGACCGAAATTGCTGTCAAAAAACTCGGATATTGGATCGAAGAAGATTGCGAGATGCCCGTTCGCCCCGCGCTCGCCCCTCTTGCCGCTTTCGCCGTCCCTCTTTCTCTTCCGCTCTTTATTTATATGTATCTATCCGGCACGAGAGAGACATTCGATCGGAATGTGATTTTAAGGGAAATAATTATTCGCGGCCTTTGCGTGGTGCGAGTCGAGAACTTCTCTTCCGCTCTCCCTCTTTCTCTCTCTCTCTCTCTTCCCTCGGTGAAACGAAGCTGGGAGATAGAGGAGGAGGAGGAAGTGCCGTTGACCCCTCTCGGCTCTGACCCTGAGTCAGTAATTTCCACGGTTGAAACGTGTCCCGGTAATTAGCGCCAAACTGGTCTAGCTGTAACAATCGCCTAATTTTTATCTCGGGCTTCGTGTATATGCGGGCTCGCTAAGTAGTCAGGCCTGTTCTATTTTTTCGTTCCGCACGTGCCCCAACCGCGGTTCTCCGTCGCGCGTACGTTTATGCAGGTCCTGTACGATTGCGATAAGCGCGATATATAAGCACATGTAGACACGTATACAGGGTGTCACGCAATCGAGGGTTTTCCTCGCGTGGAAATATTTGTCGTCGACGAACGAGGCTAATCGTATTTCGTCGCTATTTTTCTAGGCGCGAGTCGAGCAACCGAACGTCGCGCGCGGAAGCAATCGCGAAGCAAAAGTTTCCCGAGCCAATCGCTCTCTCGCGCAGCGCTGCAACCGTGGTACCCGTAACTACGTAGTCGCATTGTGTACATATCGTTCTCTTCCTTCTGCTTGCAGGCTATGTCCTCCCGACTGCTGCACGGTCTTTGAGAGCCAGCGCAGCATCAGCAGCGGCAGCGAGAAAATCGCCGAGCGCGCAGTAAGTCGATCGGTGAGAACCGTCCTATTTCAAATCCGATCGGAGTTACGAATTTCGGGGATTGCCGGGGGCTCCTTCGGGGTGCGGAGAGGCAGGGGTCCGAGGATCCGAAGTGGGATTAGTCCCTGCGAAAAGCCGGTTAATATTTTCATCATTTCAAATGCCGCGCGCGCGTGCGCTTCTACGCCGGGCCGCCCCCATAGTTGTACCGGTCGAGTCTCAAAGACCAATTTCCGCTGGCCTCTATTTACATAGTTAGGTATACCGAGCGGATAACACGGCGGAGTTGATGAGGGGTCCGCGAGAGGACGGTGAGGAGGGAGAAGCTACTACATGCCACGAGAGGGTACGCTGGAGGGGAGTGCCGCGGGTTGGCGGTGTAACTAAATTTCCATATCTCGGTAATTGTAATGCACATTCATTACTCGCCGACGGATGGAATTAACATTCAGCCGCGCTCTACCCTGTATTTGTATTTATACTTTCTAATTTAAACTGGAGTCGAAGAGCCGCGCGCGCTCTGCCCTCCGACCGCGATGTAAGTCGCGAGTCGGTGGTGGCTCCGAACGAGGGTCGAAAGGTTGAAATAATAAATTGGAGTGTGCGCGTCGCCTTTAATTGCCCCCCCCCCCCCCCCGCGCACAAGCTACTTCGACGCGCGGAGTACCGGCTAATTCTTCCGCTGACCCGCCATCGAGTGGCTTTTGACCCCGTTCGATTTGACTGTCGCGCGGTGCACGAGGGTCGGAGAGGGTATTATTCCCTTCGGTGGAGTCGATATAGGCGCTCGACTGCGCTCCGCAGCCTACTCCCCGATCCGTGCGCGCGTTGCTATGCGCCGAACGCGTGCGGCGCTATCGCAACGATCGTCACACTCCTTCGATATTTTTCTCTCCGAACTGGTTCGACTCGCGCGGTGCGTCCCGGCAAGCGCGCGATCTCGCTCGAAGCCGACGCCTACAATGAGCGACTACAGGTGGCGGCAGTCAAGGTTTCGGTCCCCGGTAAATTACGAGTGGCGGCGTCGTCGTCGATACGTCTTCATTCCGCGAACGCTGGAAGCGCACACAACAGGCGAGTCTCCTCGCGCAGCGCCGGCTTTCGCACGGAGACCGCGACGACCCGTTTTCTCGGGTCGAAGCATCGTGCCGGCGTCGTCGGAATCGCGCTAACTCATCGTAAACGAAGGCGGCTCTCGTGGTGTGCCAACTACATACTTGATCAGTACGTTCAACCCTCGAGCTCTCCTGATTGCGTTGAATACGGCCCACACTATGCCGACGCTGATTGACACTTGTTCCTGTCTGGGTAAGACAGTGGTGTAGGCGTCGGCCCGTTCGCCCCGGCACTTTCGCTCCCGTCGTAAGACCGAAACGCGATTATCAGGTTCGAATGCGGGGTCGACGGTGAATTACGCTCAACGAGCTGGGCTCTCACCCACGACTGGCGACTGTTTATCTTTCCCGCGCCTTCTTATCAGCGATGTCTCGGGCCACTCGCGGCGAAGATCCGCGATAGCTTCTCTCAACGATCGAACATATCACCCCGAGTCGTACGACCTCGGGGTATCGGACGGTTTCCGCTCGTAATAAAGAAGAGGAAACCTCGTCGAGAGTACCTTCCACACTCGCGAAGTATGCAAATCGCTTCCGCACTAAAGGTCTGCGTTTATAATTAATGGCTCATCGTATCGGTTTAAATCAACAACCGATAACGAGCCATTAATACACGTACGGTCTGTGCAATTAAGGGAATACCGCGCTATAGAAGCCGTCTCGACGCGACCGATGATCTATCGACGCTTCTGCCGCTCGGTACCAGCGACCGAACGAGTTACGTCAGTCGTTTGTATCGTTGACGTTATATGGACGAGCCACCTGCCGGCTTTTACGCGACGGAGTGTCGCGAGGCGCGTCGAAGTATTTTCTTGGAAGTGTCTCTCCGCGCGGATATGAGGTTTTTTTTTTCTAACGTCGCGAGCGTTTCCACAAATTTCTTTTTCTTTTTTTCGATCGATTCGTACGGTCGATTATTTCGAAAAACTGTCTTCATAGCGAGGAAACGAATTCATTCGAATTCCAGGTAAACGTATATCGAACCGCTTAAAAGTTCAACGTCAGCGTTGAAATCCTCCTTCGGTAAATTTAGTTTGTTTCAGCGTCTCGGATTTAGGCGCGCAATTTCTCGACGTATCGCGAATCTCAATCTCGTTCGATCTCGTACGGTCGGTCCTTATCTATATTTTCTCCGCGATGATTGATAAAAAAAATATACGAAGACTCGTTCCGTTGAGCGATCCATTAACGGTCGTTAAGAACACTTAGCGCGATTGAATTTTTTGTCACAGTTTCGAGGAAGAGATCTCGCCGAACGAGAATATATACCTACTTTTGTACAGATTTTAGTTTCAAATGTCAGTCGAATTACGTAGCTCTCGCTATCGCAGTCAGGTCGATCATGGCGAGTAGTAGTCGCCCGCATACGTACTCCGGCTTCGTGAAAAAAACGTCTAAATAACGAGTTTCGAAACCCTCATCTCGGTTCGTCCCCGCGCGGTGGAGTATCCTTTACGTTCGAGGGGGAGCTGTATCGTCCGTTCTGGCAACACGCAACCCCTTCGACGTACGGGTACGCACGGTGCAGGGTGCTCGAGTTCCTCGATACGGGGTTACCACGCGCGGTGCTCGTTGCGTCGTCGGGAATCGAACACGGCACCACGCCGGAGCGTGAGCCGCCGCTACAGCGAGGAATCGAGGGGTCGGGGGTTGAAGTCGCGGCGGAGGAGCGAAGGAGTGGGGGCGGGCGCGAGGAAGGTGGTCGGGTAAGGGGGAAGAGGGGGCTGTACTTAGTTAGCGGACAATGCGGCCTCTAATGAACAGCCAGGGGCGCCCGCCAGAGACCAGCTACTGGAGCACGCCATCTAGACTGACTGTGAGACGCACGACGGATTACGTTACATTACGTCGCGTCGCACGGAGTCGCGCCGCGAGCCGCCTCGCCGAGAGATATTCATCGTGGCGCATCTACTTTAAGTGAAAAACGCTCCGCGAGGCGCTATTATTCCCTCTCATTGCCCCTCCGCCGGCGCAAAGACGTTCGCTTTCGTTCCCGCCGACCGCGCGCCTGGTGGGTATAGGCTTTGCGTTCGGAGGTCCGTTGTGTAACGAGCTATCGCATCGCGCGACCGTCGCGACGACCTTCCTACAGGCCGGGGTGGCGACATTTATCTCTTCGTGGACTTTTTCGACGCGAGGACCGTGCGGGCAACGCCAGCCGAGGATGAAGCAGGGTGTGGAGTGGCCGTGGAGAGTGCGAAGCGAGCTACGGAAGAAGGTAAAATAAATAGAGATTACGTTAGTCTCGCGAACTTGAGCGGAGGTACGCCCGCGAAAATAAACCGGGAAGACATTGAGAGTTTACGAGCGGCCGAACGCCAGCCTCGCGTTAGCGTTTGCTCGAGAATCGACGATCCGCCGTGCCGCGCCTGAAACGTGCGGTAGTACGATCGGGACCACCTGTATAGGTACGAGTTCCCGCGGGACGCCGTCAGCGGCGTTAGCGGTTACCGTCGCGCCGCCGCCCGCACTCCCCACTTTCACCGCGCCGTTGAGATGTCGCCGTCGCGGTTGCGCGTCGATTGAGCACCACTGGCAGCTGCGGCGGTTGTAATTGGATTCAATTGTCCCGCGTTAAATCAGTGACTGCACACTCTCCTGGCAGTTCTCTACTGTGTGTCCATCCATCCGCTACTCCTGCGACACGGGTTCATTCGAATGGCAAAGTCGTGACTCGGAAAATTAACGATTTTTACGCCACTGATTGCGTGGGATCTTCACCTCCCCCCATCCCCCCTCTCTCTCTTACCCTCTTCAGGAAACTGGAGATTGGCGACGAGGAATCGTTTCTCCCGAGAAAACTATCTCGTCGTACTCTCTCGTTCTCGATCGAGTCATTTCACGCGATCGGATTAACATGCCGTCGTCGACGGGGTGATGTTCTTTCGACGGCAAATTTGACAGAATTCAAATGTCCTTCTCAGGGGGGAAAGGAAAACATTGAAAGGATTCGTTAAGAAATCTGCTGAAGGGGAGAACATTTCTGACGAAAGAGATCACATTCTCGCGACGATTAATCGACCGACGAAATTCCGGAGGTCTCGATAAATTTAGAGCGTCCTCCGCGTGTCGCTCTAAACTCTGAATGAATTCGTATATCTCCAGGATACATCGAATTACGAAACCGGAATGAATCATCGCGTTCGGAGTATCATGCCTATTCGTCGGTGCATCTTTTCTTGCGCGGGACACGAAAATAGTATGGGAGCTCCGCACGCTCGTTCGGGATAGTTATATCGCATCCCGGACGTCAGAAAGCTTAATGCCGTTTTTACGATAATAAATCTACGGAGCCTGGATCATAACCGTTTCCCAGGAGCGTCTAATGCAATCGTAAATTCATCAGTCTAATGTGGCACGTTAATGAAGCCCATCGCTTCGTGTATTATTATTCCCTCCGTGAGATCCGAAGCTGCTCTCACACCGGAAGGGGAAGCCCGAGACTTTCATCAACACACAATACCGCCGTAAAATTCGACGACCTCTCCGGTACGGTCACTGAGATTCGCCAGAAATGACTTCTCCTCGCAGTGCCCTCGAACTATCACAGGAAGGAGAAAAATGTTCGTCAACGTTCGTCGAGCCTTCCTCTGTGAACGGAGCTTTATATCCCGCAAGCGGCGTAACCCGTGCGCCGGTCATAATCGGCCATAAAAAGAAAATTTGAGCCGCCTGCTTCGGATTGGGAGGAGGGGAGGCCATGTGGCAAATTTCACTTTGTACTTTACAATATCCTCGTTGACTAAAAAGATAGGTAGGATCGGTAATGCGTTTCGGTTTCGTCCCCCCGCGCGTGTCCTCGACTCCCTCTCCACGGTGGGACGACCGCGCTCGCGGGATGACGGAAAGTGGGGCCGCTGCTGGGTGAAGAGGGAGAGCGCGCGCGGCACGGCTGTTCGTAAATACTCGCCACTCTCCCGTATTGGTAATATTGTAAGCGGTAATTTTACTAATGGCATTGCCGCGTTCTCTGTTTTCTATCCCGCTTATGTGGAGCCCGCGCGTTGTACGAAAGTGTATCCGCGTGTACGAGTGTGCGAGGGGTGGCTCGCTCGTACGCGGCGGAGGTGTCGAACCCGCCACCCGTCGCAATTCCTTCGAGAAGAACGTTACGCGCGACTCTATACGTACATACATACGTATACTCGCGGTTATCGTCGACGTTTCGCAAACGCGCGGGAATGTCGCTCCTGGAAGGAGGCCGCGCGATCGATCGTATCGTCGCGATTCCAGGCCTCCGTGCCGCGCGAGATCCTGCTGCGGAGGCGGGAGGATCTCCGGGCGAGGAATGTGTGCGCGTACCGTGTGCCGCGCGCAGGTGAGACGGTTGCGATTTTCGTACCGTGTGTTTATACCACGTGTATGGATACGATCGACCTACCTTATTCTTTGCGATCAGTATAGGTATAGGAAGGTTTCTTATTCGTAAGGAAGAGACAATTTCTATGGGGAGCTTCGTTTATAGCAATCATGCGTAAAAGAAAAAATAACGCAAGAAGAAATGAATTATACCGAATAAAATAATAACGAAGATGAACAATTAATGAGAAGACATTTTTCGTTTCCTTCGCGCGGTTTCGAGCAAAGAAAGAGATGAAAGAAGAAAAGATAAATAAGAGAGAAAGGGAGAAAGGAAGATACCGTGTACACACGACCGAATCTTACACCCGTTTACCTCATCCGTACAAAGGAGAAGAGTTCGGTCCGCGGTGAGAACTTTAATGAAAATAGTTGGTACCTACGCATTGTTATCAGCAGTTGAAGTCGCGGTCGCGAAGGCTTTCCTTTAACGAAGATTCTAATTATCGCCATCACTCGGTATATCCGGTGATACGCGCTCGCGATGAACTTCTTCCCGTTTTTTTCTCCGAGGAAATAATCTCATTTTCTCGGCAGATGGCGCACGTATCTTCGGATCGTGACGTTAAGTACCTAAATATGTCTTTTTTCGGCTGCTTGTCCAAGGAATCAGTGAAAAAAGTATTGGCTCTCTTCGTCGACAGCGTGTCCCGAGACGTCGAGCTTTCGGGTAGAAGGACGTATGTCGAGAGATTCGTCCTTTTATATGCCGAGGATTTGTACGCATCCATCGTATATTAGATTATGTTGATTCAGATAATCGGAAGATGCAGCCTGATACTTAATTTCAATTCGCTGCTCTGATCCACTCTACGTGGGTAATGGCAGAAATCATTTTTCCCCGATGATTTCCAAAAGCAGGCTATTTCTCTCGGACGTTCCGACGCGACATACGCCTCTCCGATTCGAAGGAACACCGGCAGGCTGTTATCTTTCCTGGCTCGAGAATTATCTGTTTATTTACCATTACTTAAAAAAAATGGTCCAACGCATGAGCCTGAGTTTACAGTGTCCTGAATTTATGGCTATTTGTACAAGATAGACGTAACTCAAGAGGAGGCCGGCCGCCGGCAGCATGTGCGTTCTAATCATTTAAATAAATACATATTTTCCCGGCCGTTTCGAGGGAGGTCGAGCCGTAGGGGAGGGGGAGTCGTTCCTTTTTTCCTCTTCCAAGTGCACGCCGCGAGCGGCGCCTCTCCTCGGGTTCCACGAAAGTAACGCCCGAGAACTCAATTAAGCGTGCCTCCGACGTTGAACGAATCGTCTCATCGGACGCTTTTAACACTTCGCCGCGTTCCACGGCAACTCCTGCAGGCATTTGACCCTTCGCCGAGTTCGGCAGAGGGTACCGCGTCCTGGCGAGAGAGTGTCGATCTCATTAACTTCGAACCGTGTACCAAATTGTCGAAAAAAAAGTATTTGCACTCCCATTCACCGCGATGACGTTCCGCTGGATCGTAACGAGGCACTCTCGGTACTCCGCGCGAGCTGGAAGGTCGCGCGTGAGAACCACTGCCCGGGAGAGTGCTCACTTACGTGTTGCTTTAAGCGACCGCGCGGATGTGTGCTTCGCGCTCATGGCGCCTGCGCGTATGCGCGCGGCCTGGCGCAGGCCACTTGTATTAAATGCAGCCCTCGTTAAAAAAATTCTCGAAAGCAAAACCCTCCTGGCGTGGTGCAAGACCGCAGACCCAACTCACCCCCGGTATCTTGCGATGTCTCGCGCGATGTCTCACGCGGGACAATGCGGGGGAAAGGAACTATTATACTCGGCGACCCTTTTTCGCGCGTGTGTTTTCCGCAGAATCGTACGGGTATAAAGTTGGCGCGAAGGAAACGCGTTCGAATTCCGGCGATCTTCTCCCATCTCGGTATTTGTTCGTTAAAACTCTGGTTCGAACTTAATTGGCGCGAATTTCTGCAGGAAATCTTTCGACGAACAAAACGGATCGCCTTCCGCTAAAATCGGATCAACCGTACACGGTTCGCTATACCCACGTAGAGCGCGCGCGTTATTCGAGACCGTCGTACGTCGAGAGAAACGCGAGATCGAATAACAGCCACCTCGAGCGGTTAGAGGATCTGGGCTTATACCCACCTTTTCCTCCTCCTCCCCCTCGTTCGTCACCAACTCGCACGCTCTCCCGGCTTCCGTATCCAAAACGTACGCATTTATCGAGCCGGGCTTCGAGCCAGCCGACACGACGGGGCGGCCTGTAGCCGGCGAACGAGAGCAGGTAAGCAATGAACTTAATCTTCCCACTTGTGACGTACCGGCTGGCTGTTGGTTACGTTAAGAGAGAGCACGGTTATAATGAGCCCCCATTAAAACGCGACTTCTGGAATGTGTCTCCGGCAGCTGGGCTATGATGGATTATTTTTGATCTCGGACAACAGTTTATTCAAAGTAACGAGACGGGCGAGGTCCGGGCTCCGGATAACGGGCCCGGACGACCCGCCGATTCCGTCGGCCCTTTCGCCCTTCGTTTCTCGCCCACCCCGCGGCGCCGCCTTACCCTCTGCGCGGCGATCATTGAAATTCGGATTAAATTATGCCCATATTTCTCTCCGAGACGAGACGCGTCTGCCGTTAATTAAGAGTCTTCGATCCGAGCCTCCGCTGGGACGCGGATGATTCGCCCTTCGATAACGATCGACGACGGTTCGAATGGTTCGGCAAAAAGTCGGGAGACGAACCGAAGCGCGAGTTATGGAGATTGCCCCGTTTTGACCTTGAGTTGGAACTCGGAATACACCAATTTCGGTGAAAAATTCAATCTTCATCGTACGAGGCGAGGCGCGCCTTCCATCGATCGAGGCACTCTTGATCACACGTCGGTAATTAAGAGCTCCATGCTCGCGTTTCCAAAACATAATGACTCGTCCGTCGATTGACTCAAGGGCTTATCTGGCTCGGTGATGGTATGTGTGTCGACGACGCGTATACCTTTTTAAGGCGCCTCACGTGATTCTTCGTCTCCCACTGCACGTGACCGATAAGACGTGGTTAAGTTTGTGTCGGCTTCGCCGCGCGGGTTCTCATTCGGAGTTTAACGCCTTGTCGTAGGTCGCGTCGATCTGCCCCCTTCGTGTCGTCCTCGCGATTTTACCGCAAGCGGATCGCCGAGTCCTCGGTGCCGTTTAACCCTTCGTTCCTCACGTGGGTTTTTGAAACATAAAAGCCCACCTGTGGGGTGTTACCCCACACCCCAGTTAAAATTTAACGTTTTCTTAGTGAAAAATTGAAATTTTTTAATACTTTATTTTTATTTTAAAGCTTGAAATATTGCCTAATGATCTCAATATTTTTGAGAAATAAATTTCGTAATTTTCCAATTGAAAACAAAACTCGAAGTCCTCGGTACGTGAGGTCTCGGTTTTCAGACGCTCAGTTCTCCCTGCCGATTTTTATTGAGAAATAGTACAAACAATAGACTGAGGATAGTTATCATACTCTCGTTTTATTAACGAAGGACAAATTGACAAATTGGAACAAGTTTTATAGAGGTATATTAAATATTAAATTAATTACAGATTGTTAAAAATATCTTTTTAACTCTTTGCAGCGTTCTGTCGGATAAACAAATCGGTTTTGTCTTGCGCTTTTTTGGTGCCAAATTCTTTAATGAAATGTTCCCGAAAGGTACTGAAAGTGTCAACCTCGAGACAAAGAAAACTCTAAGCGTGGCATGCAAAAAAAGGAGGCTGGGGTGTAGCCCACACCCCACGTGAGCAACGAAGGGTTAAAGGCACGGGATATAGGATGCGCGATTTTTCCCCGCCTTTTTCCAGCGTAACAACGACGACGCGAGGACGAAGCGCGCGACGGGAATCTCCATAATTCCGGCTTACGGAAAATGACAGCTTTTAACGCTGATGTACAGTTTATACCGGGTGTATTATTTTAAGTGGCGCGGCCTGTATAATTCAAGAGTCGCGGGAACGGAGAGAAGAAAGGTCGCCGCGGTAATGGCATCGTCGTGTCGCAAGCTGCAAGCTTCAGTGGCGCTCAACTCGCTCGCTTTCGCGCGGCCGTCCGCGCGATGAAAGCGGGTCGGCCCTTGATCATCTCCTTCGCTTTTCCTCCGTTCTTCATCATCCCCGCGAAACTCGTCTCGCGAGAAGTTTTCCACGGGAATTCGAGGGAGCGAAGGACGCGACGCCGCGCCGGCAGCGAGGGTCGAGGATTCTTCGCGGCGGGATTCACGAGATCGTAAACCCCTCGAAGACACCTCTAGCTCGGTCCCGGACTTTACGACCCGCGTTCTGCAGGACGCGGGTGGTCTCCGCGCCAACCCCGTCGGGGGGTAGCCGAGGCGAAAACGCAAACAGCGAAACGACACGGCCGATTACGAGGAAGAGGGACAGAGCGAGGGTGATGGAGCGGCGGAGGGTGGCGGGGTACGCGACGACGATGACGACGGCGACGGGCCGAGGAGAGAACAGCTGCGGTTTCTTCCTCTGATCTTTGTACGGGGGCTAAGCCGCCAAATTAATACGGGCCTCGGCGGATAAACACACGCGCGCGACGCACACACGGTCGCCGGAGTCCGTCGCAGGATGTTTCGTCCGTACGGGGTGGTTTCGTTTCTATTCGTGCAGTAGCGCGCGCGGATGTCGGTCTTTCTCTACTAATTATCCGCCCTCCTCCACGTCCTCGTCTCGCCGTGCGTCGATTGGATTACCGCGCCTTCTCCTCGAACACGAAGACACCGCGTCGCACGTACGGCAAGATCTCTCTCTCGAAAACTTTCCACTTTCGCGCTTCGTCCTCGTCGCTCGACCACCTCCTCCGCCTCTTTCGCGTCTCCCTCGCGCGACACGGAGATTCCTCCGCAGTCGCGAGGCTCGCGAATGTATATCCGCGTGGCTTCGATCGACGGAAGCCAGCGGCGATCGTCACTTCGGTCGCGATTACTTCGTTGACCCGTGAACGCTTCACCCGTGCCGGTGTAGAGCTTTATTTGGAAATGTAGTCTGCATTTAGCCCGCGATTATATTTACCTCAGCCAACAGTTTTCCGCGATTTCGGGTACACGTGAAAACCCGAGAAACGACGGGGAGCGACGCACGTACGCGCGAATGGAGAGATACGAAATCGACAATAGGTGTGCTCAAGTAACACGATATTTAGGGGATGACGGCGGCGCGGAGCGGGCGCCAGCCAAGTCGCGGCGCTGATTGCACCACAAAGGGTGCAATTATGCGGCCCTCTAGCAATCACCGTGCATTCTGCCCGCCATTTGACCCCTCTGCCCCCCGACATCGCTCGCGGAACCCCCACATTCGATCCCTCCCGCTAGGAACCACCAGCCCGTCGAACGGCCCATCGCGTCTTTTTATTTAAATGCGGCCCTGTGAATGGTCTCGGCAGTCAATGTAATTTAACCTCGTGGCGCGAAAAAAAATGTGTTAATGAGCGATTGTCGCCGGGAATCGGAATGAAAATGCGAGGAAAATTGGAACGGAGCTTTTCCTCTTCCACGGCGTCGCGTTTCTCCTTTTCGCTCAACCGTTCACCACTTGTGGGAGGAACGAGCTGGGATCGTACGCTTCCCGGGTTAATTCAAAGCGCGATACTTAAAACGGGACGAAAAGACGATGAGGAGATCGCCGATGAATTCAACCGCGAGTCTCGAGGATCGAAGCGTGTGACACTGTGAATTGCAGAGAATACTTCGACTTCTAGTACTTTGGTATACGTTACTCAATTTGCTCTCTCTCTCTCTCTCTCTCTCTCTCTCTCTCTAGATTAGAAAGAGTGAGATTTAATTTTGACGAATAAAGAGCGCCCAAAAAATCGATACAGTTTGGAGCGAAAAATTCACGTTCAAGGAGTACATTTTCACATCGAAGAATAAATATTCCTCTCCTCGCAAAGCAACCGTAAATATCTTCCGAGACTTTCTACGCGTCTCCTCGATAGCGACAATGAACTTCGTAGGAAAAACTCTTCGTCCTCCGCGCGCGAGACCCACGCGAAGAGAAGAACCACTTGGAAACGTAAAAACTCAATTAAGTAGGAAACCGCAAGTTGACACTTCTGACCCAGAGCCTGGAGCACTCGAGACCGGACCTCCCACCGCGGTATATTAGTCGGCTCAGTTCGGACTAATGGACTACCAGAAGATAATTAAGTGGGGTCTTATACCTCGGGACCCCCCGCTTGGAACACGTGCCTACCATATCGTATCGCGTTGCGTTATTAATATAATTATCTCCCGGCGTCAAAATTTCGATACGGAACTCTGGGTAATTGTGTTTCTCCATCTTTCGTTGGTACGGTGGTGGTTGCCGAATGTCGGGGCATCTCAATCGATCCTATCGGAAGAGGGTGTAATTAGTTCGCTACAGAAATACCCGCTTTATTTTGTCAATACATTTCTTCGAACGGAAACGCACGATTATCGAACTCGTTTGCCTTACTTCGATACTTTTTATCGTCCCTTATTACGTCAAAACTAGTCTTTCGAACATTTGTTTTCCCATATCTGTAGCGGCGGAAGAATCAGAAAGGAGAATCGAATCTTGGCGGATGCGTTGAGACGAGTCGACTCGCTTTTCTATCCCGCTTTATCACGAAAAGGCGTGAAATGACGTGTTGCGATGCCTAACTCAATTCTGGGCTTCGTTTACCGCTTAAAAGCGTTCGTAGCGACTTCGAGGCGGTGAGCGAGGGTCTGGAAACGCGCGTGCGAGCGAGGCGAGAAGGAAAAGAAATAGACGGACACGTACCAGATGTCCCTTTCCTTTCGAGAAAGAAGTTCGAGCCAGGCCGCTGCGCCAGTCCCATGGTTCACCAGACAGGAAAAGAGACGTTAAAACCGCTAATCTGCGGCGTCTTTCGTCGTCCGCCCTCGACTGTTTGTCGAAAATGAATGGCTTTGGAAAGACCAACGAGCTCGACGAGTAACGAATCGCGCGATAAATATCACGGAAGTTTTAACGTTCTTAAGAATATTTTGGATTTGGACGGTGGACACAAACCAATTCGAGGCACAGCGCGACTGAGAGGTTATGAATTAAATTTTTATTAATCACGAATAAGAGATACTCTATTGCGCGGTACGGAGATGCGCAGCTAAAAGAAATGTTTCTTAAATCGTGAACGTGTAGCCCATTTCTGGCCCTTGAAGACTGCAAGTTGCTGCAAGTACCTCGTCCTCTGCTGTCACTGAGAACAACGAAGCTCGTTCTGAGATCCACTTGAAGAAAAAGTAACGTCGCTCCTCTTTCCAGAAGGGGATGCCTCCTCTTATAAACCGCGGAACTCGGGGAACCCGGTAACGCTTTTATGATGATTGTATTTTCTCGCGTGACGAGCGCCCGAAAAAAATAACTCACGCAATAAGGGAAACCGTGGGAGACTCCGGGTCGATTGTCGATGGACCTTATCCTATATCGCATCTCTCCGTGTATCCACATATATGTACGAATGATACGGAAAAAAATAACGATAATGGTTATTGGGAAAAGAAGTTTTTACAGCAGAAGCTTTTTCAGATTTTCAGCTTAAATAAAAACGCGTCAGACGGTCTACTGACGGTACTCTCATCAGTTTCTCGAAGATGTATTATCGGTTTGGATATCTCGTGTACCTAATCCTTTTATTTTTCTACCTATATATGCGTGTACTCTAACGGAAGGAAAGGAAAAAGAGCGGGTAGAAAATGTACACACCCGTTTTCTCGTGCATCCGAATGCACGTCATCGTAGCCATCGCCATCCCCGCCCGATCATCGCACGAAATCTCTCAAATCTGGAAATATTCCCTTTTTCGGACGTGACTCGAAAAGTGTACAACTGTCATCCGCCCGCGTTGAGCGTCGTGCCTCGGGGGAGTCGTGTATTTTCTCAGGTCATCCCTCGGGGAACCTCGGGCGGGATATCCTGTCGAAATTCAGGCCCGCCTCGCGTCGCTATAGGTTTGGGCAACACGTGCAAACATTTGTTTTTAGATTTCAACGAGCGAGCCCGTGACTAATCTTCTTGTTTGGACAATTGCTCGCTAAATTTTCGACCGGTCAACCCAACCAGACGTGTAATGCAAATTTTGCAGCAACTTTACGAAAACCTTCATCACGGAAGCCGTGTGGCACAAGTGTGTATTTTGTGAGTCCTCCCTTGGCACTGTTGTTTATGTGTGCAATTGAATGATGAAACTACGTTTCGGAAATAATAAGTGAATTTTATATATTACTGTGATTCGGTAAGATAAATTTTACGTAACATTTTTTACAACGTCAAATTAAATCATGCCGTGGTCTAAATTGTATGTATCATTTGCAATTAACACTTGTAACAAAACGAAAAATTAAGAGAATTTAAAGCAGCTTTAACTTAACGTATGCCGTGAATCAGGAGTGCCTGACTGGGAAGGTTCCCTCGGGGGATGATCGCGCGAAAAATACTACTCGAGTAGAAGTAGTTGGATGTGCTTTTCGTGTGGAGGAACGGGTCCTTCCATCGGTTCAGCCTTTCGTTCGTTTCTTGTGTGCCACGTGAATCGCATACGTCAATAATCTCGACTGTACGGTTCTTCGCCCCTTTTCTCCGTCTTACTCCCCCCCCCCGCCCTCTCTCTTTCTATGAGTCCTTCTCCATTCGAGGAAATATCAATATATATTTATATATAAAGGCACTTTCGGAATCCTTAACGAGATGCGCGGGGCGAATCGGACGACGCGATTATGAAAGTCGCGGAGGTGGCTCTCGGCCTCACCTCCGCTCGCCTCGCCTCGCCTCTCGTCTCGGGACACGCGGGATGCTGGCAGAGGTAGAGAGGGAGCTCCGCAAGAGGCAGCACGGGGTGCGGTATGGGGTTATTGCCTGTTGGGTGATTTATCTAGTAATACTAGCCGACAGCCCACGAACCCGCCCGGCCACGGCGAGCTACCCCTTCGGGGCCAACCACCGCCACCGGTGGAAATTAAAAACTCACTTTATTACACGTCTCATTCTATACCCTCGTCCGCGCCCCGTCCAACCGGGAGCGGACCGACTTAATACGAGACCGGCCATACCTGAAGGGACGAATATTATTAAAGTTCGCTCGCACGCGAAACCCGTGAAATATCGCTCATCCCCTTTTCGGACCGTTATTACACCTATTTGGTAAGCCGTCGCTATGCGGCTGCACCCGAGCGACTTGCGGACGAAATTTTAGCAGTCTGGAAACGTAAACATTCCACCGGAGTTGTCGAGCTGACGAAACGTAACCATACGCATAGGTTCGACGAACGGATTTCCCTACGCGTTAGTTGTTTCCGTCTGTAATGTTTCATATTCGCGTATATATTTGTCTCGCGGGGGAACGGATGAGAAACGAAATTTGGTTTAAGATGATTTATCGAGAAACGGTCGTTGAAAAATGGAAAAGTCCTGAATATTACTCTGTGTTGTGTGTGTGATCGGGTTATGGATATTTATTTTTTACAATATAATCTTTCATCGTCCGATCAATTTGGTTATGGATATATTATGTCTGTTATAACTTTACTTGGCTGAAAGAAAAATATATGGGAGAGGAGCGGCAGTTTAAAGAAAGTTGGAAATAATCAAAATGTGATGGGATTTTAGTTTCAATCCTCGCGGGAATCGGGTTCATTTGGAACGGAGGAACGTCGGAGTTCGTTCTAGGGGTCCGAAGACTTTTTTCATATAGCTCGATGACATCTCCCCGTTCCCAGGCTCGTTTTATTAATGTCAATAAGGCAATTATTGCCGACGAATGGTGCGGGTAGGCATCTCACTCATATCGCTGCCACGAGCCCGACTTACTTGCTCGGTCTAGTAGTGACGGCTGCGAGTATCGCACGGCTCGAACCACGTACTTTCGGAATGGATTTTAATTAATCGAGCTTTTCCGTCAAGAAGTCTCTAATAAATGAGATTTTTTTTTCGATCGTCTTTAGATCACGTTTCAAATATTTTTATTCCACGATTTCTCGTTATTCGATGAATCTCTTGCATTTACTTGCTAATTACATTTTTGACACGTATCACTATTGGATGTAAATATGTACAGCAAGACCATCGTCAGGGCAATATTGGTATTTTTCGAAAAACACAGCCTTGAAAAATCGAACGATCGTACGGATGTCACTGCGGAGAAGAGTTTCGAGCGAAAAGTGAACATCCCACTTTCACCACCACTCGCGAATAGGACTCCTCGCGGGCGAGACGTTCGCATCCCTTACTAGCCGAGAGAATCAAAAGGGGATGGGGACAATAATATAGGAAAGAGGGGTTTCTCCAGTCTCTGCTAAGCAATATCCATCCACCCCACATGCCTACCTACCTCTTCACATTATCGGTATGTACAGGAGAGACTCTCAGCAATTTATTTATTACCGGTCTGAATGCACTATTATTGCATTTTTCAAAATTATCGTCCATACCCATCTCTTCGCGGTATAATTCTTTTTTTCGCGGGAATGATAAACTAATCACTCGAGAAATTAGAAAGGGGTTCAATTAGCAGTAGTCATGCGTCGTTATATAAAAATCTATTATACATATATATAGGTAGACTTTATCGAAAAAAATAATAACACAAAACCAAGGGAGATTTAAGGGAAAAGGAATCGACAGCGATACTGCGCGGGAATCAGCGTCTAAGGTGGCCTGCCACGCGATCGGAAGTAGCCGGGAAGGGTGGGGCGGAGCGAATGATATTTCTGGACAGGATGCGAAAAAGGTGGCGCGCGAAACGTCCAGAGGGGAGATCCTGGGAGCATTCAAAAGAACTTTAATGTACCCGAAAGTGGAACTTGGAATACGGCTGCAAGTGGAAAGAGACATCGGTTGGGTGGGGGAGGGGTGAGGGATGCTTGGTAAAAAATTCAGCGAGTGAATAAATCAAGGGCCGTCGCGGCACTAGCAGCAGCAGCAGCAGCAGCAGCAGCAGCAGCAGCGACGGCGGCCTACGCTTTGCTTTTAGTTTAAGTATCCGGAGTGGCCTGCCTCTCCTATATATTTTATCGCGAATAATGCGGATAGGAAAAAATAGCCATTACTATACATATATGTGTATACATAGGTATACGTATACGCATCGTATACGCGATGCGCATGTCGCACATAGCTACGTATACGTATGTGTACATGTGCTACAAAGTCCGCAAAGACGTTTACCGATTTTGCCCGGGATTTATGAGCATACCTCCTCTTTCGTCCACTAACGGGGCCGGAAAAGGTGGGCTTTGAGAAATCCTCTAAACTCTGGAGGAGCAACAGAGTTTTCGGGATTTCTCGAGCGCTATCTCTGCGACGCGGGTATACGAAAACACTTCTGTACGATTTCCGGTGATGAGCGATTGTCATTATCATTATATCTATCTGCACATCTTATAGAAAGGGTTCGTTTGTCGTGCTTCTCGAATACAAATTTTAGGGAGAGTCGCCTCGACTATTTCAAATGTCCATGCTTTCATTTTTCACAATTTCGTTTTCAAACGAAAACGGCAATAGCCGATAAAGTATGACAATCGGGGTCCAATCGAATGGATTGCCACTATCCAATTTGTCTCTACCTATTCAAAATTGAAAGAAAAAGTCGACTAGGAAATTCGATGGAGTTTATATACCTACAGCGCATCAATCACTATAAAGAGTTTCTCGCTACACAGTCTTTAAGTCGATTCGCTCGCGCGGATCCGCATTTCATCGCGGTACACGGCAAGTTCCCGCGACGACTTTGATCTTTAAAGAGATGCAGAAAATAGCGCATTCGCCGGGAGACTCGGTGGCGTGGGAATAGAAAAGGGTTGAAAAGTCGAGACTCCCCGGAGAAAGCGGCTACCTACGAGAGAAAATGCTCGGTGGCAGGAGCCACTGCACGATGGACTGTATAGATTGTAACGTATCGTGTACGGTGGCTCGGTGGGGCGTGGGGGACGTGGGGTTACGGGAGTGCAGGGGGAGAGCGGCTCATCTTGTAATGGACTCAGGAGACAGCCGAGTCGGCTAATGGACCCCTGCTCTTCCAGAAAAGCTCTTAGTATCCATGCCACGCGAGTATCGATGCCATCGGGCTGCGTCCTTCCAATATCTATGGGCTGCAACTTATCGGCGAAAAATTTTCAATATCGATCGTGCCGCGTTATTCGTACCTATATTATT
The DNA here is from genome assembly GCA_963678675.1 of Xiphydria camelus. Taxonomy (NCBI): domain Eukaryota; kingdom Metazoa; phylum Arthropoda; class Insecta; order Hymenoptera; family Xiphydriidae; genus Xiphydria; species Xiphydria camelus. The sequence continues at coordinate 23,448,854 of OY783198.1, forward strand.
ACGAATTCGCAGTTCCCTCTTTTTCTTCTCGTACCTCGCTTATCTCCCGTATACTCTCTAAACAATATAGTCTCGGGCTTTCCTTACGTAGATACGAGTATCTTCCGGCAATCCAATATACACGCATACATATATGCACGATCCAGGTCCACGAGGGTGCTTTTTTCAATCTATCGCAACACCGGTCGCAAAGTAATATGTTCGGAAGGTCAGTCGAACTTCGCGTCGGATGCGGCGAGGGAGGCGAGGGGAGGTTGCGTTAGAGTATTCTCCCTCTCCCCCTTATTCCATCTTCCCCTTATCCTCCGCCGCTATCCTCTTTCGGTCCACTCTCGAGAGTGCCATCTCCCTCCAGCCACCGCGTCGCTTCCCACCCTTGCCGTCGTCCTTGGACGTCTGATGTCCGATACATCAGCCCCATGCATAATAAATCCCAGGCGGGGGTCGAACCACGAGTGCGACCGAGAGACGCGGGCACTACGGAGTCACGCGCGTGCAAGAGAGACGGCACGAGCACTCTGCCCGGCCTAAAGTCCCGAAAACGAAGGTCCGCGATACGCGTTTCGTCTTGTGTACGGTGATGGAGAGCTTTTCGAATATCAATATCGGGAATTATCCAACCGGCCAACTTCGTCGTCAAATTTTCGTGGATGCATTTCCTATCCCCGGGAAGGTACGGGCGCACGTCGGACGTGCGTCATTCGGTCCGCAAAACCATCGGCGGACCCCCATCGTTTCCTTCTTTCATCCCGGAAATATCTTTCGCTTCTTCGAAACGAGCAGGACGCGAAATCAACAACCTCTGTAGATATGGACTGGCGATAACCCGCCGAGTGGACAAATTTCGAATGTTTTTGCGAGTTTCATGCCGGGGTACGAAGTTTATATCTTGTAAGATTTTGCAAAAATTCTAAATTTCCGGAATCATATTTGATGGTCGATATCTCCAAGAACTTTACTCGCGAAGGTGATTTAATCGACACGAGCATCCAACTGAACATTGAGTTATACTTGAGTTATACTTGAGATCGCACATTGAGAAAAAAAAAGATTAAAAATTATTTTGTTAGAAGGATAATCTGAGTACGAAAGGTAAAATAGATCAAAAATTATCCTTCCAGAGGGTTTGAAATTTAACCTTCCTTAGGATAATTTTTGATCTATTTTACCTTTCGTATTTAGATTATCCTTCTAACGGAATAATTTTTAATCTTTTTTTTTCGCAGTGCAATTGAATCCGACCGATTCTCAATGTCAGAGCGTCCGCGCCGGTGTTTGCGCCACGCCGTAACATTTTTAAAACCGTTGCCGGTTACCGAAACATCGTTCAGTTTAATCCACCTCACCATGATATACCTATACGGGCGGCCGCGGCGTCCGCCTTTTCATCGAGACACTCCACTTCCACGCGGCCGGAGTAGTAGTAGTAGTAGTAGTATAAGTAGAGGACAAAGCAGACAGCCTACAGAAAACCTCCATTAAAGTCCCTAGAAGTGATTAGTACTCCGGCTCGCTCTGGCCTTCCCTTTCTCTTCCGCCATCTCATTCCCCTCCCCTCTCGCCTTACGGCGAGAGATCCCCTGCAACGCCGAGTCACCCCTCTTCGCCTTCGTTTACCCCTCTCCGGAGCGACGGCATACGTTGGGAAGCATTGTACTTCTCCGTCATCGTCTCAGCGCGGGAAGACGGACGAGGGATGGACACTTCCGTCGAAATTTGGCTATTCTCCTTTGTCACGAACGCGCAGCATCTTAAGCGGCCCTCACACGATCAGTATTACTGACAGTATTTCGAAATACTGACAATATTACTGACCGTGTGAGGGCAAACACTGATGGAGTATCAGTATAATGATGATACTTTCGGGATCCTGAAAGTATTTAGGCGGAGCCAAAATACTGATGAAAATACTGATCGTCAGAGTGCAAGAGCATCAGTAATTGAACAGTATTTCAAGCGCAGCCATGGAAGCAACGTAGCCCGTGTCGTCGTACATAGGCTAACCCGGCTCCGATTTCGGGAATGAACAAGAAGAAACCAAAAAATCCGTACTAAAAAGATTTGAGGGGGTCAGTGGAAAAGTGGTACAAGTCGTAATTTGGATTATTTGAGTTAACTGCAAAAATGCATGGTTAAAGTAAATATCTGTTTCGAAAAAAAATGGTATAAGTGTATAATGGTATGGTTGCCACTTATACCACTTTTTTTTCTAAACAGATATTTACTTTAACTACCGCATTTTTGCAGTTAACTCAAATAATCCAAATTGTGACTTGTACCACTTTTCCACTGACCCCCTCATTTATCGATGTATGTAGGTGAATGCCTGAGTTGTGAACATCACGACGAAAGAATATTCAGATTGGGACAAAAAAAAGAGGATATAAAACATTACGTCAATTTTTTTTCTTTTTGCGATCCTTTAAACTTGTACAATATAATGTAATTGCAATGCAAGCCTTTTGTTTCTTGTCCATTCTTGAAAATTATAGTACAGAAAAACAGCGACGTTCTACGAACTACAAATCTATACTGACATAAATACTGATCGTGTGTGCGGTGAATTATGAAATACTTATGAAATACTGTCAGTAATTAATACTGTCAGTAATACTGATCGTGTGTGAGGGCCGCTTTATACTTCTTCCGTCTTTGCCGTCGAGGCTATAATGTACTGCCGAGCTAAAGGCCGAGTTCGATCCGCCTTTAGAAAGATCTCCCACGAGTGAATGCTTCTTTCCGACTCTGGAAATTTTTTCATTCAACCGATTTCTTTTCCGTTCGGTCAGAGTGATCCGAGGGCAGTGTCGTTCGTACTCGACCAGAAGAGATTCTGGGAAAGGGGAGAGATCGCGCGACAGCACTTTGAGTGACTTCTGGCTAGAGAGAGAGTGAAACTATTTATATTCGCGAGGACTCGCGCGAAACGAGGGAAAATACAAAGTACGTTGGTTACGTTGTGTCCCTTCGAGCAGTCTCCGGATGGGCATTAACGTCGAACCGATCGCGAAATCGTCGGCGGATCATCGGTTTTGTCGCTTTTCATTTAATGCGACATTGCCGTTAAATCGATAACCTTTATTCGTAATTATTGTCGAAAATGTGACTCGCATGCAATTACCGAACTCGATCGTCGTCATTGCTCGAGCACCGAATCGTTTGTTCGCGATGCACATTGCGCGCCGGCTGGCAACTTTCTGGGCCTCCCCAGGGCAATCTTATCGTCACACGCTGTTTTGGCCGTGTGTGTGCGTGCGCACGCCTCCCATTCTCGTTGTCATCGCCGTGGTTTCTCCGTCGCAGTGATTCTATTTCGGTTTCGCTTTCCGTTTCACCGGCGGTGAGCGAGATCGTTTGCTCTCCTTTGAGAGGTCCCTCCGAGGTTGTGATTGATTTCCCGTCGGTCGAATTTAGTATTCCTTTTGGAAAGAAAACTTATACCCATACACACCCGTAAATCCCGCGTGGAGGAATTTAGAGAGGAACCCGTTCCACGCGAGATAATTCTGGTTGATTCGAACGTCGATTTTGAAACACGAAAAAGCATTTTACGAAATGACACTCGCCGCGGGCTCCTTATTTTCGATTTAATCAGCACGTGTCCATAAATCAACCCGTAATTAAAAGAGGCCATTGCGAGGTGGTGGTAAACGCGGCCTAATCCATTTTGCAGCCCTTTCGTATGGTCGTAGGAGAAAGGAGAGGAAAAAAAGGTCATAGCCTTTCTAATTTAATCTGGCGAATGATTCCGTGATTCTCGAGCCGGCAACCCTTTCATTACTTAGTTCCCATCCTCTTTGCCACCACCCCTGGAGAACCGCTACACAACACTAAATCAGCGGCCGGTGTAATTTTTGTAATGGGAGGTGTGGCCTCGCAGGGGTGGGATCTCGCGGTGGGAGAACCCGCCGCGTTGGCGGGGATTTCCCATCCCTACTTTCGAGAAAGTGGGGAGAAATCTCGATCGCAGGGGCGAAACGTGCGTCGGAGGACGATAGGGGAAGGCCTCGCTCGTTGTAGCTATCCCGAAGGACTATACGACGGTATTTCGATATCGTTTCACCAAATTTTTTCCCCCGCTGGAGCTGTCATTTTTTTCCTACCACAATTTTTCAGTTATACGGCGATAGTGATAATGTCGGAATTCTGAGTAGGTATGTATGTTATCGCATTTGCGTAACATTTCATTCGATGTGAAATAGGTGGAATATGTACGGAATTGATACGAGATGTGACGACGTTCGAAACTGACATTTAATAAATTGAATCATTAATCTATTCATAGTCATTGATCCGTAAAAATATGTTTCAACCGAAACAATAGGTAGGTAGATGCAGATTCGAGTAATCGCGAATTTCTATTAAATTATCGGCAATTAGATTGATATGCAAAAAAAAATGAAATTACTCGAACGAAAACACGAGTGAATCATAATTATAGAGTACGTAAAAATGTGCCCATCTGATTTTCGAGCTGTACTCTCAACCCGGCTTATCTCCAGGGATTCAGTCAACGTTTAAATCACATAAATGCACCCCTTATCGAGGGATAAGTCGAGCGGTAGGAGGTAGGGGTGCCAGGTTTCCGCGGAGGGGATAAAGGTACGACGGTGGGAGCGTGGTCGGAGAGGTTGGGGGTGGCTAGGCTCGGTAGTGGGGATTGCAGGGGTGGACTGTGGTGGGGGTTTATCACTGTTGGTGGCGTGCCTCGGTCACACGCGACAGTTTACAACCAGCTGCCACAACGGCAGGTTCACGACTCTTGAACGGTTTCCTCGGTTGATTGCGATGCAGCATCCGTTCGACCTGCAACGTTATTCGCGAGTCGTATAACGGAAATTATCATCGGTGGAGACACGTCGGGCTTCGAAGTACGCAATTGTTAAATTTTGAATAAAACAAATTTTATGTATCACATCGAAAACTTTCGCACGCCAGGAAGTTGATCAAAGCTTTTCCCGCGCATCGGAGACAAGTTGTTTGACGCGAGGATTTGAAAGATAAATTCACTTTTCACTCGTGTTATCGTGTGCGGTGTGTAGATAATTAATTGGCAAAAAATCACAATTTTTGCCGTGTGACATTTCGAGCCGACCGCGAAGGCGCGGACGAAGTCAAAATTGCTCCGCAAGAAAAGAAGACTCCACATGGTTCGAACTCGTTGCCAGGTAAATTTTGATAGATAGTTTTCATTGATCGTTGTAGCTCTGATTTTACTTCGGAAATTTCTCAGTTGTTCCATGTCGATGAAGTTACGCGCGATATTCGTAACTTTATATAGGTATTTAAAAGCCACACTCGACGATCGGTAGAACTTCAAGGAGGGGTTCTCGTTATACTCTATTCTCGTAACGAAGGTAACGAGATCTGATTTGCGGCTCAAGACTATCATGTAACTGCCAGGTTTACTCGCTTTGCTCCCCCGACCGATCCTGCGTTTACAGAGTGTATTTATGACGTTTTGCATGGTCGCTGTTAATTCAAGGGTCTCTCCATAAATTACCGTAATTTGTATCGGGAGCGCTCCTTACGCTGAATCTTACGTGTACGCGTACGCGACACGCTCGATCGTTATAAATCTCATGCCAACCGAAGAGGTGCCACTGATTGCACGTTACCTTCCCCCCCACTTGATTCCGCGCTGCGTGAAACGCGAGCAACGTCAAAAGAAGTAGGCCACGCGAAAGTGTCGCGCAAACTTTGTTCAATGAAGATTTGCAACGACCAGGAAAAATTTGTCTGCTCAAAGAATCCCGATCTTTCGATTCTAATTTTTCTTCCATAAAAAATACGATTGTCAGGTTCATACAAATATATAGAGAGCAGTCCTTTCAATGACACATGCAAATATGTCTTTTGTAAGAAATTTCGAAAATGAAGTAGAGGTGACGCATCTTCTTGAAAAAGGAGCGAAGTGCAAGACAATAAACCAAATATCAACTTCGGCTAATCTTATATCAAAATATATTGGAAATGGTAGTTAAGAGAAGAAAAGGGACTACTGACTCCATAATACGAACATCTTTTTCCGATATGCAATGAAATTCGTACGAGGTCCAAAAATTAATTTCTTGAAATACGCGGTGAAAGTTCTTACACCCCTTTTATCTTAAAAACCCCATGAAATTTTGTAAGAAAGATTCACAATTCAAGCATTTTCCTATACGCTACGAATTACAAAATCACTCTGCATCCCCGTCAATCGACCTTTCATCCGTAAACCGACCGAAGAGTCGCGCGTACTGTCATTTTTGTATACCGATGCGGCTCGCGCTATCACCAGACCGCTATTGAATTTGAACCGTTCGATCTAATGAACCCACCCCGATTGTGAAACTCACTACGCAGAATGAGCGCGGATGGATTCGTCCGTTTGAATTTCAATAATTGGCACTAGTTCGAAAGCCGCGGGCTCGTTAGTCGCGCTGCTAAAGAGAATGGTTTAATTATTTCGTTTGAAGTTTGAGAAGGGTTAAGATATAGATGCGAGCGGGTACAGCGCGCGTGCCTCTGTGCGCGCATCGGTGCATACATTCGCGGGCACGTCCGAACGGCGCGCACAAATAAATTGAGAACGGAACAAACGTTTATTTTGCGCGACAAATTGGTACGGCTAATTAGCTCCGGCTAAAAGCGGAAATGTGTGACGTATAGCTTTCGAGAGCGGCGTGTATTCGCTAGACGGTTCAACTGCGCGAGGGCGTACGAGCGCTATGATGCGCCATGGTACAGTGGGGTTATGTGCTTTCCTTTTTTGATACCACGAAAAGCGCTCTAACCATTCTTCGATTGATGCGACGAAAAACCGATGTTTAGCGGTCAGGGAATTGTGAAAATCACACAATTTTTGTCCCAGTGGATTTTCCGAATCACGTCTCCGTCTGTCGTTCTGTTTCCCCTATTCAAAAAAAAAAAGCTCTTATCGCCGTGTTGCGGTAATAATTCTACCGCGGTGGCAATAAAAAACCATTTCGCTGTATCGAACCGGAGAGAGTATAATCTTCTCAAGTTAAAGCGAGACCCCCAATATCTTACGACTGACCACTCGGATCTGCGAGTTAAGTTGCTCGACCGCTCAAAGTGCTGCTTTTACGGCGATTGAAACTTTCACGGTTCAGAGTCGACGCGCTAGGTGGCACTAGCGCGGCCCTAGGGCACCCCTAAAAGTGAGGGCAGGGGCGCTTCTTCACAAGTCCTCCTTTTCAACCAGTATTAAAGTTTCTTAGAATTTAACCGACGCCGAAGAGGATCTTTTAATCGCAAAATTATAGACGTCGCGAGACAATCGTCATTGAAGTACGAACGGAAGGGAAAATCAGAATTCAAGTTATTACGCTTTAAGAACCTGCACCGTGCACATCGTTTTATTTCCCTCGCTCTTTATTTATTTTTCTTGCTCAAGCAGAGCGACGACCGATCCGCGATACGTGCAATAGTGCAATGACTGATATCGAAGACACGAAAGAAAAGGCAGATAAAGAGCGGAGAGGAGATGGGTCGCACAGGTACGTGAGGGAAATATAGGAGCCGAGATGCGACTCGCTCGAACGACGATTAAAAAATTGCGAGAGAGATAAGAATGCGGCACGGCGCGCCGTATAGAGATCTCAATAATGGACAATTAACAATATTTCCGTTTCGTCGGGCAGAAAGGCTTTATTTCCCGTCCGTCTGACCGGCACTCCCGGACCTCTCTCCCGGCTTTTCCTCTTCTTGAAATTTCCGCTCCCCTTCCACTCCCATCGCCGTTTGGCTTTTCGTCGGGTGCTGGGTATTGGCCAGGAGGATATCTTTCGATTATCAAGACTATCCCTACCTACCGCCTTAGTCGGCTGGCCCCCATTGTCTTCTCGGCTCTTTCAATTAATGTTTTGATTGATTTTGCCCCCACCAGGCACGTCTTCGTGCTTCGCGTCGGATACCGCGATAGTCTCGGGGTCGAAGCTACTGGACGGAGAATGAGAGAGAGTCGGTCTTTCGGAAACCGCACGGAAGACTCCTCTCGACTCCTCTTTGGCAAACTACCCCTTCCTTTCGCTCTGCGTTCCGAGAGGATGAGTGAACGGGAGTGTCTCACTTTTTTTTTCTTCTAAATCTTCAGTCATTTCCTGTTCTAGGAAATTCCGAAATAAAATCTGGCCGATCACGGTGGTCAAGCGATCTTTGATCGACGGGACGTCTTTGTAATTGTATCGAAGGAAAATGCTCAACGCGATTTCTGCAAATACCATTCGCGGAAACGTTTGTTCGCAGAATTTCTTCTTCGCTCGCGAGCTACACCTACATAGCGGGTATCTTTTAGGGGGGTCGGATTGGCCTTATACCGGTGGCTGTTTTATTGCGAGATTTGTGGCGTGGCCTCTCTCCGCGTAACAAGACTTACCGAGATCTTAATAGAATCTGAGACCCCGCCAGCACCAACCCCGCCCCGCCCCCGCGGACTCCCGGCTCCGTGGCCTTCATCCCTCGATCCAGACTGACCGTTGCATCCCCCTGGAGCGCCGAGAAGAGGTGCTTATTCTAAGCATATAAGAATCATTTATGAATATTGGCTCGCGGGAAAGTATCAATTTTCCAGAAGTCAGGAGCGTTCGGAACTCGCTCGGATTTTCCCGCTTTTTCTTCCCTTCCTCCCTTTCCTTCTGTAATAACGCGATATCGATCTCGCCAAAGGTACACGGTACATCGAGGGGGTATGTACACAATAAATATCGAGCTCCAATGATGTGTAGCCCAGAGTTACTGGCTTGTCGAGATTTGAAGAGTGCTCCGTGAGCTATTCGACTGGATCTCGTATTTGCGTTTCATTTTACATCGCAGAGAGTAGATGATCTAACTACATTTCTGCTAAAGCACCAGTACAACGCGTATCGTTTTCTTCGTCATTTATTTTTTTAACGTGCGATGCCTGCTTCGGGTCATCGTACAACTCGTCGTCGTCGTCGTCATACTCTGTGCATACCCGTTTATTTGTATTGTCGTTATAATTGTGTTTATCATACCGTGTTTCGTCCCTGCGGATTTCTACGTTTACCATTTCTTTCGCCATCGTTATTCGTCTCCCAGTAAACGATACTTTTTTTGCGGCCATTCGCGCGAGCGCTCCTTTCCAAAGTTTCTTGAAATCTCAGCAGCACACTCCACAACTTCCACCTCGACGCGACTGAGCACCGCTGCCGGTGGCGCAGTATCACAAACCCGTCCGACTTAATTTATGGCCCGGAATATTTTCCAATTTTCAATGACCACCCGGTATCCGCACGCGCCTCCGTCGTTCCTCTTCCTTTCAGCCACCCTCTTCTCTACCCCCATCCAACGTCCCCTTCACCCCCTGTCGCTAGCAGAACCAATTTTATATTTTATTCCCGTATTTAGATTTACCATTTCAGATATTGTAAGAACAAAAATAAGTTTAAATTGAATTCCGTCAACCCCCGCCCCGCCGCCACCGCCGCGCTCCTCTCCGTTAGCCCCGTGTCGCTTGGAAGCGTCGGATCGCGGGGGGGGGAGGGGGGGTACCGCTCCCACTCGCCGCGCCGGACATACATATACGGCCTTCTCGCTCGCGCGTCCCGAGCTAATTTTTAACCGGTGCTCCGGAGTTTGGTTCGCCTATCGTTAATTGGATCCCGGGTGAAGGAACCGTCGACGAGCCACGGGAGCGGCGAGAGAGGGGCGATATCACACACCCGAGAAAACAGAATCTCGATCTTTCTCGGCATGAGAACGCGCGAGAAATGGTCGAAAAGGGTAGCGAGAGGGGAGGCTGTATGAAATCGTCGCTCGCACACCTGCTGGGCCCGAGGAGCGTTGAAATTTTGAGACGCCCGCGATAAAATGTCACGGACACGCGTAGGTATCCTCGAGAAAGAAAAACACGAGACGCGAGCCTTCGCGTCAGGCGGGACGAAAACGTCCGCAATTAGAAACTCGTGGGTGTCGTCGCGCGAGGTGTATTTGGCGTACTCGGCTGTATTTGCTTTGAAGTCGCCGCGTATATCAAGGAACGTCCTCGTTTCTCGGAAGCGGCGCGCGAGAAAAGGAGTCGGCAAATGTGTCGTCCCGCCGACGGTCGAGATTCGCCGAGCGTTTCGCGATTGACGACCCTCCGGGGGTCTCGCGATTTCAGACTTAATTGCGCGCGCCTGCCGTTGCGTCGTCGCGCGAATCCGAGTGCCGTCTCCGTGGCGGGCGATATTCACGTGTGGACGATCCTTTAGGCGCGAGATGTATACGCTTCAGCCGCGTATAACGAGCCCACTCGGGGACAGGGACGACGAGGATTGTGGAGGGTGGGCGGGGGCGGGGAGGGATAGAAGGAGCAGAGGGGAGGAAGGAGTGGAGAAGGTAGCAGCACCAAATTTTAATTTCACCCCTAACAAGGGGAGGCGGGCGGCCCGGCACCGAGAGGAGGGTGCTCCTTAGCCCTTCAGGACCACGGGTTTCCATCCTTCAGGATCATTATATCGCCAATTAGAAGATAGCGTGCTCGCCGACGCCTAACAAGCTTCGCCAGCTCTTCTCTCCTCGTCCTTCCTGGGGGACAGACTGCCACTCTGTATAGATATATTCGAGTGCGCGGGTATAACGTCGGCTTACAATGTACACTCGCCGATTAAAACAGCCGTGAAATCGCAACCGTGACGCAGGAATGCCGATCCGCAGGGAAATTAAGGGACGTCGTTCTTCCCTCGCCGCGGTGATCGAGATATACAGGCGCTTCGATCGACGGCTTCGAATTGCCTCGCGCGACGAGGCGGACAACGTGATATTGGAATCAAATTTGGGAAAATATGATTTATCGCATTCGCGTCCGGACGAAGATGAAATTTGCGGCGAGCAGAATCGTTCGAAGCGTTATAAAGTGAATACAAATCTACGGTAAAAAATTGATTTGCATCCTTATATCCGGATGCTTCGATATCCTCTCGATGCTACTTTTCTTTCTTACGAACGAAAGCTAAACGAGATTCGTTCGACGTATGTACTTCACGTCTTCCCGATCCAACCACGTCAGTTCCAGAACGTCGCGAGTGTAGTGTACCCGTTGCGCGGTGGCGGTGCTCGTCGGGCTCGTACTGGTAACAGGGCTGGTCTCAATTAGTTGAACTTACATCGCTGGGGTCCAATTAGACGCGGGCTAGAAGCTACACCCTGTTTGCTCAAGTCTGCCGTTCCCGCGCCGGCTGGCTGGGGCCTCCGCCGCCGCCGCCGCCGCTGCCCGTGCTCTACGGACCCGTTGAAGGTGTCTTTTTCCTCCGCTAATGACTAATTAGCAGCCTCTCCACTTCATAGTATAATGACACGGCGCTACAGCTCGGGATGGCGGATCATTATCAAACCCCGAAATTACACCCTCAGACGTTCCGCGGCGTCTGCACGATGCCCGGTACGGTGAGCCACACCCGGACGATCGTATATTGCACGAGCCCTCCTCGAGAACACGTCGCTTGGATCAGTGGCCGCGATGTTTTTGGGAAAGGGCTGGGCGCGTATAAGCCGGACGGGCACGCAGATTGGACGCACTCGGCTCGACTGATTCCAACGCGTTTCTTTCTCACTTCGACGAGGATTCGAACGGTACCACTGCGACTCGAGATCTCGAGACTCGTTCGATTATTTCGGATTCGACGGCCTCCGGGAGGACTTGGCACGTCCGATAAAAACGCACTTACACTGCTCACGATCGATACAAGGATGCGCGCGTACAGCATCGCTCGCGGAGCGCGAGACTCCTCCAACGATACAAATTGCACATTGGCCGCCGGAGAACGGCCGTAAAAGTCGCGACTATACGGGTATAATAGGTATCGCGTCGGGCACCGCGTCCCACCCGACTGCGGATATCCCCGCACGAATACGGTGTCAGGTCGGTTGGTTCGTTGGTACGCGTCTCCGAGGCCTCGGAGTTCGAGGATCGCGTCGGTAAAGGCGATTCCTGCCGGTAGGAGAGGCCGAATGGGAAGTCGACGTAAAAAATTCCATAAAATTGCAAAGTGCACAGCGATGCGGCCCCGCGAGCATTTAAATAGAGTCGGGTCAGCTCTGCAGGAGGTGCGCGCGCGAGGAGGGCTCCGCCCCCCCCCCCCCCCCCCGCTCCCGCGTCGTAATATTACATATCGAGAGGGCCGTTTCTTTTATGCGCGATACACACGTCCGGAACTCGCTTCGCTCTCCTCCGGGTCACTCGCTCTCTCGCGCCCACCCGTGCGCGTGCACACGCGCGCGCGCGCGCGCTCTTCTTTCTTTTACATTTATTTATTTCCTAAATGTCCGACCCTGCCGGCTACTTTATATTTGACATTTTTATTAAACCCCCTCTACGCCCCCGGCTCTCTCACCGTCGACCCCTCGCTTCCCCGCCCCTCTCCGGACGACTCGTTCTCCGGGCGGTCGGGATGGACAGGCGTCCTGGCGGCCCCATATTGCTGTTAGGGCACTTTCGTAATCTCGAACGGCGTCTCTTATTGACCAAATAAAAAATTGTATCCGTCGCGGATTCGTCGATCAGATATTGCCGTCTTCCCGTCCGGCGTTATTTATCGTCGTCTCTACAAGCTCCCACGACACGTGCGGCCGACTCTCCCCGCGTTACTAACCCCGCAACGACGCTTAACCGTCCTCCTCGCGCGCAAGTACGGCGTGTACCGCGTGGGGTCAAACTTCTTCGCGTTCCTCGTGTAAATCGATTTCGGCAGGAATTTTTTATTTTTCTTGAATACCTGCACGGAGAAGGTGCGCGTATAGGCGTTCGATTCGCGGTAGAGTGCTTTCAAGTGCTTTTAAGTACTTGCGCACACTGGAATATAAATACACATTCTCTCGTGTAATGGAAAAAGGAAAGAAATTAGAGATTTTTATGATTTACAAACTACTTGCTCGTATATATATGGCGTGTAGGTACGAGATGGTATTTGCAATTTATTAGTACGTTATGACGTCAAAGCGCAGAGCTCTACTCGTAATCTGTGGCTCGTGCTTCTGATTCGCGGAATCTGTCTACGTACGATTTGAAAGAATTCCCGGCTTTTTATTATACACATCTCCACTTGTGGGCACACGAATGCGTGAATCACTCGGTAATTATTATCGTGTACCGTGCACCGGAGTAAGACGGGTCGTCCGATCGTAGGGGCAGCACTACGCGCCAATCCCGGCAGACCCGAAAGATCTTCGACTCTCGGAATTGGCACACACGCCGTCCCTAGAATCGAATAATCCATCTCACTTCTTTCGCGGATAATCCATCTTCCATACTGGCACAGCTGTGTTACCGGTAAAGATACTTTATCCGATTTGGCGTAATAAATTTACACAGGTACGCATAAAGAATTTTAACGAGCGGATAATTAACTCGGGGCACGCGGTGAACGAGAATTGGCGCGTATTAAATATCTTTACGTAACGCCGAGGAGAGCGCGTAACCCGAGCGTCGTGCGTTCGATTCGCGGAAAGGAAAACCGAGTTCTATCCTCGTCGCGATACCCGGCGTCGTATTTAAACGCCAACGTCAGCCTGTCGTGCCCGGTAACCCGCGCTAAAATGCGCTTGTTTGTCAGTCTCGTGAGCGCGGCGTCTCGCGAGCGTCTGTCAAGCGCTGTCATATTTGGCGTGCCAATGCGCGAGCACGCGTGCTTGTCGCCGAAATGCCGCGACGACGACGATAAAAGATCTCACCGTTACGTGTCGAATTCGAGGAATCGCTCTCGTCCGCCCTGAGTAGGATATTACTACTTGCGGGCTCCACGCTCGGCTCCCTCGTCCACGCCGCGTTTTGCGAACGATTACGCCGACGCGGTCGCGCACGACGCGGACTATGGGAAGTCGCAGTCAGTCAGTCAGTCAGCGCCGGGAGCCTCGTTATCATCGCCGCGTTATCGGAAGATTAATTCTGATTGCTTTGATTTAGACTGAGCGCGCACTAATTGCATATTAGCGTTATCGCTGCCGCGTTATCGATGGGATTGCTGCTTTTTTCTCTCGCTCACCCTCTCGTTAACGCTCGATACGGGTATATCCCACTTAGTCGTGCCTATACTGTTGACATTCTTTCTACGATGAGTTATACAGGAGAGCTCTAATTTATTTTTTATTGAAAACCGCGAAAAGATTAAAAGTAGCGCATTAACAACGATACTTAACGATAAGTTGTCACTGATACTCTCGTCTCCCTGTCACGATATAACCATCAGTTGTGAGATATATGGCACTCTATCCTTCGTTAGGAATTTCTTTGTACAGTTTCGGTTATTCGGAACGATTGCATTGATCGCAGTTAACGACGTACCATCGAGTGCATAAACTTCAGACGGAACGGGATTTAATTTCGAGCGCGGATAATTAATTAAATCTCGGAGATCTAATTTCGACGATAAATATAATATTTCGCTCGAGTGTTATGCGATTTCAATGGTCGCGTCTCTGCGTCGTACTAAAATGCAAAATTAATTAGATCCCCGGGATCTGATTAATAAATTATTTGCGTGGAAACGCTCCTCGCCTACACAGTCTACCTCTCACCGTCGTATGACCGCTAATTTCCAAAGAATTCGCAACCGGTCCGACGAAAGATCGACGCTACTAAGAGCGAGAGGGACGGGAGGACAAATATCCAGGTATTTACGCGCGAGTTCAAAAACAACGCACCGTGTTAATTTACCTCCAGTTAACAGCCGTTCTCATTTGATGAAAATACCTGGTCGAGTAGCGGTACGAGAGGGCTGGTAATTTTTTTCGAGCACCCCTGAATGCGCGTTATTATACAGCCATACTGCCGCATCTGGACCGCCATCCGCGTCCGTAGTTCTGCACGCGGTATGTGTTGTGTGCCCGCTCGCGGGGAGGGGCGGTTGATAGGACACGAAAAGGAGGGAGGGGGAGGAGGGGAAGGAGGAGGAAGAGATAGTAGAGGGGTAGAGGGTAGAAGAGGACGTGCGCGGTAGAGATAGAGAAAGAGAGAGAGAGAGAGAGAGAGGCGTTTATAACTCGCACGGGTCTCCCAGCTTCGAGAAGGCCAATTAGCAGCATAAAGCTGGCTCGGTCCAGAGCCGGGGGATGTTTGTATGTAATAATGGATTGTTACTCAAAGTATCCGGCTAATTAATTAGGCCCCCCCGTACCTCACCCCGTCGCGGATCACACCTTTACCTTGCTCACCTAGAACCGCCCTTGCATCCTGGTCCAGTATTGTCGCGGAACTCTCCAAAGATATATTATCTATATATCGCGTTCTACATATTTTACTTCCTCCCGTGTCGTCTCGCTTCTTCTTTTCAATGGTCCGCGAAGAAAACAAAATCTATTATCGCTGCGATCGAATTTAAAACACGATATCAAATGGAAGGAGAAGAAGAAAAAAGGACATTTTCGTCTCATTTTTTTTATATACTATATGTCGACACCATCGGTGATTCATCGCTCTTCTTAAACTGGGTCGATGATCAAATTACGACGACTTTTTTATTCTTTCTTCGGATACATCGTCAGCAGAAGGAAAGTAAATAATAAACCCTGGTGAATAATTAATGAAACCCTTCTCCGCTTTCCCGGAAAAGGTGATCTGCTTTCGGTTGATCGAAAGGATAAAATTAATTTGTTCATTCGAGGGTACGCATATTTCGATGACGCTTGAAAAACGTCGTCATTTATACACGCCTCGCGACAATTCGACATTCGCTTCGGCGCGAATGGCGTTCCAATTAGCGACGTTAATTATTGCGCGTGCTGTCGCTACCACTTATGACGCGACGCAGCCGCCGCCGCGTCTCCCTACCAGTTCGTTGGTACGCACGCGACGAGCGTGTATGCATATGTATATCTGCACGCGCGACGTCGCGCACGGGGCTCCACGTTCGCGTATATAACGGAGCGAAGGAACCGGAAATCATATCGTCTCTCACTCTTCGCGTCTCTCTTTCTCCTTCTCGCTCTCGGCACTCGTCCGACCGAGAGCCGCGAGCGGCACGGAATTCCTTTAATTTCGACCTTTTCCGCTCGAGCGCGCTAATTTAAAGTTCGAAAACGAATTTAGCCGCGTCGCGATCGAGCCACGCCGAAGACCTGCCGGGAAGGAGCGACGGATAATGATCTTCCTCGGCTCTCGACCTTCGAGTTTTACAAATTGCACAAGTTCTCGCCGGGAGAAAACGTCACATCCGCGACCGACTTCCGCCGATGGCTGGTAGACGAGAGTGTAAGAAGCTCGCAATAAATGGCGCTGGATTCTCGCGTCGTCTGCCAACTGCGAAACAACTTCGCGGAATTTCTTTAGATTTTGCCTACCCACTCCGTTCCGTACACGGAGCCATTTCCCTCTACTTTTGTCGGAGCGCGATGGGTATACGCTCTCGTCGTTTCAATCTGTCTAGCTTCCGTGTCTTATTTCCTCCTTCCGGTTACCCCGCTCCGAATCGGTTTGATTTAGCGGTTAAGTTTTAATTGCGTCATATAAACGAGACACGAAGTACCCTGGACACAGACTCAATCGGACTAGAATCAATTTCCCATCGATACTAATAGATTTCTCTCCTGTTTCGAAATGTTGCAGACGCTGGTATAGTTCCGATCACAATGACGATGGATGTGAGCAAGTCGGAGACAAGTAAAAATGGCTCCACGCAGCAAGAGTGCGCCGGTTGCGGGAAGACCATTACGGAAAGGTGAGTTTTTTTTTTTGCGAAAACGTTCACCCCAAAGAAATTCACACGAGTATCCCGCGACGAGGCTCGAAAAACGAGGAGGAAGAATGGAACGAACGATGTGCAGGGAACGAGACGAACGCTATTTTCTCAATTTCCTTCAGGTACCTCCTCAAGGCCTTGGACGTCTTCTGGCACGAGGATTGCCTGAAGTGTGGTTGCTGCGACTGCCGGTTAGGGGAGGTCGGCTCCACCCTCTACACCAAGGCGAACTTGATCCTCTGCAAGAGGGACTATCTGAGGCTCTTCGGTAACACCGGTTACTGCGCTGCCTGTATGAAGGTGATACCAGCCTTCGAGATGGTCATGAGAGCTAGGACGAACGTTTACCATTTGGAGTGCTTCGCCTGCCAGGTGTGCAACCACAGGTGAGTCAGCCGAAGCTCAATGCTCGTACGCGTAAATTTGAACGCTGCGAAGTTTCAGAGGACATTTTTCGTAAAAACCTACTCGAATATGCGAGAAATTAATTCTTTCTCCAGTTCCATTCCACGTTCTCACTGAGATTTCGCAGTAAACCCTGGCCGAGCTCCTCGCACTGAATTTCTCATTCGTCGAAGTGACGCTGATAAAAATGAGATATCGCCGCCTCCTCGCCGCTTGGCGGATGGTCCCGCATTGCGGGGATCGAGTGGGGAGAGGGGGGCGGGGGGACGGTCTCAATTGAAAAATCTGTCTTGCGTCGCCAATCTCCGTGAAAAATATCCCCGCGCGAAACACCCCATGCATGTATTCGACGGCCCGTGCAAGGTGTAGATATCCGTCCTCCTTCCGCAGCCACCTACCTCCCCCTCCCGATTGCGCAGCAAAACCCCATATCCCATCTTCCCCCGTACGTGGACGCGTACGCGCACACAGTACCGGAAGTCGTGTACGTAGAGGCCGGTCGCGAGACACAGTCCACTCCGGGGGTTGCTTTACAGGCCAGCTGGGAAATCACCCTCTGCTTCGCTCCTCTTCTTCCCTCGCCACCTCTCACCGCGCCGATCCCCTCCCCCCCTCTCCGCTACCGACGCTAACACCCGCGCGCGGCCAGTTATATAATTATCTAGATACTGCTGACATTTTTGTATCAAATTGCCCGCTCCGAGCGAGATTGCCTCGCCACGGGGTGGCTAAAGGTTACACACCCTTCGCGTACGATCGTTCGTGGGGAACGCGAAAGCCTCCGCAGGTCGGCTCGACTGAGGCGCCCCGGGTCGTCATCGTCATCGACCGTTTCGATGCTATCGTTTCGCGGTATGTAATTTCGCGTTTCGATTTAACGGATGCGTCGACTGTCGTCTTAGTTCCACGTAGAAATGGTAGGACGTATATATTAATTTGAATCGGATTCAAATGAAAATGTATGAAATGTACGTTGTATTCGATGATGGAAGATAATGCGATTAATATTTATAAAACATTTGATTTGAAAAATCCTACAGAGATTCGCAGGCAATTTTTATTATTCGGGAAAATCGTGTTATCGTGGGAGTGTCGGAGCGATGGATGTATAGAGGTGAAGAGGGGTACACCAATCCCGTCGTTAATTCCTGTATCACCTTGGCACGCTGTTTCTCTTTAGAGTCACGGGCCATTTCGTTGATGGGTGTAGTAGGTACGCGTGTGTCGCGCGTATAAAAACGCGCGCCTGAAAACGTTGAACGCGCGAACTACAAAGCCGGGTAGAGCACAACAATGCGGGCTCATTGGCCGAGGGGGTGGTCGGAGCAGGACGGTCGGGACGATCTAGCGGGGTGGCGGCGGCGGCGGCGGCGGTGGTGGTGGTGACGGCAGTCGCGCTCCGCGGAGTGGGGGACCGAGGCTGCCAGGAGAGAGTCCGGTTGTAGTTTCAAGCCAATAGTAATAGCTCGTCCAGGCGTGCAACAACAAACGTTGTACGGCTCCTCAAACAATGCGAACAAAAGAGAGAGAGGAGAGAGAGAGAGAGAGAGAGAGGGGGGGGGGCATCAATTTTACGTTTTTATCGTCTGGCATTGTCTATCTTCGACAATGCTTCATACCGCGGCGTTCCTCCCTTCCGTCGGTTGCAGCCACCCCCGTATCGTTTCGTTTCGTAACGCAATGTTTAAGGGGGTGGAGGAGAGAGAAAGAGAGAGAGAGAGAGAGAGATTTGCAGCTTTGAGATAGGCGTGCTCACTTCAACCGCGATATTTTCAAAAAGATGAAATTTCGTCACTTCTCTTCGCTCTAAATAAATACAATCATGCAATTCATCACGCGACGCTCGATCTTAAATTTCCGACCGTTGCCTGCGCTTGGCTATAAGAGAAAATTGGCGTCCGCGATCACCTACACGTATATAGGTACAGTCGGTATCGCAGTAGACGTATCGATTTGACGGAGAGAGGAAGAGAGAGAGAAAGAGAGAGAACGAGGGAAATCCTTAATGCTTAAGGGGCCGATATCTACGTGTCACGTACAAAAGCGTTATGTATATTTTGAAAGAAGGGTTCGGCGGCGAGGGAGAGGTCGCGACCCTTTTCCTCACGAGGAGACGAGAATGGAAAAAGGGAGAACAACGTAGCGTTATGGCGAGCGCGCGTCTTTTCCTTTTTCGAGCGATTCGCACTGCAGCGAAATCTTCGAGTTCGACCCCCTCGCGAAATATCTCATTCGCGATTCGGCAGAGTAATTGGAACTTCGCTTCCGACTCCTCCCCTCCCCCACCGACATTTTCTATTTTTGCGAAAGCAGGTCGTCGGTGGAACGACGAGGAAGATCAAGGCGATTTCAGTATGAAGCAATCGATGCAGCCCGTGTCTATTATGCACCGACAGCCGACGGTCGACTATTTCCGTTCGAGTAACGAGGGTTGACCATTCTCCGAGCGACTCGTCTCGCGGTCCGATCGAACGATGCATTTTTTATCGCCCACTACCCCGTCGTTGACGCGAGGTAAAAATGTACCAGGGGTAGCGAATATCCGACGGCGGTTCGCGATTAGTTTAATCATTTTGAGGCAATGACTTTACGTTTGTGTTCTCGTAGAGTTGAAAATAATACACGGTTGTCGTAAACAGGGAAGTTTAGCAACGGCAACGTTAAAGGTCACAATTCGCGCTCTCCACTCGTTCCAACTATAAACAAAATTTTAAGCGTAGGTGTACGTCGCGTATCACCGAAAGTACTCGTACGTCGCGTCTTCACGCGACACGCTCAGCCTCGCCGCGACTTATTAGCGTCATTCGCCATCTCCTCCTTGTCGTCGTCGTTGCCCTTCGCCACCGCCACCGCTACCCCCGTCTCTCGTCGTCGCACGCGCGACTTCGGGCGCAATTACGAGGAGGGAATGTAACGCGAGCGGACGACTTGGAACTCGCAATTAAACAGCAACAATTACACGGGGGTAACTCTAGACTGTAATAACATGGAATAAAGGGTTGCCGGTGGTGGTAGTGACGGCGTCGGCAGTGGTGGCTGGTATAGTCACCCCCACGGCTAGGGGATGATTTACCGATCCAATTAGCTCCGCAGGCACTCTCCTAAAAAGACGTCCGGTCTAATTTAACGGGCGTCCAATTAAAAAGTAACCCTACAATCCGAAAAGAGCTTCCAGAGAGAATCTCTCTCTTTCCCTCCGCGTCTCGAATGGCGTCCCACTGCTCCGGGGGCTCGTCTTCCCCTGCCCTCGTCGTCACCACAAATCTCATTGTCCTTCGCACCTACCTTATCGCGTTGGAAATAAAAAAATTCTTCGTCTCGACGAGAGGTCGTCCGATCTCCCCCGTTCGAATCCCCGCGCGCTCCTTCTTCGCGCTCGTATCATTCTTCGAAAAGTTATACGCCCCTGCGCATCCACCCGTCCACCCCCCCTACCCTCGTCTCCGCGACTGCGAGGCCGGCAGTAAAGCGGTCCTAATGGCGTCACACATTGCCGTCCACGATTTCATTTATTTATTCAGAGGCTCGACGAGTCGTATCGCTCCGTCCGTCTGTCCGTTTGTCGGAGGACCCGCGTTAAAGATTCAAACGAGTTATCCGAGCGCGAGGCCAGATTGAAATTCTCCATGCAGCGCGAGACTCGCTCCACTCGCGCGCGATTTCGCTCGCTCTGGTTAACATTTTACGCCGCGGCGTCCACGTCGGCGGCGTCGATCCTCGATCCTCACGATCGACGGGACGTCGTCGAGGGATATCGTTTCTCTTCGACGCCCCGAGGAGCAGGTTGCTCGTTACTTCGGGGGTCGGAACTCGTATTTCGACGAACGGTTTTCTCGCGAACGTTGGAAGCGTGTAAGCGGTTTGGATTGCGGGAAAGAAAAATTGTATTCAACTCGCGAAAAGTTCAGGAGTAATCGCGCGCGTCCAATTTGCGATTGCCGGGTGAAAAAAGTGCTCCGGAATTATCCACATATGGAAAAAAGCGAATGCGTATCCCGCCGAGCGAATCGACATTCGTTAATATTCGCACGCGTACACGGCAACCTATTTCGCGACGCGTGGAATGGTCGGATTAGCGAAGTGGCCAGTTAATTAATTCTCGACCGGAGTTTGCGCGCCGTGTATGAAAGCGCACTGGAAGGCGGAATAGCCGCTGGAATTCGAACGAAAGGATCGAGGCTCGTTTCAATAATGGGGCGTAGTGGGCACGCAACGGGTTCGCACATTGCGATAATTCTATTTGCCGTGCGATTATGAATATCTACCTCGGCCAGGCAGTCGACGCTCTCGTATTTCCGCCCGGATCGAAATGGATACGAGGGAGAGAGAAAGAGAGAGAGAGAGAGAGAGAGAGAGAGCCGTGGTGATGGTTGCCTGCGAACTCGCTGCGTTCAACCGACTGCGCGCGAGTGCGGGCCGTTCGTTGCGCCTATCTTTAATTCGACTTTGTACTTTGAATCTTCGACTATATTACTCTTATCAGAATGACTCGCGCAGAATGTACGCGGCCCGTGCAATTTCCTGTCCCGGTTTCGTCGAGAATACGTGTTTGCGAGGAATAATTTATTTGAAAATGAATCGGTGGACCAGATCCCTCGCGCCTCGCCTCAGCGCGTAACTCGATTATCTTATCGCGGACCGGCGGAGGCAGTGCACAATTGGCTGCGCGACGCAGGAGCCATCCGGTAGAGATTTGTGGGGTGGCTTTTAACGCACGGCGCGCACATCCACGCTGGCCTCGCCGCGGCCGCAACCACGAACATTATCCTTTTTTGTCGCGTCCGCTCGCCGGCGGCGGCTCGCGCGGGGGTTGCCAAACCGAGTTTTCTCGCCGATCGTCGATCTTCCACGATTCTGGCAGCGCTCGAACTCCACCCCTCCGCTCTCCTCATTTCGCGTTCGCAACCGCAGAAATCTCATAATATTCACCTGTCCGATCCCTATAGCGATCGACCGTAAGACACCTCGCGCTCGCAGCTCCCCCCTTTTTGCTTTAGCAATTTCGCGCGGAACGACTTTTCCGCTGCTCACCCCATTTCGCTTCGACGTTGCGAGGCGCTCGCCAAGTAAATTTTCCGCAATCTCGCTTTCGGCCCGACCTGTAGCGCTACCTATACTCACCGCGCCTTTCATCCTGTATCCAATTGCAGGTTCTGCGTCGGCGATAGGTTCTACCTTTGCGAGAATAAAATCCTCTGCGAGTACGATTACGAGGAGAGGTTGGTGTTTGCCAACATGGCGCTGCACCCTCCCGCGTCGTTGGCACACATCAAGAGGCAGCTACCCCCGACACCGACGCCACCGGGACAGAACATGCACCCCAGTCACAACCCTTTGCAGCACCCTCACCAGCAGCAATCTCAGGGACTCGGACAGCCCATCGGTCAACACAATCACGTCACGAATGTAAGTCGATTCTCGATTTCCCTTCCCCCGTTCGTTGGTTCACGTCGAGACAGCCCACAGGTGAACGTTCATTTTTTCTTCGCGTACCCCGAGTGCATTTTGGCAAAGGCAACGAATAGAGCTACGATACAGGATTCAAGTAGAGAAGAGGTGGAGGGTTATCGCCCCGAAATAGACTAAAGAGATTTTTACGGGCAATTGCTTCAGGGTCAAATGACTGGTGGCACTCCCACCATGAACGGAACCATAGGAGTCGGGCCCAGGGGTCCCGGTGACATGAACAACAACGGTCTCTCCGGTCCTGGAATCGGTTCCGTCAAACCACCTCCCATGTCCATGCCCGCGCCGACGAGCTGAGACGAGGCCCCGCCACCCCTGAAGAAGCTCAGATGTCTCGACGGATATTGAGGCCTCTATCTCGAATCGCATGGGTGGGGGAACCCGAAGCGACCAACTCCCGTTCCGCGCGATTGGAGGACGATCGCTCGTTGTGGATCGGAATCGAATAGGTGGCGGAGAAGAAGGAGGGGGAGGAGAAGGAAGAGGAGGAGGAGGACGACGAGAAGGAGAAGGTGGAGGTGGAGGAAGAAATGAAAAAGGATTCAGTTCTCCTCCGTTTCCAGATTGTTTCTTGTTCGAGTCCGACTTTCGCCTCTGCGAAAATTGGGAGCCGCTGCCCGCTGGACGGCGTATGTAACGCGGAGGGTTGAGAAGAGGAGGGGAGGCGATAGTAATAGAAAATACGTTGTATAATACGGTATGATGTGTAACGATAAAAGGTTTATGTAAGATATATTTCTATAGAGAGAGGGTGTATCGCGAGGAAGAAACGGAGAGATTGGCCGAGTGAACGAGAGAGAGAGAGAGAGAGAGATTGAGCGAGAGAGTGAGAAAGCAAAAAAAGAGAACGAGACAGCCGGAGGAGGAGTAAAAGAAAACAATCTGTAAATAACTGTACTAGGCTCTACATGTAATAAGACTACGAGTATACGGAGACGTTTTTATTTTCGCCGTCCGTTCGTTGTAACTTTTTTCGATGCACCGCCCGCACCCGTTGGAGAAAGTTATCGCGAACGCACTGTGTATCAACGCGTGCCATGACGAGACGCGCGGCGCCGAATCCGTCGTGATTCACGCGGGTTGCTCCGCACTTTCAAGCGGAGCGATTCGTCGCATCTCGACGATCGATCGATCCGGTCGATCTCCCTCGATCGATCCACCTGTCGATCGACCGACGCGCGCTCCTTTGGGAGGGGCGGTTGCGTACGCGCGAGACGTCCGATCCGAGTTTCAGTTTCGTGAAATCGATGCAGGGATGACGCGTCTACGAGCGCTTTCGTTTGAGCGTGAGCTCGGACGGGGCGAGCATTCCCGTTCGCTCTATGCACGTCGGGGGTCGGAGTTCTAGCGGGAAGATTCTCGAGGTCAGAATCCAGAGGCGCGGAGAGAGAGAGAGAAAGGGGGGGGGGTATAGAAGAGAAGGAGAGAGGGGGGAGGGAAGGAATCATAGGGAGGGTGCAAAGTGGGTTCCATACAGCTAATACCAAAGATTATATTGTAAGGTAAAAAACGCCCCTCGCGAAGACGAATCGAAACCGTTGACTCTTATTTAAGATATTTCTCTCTTAAGTTAGCGAGAGTGTCGGGCTGGGTTTTCCTTCCAGAATTTGTCGGTACGCGCATCCGCATTTGGCTTCGAATATTGCGAGTCGCGCTTTCGAAATGAGCACTCGTCGACTTTCGGCTGTACCTAGAGCGCGAGGCAGCGCACTCCTGTATATAATACATGACAGTCGTTCGAAAACTCCCGGCGGTGCGTTTTTCAACGCATGAAAAATTGGAAATTCCACGAGGGGCGCTTATAGTCATAGCTTTATATTAATACCAAAAGAAAATACCTATACCAAAAAAAAAAATAAAAAATCACACGAATCCACACGATTACCGTATAACTACCCCATCGGAGCGAAACGCGCGTGGCCCAGCTGTCACTGCGCTACGGTATTTGTTTTTTTTTAAGGCGTCGCGTCGCGAGAGGGGGTTACGGGGGAAATATCGAGCGAAAGAATAAAGAGTCCGCCGACTGCGTTTTCCGGAAGAAAAAAATATATAACACGTAAACAGACACATCCACGGGCAAACGGAGATACGGCGTATACCCGACACATTCGAAAAAAATAGACACTCACGATTTTGTATATTACACCCGCTGTATGATTAAGTACAAATATTATTATATTGTATAAAAAGGAATTATTGTTGTCTTTTAGTACCGCGTAAGGATAATTTTTGTTATTCATCTGTATATACTATCATTATTAGCGACACTATTAATATATTATAATTAATAGAATTCCATTACTACCGAAGACGAGAGAAATACATTCTTATTGACATACCTGTTTGCGATTTCTCGCCTCACGAGGCCCGTATTCCCACGTTTTTCCCAGGATCGAGGCGGCGGCGGCGGCGGCGGCAACTGCGTGATTCAGCGCAAGCCACGAGCGCGGTGGGGAGAGATCGACCGGGCCACCACGACGTGTCCAATTTTGCGGTATCGAAATCAACGGTGACGCGCGGCGAGGGGCGGCGATGTCGAGAGACCCCCGCCGTCGCTGTTGCTCGTGAAGTTGGCCGATTTACCAGGGGACGATTTCCCTAATGTCTTCCAGCTCGGAGAGTCAGCTGCCGTTACAGTAACAACGAGGACTTCATAATGGGGGCCGCCTAAACTCTCCATCAAACTCTTCTTCTCCCGCGCGTCTCGGCCCGCTACTTTCGGCCCCTGACAATTACGCGCCCCTCCCCCTTTGCTTCGCTCGCGCGTTCGAGAATCAACTTTAACTTAACTTCGGATAAACCGCGGCGTTTGTTTCGCAGCGACGCATTTCACTCACCCGGCCGGGAGGGCGGGTTGGCGCGAAGCCAAGTCGAGCGTGTCGTCAGGACCGGCGAGGGTCGCGCAGCCGAAGAGACACGCGCGAAGCTCGCTGCACGCGCATTACCGCCGAAATTTCATCGGCGCGGTCCGCCAATGAATTTTCCGCGGAAAATGAAACTTCCCATTGTGGAATGCGCGCGTAATCAAGCTCATATTAATGGGCCAGTGCACACGCGCGCACGCACCATTGTAAATGACATATATTGCCACGCGCGAATGTGTGCGTGATGCGCGCCGGTCGGGCCGTGCGTCTATCAGATGGAGGCATGCAGAAATTTAATTAGATTTTCTGCCATCGAAAGGAGGGGCGAGAGGAGTAAGCGGGACAGAGCGAGAGGGGCCCCTCTCAAAAATCGCATTAATCATACCCACCGTGCGCGGGCAAAAACATCCCCTTAAAATAATCTGGTCCCGAAATGAAATCAGTCTAGGCAATTTCCATCCCCTGCGGTGGAGGAGCTCGTCGTTTCTCCCCCTCTCCGCGCCCCTCAGGGGCTCGGTTGATGCAACAGACAAATGACGCGAGTTCCGGGTAACCCCTGGCTACGGTTGGAATTAAAGATCCCCCTGATAAGGGTGTCATCCTTTGCTATGCATTATGTTCGGCAAAAAGCTCGCGCGAGCGAGACACTCCCGCAGGAGGATTCCAATTAATCTCAGCGTTCTCCTTGATTTTCTTCGCAGCGACGTTCCTTTCCCTTCCCACCCCGGGGCAATAATTTATAGTTTTTTTGAAAAAGCGATCAGGGGAGGGCTGTTGAATCTGCTTTGCGCTTTCTTTCGAGTTTCGAAAACGTTTGAACAATTTAGGTACGGCTGTTTTGAAAGTGTGAAAAATTCACGTTCGCAATTCGAATTTACAATTTTATCGAATTTTTCTCCTATCCTCTCTCGATGCTGGAAAAGGCGACTCGTATGCCGCGATGACGAGATTCGGAGTGCGTACCCGTTGCAACGTCTATTCGAGCGTCGTGAACGGACCATCGAAGAGGGCACCGAACGCAGGGGTACGAAATCGAAGGGATGTGGCCGGCGTCTATCTTTCGCGAAAGGATTCTTTTCAGTGCGAGAGGCGAAGTAACTCCTCGAGGCAGTCGGGTGTACCGCGTTATGACCCGGATATCCTTCGCGGACCGAGCAGAACCTTACCGCCGTCGTATTTCAAATTTTATCGCTCGAAAATGTTAAGAAGACTTTACTAGCTTGGAATTCAGCCCCGTGACTTGACAAACTATCCTCGCGGTGCGATCTCACTGCGAATATCCTTCTCGCGATGCACGGGAATCGACGGAGAGGAAGACCGTCGTTTTGGCATATCCGAGAGGATGAGAAAGAGCCGCGAGGAGACGAGAAGGGGGGAACGAGGGTTATAAGTCTAGACCCTCTCCTCGCGACATTGCGCGAAAGATCCTCTCGCCACGATCCTTCGGCGCGTTATTGCGCTCGTTGCTCGAGAACCAGTTGATCTCTCGACGCTTGTAAACAGAACGTAGATCATTGTCAAAGAGTCACTCCGAGTCGCTCGATTCGACTTGCACGCAATTTCGCTGCTATCGCGGGTCAGTTCGGGTTCATCGAGGTGCCGTCAATCGCTTCCGTCAAAATTCTATTTCCATTTCAATCGTAGCTTCCTTCACCGAAGAATGGCTAGCGCGAGAAAGGAGCCACCCAGTTTGGCGTCGATACTCAATCCTTCGATGGATCCCAAATTGAAGGCGAAAACCGACGATCTCACCACTGAATTTCAGTATTACGGGTAAATTGTCCTCGGATGAGGCTATTTTTTTTTTTCATTTCATCGATTCGAGGGATTTTTCGAACCGAATATTCACCGTCAGATCCGCGATCAGAAATCTGGCACCAGCTTTAACCAACTTGAAAGACAGGACCGGAGTTCTGCCTTGGATAAATAAACTCTTCGCCGCGGAATATCACGTCGAGGTGCTCAGAGAAAAACGTAACAGGTATCGATATCTTTCGGTATGAACTTCGCATAATTCTCATCGTTTAACAGACTGTGGAGAATTTTACGACCGCTCAAAGCTGATTTTAACAGTGATCCATCTCGACACTTCCGTTCAATCTCGACAATTCTCTTTTGAGATACTTGGCCGCCATCGCGATTAACTTGATCAACGACGAGTTGACAGGAATCTTCGAGCATGATCCGCCAGCCGGTGCTACGAAAGACCTGGCGACGATGACTGTCATAAACGCCCCGCGCGCAGAGTGGGAGGAAGACACGACTTGGTCCGAATACGTAACGACGTTGCCCGACGATCGTGAGGAAGTGCGAGTTTACCCGAAAATCGTCCTTTCGAGAAAGAATATATACGATCTTCGTGATTCCAGATTCCATGCACCTTCCACAAACCCGGCGAAGCCTGTCGCGAGGACAAATTCGAAATGGACCAACAGCTGGACAACGTGAGACTTTATTTCCTGCGCAGGAATTTAGTTGGGAACCCGATAGGATTTTTCAGAGCCGATAAAGGAAATACGCGCGTCATCTTTTGATTCACAAGTGGCAAAAATGTCGTGATTACGACTCAATGATGTTTGATCGCAGGAATTCTGGTTCTTGCTCTATCAAATCAGGCCATACGCGGCTATGATGCCGTGTCCCGATGCGCGAACTAAGGTAGCGGCGTGGATCCAAACCCTCTGTCGATTGAGCTGCGAGAAATGTGGAAGGATGAAGGGTCTGAGGAACGACTACGCCTATGCGCTCAACGGGTGAGTACGAGAAACGCTCGGCCATCCCCTCTTGAGATCGAACGAGATCGAACGCCTCCCCTTTGAACGCCTCGCTTGCAGCTACGTACACGATTTGCGAATTGCCGGCCCTTTCCAAGACTATCCGCCCTGGAACATGCTGCAGTCGTTGCCGAACGCAGCTAAGTAGGACGAACTCTTTGGTTTCGATTTCACGCGCATCGTAGTCGGAACGATCATCGCGAAACCTTGAGAAATACGAATTTTAAGGCTGGCCGCCAAGAGGCATCCCCTCACATCGCCGTACTGCGCGGAGGCGGAGTCCTTCATGAGCGAGCAGCCGAAACCGGAAGAGGGAGCGTTTTGTTACATAGCGGTGACCGGGGAGTCTGTGAATACCGACGCGTTGCTTCCTGCCTGAGCTCGTGAATAAACACGACGGGTGAATTGCAATGGATGGCGGCTCGATATCCCACGCGCGATTGACGTACGGGGTCGGTTCTGGACGTAACATTACACAACCGGTATATAGTTTTCGATCCATTGTCATCGCACTGGCAAAATTCGGAATTCGCACGTGGGACTGTCGAAATCAGATTTCCATTTTCCAAAAGTTCATCGCAAAGTGCCCCCGCTCGTTCCGCGGCTCGGACTATCAGTTGCGCATCGCCATTCGAGCTTCCGCGATGCGTATAACGGCGTATACACACAGAAAGAGAGAGGGGTAGATTTTTCCGCGCCTTGATATGATTAATACCCGCGACTAGGGGTGAGAGGGGGCAGGAAGGGGACGTAGGAGGGGGAGGGGGTGGCTGCGCGA
This sequence comes from Xiphydria camelus, assembly GCA_963678675.1. Lineage (NCBI taxonomy): Eukaryota > Metazoa > Arthropoda > Insecta > Hymenoptera > Xiphydriidae > Xiphydria > Xiphydria camelus. Next base: position 23,477,820 of record OY783198.1, read on the forward strand.
AGTCGGGGGCTGGTCGGTGTATAGCAAATCCCCGTCAACCGCATTCAATTACGATGTTATCGCGAATACAGATGACGGTTATTTCCTTCGGTACACCCTATACATAACGCCGTCGCTTCTGCGTGTAAAGTTAAGGTTATAATGGCGGGAGGCTGCCCGTGTGATTGTTTTAGGATGTATGAGACGATTCCGGATAAAGGTTTTCCTATTTTTCTTCGGGTATCGCGAGAGCGGTCCGCGAAGAGAATTGGAAGGAAAATCGCTGTTACCGCGCTGCCCTCTTTCTCCCTTTTTGGTATAGGTCTTTCGTGGGACGAGCAATGTTTCTCGCGCGTGCTCGTATTTCTCTGAAAGAAGAATGGAGAACGAGTATCGCGACTCGAAAATCTCGGAGGTATTAAAGTAGGAAACGCGCAATTATTTTTCATCCCGTTGATTGCTGATCGATCTCGTCATATCTTGCTCGAGCTTACGTCTTTGCGATTCGAACGGTACTCCTTTCGACTCGAGCGTGTCCGCTCTTCGCGCTATTTTTGATTACCGACTCGACGTATCTCGCGATAAGGTCAAGGTCGAGCCGTTCTCGATCGACATGTCGAAGACGATACGAAATCGGAAGAATCGGTCTCGTCGAGTGCTCGTGTTAGATAACACAAGACCGCCTGAACGTTTCGAGAGTGACAGTCGATGTCGGGTGACGTGCGTTGTTTAATAATAATTATAGTCGGAGCGAACGAGAGATAGAGCAGGACCCGAGAGATCTCGGGATACGGACGGAGAGAAAGAGCAGGTTCGCGTAGCAGCGAGTGTCGGAAAGCTTGCATGCGGAATGCGCTGATGGGAAATACTTGTTTCGGCATCGTTTCTCACCGGCGACTGTCACAAAAGTTGATTGACTCCGCGTCGCGTCCGCGCGTGTAATCAGCGTTCCGTGTTCTGCTAATGGCTTCCCGACCTTCCTTCCGCATTATTTAGCGCGAATTAAGCTTTTTCTTCCAGAGTTTCGAGTTTATTTTCGGTTCCGACTTCAGTCGTTATCCTCGCATTCCGCAGCTCTCTTCGAATCGCTCTTTCGACGTTTGCTCCGCAGCGAGAAGATTTGTCCTCGTTACGTCGGATTCGCAGTGTTTCAACGAGACGATACAGTTCGCTGCACGAAATTACCGCACGAATATTTTTATCATAAATTTACCTCCAATTTATTTGTTTCGAGGCACAGCCATTAACGTCCGCATCCGCAGGCACTTAACGCACCGTGCGCCCTATCGGCGGTCGAATAAAAAAAAAGGTCATTCCGCGCCGTGTTTTAACGCGCGCATCCATCGTTAGCCCCGGGGCCATGGCAGCAGCCGGTGCGGGAATCCGATCGCCCGTGCGAGAGCGGTCCTCCGGTGGATCGCGGTGGGGTGCGCGCGCGAGCGGCAATTTCCAACCCCGGCCGCCGCGAGAAAAAGGCCGAGCGCCAAACCGATAGGCGAGAGATAGGAGCGCGTATCTCGATGAACGTGAATTACAAGCGCTCGTACGTACGCGCGGTCCCGCGGTAGGTGCGCGCGAATCGGAAGAGCGACGCGGGACGGCGCGTCAAACGCAAGCGTTTCGCCGGTCGGAATAACGTATTCGAGGTGTCATTGGCAATCGGAGCGGATGTTTCGAAGCGAGAGAGGAAGGGAGGGAGGGAGGAGAGAAAGAGAGAGGCGATCAGTTACGTTTCCGAGGGTTGACGCGCGAGTGCGAATGTCGGATTTGTTCGGTCGTATCGCGTCCGGGGTATCGACGAATTATCGAAATTCGCCGCGACAGCCTGGCGTCGCGATTATCCCTTTGACGACGGAAAATCGTGCGTATTTTCTTGTCGGCTCGATCATTTGCATTACGCGGGGCGTTGCGTCGACTCTTCGGCTTATCTCCTCGCAGCAGCTGCAGTTTCGATTACGTCTGACGGACACAGCACTGGAGAAAAATACGAAACTCTCCGACTATCGATCGCAGGCATACAACGTACCTCTTTGCCAGGCAAGTGAAACTTTGCGAAACGTTGACGGGGGTGGGTCGCTTTTCCTCGTAATCGAGATCTCATCATCTCAGCCCAACGATGCCGCGGCGTGAATCCACCCAGAAGGATTGGCTGGCTCCGGCGATGGAGACAAACCGTTACTACTTGGCCGACGATTCGCGGGGGGTGCGAACTTGCCCGTATCTTCGAGCGAGTTCGCATACAAGTGCTGCGAAGGGAGACCTACCTACTGGCAAGTGCTTGCGGCCGTCCGCTTATCTGCAGTTAGGGTCTACCAGTTCGGCCGTAACACCGGCTCCCCTCTCCGCTCAACGTTTTAAGCTCCTCGACAGTACCGACCATCCCCACGCGCCCTTCATCCCGCAAGCCTTTCAACCCCCGAGACGCATCGCCGCGCGCCGCGCCGAAATAAACCGCTCGGTGGTTAGGAGCAGTTAGCCGGGGTTAACTGGTGTTCGTGCCGTGAAAATCACCGTTACTTCGAGCCGCCTCTGCTTTGAATATCGAGATCGAACGATCGCGTTTGGGCGAGGAAATGATATTCATAGGATCGTCGAGAGAGGATTTTTCGAAGGATCTCGAGGATATCTCAGGGATTCGGTTGTCTATCTTCGAGGACTCTCAATATACCAACGGGTGAGGAATTCGTAAGGAGGGACGAGGGGGGACCGATTCATTCACTTGTGCCTTCAACTTCTTAGCCGTCCGTCGTTTCGTCTCGTCTTTTTTTCTTCTCTTATTCGCCGCGGCGCGTTGCTAAACCAATGAGCTTTCATTCCATTCGATACAATTTTAACTTCGTCGCGCGTTCTTTCCCTTTCGCCCCGCATTTCCATTGGGAACTCTTTTCAACGGAGGGTCAAAACTCGCGGATGATTCGCTTCCGCGCGAGCTTTTGTCAGCATTGCACTCGCGCGCACACTGCCGAAAGCCCGACGAGTCGTGCCGAGAGCGGTGCCGAGTGGACGATAAACTTCAACTACTGCAGCTCGTAAATTTGCCGGAAGACAATAATCGCGCATAAGCAGGACATTAGGAGTAAGTTAGTTGTCTGCAGTCTCTAAGACCCACCCCGTTCGGCACTGCGAGATAGTCGGTATAAGCGTCCCCGTTCGCGGACCCAGCCTCGGAAGCATTAGGAGGTGTGGGGTTGGACAACTACGCGATTTCACGGCGGTACATATCGGGTTCGGAATATCGCCTCTAGGAATACGTGGGCTAGTGTGTCTGCATCGATACATATTAATGGCCTCCCCCGTGCCAACTGCCGCGCAGCGATATTTCCGCGGCGGAAGCGCGAGGGTGCAAAACGCGAAGCGCCGTTACGAGTACGAATCAGAAACTCCAACTTTTTCCTCGGCAAGAGTACGCGGTGTGCTAAAACCACGAGCGGAGCGAGTGCGACGGTAATCTTTATTTCCACCGACGAATTTCTCCGAAGCTCCCTTTACGGCCGGAAAAGTAATTGGCCTCGACGCGAATCCTAAAATCGATCGAAAGATCTTTACTTCAAAGAATACAGTACAAAAAGGTCAAATTTTATACTAGGTACTTTTGTACGGTTGACGAGCGAAGAACGTGGTTATTTCATATTTAACGCATCGTTCGAATGAAATTCAGAAATCTCGTTCTTCTCTGAAAATGTCCCAGAGGAAATTATTGTAAGTGAAAGAGCCGAAGACGTCAGCAAATTTCTCTGATACGTATATGTGTCTACCGTGATGTTATTTGGCAAAAAACTACTCGGTGCGTTTCTGACAATTTCACTTCCACGCCGTGATGCATACATCGGAGCGAGCTTACAAGTAGGCACGTGGTATAGACCCTACGTAGGTATGTAGTAACGCCATAAAACGGGGAAAGTTGAAGAAATCGGGAGCACGTAGCGTGCGTTAAAATTAACGACGCAGTAAGAAAGTATTGTATGACTCGAAGGTACGTAGTCGAAGTGTGAGCTCAGGTAGTTCTACGGCGGGGTAGTTACACCGAGTTACGGGGCTGCAAGGCTGTAATCAAATACTTAAAACCGGCGTGGAGTTGCGGGCTTTCAAACCTGACAAGCTTGTAAAAACGTCGGTTTTACTGCCTCTCGGGGACCAGTGTATACATCGTATACGCAGTCGAGCGATTTTCTTGGGTTGCGAAAGAGAAGAGGAAGAGGGAGGGAGGAAGAGGCAAGCGACGAAAAGGGAGAAGGGACGGGAGAATTTCTTACAGGGAAGTAAGAAGAAACACAGAGGAGGGATTCCGTCATGTGCTTCGCGGTGAGATACGTCCGTCGCGTGGCACCCGATCATCGGCCCAGGTTTCGACCCTCCGTAAGCGCGCGCTGACGGCGTCGAGAGGGACAGACGGCGAAGCGCGTCTCTCGAGCTCTGGAAACGGGGAAAAAGTTGAACTGGCTGTTAGCGGGTATAATACGCCGTAATGCCCCTACTTAGCAGAGTATAAATAAGCGTTAAATCCGTGCTTAGGACCCTTAATCTGTATTTTTCTCAGGACGCCTCCTGGAATACATTATCAGTCGGGACTTTATCGTTCGGGGTAATGCGCTCCTCCGCCTAGACGCTCGAAAGGACGTTCTCCCTTTAATGTACTCGATTTATTCCGTGAAATGCGTGTCGCAGCGAGAAACACATTGCGACGTGAAATAACGGTTGTTAATCTTCAAGTTCTAATCGGAATATAAATTGCAAATGAATATTGAATGTGCAAAAAAAGTAGTAAAATATTATATCTGAAAAAAAGTATAGATACGATAATGACACTTTCAAGACATTAGATATCTCAGAAGCATGTATAACTGGTCAAGTAATCCCAGTTTGTGGAACGTGCATAAATTATACCAAGAGGGATCAAAAATGATTTCGCACGATTAAGCCTCCGTGATCATCCAGCGCTCGGTAATTTTCAATTCCCTCGTAGACCACCCCTTTTGCACGACGCTCAATATCGACACGCAAGCGAATTCGCATACTTTTGCATAACTAGGACCGAAAATCGGCGGATGCAGGGTAGGGCCGACCAAACTTCGATGCAGCGATAAGGGGTTTTGGAACGGCAGGTACCCCGATCCGACCTAATCTGCGGGCTATACAAATTAATGTTACGGGGTTCGGAGCCATCAATGGGCCATCGTCGGGCCGCGGTACCATTTTGGTCTCCCAAACTACCCTTGCGAGACTTCCCCTCTCTCTCGATTTCCCTCTTGCTCTCATTTTCGCCCTCTCTCCTTCCTTCGCTCGACATTGCTCAGGGTGGGTTCGAACGTACGTACGTACGTACGAGCCACGGGGGTTTCAAGGGGGTAGTAGCATCACGCGAGCGTAGTCTGAGTTTAAGGGATGGCGTAGAGGGGGCTGCTAACGACCGTCGCCAGCGCAGGGTTGTTAACTGCGCCTCGGTTCGGTCGTGTGACCCTCGTCGATGTGGTGTGCCGCGGGAAGAGGTCCTGCAGGGGTAGAGCGGAGGGTGGATGGCGTTGCCGGGTTGTGGAAAGGACTCTCGGAGAATAGCGAAGCTATTGGGAACAATGTCTTGTTAGAGGAGGTTTGCTTTGCGGTAATCGCTAAGAAGACCCCGGAGTCGTTATCCTCTCTTACAGCCCTGTTTGTTTCTCGGATAACTGCTCGCCGATAATTCAACCCCGCGTCGTGGAAAGGCCGCGGGCACTTCGGATGGGGTTCGAAATGTCGAAGGTTCTCGAATGACGCGCCGTAATTCGACTCTCTTAATGTTTTCACTGATCGTTGCAAAAATTTCGGTATTAATTGCTGTCGAAAGTTCATCAACTTGCGTATTATTCGAGTTCGTTCAATCTTTATCCCGACTTCACTGTTTTCTTTGAAATACTTTATACCCGGTACTCTCTCTCTCTCTCTCTCTCTCTCTCTCTTCTCTCTTATTAATGATTAATGCATGCGAAAATTATTTTTTTAATTCGTCAAAATTAATTCCGAAGGTAAAGGGTTAACAATTTTTGCGCACGCATCCTTCTCGACACTGCAGATGAAAATAATCGTCATGTTTGTTTCCCTTCTTCTTCCTCGATCAATTTTCGAAGACGTACAACAAGGAGCGAAAGATTCTCGCAAGATTCGCCGAGATGCAGAGATTTAACTGTCCTCGCTCGTTTGCGGCTCACCCCTCAAAATCGACTGGCCTGTTTGTAATTGCCCATCGTCTCGAATGTAATCGCCGAGATGATCGCGTATCTTACGACTTGATTGGTCGTCATTAAAGGGAATGCGTTCACGCCACCCTGGGGACCGTCTGAGACATTACCGCGGTAGGCCTCCGGAATTAATATGAGAGGCGAAGAGCGGCGAGTGAGAGGGTGTAGCGGCACGAGAGGCCCTCCTAAGCCATCCATTCAAAGTTTCGAATCTTACATCGGTAGATAATGGCTGACAAATTATAACTACGATCTGCGAATACCTAATTCGTCGGCCGCGGGTTTCACCATTCGCGTCGAATCGATATCGTCCTTTCTTTTCATCCCTGTAATCGTTCGTCTCGTTATTATAATTCACTACGTTTTTTCTTATATACGATGATCAGAAATATTTTGAAACGTATTGTTTATTCACATATTCGATATATTACAAAATTATTATTCACAGAGCAAGCCGTCTTCTCAATTTCCGTAGTTCAAGAATTTGAATCGGTATCAGAAGTCCTTGTTCTGAAAATATGTAAAACAAAAATAGGCGATTTTTAAAAAATCGCAGATCAGTAGACTGGCAAATTTTTATTAAAACTTAAATATCCAATTCGTACCCCTCTTTAAATATCGGGACATCTTTTCCCCATTCGAGTTGTACGCGTACTCGATAGCCTCTCTCTCTCTCTCTCTCTTTCAAAGTCTCGTTTCACCGGTTTCGATCACGCGATCGACCGTAAGATTTTACGAGAGTGAGATCGACGTAACTTCGAGGAACGAAAAATAAACCGGTGTCGATATAGGCCTCGGGGTGGCAGTGAGCCGATGAAACTGTTACTGCGACTAGTTGCCATGTCAGGTCCGTGGAGTGAAGTAAAATGGGTTTGAAGGGTTATGGTCGGCCATCACGGCTTATGGGGCAATTGCTACTGATAGAATCAGCGTTCTACTCCATGCTTTTACTCATAATCGCTTTTAGATTAATTAAATTTTACGCCTGCGTCGATAAACATTAAATTTAACGGGCTCGAACGCTGTGGTCGTTGCCATCGTGAATACACAGGATTTGTTTAGCCGAAGCGTAACGGGCGCCCGTTCGCAGGGTGCTTTCGAACGCATCGGTCCGAACTCACCCTCTCCGGAAGAAACTAGTTTATGTATACCTATGCGAAAGTGCTTTCTCGTTTTGGTTTCGTCAGAAAATAGTCTCTGAGAAATATTTGAAGCTCTCCAAACCGGTTGACATTCTAATTGGATTATTCTCAAACAAATGTACTTTGTTTTTTACCTATATATATATATATTCTTTTTTCTGATATACATATTTATTGAAATAAAAAATGTCCGAATGACCGAAATCTTCGATTTCTCGAAATCAAGTCGGAAACGTTGGCGCGGTATTGGCGAGGGAAGGCATTTCTTTCCCTCGAGCGGGAGGGGTTGCAGAATATTCGATGAATTTTTCGCGCGACGCGGCTACAGTGGCGCGGCGGCGAGAAATCTGGCGGAGGCGGAAATTAAATTAATTAGTCGTCTCCACGATGCAAGAAGGCACCGACCGTCGGTCGTTCTTGCTCCTTTTCTCCTTAACGGACTTAATTATCAGGGAATTCTCTTCCGGCTATTTATTAGGTTTTTACTTATAGTCCAACCGGGGAACAATCGCCCCGCGTTCTCCGGTCGCGATTAATTCGGGCTCGGTGGAGCCCGGACGAAACTTTAGCCGCCGGTTAGCGAGCCGCGTTTCCATGAAAGAAGCAAAGCACTCCGGGTAATTAGAAGCGGAGTTATATCCCGCCGCGCGTCCTGTTTCAGTTTATAAACAAGGACTGTTAAATGAAGTTCCCGAGAGCAGTGTTTTAACATGATGGCGCGCGTCGAGACTTCGTGCGCGTTGTCGGGCCGCTCGCGGCGGAGCGTTGCGGTGGCCGGCCACGGTGCGAGATACGCGACGCGTTCCAATTTCAATGTGATGAAGCAGCCTTTTCCCTTTCTCTCGCTCGTTCTCATTCGTACTCAACCTTTTCGCACACTTCGCTCTAGACTCTCCGAGGAATTCGATATCAAACGTAGTTCGCACTCCGCTTTCGATATACGCATGTATGTATATTTTTAGTATACATGAACGAGCAGATGTAACTCTTTTTTTTTTCAGAAGCAAAAAATGGTGATTATCGTACGGACGGATCCGTAGTGCGAGCTACGAGTTGGGGCAATCTCAAGGAAATGTCGCCCTTCGCGCGAGGATTTCAAAGGACTTCCGGATATGCCGGAGCTGGGACAGTCATCCTCGTCAAAATTGTTCGCGAATTAGTCGAAGGTTAATTTTGGGTACCTCGCGTCATGACTACCAAATTAGGCGAGACCTTTCCCGTTCCCGAAGCGCCATGCTAAGTTCCTAAGCTCCGGTCTAAGTTCGCCTCTCCAGCCCCCGGCCTCCGCCGAACAACCCCTACAGTTTAGTTTTTAATGATTATTGCGCTCGAGCACAGCCAGGTAGGTATTACCGAGGTCTCCCTGCGCATTTGCATATCTTTCCACCCGTTAGAAGTTGCCGGTCGGCCTGCCTGCCTGCCCGCCTTGTTCGCCCGTCCGCCCTTTGCTGGCTGTACCTACTGGCACGGACGCACTCCAAGTTTTAAGCCCTCTCCTTATATAACAGCCGCGCTTGTAATTCCTGCCATACTCTTTAACGGCACTTGCTTTTCGAGTGCTTTAATTAACGTTTTGTCAGCGACTATTTAATTAATCCGCACGAGAAAGTCTTGGCGCGAGTGTCGGTCAATCCGCGATCCGGAGAAGTTTTGAGTTGTCCGATGATCTACGATGTACCTAGTAGGTATGTTCGTGGGAAAGTCGACAAATTATAGAATTCAAGTTATTTATCGAAAACAGAAATAATTAGAATTTCTTATCGTTCAAATGAAATTACCCCTCAAGCCTTTATTTCTCGATAAAATAGATTTCGTATTTCAGATATTCAATCTCGGTCTCCGTCATTGACCCGAGACGGCTCTCAACCCTCTCCCCTGTCGAGCAGTACAGTTTACACGTTATTTAGCGGTGTCTCGGTATGTATATAACGCGCGTGACGAGGGAAAATTATTGCACCACGGGAAAGGCGAAGAGTGTTCGAGGCTTTCGAAGTAGCAAGTTTCCCGAAGCTGGATGGATTTTTTGTGGCAACTACGAGCAGGGAATCTCGAGGAGTCGAGCTAGTTCGTTTGGTAGTTCGAGTGAGACCGTAGCGAGGAACGAGAAAAGGCGTTTCTTCCGAGGACGATATATTTCCAGCAGCCGGTTGGTCTTGTATAGAGATGCTATCTGTATTTCATTAACATTATTCTCTGCGGTAGACTCGACCCACCCCTACGACACAGTCGGGGGGTAACTATCCCCTCCACAACGCCCGATTGTGTGCTCGAAAGCTCCGAGACTCGCACTGCAGTTATATGTACAACGCGGCGCGATGATTTGTCGGGGAAATGCGATCTTGGAGTTCGATGACGTGAGAGTATCGAGGAATTTATAATTTTTCTCTATATCGAATCATTAAAAAATTGTATCTCACAGGAAAACGATGAAAAATTCCTTCGAATTTTTGCTGCAAGTATCGAGAAAAGAGCTGAAATTATAGGTGGGTTATCTCGTTACGTCCAGCTTGGCCGGAACTTTAGACGCTGTGCGATGCATTATCGTGATACTCGCGAGAACCCTTTATATCCATGCGATAAAGTTGGGAAATGCAGGTTATAGGAGCCCGTATACGAGACGACCCGTGGAATTCAATAGCAACAAACTCCGCGGTATTATTCGACGGTAAAATTTTATTTCGCAAACATTTATTGGCGCGTTGTAAAGCCCGGGCCGGCCTCGCCGTTATTTGATAACGACAAATTATTGCTACGAGAAAAAATGGTGGCGCGGCGAGAGCAACGCTACGGGGGTGATTTCCGAGTCTGGGCGGACTATCGCGCGACGTGTTCGAACGCTAGCTAATCTCTCGATATATTTTAGCGGATTTATATTTTCCACGTTGGCAGTGCCGTTGATCCCTCGAGATATGGAAACTGGAGTGTAAAATTCGCGAGGTACGATTCTTTTTCGAATTTCCAGACGTGACTCGACGTTCGACACATCGACCATCGATGGTAATATATCTCACGCCGTTGGCGAATTGAAATTGGTATACATTGAAATACCTAATTATCGCTGATTCGGTGTAATTATTTATGAATTAGTTGGTTGCCCTCGTCTTATCATTCTTTCATTTTAGTCGATTAATTCTTCTAATCGATCTTCCTTAAGCCGCATTCTTCAAATCGATAATAATTTAACCCTACAACGTAAAGCCTCCTACGATCTCCATGAATTCTAACTCAGCCTCGCGTCTTCATCACCTCTACGAGCGCGTCGCATCCGCGATACTCGTATGTTATAAGTTGCTTCCAGCCCCGCCAATACGCGTTACGGTTATGTTACGGGGCTTCATGCGTGGATATTCAGAGCGCGATGGTGTTCGGTGCACCTGATCCTGGTTGGCTAAATTGACGATATAATCCGCCATTACTCAGGATTACTAAACTTCGATGTGTACGTGTACGCGCCTGGTTCCTGTACGGAGGACGGGTTCTATGCGTTGAGCGCGCGAGGGTGAAAAGAGGGAAGAAGAGGAACGGAGAGAAAGAAGTGGACGCTGGAACGAGCGAACCAACGGTTAATATTATCATCATTTGCTGCCATCGCGGATGGCGAAATATTTCAGTTTCCCGAAATGTAAGCCAGCAGCGTTTAAACGATTTCGAGGCAGAGTTTCGAGCGGTGAGTGCCATCCGCCCTCGTCAACCCCCACGGGTGACTCCGCGCCCTCAGTAGAGCCCGGCTACGACGCACACGCTCGCGCGAGCCCGAGCGCTCGGCTGTAAATTAGCTGAATATAAAAAAGTGTGAGCACCGCGAGGGGTTAAAGGGTAAGGTTTACAATTTTGCCGGGGTTGTGTTGTAAACGGCAGCTGGATGGCTCTAAAGCGGCTGCAACTCCCTACTTATGCCACTGTAACTTCGAGTTAACTTCCGCGAAGAGAGCCGAGAGCAGCGCGCGCAATTCGCGCTTCGACCCCAATTTTCGCGCACGTTTCCGTCCGGGATAATTCGTAATTATATAGGCGCGTATTTATTGCGCTCAGCAACGATGAAAGGACGCGAAATACGACGCGCTTGGAATATCTGCCGATCGCGTAGCGAAATTCAAAGGAAGGCGTTCAAAGCAACGAGTGGTGGGTGTTACCTGAAGAATGTGCTGATCATACTTCGCATCGAAGACGTGTCGTCGTTCGAGTATCTTTGAATGAAAAGCGTCTCTGTCGCAGTCGTATGTGTACCCTTCTCGAGAAATGAGGCGGCGTCTCGCACCTTCGAGATGGTGCGAAAGCGAACGAGAGGGAGATTATGCCCGTTCTCGGACGACTATCTCGTGTTTTAGCGACTGTGCGCTATCCGCGAGGATCATTGTACCCCTGCGAGGCTCTCAGGTACAGTAAACGCGGGGGTGCCTCGACCGGTTCCGCCTAACCCCTCCGCGCAGGCAACCACCGCGAATACCGCCCGGCTTCGCCGCACACACTGCTTGGTTTGTCTCATTGCAACCAACAAACGACCCCTGAGAGACACGAGTGCCTTCCGCGTCTGGCATTTACGACGCCGCCGCGAGAGAGAGGCGAGATCTTGTTAGCGCTACCCGTTGCCGAATAAAAAATGTCCGCCAGCGAGACGCGCATATCGAGGGGGAATTTGAATTCTCGCGTCGCGAAGCACCCCCCCCCCCCCCCTCCAACCCCGTACGCGCACAGGCAGTGTCTATAGCCGGGTATCGTGCGAGCCGACCGTAAATACGGCTCGTCGTGCAAAGCATGAAGCACGGCTTAAAAAATCCCTTCCTCAAACACGCGCGCGGCTTCGCGATTTATAGCCTATCGCGTCTCGGGTGAAAAGGGCGGGAGCTTTTAATCGGATTTGTCGAGGTGAGCACGACGAATCGTGATTCCGGTGTCTATGGGTGGACGAAGGTGAGCGCGTAAATTCGTGTGTTTCGTTTATCACCGTATGTCTCTTGTACGCGGCAAATTGAGATGTATTTTTGCGGAGTATACCTAATTATTCAAATTTGATTTGTTTTTATAGTCAGTTTAAGAATTCGATATCCACACTCAAAGTGTGCCGTGTGCAGCGTAACAATGAGGAATACCTAACGGTTGCGAATACATTTTATTACTCCCGGTTTAGGACGAGATGTAAAATGGTCCGTAGAGTCTTAACCGACGCGATATATTATATACCCGTGCATAAATCCTCGTCGCCGACAACCGAAGGCAAAACAAATCTCGGGGAACCACTAAGATTTGCTTTATTGTCTGTGAATGCGAGCATAACGGCCGTTTCTGCGCGACCATAACGAGAGCTCGCCAGTCTCGTCTCTAAGACGACTCTCGACTTCGAATGTTGCGAGAGAGTTCTGACTCTGGCGCTGCAATAAGGACGCAGCTAGTTTGACGACTAATAAAGTCCGCGTACCCATTGTTTCGCGGCCCCTCTACCCGTGAGTCTCCTGGCGCGCGGGGCTTTCCGTTACGCGTGGGGCGCGCGCGCGAGCGAACCCAGGAAGCACTCTTAAAGCGGGACCTCAAGTATGTATTATTCGCATTGTCCCGATTTTGCGAGCGCGTAAAGCCGCAACTCTCTGCCCGAAGGAGGCTGGCTGTAAACCCGGTCGAAATGACGGCAGTTATCTGCTTTATCGACGATTCGCGGAACGCGAATAAGTTGATATTCCGGGTGGATAAATCTGCCTCCCGCAACTTGCTAAGATCTCGCAAGTTCGCCGATAAACTTCCACCGCGCGGTGGTGTCGGCGAAGGATCGACTTTGGCGCGGGGAGGAGCGACCGAGGGATTTCTCGAAATATCTGTACGTTATAGGGGTATGGGTGTATAGGCACGAGAGGCAAGGGATGCTCTTCCACGCTCGTTTGTGCGGAGTTGTTGGAGTCGTCTTTGACGAAAGGTGTGACGACTACGAGGTTTCTGGTAATACTTCCCAAGTGAATCACATGTCTCAAAAACCTCGTAAGTGACATTTGGTCGTTGACATTATGTCCTATAATTACGTGAATTACACTGTAATTTTGAATGAAAATTTCTCTCCGTGTGTTTTTAAAAATTATGATAACGTATAAATTACAGCATAAGTAGCATAAATAATTAATTAGTAGTAATTACAGCATAAATTATAGAATTTGTAGAAATGTCACTTACGGGGTTTCTGAAATATGTGATTCAATTATTATCAGGCTTTTATGATAATTATGAGAAAGTTCTCGTCTGATTCGTTGAAACATCAGAAATCGATTCGCGTAAAATATGTAGACCATGACGCGCGTCATCCGTTTAATTGAGAGCTCCGGGTAAACAGGGGACGGGAATATTTTGCACGAAACTCCGACTTGCCTAAACAATTACCACCTATTCGTTGACCGTTGCAATTAACCCAATTCTCTCACGCGAGGAAGAGAGGAGATTCGCCGATCATCGAGAGGAGCTTTATTTAGCTTGTACATACACCCTTCGAACGTTATCTCTCCGCTTCGATCTTTCTTTCGTCGCCCGACTATAATCGACGAATCTAATCGTACGTCCGCAATCGCTGCTTATTTCCCAAAGCGGTCGGGAAACGGGAGCGAGGACGAGCTGAGGGGTGCCGCCGCGACGCGACGCCCCGGTGACGGAGTCGTTCCAATATTATTCCTTGCGGGCACTACCTTCCCACCTTGGAGACATCACCTCGCGGGAGGACTAGGTGGGCGTAGCACGCCACCCTTGCTTGGTATGTTAATTAACAGTATAAGCTTTTAGAGGCACCGGGGTGGAAGCGGCGGCCTTTATATAACTAATTAGTAGGACCGGCATTCAGACTATTTACTTCATTTCGCTTAGCTCAGGCCTACCCAACACTGCGCGCCTCCTCCCTCGCGCGCTTCCTCTCTATCTCGAGTTCCTCCCCCGCGGAGAGGGGGAGAGGAGGATTTCTTGTTTAACTCTGGCTTCAGTTTAACTCAACCGTTGATTAGATTGCACGAATTACTTTTGCCAATTTCAGGCCTCATCTACCGAGGCCAGGTTGCTCCGTTATTGGAACGACAACCTTGATTCAGGCTCCCTCGCTGTGCTCACGGTAATTTTCTTTTTCGACGAATGAACAAGATCGAACGACGTCAACGTCGAACCGACCGGCTCGACGCGATTTCATTTCCCATTGATGTCGGACGTTTTTTACTGACGTCACAGTCAGAGAAGGTAGGCCGGAAATGGGTCAGGGTCGAGACCACTGCAACTCCAATCGTTAGCGCCTCAACTCTTTATTTATTTCCTTCAAATTCTTAAACACCGTTTCGGCTACCCACTCTTGCTCCGGGTGAGTTTTGTGTTGAAAGTATAAAATACCCGCGCGTTAACTCTAATTTTCCACTCTGCGAGTAGACGGAAAATAAAACGAGATCGAAATAATTAAAAGCGACGGCCACCGATACGAGACGTCGACTATTTCTTCGGGTCCTTCGTGTCGGGTTGACACGCCAGTACCGATCTACCCAGGGTTACGATCGCAGCGGTGTAATGTATGCAAGCGTGAGAGATGGCGCGACTAAGTTTATTTATGACGTCCTTAAAAGTAGGTCTCCTCCGTATGCAGCGTTATTTAAATGGAGTGTGTACGCAAGTAAGTGCAGGCACCTTAATCAGCCGAGGAAATCGTGGAGTCATACTCCGGTTCCCTCGCACCCCCCTGTGGTCGAGGTCGTGCCTAGGCGAGACTACGAGTCGAGTCGGAGGGCCAGCCACTTCCTTCTCGGAATAATGGCCTCTACGCATGAAACGATCTCGTGTAAATGTTAATCGCGATTTAATATTGTGACGCACGAGTGACAAGAGAGAAACGTGTCGCGACAACGACCGTGTTTTTCGCGGTTCGCAATCGCCCCCGTAGCGCCATACGCGAGGCCCGCCAATCCTGACGTGCCGAGTTATCGCATTCCACGTCATTCGATTTCGTCGTGCTGGGAAAGAAATTCTTTCGTCGGAATAAACGTTCGTTCGAACGTACGATATATGTATGTCGAGGCAAATGAACGTTCATTTGAACGAAGAAATTACCTATTTCTCGAAATATTTTCGATTAGCTTTAAAGGAGACACCCCAGATTCATTTCCACGTTCGTCGCAGACACATCGTGGAATTTCATCGCTACAAATGATTTTGTTTACAACCCTTATTCTCGCTCGGTCGTCTCTTTCAATTCGAAGGGTAAAACTGCGTTCGCATGGAACGATAAAACGGGAACGTAAAAATATAATAGTTTATAGAGTTAACCATCTACGTCGGGCCAATAAAATTCCAGTTGGCTGTACACGGCGATGATGGTGGATGCTGGTGTTGGTGGTGGTGGTGGTGGTGATGGTGACGGTGACGGACTTTGTTGGAACTTTTGTGTCGCCCTTAACTGTCGCGCGGAACGTCTTCCGTATTTCGTGTGTCTCTATCAATTTTTCTTCTGAGCGCCTGGAATCGTATTATTCTCATTGGAGATGAAGTTGGGCGGAAATATACTTAACGGCGGGTATAATGTGAAATGCGAGACAATATATTTCCTCTCGCCATCATCTTAATCTTGTCACGAGATATATTGCTGCGTAATAATTTGCAAGCTCCTGCTTGAATTAACAAGTTAAGTCGATTTCTTAATTTCCTCAATACAGGAAAGTAAACTTCTTGAAGAATGTAAGTGAAAAATTGATATCTTTTTTGTATTCCGTCGCATTTTCAACGTAATCGTGACGATTGCGCGAATTTTGCAGAAGGGTTGTGAACGAAATGACGAGGTTTTATAAAATTGGAGGGCGAAAAGTACCGCGAGACAAGAGTTTGAGAATTTCGGCCCACCTCGATCGACATCGATAACCGGGAATAATACAATCGGTACGCGGAGGGTGACTTCACGGAGGGAAGCCCGTGGAGGGTTGGTTAAAAATTAATTATCGCAATGAAAGTTAATCTTTCCAGTTTGTAAAACTCGCTCTCTTTCTCTGTTTCTCTCCCCCCAATTCAGAACGAGTCACTCCGTAGAGTGGTCGTAATTAAAATAAGAATGATATCGAATAAAATTGGCGAGGTTTTTTTGTTTTACGACACGGCAATGCGGGAAGCTAACCATTCCGGGGGGATGATCCGTGAGGCGGTGTGGAAGAGACGGCGAGATGGGGGACCCAGAAATAATAGCGGAAAGAGGTTGGCGAGAAAGAGAGCGAGAGAGAGGGAGAGGGAGAGAGAGAGAGAGAGAGAGAGAGAGAGGAGCTGGGATTTCTTATCTGACGAAAACGATGTTGAACCGCGGAATAAATTTACAATTCGCCACCGCGTGGTGCGGAATGCGGAAGCGCGTCCGCCTGGAAGACTTCTTCGAAGACTTTGTCGAATCGATACTCGTCGGTGCGCCGCGCCACCGGAATCCAACAGGTTTTGGTTTTCACCGGGAATTCAAATTTATTGGTATTTATCGATGCCTCGTCGCTCGTCGTGCGAATCATTGAAATGTTTCTAATACGAAAATTAGAAAGAGAGAAAAAAATCACGCGCATCGACGAAACGAGTTCGTTCGCCGCTCGGCGCACCTGCTTTTCTCGCGCAGCGCTCGAAAGACGGCGGGGATCTCCAACCGAAGCTATTGTATGTAATTTTTAATCAATCGATTGAAACGCGCCAGTGTTCTTGGGTTCCCGCGTCGTTTGCGGTGCGGCTGGTTCATTAGAGGCTCTTAATTAACTTGCGGCGCGCACGCGACTTTGCACAATAGAATATACCCTGTACAAGCTTACGCCATTCAATCACACGTTAATAATATAAGCGGAATTGCGTTGGATCGTGCTCGGCGGTCCGTGACAAGGAGAGAGATTCTCTGGTATACACAGAGAACCGGTAATAACTGTGTATACATATATACGACGGGCGCGGAATAGCTTTGCGACAGACAAGAGGAAAGTCGCGAAGGTATACGCTCTACGTATTACCGATGTAAGGGAAAGCGCTGCGATATCGACGTATTTTCCTCGACTTTACATCAATTCGATTACGTAGCGATAGCTATTAAAAAACACGAGGGAAAACGTACGACGCTATGCGAATGAAGGTCAACGCCCTCTCACGCGTTCGTCGGGTCGAAGCGAAAAAACGATCCTCTCACTTTATTTCCCCCCTCCATTCGATCGTAGAAAAGTGACCGAATACGCCCAATGCGAGCGACGCGAGGGAAATAACGACGGCGCGCGTATACCCACCAGTAGTGCAGGCAACATATGCTCAGACAGGGCCAGCGCGAAACGCGGGCATATATTAGAGGGCGACACCACGGTTTTCCGCCGGCGTGGTTAACCGCACTCGTTAACCGCTCCATAACCCGTGGCAAATTGCGTACACACCTACACTCCGAGCGTGTCCCTCCTTCCGCCGCCCACTGCAACTGTGCCCGCGATTGAAATTTCGAAAGGAGAAATTTCTTTCGCGCTTACGCGTCGCGTCAGGGGTGAAATACTTTTCAGCGAAAAACTACAGACGTACGAGAAGACCGCGTGTGGGATCCGCGCGCACGCACGCACGCGCGCGCGCGCGCGCTCGAAAACAATATCCAGGCGAAAAGTCAAAGTTATGGTGTCGAGGGGGGGCCTGGCATTGACGTAGAATCTTTCGTGATATTTGGCGGGTCGAAACCTTGGCTTAACAGCTCATAAAAGGGCGGGCCGCGGAAATATATCGACATTGAAAAGTTTGTAGAACACGACGGCGACATGTTGCCGGGATGGCGCCATAACTTAGAGCCCGTATCGATATGGGCGTCTCGTACCTACGGTGTAAATTTAAGGGTGTATGATACGGCCTTTCGCGCGGAGGGACGTAAAATATATTACCGCGCGGTTCTTTCACCGTGTACAACGCTAGGAGAACTGTCCAACGGCCGCGGGACTTTCTACCCTCGATGTGGACTCGCGAGAGTTCGCGTGTACACATGTACGGCACGGCGTTTGAATTTTGAGAAAAGGCAATTTTGTCGGACTCTCTCTTCTCTCTCGAGTCGCGACGCGCTCTTTCGGCGCGCGAGCGCTTGCGTTTGCCTCGAGAGTCGAAAGCTCCCGGCGTTCGACTTCAATCCGAACGGGGTGGCTGGCGGAATTTTGCGCGACGACGAGAGTGGGGCGGCCGCCTACCACCGACGAATCCGTCAAAGCATGGAAACGGCGGTACCCGGCCTGTACAGCCCTGGGACTGGTTTGCAGGCTGGGGTCGGCGCAATTAGGGGTATTAATTAGCGGGTACTTCATACCCCCACCGCTCCCTCTCCCCCCATCGTCGCTACCTCCCGTCCCTCTAAAGTGCACCACACCACTGACAGGGCTATACGGACAAGGGGTGTATAGCTAATTACATGGTTTTATGTCGCGGGCCGGAGAGGGTGGGGAAAGAGAATCCTGTGACGTCATCGGCGAGGCTGCCAACGGGGATGATCGCATTCGACCGGCAAGGAAGTACCGTCGGAGCCAAAAACAATTGCCACCAACGCGCGAAAATTGCGCGGGGGATCACGTCGATCGATTCGGAACTCAAAAATTGCAGAGGATTCTCCCCCCACGATCGCCCGTTAAGTACCGTGGCGACGCTTATAATTATTGCGCAGAGCCGCAATCGAGTCGAGCGTCAGCGCGCGCGCGCGCGCGGGGTTAGATATTCATGTATTTAAATTTATTTATTGGCAGGATTTTTGCCCTCGTTATCCCCACCCACCGGTCGAATCTTCGAAGCTCGCAACCCCTTCTGGGTAATTTTCTCGCTTAAAGAGATCTTGGCCAATTACACGGGGCATCCACAGGCGTTGAATTTTAATTGGAAAAGAAGAAGTTTCCTCCCCCACGCCGACGTTCCTGCCCTCATGGTCCGCTGTTCCGGAACCGCGGCCGATATACGAGTACGTACCTATCTATACCGTCCGTACAACCGTCGGAATCGAGAGCACACCGCGATCGAGTTCGAGGAAAATCGCGACGTCTCGGCGTCGGCCCGCGAAGTTCCCCGTTAATTTTAACGTGCTGAATCTTTTACGCAAATCGTTGTATTCCGTATTCAGAGAATTATTATTGGAGGGTCCCCGCAGGCCGAGGGTCGTAATAAACGGGCCATCTTTATACTTAATTGGGTTAATCTATAGAGATTAATTAACGCGAAACGCTCTGAATGGGAAATTAGAGCCACGAGCCGCGCGAAAGGATTCTCTCGGTGTTTCGCTCGATGGAGCGCAGACAGTCGGCCGGAGTATCGGGTTCGGGGGTCTGTGGGTGCGTGGGTGTTTCCACTGAGATTTTATGACGGTCGATCGTCGTGATTCGAGATGTTACGCGGCCTTGGATTTAACGTCGAAACACGATGGCGATGTAGATAATAAATAGGAAGGAATTCCAATCGATTTTCACCTGCTGGAAAATTAATCCGATGCGGGAGATAGGGTCGGGATAAAGTGAGGTACTCGAGGTCGCTTTCCATCGTCAGATTTTTTCTGCCGGAACGACGGAATGTAGAGATCGATTCGTGTACACCCTGCGAAGACGTTTACGCGCACCTATACTCCGTGGAAATGTACCTATTCGGTCAAATGGAACATTTATTTTAATCGTATCAAAGATTTATGCACTCTTCGATATATCTTCCCGTTATTAAAGTGCAAAGACGGTGACATTCTGTAACCTAGTTCGAGGAGTCCGCTATTCAGTCTTAACGCTCTTTTTGGCACGATGGATTCAGTCGTGGGAGGCACGAGTGCCGCCACGCTACGGCGGAGCCATAAACCAGCTAGCAGGCACCCCTTCTTACCCCTCCAATCAATTTCCCAGACATCTCGCTTCTCGCGAAAGCTGTCTTCGTCTGGCTTCGTCGCGAAACGCGCAGGTATCTACTTTCCCTTCCACCGTCGACTTTTTTTTTCTCACGTGTGCCGTATGTATACCCGCGTTGCGGAATTCGTCCGCACGCGAGTTACACGTTAGACGCGCCTTCGCGCGCAGGGCACGAACTCGGTACACACACGCAGGAATTACGAAAGTTTTACACTTCTTCAAGCGGACATCGGCGTACCTCGCGCGCCTTCCCAGGAAGAAAGCTAATAAGTATAGAGAAACACGATCGCAACTTTTAAGAACTCGTGAGCGTGAGACTAAGGGTTAGCTGCGCGCCTCGGAGCGTGGAAGGGGTTGACGGTGGTATTTTATGAACACGCCTCACATAAATTGTCGCGGCTCTTTAAGAAATTGGAAAGGCGCGAGCATAGAAACAGCTTGCGCCGAGCGGCTGAGAACTTTTCCAAGTGCTTGCTTCGGGAAAGAAGGTGGAGGAGAAGGAAGGGATAGGGACGCCGAGGGGAGGGAGATCGAGAAAGAATGGAAAATTCCATCGATTCGGTTGTCCAAACTTTGAGGGTTACCCTTTGCCTCTTTCGTCGGATGTATATTTATCATCCTCCGAGGTTGGCTGCTCTAAGGATTTCGTTTTTCGGAATGGTCACTCCTGAAAGACTTTCCTACATTACGGAATATTGAAAAGCGACTCGCGAGTAGCGCTCGACCGAATTTGATTTGATTTTTAAAAATTCGAAGAACTGCTTCTTTGGAAAATTATGTATTACATGTACTGGTGAAATGTCGATCGAACATTTTTCGAGATGAAGTCGCGATTATACTTTATCACGAATAGCTGAAGTAAATTTTCAAAGTGTCAAAGAAACTGAAAATAATATCCATGGATTTTTAGACAGACCTAAAATGACCATGTTGATCGAAGAACATTTATTTCTACATAAATACGCACACACACACTCGGTATATCCGGCCAATGGTAAATTTACGTTGAGGGACAGGCGCCTGCTCCTGTCTCGAAACTTTGAACACTTACCCCGCCTCGTTCCATTCCCGAAAAATAAACGCGCGGGCCTGTGGGACGCATTTTCCCCGCAGGTAATCTTCGCCAGACAAGATATTACATTTGAATAAATGTCACCGTCGATAACGGGTCGCAAATACGTTATCGGCGGAACAGCTCGGTAAACGTCCCTCGGGAAATATTTGCTAATATCGATCATATCGTCATTAATAGTCTATGGCTCTTTGCGGCAGTTTCGCTGCCAGAAGCAACGGCACTCTTCCCCGTCCCTCCACCAGTTATCCCTCTCTCTCTCTCTCTCCTCATCGTGCCGCAGCTCCTCCGGCTCCTTGCGTCCTTCCGAGACAAGATCGAGCATCCACGCGTGGTTACGTACTCACAAAGGAGTTGTAAAGAATTCTCAATTTAACAAAGAACATATGTATATACGGATAACCATATCGGGGTCCACTGTAGATGGCAGAAAGGAAAGGGGTTGATCGAAGTATTATATAATACGAGAAATTGTAAAAAAATATCTCGGTATTCTCGTACACTTTTGCATTGCTATACTTAAAATCCTCTCGAATTATGCATAAGGACGTAATAATTGGTAATAGCAGGTATACAGTGTGCAATTAAAAGATTTTCACCTCGTGACACGTATTTAGTGTCTAATATAATAGCACAATTATTGACCAACGCGCGCAGAGTCGTACGACGTGATAAATTCAATTTGGAAAATCCGAGTCTGCAATTGGGATAGGCGTGGAGGTGTTGGTTTACAGGTCGAGGGGATACAGGGAGGCAGACTCGACCCGATTATGTCGGGCAATTTCGCCTGCGTACCTTGTGGCCCTCGTCGAGTGGATCGGCGAATTTTGGCTCTCGCTTTGTTAGAGGAGATGAGAGATGCGGAGAGGCACACGATGGGGCGAGAGTAATGCGATGCAAATATCATTGATCGATATTAATTAGAAGCGATCACGGCTACGCGGTTGTGCCGTACGGTCGAAGGGATACTCGGGAAACTTGGGGGTTCAGCTGTTGCCAGCCCTGTTCCTCATTCCCCTCGTCTTCAACTTTCTTCTTCATTTGCATTGAACTGGAACGTGATCAGATCGGGAAAGGAATTTAACGATACCGCCGACATTGGTTAATTAATTATCCGACATAGTCGATGAGGTTCGAACATTCGCGTGTTATGAGCGAAAGTAAATGAAACTGAGCACCGGGAAAGTGGGATAATGTTCGAAATAAGGGACGGTGCGACGCCATCGAATAGGTATAGGTATATTGACAAATGATTGAGCATCCGCACGTACACCCCCGACGTCCGTTCCACATCCGAGCGCAACCACTCACCGCGGAACCCATACGCTGCGTGTTTACCGCAATTATTAAATGTAAACTCATATTTCGTAATTGCCAAATATTGATAGTCCGGCAAGCGCGGTCCGATGCGTCCTGTCGTCATCATGCGTACGTTTCTGCTGCTTGCTGCTGTCAAAACACAGTAGGAAGTACGGAACGCCCCTCTGCGGCAACTTTTCGGGGTTTTTAGGACTAAGAATACTTTGACGCTACTACGTAACCTTGCCAAGTAGATTAACGAGCACTGAACAAAAGCGCGTTTCGTTCTTACGATCAGAGTGAATTTTCGAACGTAATTAATTAATTTTATTCACGATACATATTTTTATCCGCACATAATACTTCACGTATTCCACGTCAATTTTTTAACAACCGGTCCAACGCTCGTTCCTCTCTGTACATCCAACCGATTCGATTCTGCTAATTTCATTTTCATTCCGGGAGTTCGGGTGAAAAAAAAAAAAAAGAGGAAACGTACGGTAGAGCGTCCCGCAAAATGTTCGATATCGCGAACGAGTAACCGGTGACGGCGCCGGGCCCCTGGCGACGCGGCTGGCGTCAGCTTGTGTAACTATCGGTAATTAATCAGAATCATCCCCGTATATGTATCGTGTCCGTGGTGAAGGGGTAGTTAACCAGTGACGTCACGCCCGTGGCGACATCTGGCCCGGCACTAGCCGGACACCGCCGGACGCAGGACGCACTGGAAACTGGACACTAACTCCGGATCAAAATTACCCTTCCGTTATAGAACGCGCGAGGCGGCTGGCGTTTTGAATTAATTCCGCATTCGGCCCGGCCTCACGCGCGACTCCTTGCGTGCGTATCCAAATGGCTTCGGGATTAATTAGAATAAGATCCGCGTTCGGCCGGATCGCCGCGTGGCGTAATTACGTGACACGTGAGACTCGGTTGGCGGTGCGAGAAGAATTTTCTGGCGCGTATAATTTTACCGGAGTTATAATTATATAATTCTGACAGTCTTCGTGTCGCCTTGTCATGGAAAGTTATAGACGATACTGAGATTTCTCGAAATCCTTTGACATCGAATTTTGTCAACTCGAACGACTCGACGATAATGTGAAAGATGCGGGGGCATATAAATATCACGATATTATACATACATATAAATGTGAACGATGATAACAGAGACACCGAAGACAAAGCGCTATATACGTATACGTATTCGTAATGGATGTTTATGTATTATACGTATAATACAATTACGCTATATTGAATGGCGTCTGTGAGGATATCATATGATTCGCCAAATTCTCTCATTGCGAGCAAATTTGATTTTGTAACGTAAATGGGATACGTGAAAAAGGAATGCGTCGAACGCAGTATTATACGGGTTTTGTGTTTCCGCCTTTCAGCCGTCCGCCAATTTCGTTGCGTAAAACGCGCTGTCGACGCGCACCGATGTGACGAGGCCGGTTCGGATTAAAGCTAATTTCGGCGATCCAATTTAATTGAGCGATTAACGGCTAAATAGCCCCTTCTAAAACAAATCGTCCGGGGTGTCCAACGCGCTGGAAAATATAATTCAAAGATATTTATAGCTGGATTACCGCTGGAATTGGGTATCTAATATACATGTCCCGCGTCCAGCGCCGATAACCGGGAATGTACTGACCACGATCAACTTGGTTGGGAGGCATGTACGTCGAGTAATTCGAGTCAGTACTTCGCAAGGGAGAATGTAGCCAAGTTTTGACAATTTTGAGTGACGAATTTGGTCGACCCGGCGAACGAATTGGCGAGTTTCAGCACGAGCCGACGACTCGGCGCACTCGACGAGGGGACAGTAATTTCGCGATCGCAGTGGCAAAGGATTAGCTGCAATTGATAGCCGCGTGTGTGGCGAGGGAGCAGAGATGCGAGTATAAAGCTGACGCAACACGCTAAGGAGCGATCATCGGCTTTGGCGGCGCGTGTTCGTTCGGTACGTCGACGATGCAGTCGCCTGATAAAGCAGATAGGAATGATCGTCGAATAAATAGCGCGCGCAGCTATACGCCACTTTGAATCATCATCGATTCCGTTTGTTGTGTGCAATCGAAGATTTAAACTCTCCGATATGCATTTGCATCGAGCGCAAGGGGACGCGCGATTATCGACGCGATAACAAATATGCGTCGGTATCATTTCGTTGGAACATGACAGTTTTTACATCTTCCATCGCTTACCCGATACGAATTGCCTATTGGTATAAACGAATTGCGTTTTAATTGGGATCGCGCAATTCGAGCGCGTACGTAAATGCAGTCGTTACTCGCGTCGACGTTGCGTCGCGCTGTAACGTATTATACGCGCTTTTATATGCATCGATCGACAAAGAATGATGGACGTTTCATGCAAACGTAAATGTGTGCAAACGCACATCCGACGGTGGACAACGGAAATGGTGCGCGAAGGAAGATTAGCGGCTGAACGAGTGGTAATTAGATGATCGCGGCCAGACGACGTGTCATGCGATATTCAGGGAGCGAGGGGTTTTCTCAAAATGCCAGTGGAAATAGAAACGTCATTGGTTAGACGAGCGTCTGACACGGAGTTGGTGTAATTCGGTTAAGGAATCGTACGCCGCACTCTCGGTTCAGGTGTCGCGTTTTTATTACAGTCAGACGATGACTCGAATATTTGATGTATTCGAGGATATCGAAAACTTGATCAGAGAATTGCAACAGGAAAAATGAAATTTTTCACGAGGATAAAAGGAATGCACTATGAGCTGACTCTAGAGATTCGTATTAATTTTTTTTTTCATCCTCGTAAGTCTCGTAATGCTTTTCAATTCCAATATAATATTTATAAATATCGTTAAAAGTTAACGCTGAATTTATATAATTTTGTATTGTAAATAGATATACTTGCAAATGTCACCAAGGTAAACTTTTGCTCGGTATCGACTGTACTCGTTGGGCGGGTGATAACTACTAGGATATGCTGTTGTAACGCAAACGTAAACCTCCAAAGGTAAATCATTAAAACGAAACTGGTCGCGCCAATCAACGCGGACGTGCTGTATAAATTCCCTATGCACACCCTGTGTCAACCATTACTGTCTTGTTACCGTTTGGCACCAGCCGGCCGTTCGATTAATCGGGGGTAGGTAATTGACGAGACCAAATCTCGTTTTGTCGATATCGATAATTAATTAGCCGGATAATATTTTCAACGAATAGCTCAGAGACGGTTATTTGCAATACTCGGATAACTGTTAATTCGATGACGGTCTGTCACTTTATGGATAGATTTTTTGGGCGATTCAGTAGTCGTTTTCTTTGTATCTTATAGTCAATTAGATGATGAAATTTCTGCTAGATTTTGAGTATCGTTTCAAGTAGATTCAGTGTCCACGAGTAGGTTTAAAAGTATACGTTGAAATAGTAATAATTGGGGATACATACGAGAGTTTAAAATACAAAATTCAACTCACCCCATTCCGATTTTTGGGCTTCTCAGGACTTCCGAAGAAAAATGGACGATTTCTCGATTATTCGATCTTATCGGCAAAATCATTCACCCCTCCTAATTGCAATGGAACCCCTCCTACGCAACGGCACCTTTTAGCGTTTCATTGAAAAGCGAATTCACAACTCGCGAACCCCGCCGTAGCAACAGAGCTTCGCGGATAAGTTTTCGACGGTGTTAAAGAGTGCAACAAAAATCTCGAGAGAGTGTCCGCATCTCGAGAAGGTGGCCACCCTCGAGACGTGCCCCCTTCGGGGGCGCCCTATCATCTTCTGGAGCACACACCGCCCCGAAAGCTCCGACTACGCCCAGAAGCGTGCGCAGGCTCCACCTCTCGGCCAATCGGTAGTCGCAAGCTCGGAAGCTCTGCTCCGCAGTTTGCAAGCCGAGCCACCCGCCAAACACCACGTGCCTCGCGACCGGTGTGCACGTGTATTACGGAGCTTTCGCGCAGAGTGCTTGCGAGCTTTTCAAACGACGCTCGAATTCGTATCTCGAGCTGTCACCGCCAAGCGTCACGATGGGGGGTTTGTCGATCGTTTTTCGCCGCGCGCGGTGTCGCGCGCCACGTTGATCCCGAATTTTCTTCGAGTCTTGCGAGCTTTCGAGGATGACCAAGTCTGTGGAATTTTGACAGTTCTCTCGTATCGCGAGATGCTCGAGAAATCTTGAGAACACTGGATTCAAGGGCGAGCCAGTCCGCGTTGTGAGCTTTTGAGCCGAGAAAATCTGGAAGGACGAAGGAAAGAGATAAGGGGAAAGAGAGAAAGAGAGAAAGAGAAAGAGAGAGATAGAGAGAGAGAGAGAGAGAGAAAGAGCGAGAGAGAAAGAGAGAGGGAGAAAGAAAGAGAGAAAGAGGGGGATAGACAGTCATTCGTTACCATTGGCGGCGAAAGCATCGCATCATCGTAAGTAAACTAAAAATATTTTTATCGCCCCCGCGTCACTCCTGTCTCTCCGGTTTGAACGCAACGGACGTCACGTTGAAAAGCTCCCTCCGACGCGACGTGTTTAAAATCGTCAATGGACACAAATATATCGCTCGACGGTATTTTTAGGACTCACGCTCGATCGATAGCTCAACGAACCACCCCACCTACCGCAACTTATCACGGGGGTGGCCGATGTTCAACAGTTGGTCCTTCTTTTATCTTGCATAGCTCGACCCCCACCGTATTCTCCACGGCCAACCCCCGACCCTTAGCGCCGCTCTTGCAAACCTTCGATCCGCGTAGCTTTGTTAAAACTGACTGGTGTCCGTAAGTAGGGGTAGAAAGTGCCCTTGGATTTAGACGGATAATGGGAGAATTCGGCGTTACTTGTGAGTTTATTGCGAAATACTTTCGGAGTCTTTTCAATGTCCACACATTTACGTGAAACATTTCCTTGCCCTCAAAATTAATTGAAAAATCCGATTTTCTCTTCCCTCGAGAGCACTGGACGAAAAAGCTCGTTCTTTTTTCTTCCCATTTTTACAAAGGACGAAAGAATTCGTACGTCGACGGTGGTAGGTGCGGTGGTCAGCTTCGTGCGGTTGTAGGTGTAACATATTTATGTTGTGAACCGGCCGAGTGCGGGCAATAAATAGCGGCGCTCTGTGGGGGTGGCCGAGAGGGTTGGGGCGCGCGGGAGGGTAGAACGATTACACTTCCACCCCCGGCGGCAGCCGAACTACCCTATTCGTTTGTTTCATCCCGTACGTACCTACCTACATGCAAGGTACGAAGGTATGCAATTTTGGTGTCGGGAACGCCAGGTCGAATGCCCTCTCGTATTGCGCGAACGTGGGTCGTCGTTGTATGCCTTTGCATCGCCTCCATGTGTGTGCGAATGCTGAGGGAGGGGGGGGGGGGGGAGATTCTAATTCAAGGCTTTCTCGCAACTCCGTTCTAGCAGAAAAATCGTTTAATTGTACGAGAAATTTCACGACCTGCAAAATATGGGAATGCAAGACCGTTTCTCTTTCTCGTTCAGAATTCTTCGTACTTCGAATTCAACTGTAATGCTTATTTCAAAATATTGAAAACCCGAGTCTAGAAGTTGAAAGCTAGCGAGGCAGTGTCACACACAATCGAAGTAGATCTCTATAATTTTGTTATCATTCAAAGCCGCGGAAATATTTCTCGCCGCATGACGATACAGTCCGAATCACTGATCCGTTAATTTTGGATTCGCGAGGGCTCGCCACCGTTTCCCATACCGACAGCGGCGGCCAATGCCAATGCCGAACATCGGTCAGGTTTCGACGCGATGGTAGGAGGTCTGTGCAACGTAATGATGCATATCTCAGTCCGTTATGTCTTGAATGTCTCGACACGCTCGAGTGGATTCACGGCAGGGCGGGGTGAAAGCAGTTTGGAGTGGGGGTGGTTGCAATGAGGCTGAGAGCTTGCGGTTGGATGCCAGACTAACCATGTCTAGCATACGTTACTTGCCAACGCGCGGATGGAGATGCTGGACGCGCTGTCAGAATCCGAGCAATGCCAACAGCCGTAGGAATCGACGTTATCGACGTCGCCCGCATTCCGATTGATCGAAATTGCGATCCACCTTCCTTCGTCGGCGAATATACACCTGCACGAGTGAATCGAAGGGTTCGCATTGGCGGACGAATCGCGGTGAGCGATGTGACATTTAACCGCGTCGACGCCTCACGAGGGAAATCTTTTTTTGAGGGCAACAACTCGAGCAGTCTGACGTTTCGTAGCCGGACTCTTGCCATTTTTTGGATTCCACTCCGCGGTATCTAGACAAACGAGTTTCGAGCCTCGAAAACAAATCGATGCCTCCATCTCTATCCCCGCCCCTCCCTTTCTCTCGTTCTCTCGACCGCGTGCATGCACGCGCGCCCGCCTACATTAGTTCCCAAATAAATTTCGCTAAATGTTGCATAACATTCTACATATGTTTCGGTGCTTTGTGGGGGAGCCGCGAATTCCCGACAGCGCGCATCGCGCATTCCACCGCGCGAGATTGCGCAAAAATCGGGCAAAACGAACACGCGACTAATTTAACCGTTTTCGAACAATTAATTCGAAGCATTTCGTTTAATTGCGGGCTCGCAACCCGCTTCTCTCGGCAAACGGACCATCGTGGATGCGAATATTTGACATTACGATGTTTCGAACATTTCGAAACTTCGCTGAATGCGCGAAAGCTGCAAATAATAGAGCGGTTAAATTCGATGACGTGAAATTGATTCGATAGATGCCTATGCGCGTGGGGGAAAAGAAGAAATATTTATTAGCTCTGAGACTGGGTCTCCTGAGAGTTCAACAACAAGTACAGAGGAAAATGCAGAGTAATGCAGAGTATCATATCGACAGAAATAATGAGAATTAGAGCGTGAGGTAGGAACGATTCCATTAATTAACGATGAAACAAGGAGAAGAATTGTAAAATCACCTCGGCGAGAGAATTGTACTTTGAAAATTATTTTCCCCCTTTTCGCATAATCGTTTTGCTGTGTGCTCAGAAATATATATCGTGGTAATCTCTTATTCGAGTTATCTGAACGCGAGGGCGATAGCGCCCCTACGAGCAGAGAATTCGACTGATCGCGAAGCGTATTTCGAGGACACCTGCTCGCAGAGCACGTTGCAATGGGCCACGAGGGCTTCGAGCTCCTGCCTCGTATATCGGGAATCTGAATTATTTGACGATGTAAACACGTAAGTATACGGAGCTCGCTAAACATGCTCACCGTAGTCAGTTGTAGAGGAGAGGAGAAGTGGTGGTAGCCGTGGTGGATAATTAATAGCAAACCCGTATAAATCAGAGACAGCCTGGATGTGCGCTGGTCGTACCACCGGAGCGGGATTGTGCCCGGAGGGGCGGTTAGCCCCGACTCGCTAATTTTTCAAACGGCCGCCATAATGGTCCCGGCTAATTACTGATTTTTATCTGCGCGCTCACCGAGGGCCGCGAGGATTCAGGGGGGTGTAATTATTAACCCGCACGCCACACCGATTCGCCAACTAACATGATTTTCTCGGAGATTTCGCGACCCGCGATTCGAGTGCATCGTTGTTCGGGGGAGAATTGACCCGCACGGTCAAATCGTGGCTGACGTATGCGAGTATAGTCGATGAGAACGAATATGACGAGTTGTTGTAATTTTTTACAAGCAATTATCGAATGGATAGGTAATAAATAACACCCGATACATACGTTAATCTATAGCTGCACTCAGTGCTTATGACGAAAAAGCGCGTGTACCGGAATATCGTTAGTACCGGTAATTTTATAATATCGCACCGAGGGAAACTTGCTGAAATGTTTAACTTCTAATCTGCTCGCTGTAGAACGACTCAACTTGCATACGTGGTGGGTCGAGGGTCGGTATGGATAGATACAGCCAACTACTCCCAGACGCCTATGTACTTAACGTAACCCATGTAAGCTCACGCCAGAACAAATTTGCCCCCTCTCTTCCGTCCCTTCTTCCTCTTTCTCAGGCCCCCCCCCTCCCCTCTCCTCCCTCCCCGGCCATGCGCCACCATCTCTACGCTCACCCCTTGGAACCCGATGTTATGAAGTTGTGTTGAACTTTTCGCGAGCATAGTTTGCAGAACACCCTCGGGTGACTACCGGCGCTTACCTTGGCTCGTGACATATATCTACCTAGTTGAAACAACGTCCGCGAAGGACCGAAATTCCATGGAATTGGGAATCGTGTAGAGTGATAATTATAAAAAATATGCTGGGCGATTGGGTATAATTATGTAATTGAAAATGGTCCAAATTCACTTTGTCAGAATTTTCGGATACTTTGATTGCAATTCACCGCTGCAATTGTTATCGCGGTTAATTTATGGACGATAAATTCGAAGCACAATTCAAAATACCTAGAGATCTTTCGCCGTTATCGAATTTCTTTTCAAGAAACCCGCCGAATACGTCGACGAGTGTCTAACGAGTCAGGAATTTCCGGTATGGCAGGCAGACTAGGGAGCAGGCTCGAGAGAAACTTACGAGCCAACTTCGGGGAGTAACAACATTACAACATTATTAGATTTACCGCAAGCACCTACCCGCAGGCTTTCCTGCACGTTACACATACCCCAAGTATGAGTAACCCTAAACACTATAGACCCTACTTTGTACGGTACCTCGCGTATATTAAATTATATCGTAGGTGTGTGCCCGAAGCAGGTACAGGCGGTCGCGCGTTAACCGGAGAATTCCCTCTTACGCATCGATTGCTGCAGGATCTATTTTCCTGGGATCGTCTCGTTCCCTTTTTCGCTGGGAAAGGTAAAACTGTTATTAACATCTCTGTGTGAACGTTTACCGAAAAAATGTCGAGTGTAGGATCGTTATCGAATCTTTTTTTGTATGCTAAATTGAAAGTACGAAACGAAGGGCGAAAGTTGATTGGTATAAATAATTAATGACGCCGATCGGTCGGCATTCATTCGAAATTATATCTTCGTGCAGTGATTACGTATGAAGGGCCGCGTCAAAGGAATCTGGAAAGTGTTACGCGCGTCCCGCATCCGAGGAGAGAAAGAGCCTTGCGTAAGTCTTTCACCCCTGAGATAGCATCGACGTAGCGAAGGGAGAATATTCCGGTGGCGAACTCGCGTTCCCCGAAAAAATAATTCCACGTTAACCCGAGCGAGGCGAGATGCGCAAATTCCGGTCTGCAAATGTCGGCTATTGAGGAGCTACCCTTAAGATAAGAGTGGTTTCACCCTGTCCCTCATACGTTTCCGCTATCTGACGCTAAACGACACCGGCGCTCGTGGGCTTCCCACGTATAAAAGGGACGGATGGCGGCGGGGTGGTCCTACATAATACGCCGGCACATTACTGTCGAAACCGCCGAGATAACGCGAAATTTAGAACGTCGAGACAGAACTTTTTTTCCTCGAACTTCGGAAATACGTGCGCGCGCGGATCGCAGTTGATTTCGGGGGTTGTCCGGAACATCTTCGTCGAATAAACGTCAGCTACTCTTGCTCGCGCTTCGAGATGTGCGGAGAAATTATCTATTTCTACGTTAATTCGAAGTAAATTCGACTGAAATTTCTCTGAAATAAATTTCCGCGCCCTTCTCTCTAAATAATTTCTCTGAAATAAATTTCTCGACTGAAAAAATGACAGACGTGGAATTTGAAAACGTAGCGACCGCCTAGCCGATTTTTCGCTATTACTATTGCCGCCTTCGATCGTTCTAAGCCGTCGATATTTCGCACCGCTTCGAAATACGACATGAGAAATTCTCTGGACCATCCGCGGAAGTCGACGGGTTCTCTTGGCGGGATTACGAGAGAGAAAATGATTTCGAAACTGGGAAGATGGGGCGGCACAAAGACCCGGGAGCGGCCCACCCCCGGTTCATTTAAGGCTAACTGTCCACAACGGGGGTGCAAACTGCCCTTATCTGCGGACGTTTATGCCCGCACCTTATCTAACCACCCCCCTCCCTACCTCCGACTGCTTCGTGTTTGCTAACAACTAGCTAGCTACACCCGTTCACCAACCACCCCTTCTCACTCCATCTCTCTCTCTCTCTCTCTCTCTCTCTCCCTCTTCTACTTTTTCTTTCCCGGACGAACTCTTTTCCAAGATTCTTTTCAAATCGTACTGTATGAGATTTTTTAATGGATTTTATACGGGTTTGAACGCACAAGCAAGAAATGAAGGAAGCGATAAGAATTTGAGTCAAAGAAATTTCACACTCCCGGTAAAAAGACGAATTCAATCGTGACGCGGCCCCGTAAATATGCGGCAATAAAGAAAATCGGAAAACGCGAAGCAGTTTCTTATCTGCAACTACCCCTACCCTCGTCAGCCCCTTCTTTCCTCGCTGTTGAACGACGACAGCGGCGGCAGCGGCGGCGGCGGTGGCGAGGGGGCAGGGTCGGGGGATGTTGTGGTGAAAACAAAGACGTTACTCGCCCCTATCTGGAGGTTGTAAAATAACCGATGAACGAGACGAGAGGGTGTAGGGGGGTGTAGTGGTGGCGCTCGCGGTTTCTTCGAGAAGAGCGAGGGTAATAAATGAGATAAACTCTGTATAGATTCTTACGGGAGAGCTAAGGTATTATCGATATATTTCCTTCGACTCTCTTCTGCCCTTCTTCTTGTTTTCTTCCATTTTCTTGACGAACCGGGAGAGTCGATCTTCGCGATTCGACCGGTGGAATGGGACGCAACAAAAACATTTGAGAATAGCGAGAGTCGAATCCGACGTCGAGGCACCACGACGTATATACGTATAAGTCGGAAGAGGAAAAACTATCGCAACGACGCGGGCTTCCTTCAACGGTTTCACGTTTGCATGTCACTCTAGACGCAACACTTGAGTGGAACGACCGTTACACATTTATACGCGAGCGTGTGGACGTACCGGATTAATTAGAAGTCTTAATAGCACTCGACGCAATAACGGCTCGACTCGGATACGTGTGCATCATATCGACTGGAATTTGCAACCAGCCTCGACTCAACCCTCCCCCGCTCCTCTCGCTCTACACAATCCTGGTACTCGTAACCCCTCCTCCACCGCGGGCGAATCAACAAACGGACTGATTTGATTTCATTCATTAATTCCGAGCGACTTCGTTCGAGTTGATTTCCGCTATAGTTTCTATCCAGCCTGTTTGCCGGTGAAAAGGAAAAAGGGAAAAGTGAATAATTGGCCACGGCGAATAAAGTGGCTGGATCGGATTATTGTATTTTTACTAATACCGTAGAAACATTTTGACGAAATGAGAAAGAAAGATAGGGTAGACCCCCATGGATTTGTCAGCGCCGAAGAATTCATATCGGAATACGTAGTGGTCCATAAACATTTCAAGTCGATACAGCCAATTTTCCTGCTCGCGAGAATCTTTGGGCAGAGACGCCCGGAGGGACATCTTATTGACATCCTATCATACTGTGATTTAATATAAACGCACACAAAGCAGTACCTTTGATAAGCGAATACGAAATATTCGTCTCAGTTCCTCCGGATACACGCGGGAATCTGCGCGGCAGTCCGTCGGCAGAGTTCCTCGCCAGTGTGTATGTAGGTGGTTGGGTTCGTTCGGCCGAGTATCGAAGTAAAATGCTCCTGAAGAATCTACGGGTGTACGAAAAATGTGTACATATGTACACGAAAAATGTGCGAATCGCGTCGCATCGTTCAATACGAGCGTCTCGAAATGTTGGGACAAAATTTGCCGCATCACAGGCCGGAGGCTTCGAGATGCCTATGCGAGAATTATCATCCACCCGAAGCTTTCGAGAATATCGAAGTCGCTCTGGAATAGAGAGCGAAAGAAAAAGGAAGAAGAAAAACGCGAAGACGAGACATACCTACCGACGTTCTATATACACTCCGCGCGGGTCTCTGCGGAATATCCGTTTCGAGCTGCGAGCTCAGGACTTTGATCTTTTATTACATTTTTACAACCGATTACATTGGCCAGCCGCTGGCGATTCTCCCGACAACGTTATTTTCCTGTCCTTCGCTACCACCCTCGCTATTCGCTCTCAGCCATCGGCCTGTTCCACCCTGGCAGAGGGAGGGAAACGAAAGTTGCTCAGCTTCGCCAACAAGATATCGTTCTCGCTTGTAGCCGAGTTAACTCAAGTTCGGTCTTGCCGGGCTCACTCCTAATTAGGTTTAAGGGATTATAGAATTGTTTCGCAAAGTCGATTACGAGATTGCGACGGACGGGCCGGCGCGGGGCGAGACGGCGTGGATGCCGATTCAACGGTATAACGCGCCTTTTGAGAAAACGAATCGTTATAAAGCATTCCTTCGCTGTAGTTATCTTCGTCCGAGGGATTTTTGCTATCGTACCATTTTTTTAATCGTTCAACGTCCGCGGTATTAATATACTCGTAGGATGAGCCAGGGGCAGTTGGATCGACGGATCGTCAACACGATCGTTTGTGCTTTCGATGCCACGATTGTTTTCGAAGAAATAATTTTACATGCCGGCGAACGGCTACTCTCTTTCGACGCCCACTCAAGCACAGCGGTGATCGGTCGAGATGTCCAGCGATCGATCATCGATATCAAATCGAGAGACCAGAGAAATTCGTCCGAAATATCTCGCGTCCCACCCCAACGAACTCTTACCCCTTTCGAAGCGCGGAGAGTGTTTAATAACCTAGACCGGTAGCCAGGCGGGGAGTGGGTCGGGGGTGAGAGGGTTGCATATGAGCGATCGCCACACACGGCGTGTAGCGCCGGCCGTGGCGGCGGCATTTACGTTAATTAAATTTCCCCACCGCCGCCCCACCAATCCTCATTCCCCTCCCCGAACCCCTGCATCAATCATTGCACGCTCAGGCACACTAGCTGGACGCTGCGCCAGGATCGAGTCGCGGGGGACTGTTTAAAATTGCCACTCCCCCCCGCCTGCCGCCTATCTTCCATTCCCCTCGCCGCCACTTCCACCCCTCTTGACGCGCAATGTGCGCGCTCGCGAGAGTCGTCGAAACGTTTAATGGCTAGGATTTTTGTTAAACGCCTCGATTGCAATTGGGAAATAAAGGGCTGCCGGTCCGTCGGTCGCTAACGGACCTCGACAGGGAGTAAGTAGAGGGTTGCTCGCGCTCCGTTCGTCCGTGAAGTTCGCGGACGAAATCAGACGCGACATATCCTTTTGTCCCAAATTTTCACGCTTTCTCAAAGTCGAACGTGGGGGAGATTCGAAGAAAGTCGAAATGGCAGTGAATTTTCTCGTTATTTCGATCTTTGCGGTAATTTTTCTATTAAATTTGTGTTATTTCCAGTAGTTCTCTTCTCTGTAGTCTACGGCGATTCGACGGCTGAACGTGTTAAATTTGGGAGATGATACGGAATTGCGAAGACTTCATTTTATCTTTGCAGCGTCGCATCGAATCGAATACCCGCGTAAAGATTCCAGCAGAGTGGTACGTGTATAATAATCGCGACAAATGAGGCCTACTTTCGCCGTTACGATTAAACATTAAACCGATAGCTACCGTGTCGAATTGATTTTTAGTCTTTCCGTCCGATCCGAGCAAATTTCGTTGCCGCTGTAATTGAATCGCGAGTGTCGATCCGGCTTCGCCGCAAATTGGTCGGAATGGTCGAATGCGTGATTGTCCGGGGGGATAAAAGAAACGCTAAGTTAATTATTCGCGCTTGTATCTACGGTACATTCGATGCGGCCCGATGTAACTGCCATCGATATTTCCACGGACGGGCGAGTGCGGCGAGTCGGCGTTCTTAATTGACGTTAATTCGATCTCGCGCGCATTCGGTTAACCTCGTTATTTCGATGAATGCCGTTTCTACCCGACTTTCGCGAATAAGTAGCATTTTCCCCTCCTTCCTGTATTTTCTCTCTCGGCGGTCGAGGGCTATTTAAAAACAAAGTTTTCAATATCGGCAGAGAGAGAGGATGACTCTGTCATTTTCGTTTTACGTTCATCTGTAAACGTTCATAAACTGCCTATTGTCTAATTACTGATGTTAAGTTTCATTATGTGTGGTATGTATAGTATGTACAGAGATAATTCTATTGCGGATGTTCACATTTATCCACTCGTTAGCCAATTTACATAGACTTATTTACCTACTTGTTACACATTTACTCGTTATCATTATTATTTCTTTATTTGTTTATTTCTTATATTTGTTTATTTCTTATTTTTTATTCTTACCGTTATAGTTACTGTTTTAGTTACTTATAATACTTGGTTATTGACTTTATTTTTGTATCTTACTTATTTACTTATTGTTAGTTATTTACTTTAAAAGGTACTTTCTTGTGTGCTCTTAGAGGGCTTGCCCTAGAGCAAAATAAACGCTTCTTCTTCTTCTTCTTCTTCTTCTTCATCTCGTGTTCCTCTTTCGCGGAATAATAAATTTGAATCTTTTCCATATTCTCCGCTTACTCGTGAATAATCATTACATTACTCTAACAATCCTTCGAGTAAAAGAAAATTAACAAGGCCTTCCATTTAAATATAGCGCTTAAAAAAATGTACCCCTCTCGAAGGGTTCCTTCTCGAGCCAATTATTCGGAAGCCGGGGATGGGGCGCTTGAAAGGCGTTCGCAGGATGATCCGCGGTGAAATATCGTCGGGCTAATTTCGCTATGACGGTATTCGAAGTTTCGTTCGCGCGGAAACGAGAATAACGGCGAAACAGAAGCGCAATTGAAGCGACCCTCGGTGCATCCACCCATCCTGCCATTCACGCGGCCCGAAACGGTCGGCTGTCAAGCCATAATTACTAATTAGTTCTCGTAGAGTCGGCGGCAGGGTAGGGGAAAGAGAGGGGCAGGTACGGGGCACGATGCACCCTTTTATTAAATACCTTCGAAATTAAAATTATAATTGCATTCGCCGCTACCCCTAGCCCGTCGCGTCGCGCGATAGTTCTCCGCAGCCTCGTCCACGGCCCGAGGGACCATTACTACTGTAGAGGGGACGCGAAATGAAATTTGTCCGCTCGAAAACGGAACGTCACCGGCGGTTACATTGGCCCGGCATGCGACCGTTCCGCATTCGACGTCAGCCTTGCGGTTTTCTCTGGAATGGTATCCGTGTATAAAGTCGAATGGGATAAATAATCATTTTCCAGCCACGCACAGAATCGAAGTTGGGAAATTGGTAACGGATGTATTGCGAGTGCATAAATGCGTAGAAGCTTCCGCGTTCGTACGTTTGTTTGACGTTTCGTCTCGTTCATCGTTAGCCGCGTACATTCGCAACCGATCGTCGAGTAAAGCCGTCCTGTCTCATCGACGGAATCAATAGGGTCATCCCGTCAATTTTTTTTCTCGGATTATGGAAGTTCAGGAAAAATTAAAATACCCCTATTTTTTGTTTTTCAAATTTATTCCTCCTAATACGCGAAAAAAATGGAAATTAACAAGAAAGTTAAAAAGTGCGCCTTCATATGACGTCTTATATCCCGCCCCTTTGATTGGTTAGAAAGCGACGAAAGCCGTGATTGGTTACGAATGTAAACAAACGTCAAATACCATTCGACGCTTGCCGAAAACGCATGGGCGCAGTGCGTTCGACGTTGGGATATATGTATCACGTCACATCCGGCGCGAAATTTAATTGAAGATTTTCATATTTTACGCTCTCCTACTTGCAACAATCAACAAAATCGTTTTTTTTTTATGAGACAGAATCTTATTACGTTTCAGTTTCCGAATGCAACTATTATTTTTATAAAATTGTGATGGGCGGGATGACCCCATTGCAGCCGCGGACTTCTCCCCTCTCGCACGTTACCGCAGTTACGACCGGAATCGCACAACTTGGCGTTGTTGTACCGCCGAGCACAGACGCGCGAGCAGTTCGAAGCCCTTTGAATAACGAGTGGTATCAGTGGGTACGCGATCAGCCGGCAGATATTCTAATTAGGGGCAGCCAGAGCTCGCCGAGTAAGGCATACGGTAGTTCGACGGTAGTTCGTAGGTAGGCGCGTAGGTACGTAGCACGGCCCCTGCCAGCCACTGTGCCACTGACGGCTCGCTAATTGCTCAACCGTCTCCTTCCACCCTTCAAATCCAAATCCATCCCCTCGTGCCGCACGCACCCACTCCCCCTCATCGTCGTTCCGGGATGGCGAGCATACGCGGGCTCGTATGACGACCAGATTTCTGCCCGACGGTCATACCACCCTTATTCCCCTAACCGGGACCATCGGGATCGACATTGGCGTTCGCTGGGCGCGCGATTTGATTATTCGAGCGGACGACACACGAGGCTCGTATGCGGGAAAAATTTGTTCCGTCAAAAATGTCACCGTTGAATCGGAGCGACGCCGACGCGGATATTAATTAAAAGACGCTCGAGGTCGTTTTAACGGGAAGAAAACGAGGAGAAAATTGGAAACTCATCTTTACTTGGCGTCCGCGATATCGACGCGCGCTTCGATACGTAGTTATTTCCGCGAACCTGTACATCGTGTACGCGTGGAGGTGCACGGTACAGCGATTCGAGCGCGGGGTCTGCGTGACCACGCGAGCCGTGGCCAAGGGGGTCGGCACGGTCGCGAATTAATCGAGCATATAATCGATGCTCCGCTGTCGATATACATATATATATCGAAGCCATCCGCCCGATCACCCTCTGCCCTCAACCCCACGACCGACCCCTATCGTTAACTAACGGCGCACTTGTAACGCTAATTTCTATTCCGAGCCCGGCGTACTAGTCCGCTCGAAAACATTGGATTTTCTCCGACAAGCTTGAGACGAAATTTTTTAGAAATTATATTTTTTCTACCCTTTCGCTCTCAGGTGTACTGTACGTGAATTTGTAAACTTCCTTGCAGAGTAATATCGTTACGTGATTGGGTTTTGTAGACGTTCCGGCTTTCGCGCGAGTTTCGATTTTGAAAATTAAAATATCAGGAGAGGGAAACATTTGCGAAAGTGGAAAGAGCGAAAGCCAGTTCAAATATCGTATGGGCGATAAAGAGAAAATTGGAGGGATGGAAATTTACCGGTTCTACGGCGCGTTCCAATATCGGATGATGCCCGCGTGATCAGCCGCAAATTTATATCTGATTTCCTCCCCAATGCGGAAATCAGAGAACGCAAAATTGATCTATCCTCTGATTTATTACCGTGAACTAATAAAGCTTGTATCTCTCTCTCTCGCGTGACGTCGTTCTACGAACGACAATATACAGCGGTTCGAAACATGTGGATCGAACTATACTTTATTGGTAAATAGAAACGCGCGCCACACTGGGACTCCGCCGATGTCAATGCACATCGGCTGGCGCCGTGTCGCGGCTGAGTGACGGACGCGATGACGACTAAGACCGATCACGCATTGGCTGTGTTCAGGAGAAGCAAGCGCTAGTCTAGCGGTAGCTAACGTATGCCAGAGCGCGGCGCTTTTTTGAGTGTGCGCCGCTCACTGACGCTCACGTACGCTACTCAACACTGCAGCACCAGCAGCGGCTAACTACCGCTAGACTAGCGCTTGCTTTTCCCGAACACAGGATTTTGCAGTCTTGACAAAACTGGGTTTTGCTGAGAACTTTCTGCCATCACGAGAAAGGTATTATCTGTGGCAGCAAAGTGTATATCTACACGGAGAGAAATGTCAGTATACTGACAGCAAATGTAACTGCAATTGCAGTGCAATTTTTATCGTTATTCGATATATGTATCTTTTGCCGCCACAGATAATATATTTGTCATGACAACAAAATACTCTCAACAAAACTCAGTTTTGCCGAGACTGCAAAATCATTTTTTGTTCCGTGCAGAATACCGGACCTTTTTAATGGTTGTAACGATCGTGGCACGGGAACCTTCTAATCATTTATAATTAAGAATCTTGAGTTGGTGATGCTAATAATTTTTGAGTATCGCCCTTCCGTACGTCAAATCTGGCTATTTTTCTCGTCGGTTACTCGTCCGCGGTTGCGAACTGCAGGTAGAGCTCTCAAACTTCCCATCCGCGTTCGGAACGGATTTGAATCTTCTGACGGGCGACTGGAAACGCTGAAGTGAATCGAGCGGAGCGGAGGAAGAAAAAAGCGGAAACAAATTACCTGGAGGGTGGTCCGTGGTCGGGGATTTGAATTAAAAATGCAAGCCGTGCTCCGGGTCGAGAGTTCGAGGTAGCCGGAGATAAAGGAAAATTGGTAGTTGGTAGAAGCGTGTGATTGACGGAACGGGAAGAAACGAAAAATCGACGTCGTCCGAACGTTTGCGGAAGAGAGATCCGTAACACTCTCGACTCTTCCGCTTCGTCGTCACGAGTCGGACGCGTGGAATCGATAGGGTGGAGAGTCGGTCGCTTTTTAATTCAGATCGATCATCGATTGTTTTGATCGCGCAAACAGTCGAAGTAATCGAGTGCATCTCGTTTGGGTGACGTGGTACATTTTTTAGATCCTCCGAATCGCCAACCCAACCATAAATTGGTAACGAGGCGGATCGTTTTCCCTCGACGATTCGAAAGGAGAGCGCGCCGAGCGCTATCGTGTTTCAAAAGGTCTTCCCCTCCACCTCTCTTTCTCTCTACGGACCACCGGCGTTCACTGTAACTGCTGGCAAATAAAAAGCGCTGAGCAGGTGAGCTCGGACGCGAGAGGATACGAACGAACGGGCGAACGAAACCCGCGACGCTTCTCACTCTGCGGAGCCGGGTGGGGAGGGGGGGGGGGGGGGGGGTGAGGGCTTTTAAAACCGCATGTCGGATCGTATTATATTTTTCCGTTTCATTTGCTCGCGACGTGAAATTAATTAAATATCCGATACTACGCGTTTTCTCTCTCTCTCTCTCTCTCTCTCTTTCTCTCTCGCTCTTCCGCCATTCCACTTCCGGGCAGAAGTCAACAGCAAAGCCGGAGCTTATTTTTCCGAAGGATCGCGCGCCTACCCGTTGGCATTGCCTCGACCCTTTCCTCCGTTGAATACTTTATTTTGCTAATTACGAGAATATTACTTCGTTTCGCGGGACGATCGAAATCACAGCCGATCGAGAGTCGGCGACCTTTCGAAGTGTCGACAAAAGTTGGAACGCGCGACGGGTAACGATGAGAGAAAGGTTCGGGACGTTGAGATTTCCCCGCAAACGACAGCCAGTACGCGTTTGCATAAGTACAACGGGCGTCCGGGACAATTTAGACTCGTAAACATAATTAATAGTGCGCATTAATTCAGAGATTTTTCGCTGGTTGCAAGCACATGTTGCAGAACGGTGCCAACTGTCTCGTAATTTAGCTAAATAATGACTAAACTTGCCGCCCGTATGATGCATTGCCACGATGGCGCGACGTCACCGGCTCGGAATTGAAAGGGCGCCTGTAGCTCGTTTAATTGGCGTGATACGGTAAACTGGACGGGCTAACTTTGGTAACTTTCGGACGACTGCTGTTACTCAGACGCGACTTGTAATTGTAGAATAATTACACTGAGAAAAAAAAGAGATTAAAAATTATTCTGTTAGGAGGATAATCTGAGTACGAAAGGTAAAGTGGATCGAAAATGATTCTAAGGAAGGTTAAATTGTATACCCTGGAAGGCTAATTTTTGATCTGTTTTATACCTTTCGTACTCAGATTATCCTCCTAACAGAATAAATTTTAATCTTTTTTTTTCTCAGTGTACGTCGGAGGTTTCGGGGAGATCTCAAAATTGCGAAGGTTCTAAAGATATCCCGCGGCATCCCACCCGTCGTACCTCACGCGTGGCGTGTTAGAGAAGAGGCTGGGCGTCGGTATCTCGGAAGAGGACTGCCATTCTAAGCCGGCTTGACTAATTGGTGGCGTTACAATCATGGGTACATGGCTAGGTTGGTATTACTGCGAGTTATAGCCCCCGCTCCCGGCCCACCCGACCACCCTCAACGCCACACATTCGTGCACAAGAGGGGACGTTTAATGACCCCACCGTTTACGCAAATTTTCCCATTATGCGACGCGGTTTTGGCCGTCGAGCGGGCCGATTCGCGCTCTAACGAGCACCATTTTCTCGAACGAAGCTGCACCTGGAAATTAAAGCGGATACCTGTGGAACGGAATGGGTATCGTCTTCAATTTCACAATGTGGATCGGTCGCGAATAAGCAAATTAACTCCTGAGAAAACAGACTTATTCGGCCATTTTATCATGGAAAATAAAAAGAGATCGAATGAGTTCTCTTTTTTTTATATTTATTTTCAACTAGTTCCAACCAAAGACTGCTGGAAATATAAACTTGGTCGAATATCGAAGAAGTACATATCTATGGGCATATAACTCCGTCCAGCCGCGTATATATATATGTATAGAAATTATTGAGGTGACCGTCATCAATTATATTCTATTTTCAGTCGACGGAACTCATTGATCGAGGACCGTCGAAAATGAACGTCCGTCGAAGCGGCGCATCCTCGGTGCTCCAGTTATACCGGGTCTCGCTGTAATCGCGATGGGTGTTCGACCAAAGAGATACTGATAATAAAAAATCGCGGGATATAAAATAATTCAAACAAATGTCCGCGCAGCCGGACAGAGCCCCGGTGGCTCCGCGGTCCTGTGGTCCCGCACAACGATATATTTCGCAGGGCTTATCCGCGGCTGGTCATTCGTAAACGAGGGAAAAAATGACACTCTAACGGCGTGCTATCTGTAATGGTTAGGAAGTGGGAAAGATTTGTTTCTGCCACTTGGAGAAGGCGAGATCAACGAAAGGGGGAGGAAGAGATTTTTCGGAAAAAATCCGCGCGCTCGTACAGTGTGATTCTAATGCGTGACAAAATAGAAACGGTCATAAGATTGCTAATAATGTCCGTCGATGATGTTGCTATGAACACGAATTAAAACTTGTGCTTGCTAAATAAAATAAAAATATTAACTTACAATATACACAATAAGATTAGTATCATTATTGCGCTACGTGCATAGATGAAATTCATAAAAAGAATTCGCGGTAACTCGACGAGAGACAAAGGCCAGAATTCATGTGGAAAGGAATTATCGATCCCGGAACGCCGAAGCAACGAGGACCAATCTAAACGCACGTTTACACGGCGAAAGAGTTAACGCGCCGTTCCGTTTTACGCGAAAAGCCCTCATGAGCTTCATATCGGGGTGCGGTGTACCCCATCAGCCCGACTCCCGGGGGTGTGATCAGCGGTAACTGAACTTGTAAATCTCTCGTCCCAGAGCCGGGTCTCCCCAACTGACCAGAACGCATTCGTCTATCTTACCGGGGCCGAGTGTTACGAGAAATTAATCTGCCCGGCGGCCGAATGAATTCGCATCTGACGGAGGCTGGCGCGAACGAATGGGAAGAGCTTGCAGCGCTGTCAAGTAAAACACCAAATCTCGGCACAATTGTCGAAATTATTACATACCTCGTTAAACGTACGAGTATAACGTGTACTTGTCAGGTGTAGGGTGGAGAGAATGGACGTTTTGAAAAATACGATCAAAACATTCTCTACGTTTAGAGAGCGCTTGAAAACTCATTTACACGAGAAGAGAGATATTTAAATCGCAGTTGATATTACGTAATATTTGCACGATCTTGTATGAATATT
Source organism: Xiphydria camelus (assembly GCA_963678675.1). NCBI lineage: Eukaryota > Metazoa > Arthropoda > Insecta > Hymenoptera > Xiphydriidae > Xiphydria > Xiphydria camelus. The sequence continues at coordinate 23,521,840 of OY783198.1, forward strand.
CATATGTTTTGTAACTCAATTTAATCAACCACTCCGGTTTATATATCATTCCGACAGAGAGAGAGAGACGTACAATAATTACTCACGATGATCGCTTCGTTCCATTCACTCGACTTCGATACGCTTCTAAAAAAAAAAGGCGGCCCGAGCACTAAGCGATTTGATATTCAAAAACTTGAAGCGGAAGCGCACGTAGAGGGTATTTAGCATAAATGTAAAATAAGCAGTGGGCAGGATATAAATCGTATTCCCATTAGGACCGCAGCGGGTGGCGAAGAGAAGGGGAGGATCGGGGAGGGGCGGTGCATTTGAATACAGTCGGATTAAAAATTAAATACAACCGGCAAAGGGGCAACCGATTAGCGCGGCCGAATGAAAAATTACACGAGAAAAACGGAAATTATCCGAAATAAAAACCCACCGGTGGGGAAAGTGAGGCGGCGGTGGGCGCGAGGCTTGGAAGAAGAGGGGGATGAAAAGAGGAAGGCGAGGAGCGAGTGGAGGGACGTGGGGGAAGGAAAAAAATTTTAAACTCCCTTTAATAATTCGCAGTCGCACGAAAACCGCTTAGCCGAGATCGAGACGGTGACGTACATATTTATGCTCCCTCCTCCCCCTCTGACAAACTCTCTATCCCTGCACGCGATATCCGCTGGGAATCGGCGTGCGAGCTCCGCATTTTTTCTTCCACCTCTCCCGCACCGCGGAAACGAATAAATTACTCAACTGGGTATACATTCCCGTACGGCAACGTATGTGCACCTGCCCACCCATATCGTCGGCTTCCCATGAAAAGTGCACAAGTCCAAAATGACTGTTGATTATGTAAGAAACAAGCCGTCTCGCAAATTCAACTGGTTTTTCGAAGTATTTTATTGTCAAGTTGTTCATCTAAAAGTTTCAACTTTTGTTTGATAATCCCATGTATAGCTTCTGAACTTCTTAGAATAAGAGACACTAATTTTAAACAGTTTCTTTAATCTACTGTGAAAACAGTCATTTTGGACTTATGCACTCTTCACGTGAAGCCGACGATATGTAGATCGAAATTTCTTCGAGCGCGCGCCGGTCCGTTTAATTTTCGAAGACGCGCAACCCCATAACCATCCCTCACAATTCTCGAATGCGCCGTACGCACAAGCGAGTGGCTCCCGCGCCGCTCGTCCCTCAAATTTCGGCCGGAGCGGGTCTAGCGTTAGAGCGTAACTGCCGTAGCGACCGGTTAACCGAGGCATCCGTCATAATACGCGAGACAACTGGATGCCCAAGGAGAAAACATAAAGGAGCCCCGTAACTTCTCGTTTGCGCGGCTTTTGTTTCTAATGCCCGCGAGCGCGAATCTCCGTCCGCGAAAAACGCCTTTATGCCGCGACGGAATCCCTACATCAACTTTACGGGCTCAGTTGAGATAAGCGCTCGCGACACGGTGGAAACGTTGGCGCGGCGGACGTACCTGGCCGCGTTCGGGGACGCGCCAATCGATTTCTGCGTCCCGATCGATGTCCCCTCCCCTCCGGCGCCCTTTGCGAAAGATTTACAGTCACGGAATTGGCGGTAGCTGCGTACAGGGGTGTCGTGTATATTTTTCGGGGGGTTGCATAAATGCTCCAGGCTCTATCGCCGTGGGTAGACGATTCCGATCACGCGTGGCAACGACCCAAGAGCGTGTGGAACCCTTATAATTATCTCCTCGAGAAATTTGGTCAACCGCCCTCCGGGGGCGACGAGAAACCCAGTTACGGCTTGGTCAGCCGCCCCTCCTCTTCCTTCCACCCTTCGACTCCCTCGTTAAATACCCTCGGGCCGCCTTTAATCTGTCATTTTTAATCACTAATCGATCAAGAGGCTAATAGGCGATTCTCTGATCGAGGATCACCTAGCACCCGAGGCGAGGAGAAACTATCGTGAGGCTAGAGTACGGGAGTTGGCTACTTAACTTCGCATTCAGTTTTAAAGGCAAGGAGAACATAAATTACGTACTAGAAAAAACGCGCGCGTGTACGTATTCATTTTGTTTATATTTCGTTGTATGAAAAATAGATGATCACGTGTACGTAATGCTGTCACGTTTGGTGTTGCTGTTGGTAATTCGATTTGCGCCGTATTGAACTGCACCTTTCTGGAGGGTGCAACTCACACGTGGCCTTTTGGCTCGTTCAAGTGAATACGACGTAGTATCTGACACACGAGAGGGTCGTCGTCTTTTGTTGTCTACATTTGTACTTTATGTTTCACTGCGATTCAACATGAGTACGCTTCTCGTCACCTTAAGACCTTTGCTCGAAATCTCACAGACTACTATACACTTCGCTACAATTGAGTGGAAAGAATTGGTCCAGAAATTAGTTCACCGAACTTCGACTCCAACGAACTCGGAGCAAAAGAGTCTCCGCGCTGAACGAATAATTATACTAAATTCGCATCAGATTATCTTCCGTTTATTTCCGGTCGCCCGGCTGCCGTTAAAAAGTTGCTTCCGGCTCTCAAGAGTTCATTTTTCGCATTTCGACTTCAGCCACGGTTAATGGTTTATTTAAAAGTCGCCTCCTGCGTCCGGCATTAAAATCTCCCCCGTGTGGATTACTGATACAGCGCGTGGTTCTCTTCGCGTCGGTACGTTCGAAGCCTGCGAGGAGAGGACCCCGTTGAAAGATCGACGACCCCGCAGTCGGTGCCTAGATCTTCCGTTTAATCCCAGCTAACCGACGGTCTGAATAATTGAACGAATCCGTAACCTCATGTCCGGCTATAGCGAACGCGGAATATTAGAGCGGCCATCCGTGTTTGGAGGTTTAACGGTCGCAGAGGTGGTACAGGTCGCTCAAGGAAGATTTCGACGCGATGATATCACGAAAATTCGAATGCTTCGAATATTATTGATTTTATATAAAACTGAAGAATAGCTGAACAAACATATTCGTTCTCTCGTTGAAGGATTCGAACATTTTTAGATTATCCAAATACGATTGATCGCGACAAATACGAACAGATCACGAAAAATTATGAAAATTGAAAACCGAAGAAAACGGAAATGCTCGATATCAGTAACTCACCCGTTACGCGTTATCTGCGTTACGCGTTCCACAAGGCGAATTCAAAGGGATAGCATACCATCACGTTTGAAGTCAACTCCATTAGCAGAGTGCTATTGTATTCATAGGCCCCTTGGATCTCTCCGCGCTGGGGATAGGTCGACCATACATTATACAGACGGTAAATACTCGGCTCAGCCGGGCAAGGGCTTAATTGAAATGGTAGCGATTATTCCTGTAAATGCCTCCTCGCGCGATAAGTTCCATTGGAACTGTCGATCTCCGTCAAGAATTCCATAAACTCGGGATATTTTCACTGTCGAGCGGAGAAAGAGGAATATCTACTCAAAACAAGAGAAGAAACTGGCGGCGGTAGGTGCAAGCCCTTCTCACGTGGCGTCCGCGCTAGCCGTCCTGTAAAAGTAACCCCCCCCCCCCCCCCAAGGCTGCTTTCCGGGGTGATTCTTAAGTGCGATTTGTAGGGGAGCGATATTTCACCGGCAAGGGCGCCGTTTGGCGGTAATAGTTGCAGTATTATTTACTGTTAACGGCCCACTTTCGCCGAGTAACGCTTCGAAATTAACTTACCGTGTACATTCACCTGCTGGAATGGTTTACGGCCGAGATGGTGGGCGCCCCCTTGACTTATTTGCTTTGCACGACTCGCATAACTTCCGGTTAAGCGATAGCGAGACGCGATATCCCGTAATTTGTCGGCTGTGGCGTATCCCGCACCCAGTCACCGGTGCTGTACCCAAGTTTTAGCGGAGTTAAAATTCACCAAACCGATCAGGACGGGATCGTTAATGCTGGAGACTCAGCGAGGATAAATTTCCAGGATTAACCTTCGCGTCTGAAAGTGCGAGGAGGAGGGGAAGGAGGAGACGGGCTACGCAGGGCGGTGAGAAATTTTTATGGAACTTTGGCCTAATTGAATTGATAATTATGTACAGGCGATATTGAATTATCATGCCATTAGCTCGGGAGATGATTAAGCAACGGTTCATTAAATCTCTCGGTCGTGCCGAAGGAACCTCGTTTTATGGGGGACGATTAAAGTTTATGGTACCTTTCGCGGGCGGAACGGTACGCGGTCAGCCTTTTTCGCTTCCTTTAACGTCGTTATCCAGAACATTTCCTATCGTCACATCCTCTCAGGGTCTCGTGTCTTTGCTACTCATCATTACGGAGCGGAAGGATCTTCCTAGGAGTAGGGTTACATTCTTTCCTCCGTTGGACATATTTTGAAATATACGTCAAAACTGTGTGAAATTTTATAAAGAATTCAATAGTTTTATTCGTTTACGAAAAAATCGACCCTCTGTGTACGATTTAGTTTTCTGGAAGGAATGGACTTATATTCCAGTCGTTGTTACGACTGCACGAGCTCCGAAAAATAAATAAATGTAGCACACATCGACCATTGGATACCCTTCTCTCGCTGGTTAAGGGGAGCAATGCCCTATCGCGGCAGAATTATTAAGTGTTCGCACATTCACTTAATCCTGGAGTGAATATCACGAGCTATCTCTAGGCCGATCAATCACGAGCCCCACATAACCTTCCTCCCTGGCCCGCGTGGTTGGTCGGTTCGGCTCGCCCGCATTATTCACACCGAGTCATATATCATTCCGTTATCATCGACTCTTTATATGCGGTCGCGCTCTATTTTCTGTCTGTTTGCTCCGTTAAACGCTGCACCGTGCGACGTGATTCGGAGAAACCGCATTGTCTCTATTTCGACCGGCGATGCTCGATTGGGGAGAGAACGTACGATTTTCGCGTAGGTACCGTTCAAAAATCGCCCAGATGCGGGGCAAGATTTCGTTACAGCGAAAACCATTTGTTTCCACGCAATCGACGAACGTCTTTGGTGGAATGAAAAACTCGTTATGTTGAGCTTAATAACATTATTTTTGTCACTCAGTGTCAAATACTCGGTTTCATGGGCGTCCTCGACGCATGTGAAATCATCTTTCACACACCAATTCGTGAAAAGTTGCTCAGTGCGTGAAATAACCTGCGCAGTGCGTGAAATCGTCAATCTCGTATTTGACACTTAGTGACAAAAACTAGAATTCGTTATTCGGTTGTTTCGCGCCGTTCTAACGAGTGTGATTGCCGGACTCGCTTCGCTCGTGCGGCAAACTTCACACTCGTTAGAAACAGCGCTTCACGCCCTAATAACGAAAATAACTATTTTGTCACTCAGTGTCAAATACTCGGTTTCATGGGCGTCCTCGACGCATGTGAAATCATCTTTCACACACCAATTCGTGAAAAGTTGCTCAGTGCGTGAAATAACCTGCGCAGTGCGTGAAATCGTCAATCTCGTATTTGACACTTAGTGACAAAAACTAGAATTCGTTATTCGGTTGTTTCGCGCCGTTCTAACGAGTGTGATTGCCGGACTCGCTTCGCTCGTGCGGCAAACTTCACACTCGTTAGAAACAGCGCTTCACGCCCTAATAACGAAAATAACTATTTGTGCCTTCTCACCCTTTTTCACGTATTATATATCCGTGAAACAATTTCTCTCCGGCGGGATCGATTTGCAGTCGCAAAGATCACCAAGAGTCTCCGATCGAATAATTGGAAGCGTTCCAAACAGTTTTGCGAAGAATTCCTATTAGAACAAGCAGTTTTGCGTTGTAGCAATCGCGATGCTTTTTACCAAAGCAACGTAGCGGCCTCAAATCGATGAATTGGAGAAGAGCCAGCACCCTCGTGCAAAAAGTCAAGGTTAAAAAGCACGATCAATCTATACGAAAACATACGAGTTCGCGCGGTTATTCCGGTTTTTCCGGGATCAGTGCCGCCGCACATGCGTCGAGAACCTCCCCGCTTTGGCGAACCGGCGCCATCTTGCTCCAGCAGCCATGCTGGTGCTTGGTGAACCGGAAACAGCTGATAGTGACGCTGCCTCGATCGCTGGCGCCTGTAACCGTTTGAGGGTGGTTTGCACCGATACCAATCGCATTGTGCAACAGTGCCGCTGATATCCGGCGGATAGATTTTACGCATCCAGTTACGGGCGCTGTCGTATCCCTCTCTCATTAATGCGTGCGATATATCGAGTTCGTGGATCGTTTCGAAGCTTCGCCACTGGCGTTCCGGAATCGTCTCATCGGGGGCATCTCTTCATTCGGTATTTCGAGGGTAGAGGAGAGGATGAAACGGAACGTCGACGGAAAGTGAAACGCGCGCTCGCTCGTTAGCGAGAAAATGAAAGGAATAACGTTCTCCCAAAAAGAGACCGGGAGGAGGGACGTATCTCGCAAATCGAGAGGAAACATTGCGGGGTCTCCGGAAAAAACTCGAATGAGATCCGCTTCGGTACACCTATACCTCGCAATTTCGGCCGCGTCAGATTGCGTTGGGGGTTGCAAATGGGGGTGTCACGGGCATCGGGGCTGTATTGTAGAGCGTCAATGCCACGGAAACTAACACCCCTCACCTCCTTTCCAACCCTCCTCGCGCGTCTACCCGGCGAATGGCAAGATCTGTATTCAGTTCCGCGGCACCTTATATCCGCTGGCGTTGATTAGCTTGCAACGCATCGATACATCTGCCCGGAAGGTCGAACCCTTATTTCATCCGCGAGGCTGTCGATCTCCTCCCGAAGGGCACTCGATCCTCGAGAGAATGTGGAACATCTCGAATACACTGAGAGAAAAATTTACCTGATCGACATAAACGTGCCTTTGGATAGTCCCAAGAGCATATTTATTCGATTTAAATGAATATTGGTTGGACGCAAATATTAGATTATTGAATTAATTAGATGTTATTTGAATCAAATCAATATTCATTTAAATCGAATAAATACGCTCTTGGGACTATCCAAAGGCACGTTTATTTCGATCAAGTGCGTTTTTGTCTCAGTGTACACATATGCGATACAGTTGATCAAATAAACAGATTTTTACATCAGAGCGGAACTTTACATCGATACCTACGATGAGCGACTCCTTGTTTCACTTCATTCGAGGGGAAAAGGAGATGCGTCGATGGTGTCGATCCGGTTGACGCGTTCGAACGAGGAGTTTGTTATGGTAATTCGGTTGTAACGAAACACGAATTTCCTATTTGCGTCAAGCAAGCTTCCGTGGTGTACCATACACAGAGACGCCTCTGGATAAAATCCGAACACACACAGACGGTTCTCGGCTGTCGATACGCGATACGCGGTTTCCCGGATAGGTCTCGTCGATGCGGTCGTGATAAGTTCGAAAATTCCCGATAACCCGTAACGACGATTGTCGATTGATCCACTCAGCCTGACGGTTCCGGCGTGCCCGGCTAATTCCTGCTGACACCTCCGTCAAAAACGCTGACCGAACCTTTGTTCGCCACGTCATCGATACGTTCGCGTCGAGGACGATTGTTATTTCCATCAGCGAACTCGCGAAAACTCTTTTCGCGACGGAAGACAGTCGAGGCTCGCTCGTTCAGAGGGAGCTATTCAAATATTCACGATTTTTTTTTAACACGAATTATGCCATTTCTTGAAAAACAAAAGCAGGATAGAAGAAGCTGTACCTTCCAGCGAAAGTATTTCTGAAAATTCGCCGACCAGTGCAGTGCTTGAGGCGACCCTTGAGTGCGAAACTTCGAAAGAGTGGCGCGCACACACGCGACAAAAACCGTCAGTTTTAATTAATCGCCAGAGTGTTCCCTCTCAACCCCACCATCGCGACGTTCCTTTCACCGCGCCGCGTAATCCTGGCGCGGGACGTGCTGATTTTCCCAGGCGTCCGTCCCGCCCAACTCTCGAAAGTCCCCAAAAGTAGCGAGGGATAAAACGATTATATGAGAAATCTCGCTTACTTTGCAAGTGAGGAGGGTTGTAGCGTAGTCGTGCGACGGAGAAAGAGATGACGGCGGGGAGGGGGGTTGGGGGAGTGGGGAAACTCGGCGCGCTCTCGAGGAAGGACTCAGCGAAGGGTTAGCCGTACCATTTCGTACAGCGATCTCCACTCCGGCTGAGTCCTTATTAATAAGGTCGGATTAGCATAACTGCACGGCCCTCCGAGTGAACTCTGCATAATTAAGCTCCGAAATCTGGATAGCTATCGCTGGAAGAGAGGCGGCAGGAAGGGGTCGTCACCTTCCGTTGACTCCGAGTAGCGGGATTTTGCGGGAGAGATTCGGAATTAGATTCTCGAATCGGATGCTAATTCCGGTGATATCCGACAGCCGCGCTCGGCCCGCGCGTCGAAGATATTCTCGCGACGGGAAACGGAAATGGCTGCAGCGCAGCTGCTCGCGGTGTTCGCGCCGCTTATCCCCCGATTCACGGAGGAGGCTGAAGAGGCGGCCGCGACGACGCGTTCGAACGAAACTCGATAAAAGCAGCGAGACGTCATTGGTCGGCATCTTTCCTATCGGCCGGGACGATTTATCATCCCGAACGCGTTCCGTAGGAATATTGAATACGACAAGATAATCTCTCGGCGGTGTGTCGGGGCGCTCCCCCGCCGGCTCCGGACTGCGGCCGTGGTGGTAACGGCACGGCCGTGCTTAATGTACCGCAAGGCCCGATAAGCTGCTACTGTTATGACGTAACCTCTAGTTTTTGCTTTGCAAAGAGGCGGCGCGCACCCCGCTCGATTCGACCCCCTCCCAACAGCCGTGTCGCTCGCCGTCATCCGACAACGGAGTGACGGAACGCTATCTCGACGCCTCTATGCGGGCTTTAAAGGGTTAATCTTGCGCTCTTCCAGCGCATTTTTTTCGCTACTCTTGACGATCCTTTTGGTGTCGGTTGAAATAGTGATACGTTATTGCCAGGAAAGGTGGGGGAGGGGGCGAGATAAGAGCGGGCACGGGGAAGGGGTGCTTTGGTAGCGTGCGGCACGACTACGAGTGCAGCATTGTCAGCTTCTTCTTCCTCGTACCGTGTAGCTCAACGTTCAAGCGTGAAGGGGTTGAAACTGCACAATAATGGAGTATTAAAACTGATGGTATTTTAACCCTTTCGCTCACGACCTTTTTTAATTCACGATAAAATTCTGAAATTAAATTTTATGGCTAGACATTTTTTAGTCTGTCTGTTTTTGAGTTTAACGATGCATTCAATAAATTGAAAACGCTGATTTTTACGGCAAATTTCCGAAAAACCGGGAAATTTTATTGTTAAATCACTAAATTTAATCATATTTATTGCTTTCTGAACGAAATATATTAATCACCGCTCAAAAATATTACAGTATTTTAGAATTAAATATGTGGTAATCGCACGATACACGTCCGACCTCAAACGGTAATAAAGTAAACTGAAATTTTTAAATCACAGTTATGCTTCCAAACCGACAACATAAATGGCGACACGGAGTTTTTACTCGATAGCAAAGAAGTGAAATAACGATGAGAAAGTTGTCAATTAAGCAAATAGTTTTCCAGATGGCGTTTAAAAAATGTTAAAAACTGGTGTATTCATTTGAATACCTGGTGAGCTTAAGGGTTAATAATAAGAGAGATTAAATGATTTTCAAATTACATCACTTATTTCGAAGATCACCCTCCGCGACACAGCACCCGCGACGTTAAACGCGTTTATAGTCTCGATCTTCATATTTATACATACGCGGCGGGACGACGAGGGCTCGCGTTCCAATGCAACGACCGCGAACCTCACGGGGGGCTGCCATCGATGATGCAACGGACCTCGTTCGAAATCCAAACTCGAGTCCACTCACCGTTGTTGATCCGAAGTCAAATAAAAAGAAAAGGCGAGCAATACCACAGCTATAGTCGAATGACTGCATTCGCCGCGAAAGAGGAGAAGCCGCGGTTATCGTTTCTCTGACGAATGCACATAAAATAATGAAACCTCAAAAGTACACAGCGTCGGAGAAAAATATCGCGCGTAATACGAGCAGCAACGCCGCAGGGGTTCCGTACACTCCACGCACGCCGCGCGAACAACTGTTGCCCCCGTTTCCCGCGCGAATTCTCCTCGGCCCGGACGTCGCGCGGGGCCGAAACTTTCGCCGCGGCGGGCACTTGGATTTATCGCAAGTTGAACGCTACGCAGAAGTTGGAAACGGCGTGAGGGATTCTGGCGGATATTTATACGGTTTGAATGCACGCACGAGGATCATTCTAATGGTTTTATTATACCGATATCCCGACGGGTTCAACCGTCTGACGTGCGCTAGGTACTCGACGAAGCCGCGAGGATAGAGGAAGAGGGAGAGTCGCTTCGTATAAACTCGTGCTGGCAAAGTATCGATGGGGAACGACGATGTTTTCACGGCATACCGATTCGTGACAGCGAAGCCGATAGTGAATCACGAACGATCGACGATTCCGTTCGATTAGTTATTTATCATTTGTTGACGATAAAATATCTCTCTCTCTCTCTCATCGGATTATATTATATTTTCAAAGTCAGAATCGAAAGCCGACACCTTCATCGCCGTCGCCTCTTCTCATTCGCAATACTTGACGCGGAGATAATCATCACAAAATGTACAGGTCGAGTCTCCGAACTCGGGCGAGGAGCCCGCCGTTAAGGTCCTAAACAAAGGCTGACCAAGCAGGAGAGAAGTACCGCTGTCCTGCCTACCCTTGTACGATACGTAATTATCGGAGAGCATACACGTCCACGCGGTGCGCGTAGGTAGATCGGGAGATGATGTCAGCAATGGTCATTTGCCGCTATCGGACGGCCCGCAGACAAGCCTAGCTGGCCTAGGTTCGACGTGACCGGGGTAGTACGATTTAACACGTTCCACCTCTCCTGCGCCATTCGGTATAATATCCATCACCACCGGGACCCCACCATCACCGCTTCTGTTCGGTGGAACGGAGCGTGCGATCGATACGACAGCGGGAAGCGCGCGATTGTGTCGAATGACGTAGAAGAATCATGTAACCGCATTCGACGTTGGATCAGGCCGCTCGGTAGTCGGGGAGCGCGCAACTTTGTACGGTCCTTATCCGAGCGCACCGCGGCGATAATCGATCGTCCGGCGAGTTTCTCGAAGAATCAACAAGTATTTCCGAGAGGGTAGAGTAGGCGGTGGCGGTAGATTCTCGGCCGTGTCAGAAACACCCCGCGCGTCCCTGGCTCCCCCTTCCGCTACTTCTACTTCTCTCGCGGAGCGATATATCACGGGGTGAGGCGGCTCCCTGACATCCCCTGTCACCGGTTTAACCGAGCACCACTCCGATTAAGTGTTCCCTTCAGCGGCGACGAGTCGCACTCTTGACGCAGTCGATACCGGCCAAGTTCGTACGGTAAAAAGAGTCGAAAGAATGGGTCGGTATACAGCGAGCGAGGTGGTGTAGGTAGGTGTAGCGCGAGGTCCGATTTATACGGTGCGGTTCGCTCGAATTAAATCGTCCCTCCGCGCGGCACACGAATCGATTTCTCCGGACCGACTCCGAGCTTCAATCATTCACGCGGCTACAGTCAGTGAGATGTTCGCGGTTGCGGTTATCTTTGACTGCTCGGGCAACCCGCGGTGCACCTGACTCCGGAGGGGGGTGCGGGGAAGTCGAGGAGGCGCGCGGATCTCGCTCCAGAATCGTGCCGTAATCTTGGCGTCGCTCTTACCGCCTCCGTCTTATTTACGGCGCCGGTACACCCCCGTCCCTGCGGTGCACCTAACTCATGCCCAACGGTTGAGAATGTGTCCCGAGAGTGTCTGGACCTTCGTCTTACTGCGGGCGGACCGCGTCTTGGATGAGTTCGAGAGCTCGCTAAATCAAGCCCCGTTAACTTAATCATCCCTGCTCCGCGGACGCGGGCCGTGGCTCAATTTAGCGGAAACCGCCGGCACGGCCTCGGGCACCGACGCACAGGGATAAACCACGATTCTCTCGTGCGGCGAGGATCTCGATTTCCGGGATGTAGAAGCACGGTCTGTTTCAAGTTTTTACTAGAAATTAGGAGTTTTTCAAATTGCCGACGGAAATCTGTCTCGATATAATGTCTATCTGAGCCGCAACACTTTAGAGTATATCTTCCCGAAGCGAGGGTGAAGAGCTTCTCATTTTCATCTCGGAGAACGCGACGTGCGGGATTTATGGTTGACGAGAGGGGCGACGCGTGTCGTCGATTAGGCAAATTTTTTGGTACGCGGCGGACCGGATTTTAATAGAAAACTTGGTTCGGAGCGCAGATTGTCGGGTTGCGAGGAGCTGCGGATGAGAGCCGACTCTCCGTCTCTCTCTAGGCGTCGTGATTATAACGAGCGCATTCTTAAGGGATGCGGCCGACCCCCTCCGCCACGTTCCTCCACCCGTTTGATTTATATACCGACTCACTGGAATGCTAATTAAATCATTATTAGAATCGCTTTTGAAACACCTGCTGAACTGTTTAACTATTCCGCTGAAAAAGGAAAAATGTATTTATATCGAAACACACCCCTGCTTCTTCCCCTGTACTCGCTCCGCCCCTCTTCGCATTTTGGCTGAAAATATTCTTCCCATCCAAGTTCCCGAAGGGGGAGAGATAGATGAGGAGAAAGAAGAGAGCAACCCTCATCCAACTTTTTACGATCATCGTTCGATACTTCGAATCACGCGAAAGCTCACGACGTACGATACCGAGAAGTTCCGATTCAAAGCCCTGCGGAGAAAGAGATGGAATCTCTGTTTGCCGCAAACCCCAATGAGAGCGAAAACAATTCGACGGAATCGGCCCCGAAAATGGTCCCGCGAAGCACAGACGGACGCGGTTCGGACTCGGTATCTTGTCGCGAGCATTAATAATAAAAGTTTCGCGCATTGTCCGCCCTTGCGCCACGAGCGACTGCGTTGAAGGGGGTGACGAGGAGGCAGCCAGGGGGTTGGAACGGCAACGGTTTTGTCTTTGTCATGAATGGTTCTTATCTCTTGAGCGAGTCCGTCACTGGTTGCCTGTTTTGTCCAGGTGTCCGTGCGACTGTCTGCGAATTGTAAGGAGACAGGAAACCGGAAACGTGGGCTGTAGTCTGTGGACGGTGGCGCGCGCGCATCGACGGCCAGGTTGAAAACGCAACGCGACGACGGGAGAGTCGCGAGATTTATCTCGAGAGACGAGAGGAATGCGCGCAGTAAGAGAAAGAGAGAGAGAGAGAGAGGATGTAGCGATGGAAAAGGGTCGAATTCTTCCTCGATGAAGCGCAACGAGACTTTTCGACATCGGCGGAGAAACTCTTCGAACCATTTATTTTTGTTCGAACGCGTTCCCTTCATCCGAACACCCCTCTTACGTGCGTTTAATGAGAACCGGTACCTCGATCACACGCCACATCCCTCAGTCGACCACAACCAACCCCCTGGGCTATTCTCCCCCACTTCCCAACGGCTCCGGTAAAGGGGTGTGATGTAAATCAGTCCGGTGGTCAGCCACCTACACCGGCCGCACATTAACTTGCCTTGACCACTGGAGATCGCTCTCTTACGCTAGAGCGAACCGGATGCCGGTTCATTTTCCATTTGGAGAGCGCGCAGCGACCAAGTCCCCACTCGGAATACCGAAAACGGACGCGATTTCCGCTCGCTTCCAGTAGAGAGTTCGTCCGTCTGATTTTTTCTCGCGGAGAAATATCGGTCGATTGGCGGCCTCGGTTTGAACGCCGGTCGCCGTATCGGAGGATCGAGCGAGACCCCGGGCTCGCCGTGTACGACGGGTACCCGTATACATTGTAGACGAATTCTTAACGTCCGCATCGTTCGACGTCGTGAAACATCGCTCTAACGAGCTACGCGTCTCGGTGTGCAGCCGCGAACGACCCTCACGTGCAGGACGGATACGATCGATTGTTAAGTTCGTGCCGGGCTGCCGGGGACACTTACAAATTAGCCAATCAAGTTCTAATCCCCTCCCGATTTCCCCCAATGAGCCCGCATCCTACCGCAAATACTTTAATCCATCCATTAATCCCGAAAGATAAAAGTTTCCGAAGTAGTTACAGCCCTTTTGTCGTCGGCGTGGAATCCCGCGACGAATTAGTCAGCGCTGAAGCGGGAACCGAGGAAGGATTCGTGGGGAGATTCCGAGTGTGTCGATAACGAGACTCCCTCGAAGGCGCGAGGATGAAGATCGTACGAAGGTTACTTCGGACTGGAAAATTTGGGATTGTCGGGGAGTCCGACTTTCAGAATTGGGCTGGGAATCGACCCTTGGGCTCGGAGTTTGCTCATTCGATGTGGTACAGTTTAAAAACGTCCGGATTCGCGACTCTATTCGCGACGCGAATAAGTAAATAAATAAATTTCAACTGCAACATCGGAAGGTATGCATGTAGAAACTCGATAAAACACGGCACCTCCCGCGTCGCTGAAATTTATGCTCTACAGCCATCGCAATTTTTTTCCCGGCTCCGCTGTACAAAGCGCCGGACTAACAACAATAAATATATTGTACGCCGGCACGAGGGATGCGGAGAGGGTGGACCGAGCGCGGCGAACTTCCACGTAAGCACGTACGAGCATAGCTTAGCGTAATCTGACTGCACACCCCCCGTAGACCGAACCCACCCCTAGCGAATCCCGGCTGTAAACTACAGGCATCCGAGGGTGGCATCACCGCCTGACGAAAGAATTCCACGACCTGACCAGAATTTTATTAACTCGCCGAAGCACGCGAGGGGTGAAAAACTGACGCTGCTTTCCTTCGTCCTTCCTTCTTCTTTTTTTTTCACCTTCCTTCGCGAATACCGCGCGTCTCTCGGGAGTGACGAAAAACCGGAACCGGGTTTTTGCTCCGGGACGCGAGGCCCCGGGTCGAACGTAAATTAAAACTCACGGGCTGTCTCCTGCGCGAGTCGGGGGTGCGAAGTTTAAACGGCCGTTTTAACCGTTTCGGCCGTTTTAGCCGTTCGGAATGCTAATGCGTGATTACGGCGCGGCTCGCTCGCGGCGCGGCGGCGTAATACGTGAAGTTTTTGCCTGGCTCACGTGTGGTCCGGGGAGCTTAAAACATCCCTTAAATTACCCCCATTAGCGAGGGTTGAATGCCTGGCAAACGAGGATTTCAGTGCCGCTGTTACGTGAGATTTATTTCGCGCGGAGTAAATCCTCCCTTTGTCGGTTTAATCGACGCTATCGCTGTATTCTTTCGATCGGAATATCTTTGACGTCGCGTCGGCATCTCTTTCTTCCGGATCGACGAAATTTTCTCCGTACGTCTCCCGCGATGAATCGGTCGCAATATGCCGGTTAAACGGCCGCTTTCGATTCATTACCCCGAGGATTCAGCGGTCTTTCGCGCTCCACTAATCCAACGGCGCGGGATAAGGTCATTATCAGCCTTATCTCCTTAATTTCTGGAAAGTGGCTACCGCCGCCACCGCCGGCAGCGCCAGCAGCGGAGACGCGGCGGGTGTAGCCCCTGGGCACGGGCGATTTACAGAATTTAAACAGTCCCTCGGGATAAGGCGGCTGCGGGGATTAGCGAACCCACCCCCGAGCATCGTGCCACCCCCCCCTGCAACGGGCGGTTACGTCCTTCCTGCGGGGTGAAACAAAATACTGGCGAGTATATTAATGCTCGGCTTAATGTGCCCCGTCTAATTAATGGACCGACTCTCCGGACGCGCGCTCGTTCGCTCGGCCCGGTCTAAAAGTAAGAGATAACAGCCCCGCGAATTTAAGACAAAAGCCACCGCCGAAAATATAGGCTCGGTTGCCGCGATACGTTAGGGCGCGAAGGGAGAAAGAAGAAGGGCGCAGGTTGTGGGGGATGACGCGGTGAGTTTGCGAGAGGCCTCGTCGTTCCGTCGATTTGGATCGTTTTTAGCTGCTGGACAATTTTCATCGCGTCTAACTAAATCCGCGGGGGTGGTACCCTGGAGGTGTGCGGATGCTGCGAGGGCGGAGCCTTCGAGACGCCGTGGAGCGACACCCCCGTCGCGGCGACGCTAGACAATCTGGGATATCGAATGTATAAAATTTCAGTTGTCGGAAGAAAATGCTGTTGAAATAATTTGTTTGCTTGTTTCCACTGGACATCTTTCGATTAGACGTTTAATTGTGCGGTGAAAATATTTAGTCGATATTATTTTCATAACTCAACACTGGACTCGATTTATCATGTGTGGTCTGAATCGTTGTTGCTAAGATTTGATATATAGAATTAGGACGACAGGGGAGCGTACAGGCCCTGCGTTGGCAGCGGGCTTAATGAAGCGTAAATATCTGAACGCGCAGGAAGGGATGAAAGGACGAAGGGGGTTGATGTTCAGGTTGATATACCTTGACAGTGATGTGTCTTCCCGGTGAAGCCAGAGTTGCGAGGTACGCGCGGTTCGAGGCGCTCGGTTGTGAGTAACCTCAGCCAGCTCAACCGAACGGATTACGCTGGCGTGCGGTTCGAGATGATAATCTTCATTGACTCGATTAATTTTGGCGCCGGAGAAATTTTGAGAAATTCTCTCCCTCTCCCTCGCACGAGGGAACGGAGCGCGCATCACCGCCGTTGCAAATTGTCGGGACGTTCTAGTTTACCGCGAGGCACTGTCCTATTGATCGGTGAAACTCAGTTACTTATTTTGCATTCTATATTTGCATTTAATTTTCATAATTCTTTCAGACTTACCGCATACCAGTGAGTCTTTCGTAACGATTTCTAGAGTTTGCTCGCGTACTGGCGATGTCGTGCAATCTACTCGATTTAATTGCCTGAGTCACTTCCAAAAACTCTTCGTCACCGCGCGAAACTGTTGCGACAAGTTAAAACGGACTTTACCGGTCGAGCCACAAAGGAGGATACCAGAAGTCCGCGACGCGGTGTAGGTACGCGACACTCGGATAGACGCGCGGAAGAAGGGGTGGTCAGGGGTTGCCGGTTGGAGGACGGCAGTTAGCGGTTGACGAACGTGTAGTGGGTAATTGAATTATCGTCGCTTTGAGGATCAGGGGCCGTGGATGATCCGATCACGTACCCGATGGACGGACTGCCAACGATGCGAGCCACTAGCGAAGCGTGCCCCTCTCGTTACGGGCTCTAGGGGTTGTTCCGATAAAGCACAGTCTGTCCCGCTTCGTCCTTTACCCACTTTTCGATCGCGACATTGCGGAAATCGGACGGCAACTCGAAACTTTCCGGCAGAGTCGAAAAACTCAGCCGTTTCCGCGTTGCTCGATCGACACGTGTACAAGGGCGCGATATATTCGCAGAAATAATTCGTCTGTAAAACAATTGATTTGACCAAGTCTGGAGAATCTACTCGATTAACTTTATCAAAATCCGCGCACATATTAACCCTGTAAGGGATCTTGTAGCCATGTGGTTACAACGAACTTTTAGGTATCCTACAAACATTTTTTACGAATTGTACACCTATATGTTGATATTCGGTAACAACGACAAACTTGACTTTTTTTATAACAATTGCTTTAATATATTTTAATATATTCATATAAACAAGGTTTGTAGGTATTTTTGTATACGTAGTAAGAAAACCATATTTTGAAATTGAAATATAATAGCGTGAACCTTACAGGGGGTTAAGATGAATGATATTTCTTCTCGGTGATTTGAGGAGGGGATGCGGAACGAGTAAGGCTCGGTATCAGCGGTCAGTGCTGAATCGCGATCTCTAGTCCGGCCGGCACCCCTTCGGCGGACAAAGCTTTGAGCGTACCGCAATAATTTCACTTTTTTCTCTCTTGACCACAAAGTGTTTCGAGAGAGAGGGATAAGGCAAGTTTCCCTGTAAAGTGGAAATTAGGTCCGGAGCGTTGTTCGAAGTTTTCGAGGTCGCCGAGAGAATGCCAGCATCCGAGATGGTCCGGATGTTTGCGGCGGCGGAGAACCGACTGAAGTCACGGAATTTTCTGGGCATTCCGTGCCTCCTTTCACGCATACCACCTATGCGCGACTTCGCGGTGGGTAGCTCGCGGAACGCGGCGAGGACGAATATAACGAGTCGTTTTTCCTCCTGGACGCCCGGCACTCGAGGACCGGTTTTCGGCGCGCTCCGGGGAAGGGACCGTCTCGTCGGGGAAAAGTCCGCGGCTCTCGGGGGTCCTTAATTCACGCATCAAAGCGTCGGTATTAATATTTGCTCCGAAGTTGAAACCGCAAGAAGGCATTAATATCCCCGGTGATATTGTCCAGACTGGGCGGGACATATTGAAACCGCACAAACTTTGCTCATAGAGCAGATATCAGCGAGGACGTACGTACCGCGACGAGAATGTAACGGGTGTCGCGACGAAAACGCACTCGGAGCTCGAGCGAAACGAATCGGAGGAACGAGGCGGAGGAGGCCGACGAAAAATCGTTGAATCCAGGAAACGACCTTCCCCCGCCGATCTCCACCCGGTCACTCGAGAAGCAGCCAACGTGCCGGCGAGTTTGGCACCGGCGGCAAATGTTTATCGTAACCGCACGCAGCCGTTCCCTGACAAACTGCAGTTGTCGGATGTCTGGTGGGGTTTAAATGTGGAATAGGGGTAGGATCGGCGGCGGGGGTGGACAGGGGGTCAAACTAATTCGATTCTAAACTCTGACCGCACCGAGAGGACACCCCCGCTCGGACACAGATGGCACTAACCGCGGTTAAATTCTCGACCCGTAACTCTAATTACTCATAGACAATCCGACAACCCGGATCCTAGCAACAGCTGTTGGCGAAACTTGTTAAACGTCCCCTCTCGAGGAGGGATGATTTGAACGGCGACCGCGTTTATGATAGTTCGATCGGCACTCGGTAGGCCCTTATCAATCCGGAAGTACCTGCGTCTCTACGAGTCGGTAAATTTTACGGTTCTTCGCTGAGGATTCGTCTTGGTACTACGACATTGGCTCCGCAACCGAGATACATGAATTTATTCGTATCGACGGATACACGTACCGCATACCGGAGTTTTAACGTGGAATATTTTTTACGTCTTCCAGGTGAGCAACACTCGGGAGAAATAAAATGACTATGGACGTGGGCAAAAGTGAGCCTACTAAGAATGGGGCCACTCAGCAGGAATGCGCCGGATGTAGAAAACCTATAACGGAAAGGTACGCATACGCGGCTTTTCGCGAGTTCTCCTTCACTGGATTAATTTATTTTGCGACGACGCGTATAGCCTCCGAATTGGGTCACTTTTAAACCAACGAAATTTCTTGCCCCCCTACAGGTATTTACTGAAGGCCCTCGACATGTACTGGCACGAGGATTGCCTGAAGTGTGGCTGCTGCGACTGCAGATTGGGAGAAGTCGGATCGACGCTCTACACCAAAGCGAATCTGATTCTGTGCAAGCGAGACTATCTGAGGTAAGGCACCTCATCCCTCCCGTTTCTGGAATAAGGATCGACGCAGCAACGACGACGTATTTCAATTATCCAATTCGTCGGAACGATCGAACTCGTAACATTCAATTCGGGAACGCGAATACATACATATATGTATATGTACTCATATATTTGCCTATATACGCGAAGCTTAACATTCCCCGAGCGAACTCTCATAACCGACGCAGTCGGTAAACAGACGCGCGAGAAAACAATAGAATTTCGTGAATGGATCTGGCCCCGTGGAGTACCGCAAATCGAATTTTACAGATGAGTTTCTCTTATTGAATATATCCACGGTCCGAACAAACGTGTAGGCGGGAGCAAATAAACCGCGCCGAGATTACGGAGTCCCGAGGGAACGCGTAGGTGCCATCGGGAGCGCGCGAGCTATCGAAACTATGGACCTTATTAATGGTCCAATATTTGAGTACGACGCAAGCGGTCCTCGAAGCGTTACCGACGCGAAAAGTTCCTTCGGGCTCCTTGACGGACCGGAAACGATTTCGGGAGGCTCCGAGTGGCATTCGTTCAGTCGAGAGGGCTAAACAACCCCGACTGCGTGTATTTATAGACGCCAGCGGTTCTCACGGTTGCTTACTTTGCAGACTCTTTGGAAACACTGGATATTGCGCAGCTTGCAGCAAGGTGATACCGGCCTTCGAGATGGTCATGAGGGCCAGGACCAATGTGTATCACTTGGAGTGTTTCGCGTGTCAACAGTGTAACCACAGGTAAGTGTGAAAACGACTTTGAAGTGCAACAAATCGTACATCCAATTCGATACCGCCATAACTGCAAAATGTTAATTTTTGATTTTATGGTGATTATTGCAGTGCCAACATATCGGACTTTGAAAAGAAATACAGCCACAAGTGGTTAAGTTTTAAAATATGCCATATTTGCATATATGGCCCTTAGAATTCCGATCTAGCATTGTTTTCTTTTCTTCTTATTCAAAATTATATAATTTACACTTGTGGCGGTATTGAATTGGATGTACGAAATATCATTAGGAATGGACGATTTTTTCAATTGGCGACCTCGTAAACGAATCCGTAACGATCGTCATGACGAATTTGTCAAAAAAGAATATTTTTTACTCGAAAAATACAGCAGTTGACGATCTCTCAACGTTAAGGTATATTCCAGCGCGATTCGCTATTTTTGTCTCTCGACGAAATCGTCCTCACTCGTCCCGGATTTTACGGTAATATTGGTCACCTCCCCGGGTAGCCTCGTGTTTCCCGATACGAACTCGAGCGGATCGATCACCGGCCTATTTTAGGAACCAACCCGCAGCATCCGACGGCATTTATTTGCAACAATTCGTGCCATAATTAAATATTCACACTCGGCGGCGGCGGAGCCGTCTATTCGAGTATTCCTCGCGTGGCAGCTCATCCGTATAACAATTTAATTCATCCCTCGGCCCCATTCCCCCGCGCCAGCCCGCGCGCGCTCTCCTAACTTTGCAACACTTCGCTTACTTATTCACAACAACCGAGTTAAGCTCGCGAAACTCGTTCGAGCCGAGACTTGAGTCGAAACACCTCGCTACCCTCTCTTTTCCCCTTCGGCGGCTCTGGGTGGGACGAGATAAACGACGCAGCGAGAAACGGAAAGTCGCATGTCCCTCGGTTGAACTCTTGCGCCGGAAGTCGAAGCGACTGATACTGATTGAATTACGTCGGGTGGCTCTATCGGTATTGTCGGGTCGGATCGACATTTTTGTGATTGATAAAAAAATGTCGAACGAGCCTCTCCTTTTCGAACTTCTCGAAACACGCGCCCAGGTGGCATTCGCCTGGCGTCGCCAGGCCCTCGCCGAGGCGTGAGCCGGCGCGCGAAAGTTTCGAAATTGGAGATAAGGCTCTGAGGTTCTGGAACTGGAACGGCATAATTGACACGCCGAGGTAGAAGCGCGCCGAGACATCTGGCGAGACAAAAGACGAAGTTCCGAACTATGCGGATGATACGCGTGCTCGAGGGGCTGGAAACTGCGTCGAATGCAAATCATTCCCCGACTAATTTCACGGAAAACTCGCGAATTCTCCGGGCGGCTATCGAGGCGACGCCGACGGGCGGCGAGTAAACATGCGAGTCACCGACGATTACGCGATTATGACAGTTTCGAGGACGCTCGGATCAACTTCCGCTGAGCGCTCCGACGTCGAAGTTTCGAGCCGGAGTTTTTTATACGCCGTCAAATAATTCCAAAGGCAGCGGAAAGAAGACGACCAGATCCGCGTAGGCGACAAAGTCAAACGACCGATGCCGCTTCGCGTACGAGCTTTGAAAATCTTCGCGCGAGGAGATCGACGCGTCGATCATCCTCGTCCGAATATCGTCTCGACTCGTATTCGCCGATAAGGACTACGCAACGCGTCCGGAAATTCTCTAAAGGCTGAAAGGGTTCGTCGAGAGGGTCGCTGCTCGGTAAGAGCGATGGGGGTTGATGGCATTTCGTGCGCCTAATGTCAGCCGTCCTGTCGACTATGGCATTTCCCTGACCTTTCCCACCCCTCCTTGCTCTCATCAACTTAGCATCAATCCGACTTACACCGATATTCTTTCTGAATTAATTACGAGGGTTCGTGCCTCTCGAGAAGGACGAGAACGACGGGGATGTGGCGGGGTCCGGAGAAACCCACGATACCTCCTCGCGTTCCGGCGGAACTTTCACCTCTCGCCGCGACTTCGCGAGGGTGATTAAGGTTTAAAGACCGTTCTCTTTCTCGTCGATAGCAGCGAGCGACCCTCAAGGGAAGCCATTGGTCAGGGGTCAAAGTGGTTGACCGTAGGTTCAAGCGGAAACGGATGTGGCGAGCGGGTCACGCGAGGCCCGCGGGCCGCGCATAAAACATCCGAGTTGTTTAATCATACGCTTCTGAGGCGAGTCGCGCCCCCCGAAGCCTGCCCGTTGACTCGGAAGGGCAGCTTTCTCCGATCTGTTCCTCGATAAGGGCGCACCCGTCAATCCCTATTAACGACTATTCCACGCTACGCGTCGCTGGAGGAGACGATTTTTCACCCCATCGGGAGAAACACCGTGACACGCCGGCCGAACGCGACGCCGCGCGAGTGACGAGCGCAATTGAAGTGAAACAGTGGTAGAAGAACTTCCGGTCGGAGACCGGCTCGTTCGAACGCCCGCGAGCGTTTGAGCCGACGACTCGCGCGATATATCGTTGAGAATTATCGACGATTGTGCTCGAATAATAATGGCCCATTGTCGGCGCTATTCAGGCAACGCTTACACGTCTCAGACTCGCAATGTTTTCGCGGGGCTTTCGTCCCCTTCGCCGTGTCGTTCGCGGAACGAGAACTCTTCGCGGTCTACCGCCGGCGGATCGTCGAGGGACAGTTTAATTCAAAGTCGCGCCATCCGCGGGAAACGATCGAGGAGCTCAAAACGTAAGCTTTCTTGACTTATGATCCGCCTCGGGAGGTACCGGAGCTCGAGGGGCTCTCTCACTCTACGAAAGCTCGCCCATTGTCGGGCGATTGTCTCCTCCGCCGACCGAGCGATCCTCCCGTTCCTCGGTATCGCATTGTCTGCGCTTATATTGTATTTCGACGTCACGAGTCAGCCCGCGTTTAATTGTTATTGCGCCGCCGAGTTTATCGAACGCTCGCGATTTGCCTCTCCGCGGAGCTTCCGCAGCTGTGTGTCTCTCTTCGTGGAAATCGATATCGCGGAGGCAAGAGTCTATACGAATAGCTTTACCGTCGAAGGAACGCCGCCGGAAAATATTCGCGCCTCGACGGGAGGACCGTAAATATATCATAGATATCGTTCGAGTGACGCGAGGTGACCTCGTTTCCGCACCCACCAACGCGGTTAAATCGCAGTCGTGCACGCGCTCCTAAAGTGACTTCCGCTGCGACACCCTTTCACGAATTTTCCTCTAAAACTCGAGGGCCACCAACGCGATTTCTCCGTAACGGGGAGTGCGAGCACAATGCAAAGTCAACTTCGCACTAGGTATTCACACCCGACCCCCGCGCGTCGTGGTGTGGGCGGCCATTTTGTTTCCGGTGTCCCGGGGCCACTTCCGGTCACCGTCACGCAGTCCCGAGTCGCGGAGTGCCCCGAGCACCGAGCTCTTGAGATCTCCTTCCACGATTATATTCAAATTTGATGCGGAGTCTAACCGGTAATATACTGCCGCCAATTTTGCTACAACCTCTCGGCGGAGGGGGGGGGGGGGGGGCGCCTTACCTCACAAATGTGTGAAATCGTTCCGGGGAATTGTTTCGTTCTATCCGGGGGTGCGACAAGCACGCCGAAATTCTCGCGTCGACGTGAGCGACACCTCGAGTATCGCTCTGACGACGCGTCTCCCTTCGGATGGGTGTTGGCCGGATTAATTTTGCACAGGTCTCGATTTTCCAGCCATCAACCGGGCGGGTGTCGGGACGAGAGGTGCGATTCTGCCGAGTATTTCGTCGTTCGCAGATATTTTACTTCCGGTTCGAATCACGCGGTGTTCAGTGGTCAGGAAATCCTGGAAAACCCGGAGTTTTCGAGGAACTTTATACGTCACGGAAAAGCGTCCCGTTTCAAACACAGTGACGAGAATAAATAGGGGTGTATTCTGGGGTGTGTTCTGGGGTTCGCGTCGCCGACTTTCGGCGGTACATCGATCGGTTGGTCGATTGTAAATCGATACCGAGCGAATCGACGGGACGACCCGTCATCGAGTGCGGCAAGGAATTTGCATCCAGTTTTCAAGCGGATATCATATTCGAGCGCGGCTGCATTCGAATGTCGGGTTTCAGTTGCGTTTTCAACGGTGATAATGCGGCGAGCGGAAGCCCCCGTTGCACGGACCGAATTGCTTTGTCACCGGATAACCTAGACTCGCGTTGCACGCACGGCTCGCGATAGACCTCGTCCCTCCTCGCGTTGCAACGGTCCTCGCAACCTCCCACTTTCCCTCCCGCGCTTCGAAGCCCTCGCCATTCCTTTGCCGCACTCGTCGCGTTATCGGTCGGAGCTTCGCCGCGCGTCGTTTCGTTTTTGCAACGCGAAAGAAATTTTTGACACACCCGTCGCGCGAGATCGCCGGGGCTTTTGAAGCTGACAATAGCGCGATGCACAGGTTGGCCTGTTAAAACTATGATCGCTGGATAAAACAGTGCGGTGCACGCTGGTAATTAGCGGTACACATAAATCAGTGGCAACGTTGCACGTAAATGCATGCACACACGCCAGGGTGTAGTGGGTACCCCTACCCATCGGCCACCCAGCCTTGCAGTCAGGCGAACGAGTATAACGTGTTACGCGAATGTTGCGGAATCGTGTGCAGTTACGCAGTCAGCCGCATGAGCATGGCGCATTTTGCGCCGTGTTCGATTCAGTCGTTCTCAGAAATGACGTTGACTTTCGACATTGAAATGACCTCCATCGATTCGCAAGGAGACGATCATCGACGAGAAACATCAGCGGCGGGACCGTTATCTCTTTCGAAGAAACAAATTATTCCCACCTTCCACACTTCCGTGACCTTCGAGAAAATCTAATCCTCGTCGAAAATAGATTTCCGCCGACAGTCTCGACTTCGACTACACACTCGCAGCCGAGGAATTAAGTCATAACTGCCGCTTACGTAAGCCCCCGACCTTTTTGAGACGACCCACGCCGTCACACAAAGTGATAGTTTAATCTCCGCTTTAAAGCCGCGCTAGAGAATAGACGCACTTAAGCCTCGCGCGCGGCTTAAACGAGGGTTGAAATTCCTCGCGTGCGATAAATGAACGCGTCGCGTTGTCCGCGTCGTGACTGCCACGGGGCGGCTTTCTTCAACGAGGGTAGTTTTACGGGGGTGAGCGGGGTAATCGAGCGGGGGAAGGAGAAGAGACCGAGTCATAATCGTTCTACGGTTTGACGTTAATTTTTTGTGTGGTTTCTAAACGTCATGAAAAATATTCGGAAACCCAAAGCTTCCGAAGAGTTTTATGACGTCCGGAGTGTCGACCGCGGAAAGGCGTGGTCCGCGGTCCACCGGTGAAATATGAATTATCGAAACGCGACGCGCGCGGGCTTCCGGTCGGCGCGCAAAAACGGCAGTCGCTGTATGAAACTCGCGCGACAGAATAATTAACGCAACGCGTCAAACACCGCTCAGAACGTGCGAAATTAATCGGGTAAATACGAAATTAGCCGAGTGCACGGTCAGTCGAGTTGATGAAACGGCGCAGGAAACTCGTAGCTCAGCTAGTGTCGTTAGAGATTTATATACGTACATACCGCACGATTTTATGCAAGCGTCGTGTCGGAGGGGATGCTTACGGAATAAACGCGGGAGTCGAGTGTAGGTGCTCGTGATGTCGAAGGTATTCATGTTTTTCAAATAAACACATTTCTCGAAGAGCGATTTTATGAAATCTAAAAATCGTTTAAGCTTATACATCTTTACGACGAGGTGTATTCGCGATCGACTCCGTCGGAAAGATCATCCGGACGCGTCCCAAGCGCAACACAATACACAAGATATCTCTTGAAAAATTCATTGATAAATATCTGGCCGGGCCACTCATCTGGATTTCCACTTGCTGCGCTCCTCCCTTCACCCTACCCCTCTCGTATCATTTTTCCCCGCTGGCAGCGTGACCGTGCATAAACGGAGCCAATTATAAAATTGGATTTGTTTTTCGCGATACGTGTTTACCGCGTATACATTCGCGAAAAACAATACATATCTCGTACAGCTCGACGCTTTTTTAACGAGCGTCTATCGGGGATCAAGAGGAATCGCGAATGATATATATCTCCTCTCCGTGACATTAATTTCTGATTTGTGTGTGTGTGCACGCGTGCGTGTGTGTGTGTGTGTAATCGTTTCGAAAAAATGTCCTCTTCTTTGCGAGCGTACCATTTGTCGCGGAGTATCGCAGACCGATGGCAAACACGATTAAAGCGAGGGCGAAACGTGACGCAACGCACCCGCCATATGCTAATACTGCGGTATCGTAACTCAATGATGAACGCCACGCCGTTTCTCTGTTGTACGATCGTCATATACTTGCCCAGCCTCCACTAACACCCATGCTACCGAGTCGAATAGACTTCGAGGCGTAGTATGTATCGCGCGAGGCGAGATTTTCGATGGGAACTTCAATATATTGGGTCGCTATTGATGTTTCCTCGTTAATTGTATAACGATTCGTTCTTAAATACGCGAAAATGCACCGTCCATAGCCCATAATAGCCGGCATAAAACGCGCGGGAATTAAAACGTGACGGGAAATTTGTCGTCGATAAAATAATAATTACGGTCGATAATGGCCGAACAAATTGGCGGTTAATTCTTGCCAATAAACAACCTAGAGAGTCCGAAATGAAAATCCCGGGATGCAGGAGTCTCGCGGACGAACGCGCGTATAAATAATAGGATAGCGCGGCTCCTGTCGATTCGCGGGTGCACACGCCTGCGAACGTTCGCTCACGCACGTGCGAAGCGCGGGCGGGCGACGGTCAGTCCTGTTGTAAACACCGTCGAATAATAATTTTGAATAGCTATTAGCGATAATAAAATTCCAATTTATCGACTACGGTTCGTGCCGGTTGCAAATTTATAATCGGAAAATTCCGTGCGCCGTCACGTTTGCCGATGTATACATATCCGTTCGGCGAATTATTATTGCGGACGTATCGAAATGCACGAAATTGTAGGAGAGTTAGGACTCTGAAAAAGAGACGAAGAGAGAAATAATTAGAAATTTGGAAAACAAATGTTTAGACGAATAACGGATTGTATTACATTTTCATTTCAATTAATTAACATTGTCAAGAGAAAACGAAAATTTATTTGTACGCTCTACTGGATCCTCCATCCAAACCTGTTTCGTAATCGGACGTTGGCCCTGCGCGTAACGGACAAGGGATGTTACATGAAGCGGAAAAAATGACATAACGATATAATTGTATACGTATACGCGAATACTTAATAATACAACAAGGAATGGGTCTACGATCCGACTAACCCCCCGTCGTGTATAGTCTTACGTCGCGTTGACGTAATTCGCGCGAGAACTTCTTCCCGGTTAAACCGTATAGAACAATTTAGGAATCTGGATCAGACAGCTCTCCACGGTAGAGCGGCGAACAATCTGAGTCTTCCGTGACACATTGGCTTCTGAGTTATACAATATCTGTGGCAGACACCCGGTTTCTCTAGTCCGCCAACAGAGGCAGACGGGCAGATATAATATCTCTCGTCACGTCTGACGTCACTTCGGGAGCCTACTCCATTCACAGTCGATATAATGGCAACTGGAATCTACGTTGCAAACCTACGACGCTTTCTCGTATTTGACAATAGAACAAAGGATTTCCAAGAAGGTCTTTAATAATCAATGTCGATGGATTGTTAAAACAATCGGGTAATTGTTATTGGTTAATTTCTCGAAGCTTATTTCAATCTATTTAAAAATATATTTAATGACACAGACCGACGATTACATCGCAGCTTTTATTGAGGCACAAACGAAATGGACGAATAAGCTTCTGCACCCCTTTCTCTCTCTCTCTCTCTCTCTTCTCTCTCCCGAAGAAAATTTTATCAAGTACGTACTTTTGACATTAGACACTCGAACGCGAATCGAGCACGGCCCGCGTTCAGCACTGCATCAATTTCAACTTTTCCTTCCGCTCCACCATTCTCAGCCACCACATTTTCTTCCACTTAACTTTCCGGCGATAAGGCTCCAGGGTGAACGGCGCGCGGTGCGGGAGGGTGGGGGAAGAGGCTGGCCGGGACGCATGCAAGTAAAGTTGTTCTTTAGTTCGTTAGGTTAGGTTAGAGCCCGACAGGGGAGCTTTCCGTGGAGTTATGAGACGCGAGGTGAAAAGATAACCCGCGAGCATTACTCACCGAACGAGGAGACAGAGAGGAGAGGCGAGATCGAATCGTGAGATTGTCCAGAAATTGGAAAGGCGCGCGGTTTTCTTCTCTTCATTGTCGACTCGCCACCAATGACTCGATGCGATTTCACGTAGATTACCGGGGGGGGGGGGGGGGGGGGTCTTTACGTGGTCAATGGATACGAATCTCTCGATTTCGCAGCCAGAGGAATTAGTGTAAATCTTCCTTATAAACGCATGTTGATTATTTCGAGACGATATATCAGCGACTACGATGGATTTTCCCAATTTTAGCAAAACGCAGAGAAAGATGAAGCGGAAGATTTTAGCTACTCGTACACCGTCATTCGGATGGCGAGCGTAAGGTCAATCGAGAAATGACCAACTTTCGCCCGGCTCATCGGGGGTTTCCCTGATGCCCAAGGGCTATTCTTGATGTCCTTCCCCTCTCTCGGCATCTCGGAGCTGGGTTTCGAACTCCCAAGGGTGAGATGGCTCATTCCGACGCACTTATCCGCCGCACGCCGTAGATAACCATAGATTAATGGGGTTCGGAGACTCGAACGGAAGGAGAGATCTATAAGAGAGAGAGAGAGAGAGAGAGAGAGCGTTATACTTACGAGGCCATACCGTCCTCGTTGATTTATCGTTTATTGAGAAATATGGCGATCTTTTCTCCACTCAGAACCGAAGATTACCGGGTGTCCTCTCCCCGACGGCGTCTTTCGACGCGCTCTTTTTCGCGGGATAAGCCTTTTTACGAGGTCCGCCAAGGAAAACAAGGCCTGACTGATATACCGGGTCCGACGATAAATTCCGCCTTCCATACGTATACTGGCTCCGCATCGAAGGGGAGAAGAGCCAAAGTACGAAACTCCTCGAAATGACAAGTACGTCATTAGTGAAGTGGCAAGTCGTTGCGTCGATTTTTCGAGACCTTCTCGGTAAAGCTCCACGGCGTATATCGTTCATTCCATAGAAGGAGGAGCAGAGAAGGAGCGGGGAAGAAGACGCGATCGCGCAGCGTTGACCAAGTTAGCGCAACTTGGACTACATAATGTAAGCCAACCCTTGGAAAGGATTAGGTCCGCCTAAGCCAAGGGGGTGGCAGGATATTCGGGATATATTCAGTTATCGAGTACGTCCGGTCAGGGAGGAGACACCGCCGGAAGTCAAACAAGCTGCCGTATCCGAGATAAGGGCGAGAGGCGGTGGAGGAAGGAGCGGGCCTCGGCAACGCTCGGCTTAAATTTTAGTTAAAGTCTGATTTAACGAAGCCTACCCGGGGGACATCGTTGCGCCGGCTGGCCGGAGAAACTACAACGGGCCGTAGGTCCAAGTTTTCGGGAGGCTGATATTACTCGCGCCGAGTTTACTACAAGATTCGGTAATTAGAGTGCGAGTCCCGTGCAACTTTGAATTATGCGCCTTCGCTGCGGTCGGAGATGTACCTGGAAGCTCTTGCGAGAGAAGGGGTTGGAATGTATTCGCGAGGGTCCTATTCGCCGATTAAGGATCGTCTGTCGACAGTGTCGAAAGTTTGTCGAAATCGATGGAAAGTGTATAGCAGTTATTTTAATTTTAACCCTGCTCACTTATTCAATCTAGTCATTGAGAATGGATGAAAAAAAGGGTCGCTACGGTGGGTGCTCGGATGGATAAATAGAGGGAGTACAGGGAGGGGTGAACAGTGAGGGTGCCGAGAGCTCGACGCGAGATCTGATCGAGCGAGCGCGGGCCTACAGCTCTTAAACCCAGTCGCTTATTCCTCCGGCTCTCGCGTTAAGTCATATTGATGGACCTCTTTAATTGCCGGCTTAGTTTCGGGGGTTTCCACATTCATAACCCTTTAACGAAGAGGCAGGGTGAAAGTCCGCTCTTGTGGCTTTGAGGTGCAATTTATTAAACTCGTGCGCCGGGGATTCGTTTGAATTGGCTTCACGCGCGGAGAAGTTTAAGGCGGAGGGTGCTTCGCGCGGCGTATTTGCAAAAAAGTGTGGGATGTTCTACACTCTTGGAAATATTACCCTCGAAAAAATCGATTTTGCCGATACACCTTGCCGATATACGTTTCGATAAAAAATGGCGGGCATCTCGGGTCGCGCGTCGCTCGTGATCCGAAACTTCTGGCGAACGGAGCCTCCGCAATACCCGTCGGGAGGACCGAGGCGGGCAAGTTGGCCTCTATGGGATCCACGAAGAGGAGAGTTTCCCGGAACTTTGGCTTCGCGGGTGGAAGGCCGGCTAATGATGGCAACTTAAGTACCAAGTCATACTTAATCCTCCCCGAGACCAGCCGTCCTCTCTCCGCGGGGAACCGACTCGCCGTCGGTCGGTCCTCTCGGTGAGCACATACTCCTCCTCCTCCTCCTCCTCCTCCTCCTCCTCCTCGCTCGCCTCTGCATGCGGATACGATGTACGCGCAGGCACACGGGATACGTTCGTTCGAGATGCTGGCCCAACTGCCAAGCCAGGATTATGCAGAGTGGCAGCTTAACCATCTCGCGATGTGGGGTGGGGATCGACCATCGAGCCATCCAACTATCCGGCGCATCCTGCTCCAATCGGGGGTTACCGCGATCCAACGAAGCACCGCGCGCCATAGACGCGTGATCGAGGACTCGTGTGTTAACCCTTACTCGCCACACACTGGGGTTCGAAACAACCCCATGGTAAAACTCGTACTTGCCACACTGCGGTTGATTTACACCCCAGCGAGAAGAATTGTTATAACAAATAAATGATTGCATATTTGTACTTGAAAATTGGATCAGCTCTTCTTAAGAGCGTACTTTAAAAGACCGTGTAACTTTTATATTTTATGTTTTTCGCATACTTAATTTTAAGTTCTGGCTATACAAGTTACACGGTCTTTTAAAGTACGTCCTTAAGAAGAGCTGATAAAATTTTCAAGTACAAATATGCGATGATTTGTTCGTTATAACAATTTTTCTCGCTGGGGTGTAAATCAACCCCAGTGTGGCAAGTACGTGATTCTATAGAAGTGTGGCAAGTAAGGGTTAAGGATCGATCGGGGTGTGTGTCTCTGTGCGCGTCAATGTGGTTCGCGAAGAGATGGTTTCGGGACGGATTTGAGTTCAGATTTGCCAATGAAACTCGATTTCTACTCATCGAATAGGTACATTATAGTTTAATGCTCGCTATAATCGAACGAACGAATTTTTTAAAATCACATCACACGACAGTACAGTTTCGTCTCCCCTGGATTCTCCGTCGAATCGGCATTCGGCTCTTCGCGCGATACGTACACGCGTCACTCGAGCCAAAGACAATCATTCGGATAGCGTCAATTCCAGAAGACGAGCGCCCGGCGGGCGCTTCCACTCGCAATTGGGGTTTCTCGCGGTGATCCCGAACTCGAGAACTGATAAGTGTCTGCTCCAGGCGACCGTAGATTTATTACCTAGTCGTCTTTCCACCCCACTTCTCCGCGTCCCCGCCACCCGTAGGCCCTCCGCGCGATCATCTCCCAGACCACCAGCCACCCCCGAAACTCGGCTTCCACTTTATTGGCGGAAATAATCTTTGATACGATTGCGTCTTCGTCTTTCGACGTTTCTCCCAGAACTTCGCCGCGACGAGGAGGAGGAGGAGGAGGAGGAGGAGGAAGCTCGCCTCCCCTTCACCCGGAAGTCGCCGCAAAACGTTCCACTTGACGAAACCACTCGGAATCGATCGGTACTTCGACCTGGCGATCGCTCGGACATTCGGCACGAAAGTGTCTCGTCGTCGATCGCGCGCGCGCCACCCTTTCGGCGTGAGGAAGGTAGACCCCGGGGGGCGTAAGCGCGGACGCCCCGAGTCGGTCTTCGTTGCCCTCCGTAATCGCCACCATTAATATGGCTTACGGTCCTCGGAGGCTGAATTCAAAATCGCACCGAGGGCGCGTCGTTGGAACGCCCTGCACTTGATTCGCGGGGTTGCTCATTTTTCAAGAGTCCGAGCGTCACCTCCGGGGTACTCGAACGTCGCGCGAATCGTCGGCGTCGTCGGGGGGTGGGGGACCCGGTGCGCCTCATAACGTCGAGTGGCGTTCAGACGCGCTTCCGCTCGGTGACATCCAGATAGTGACGTCTACCGTCTGCGGGGTTGATCTGTCCTTGGAAACGGCGGTGGGTAGCATTTCCTCCACCCCCCGCTCCTCCCGCTCCGCGCTCCTCTTTCCACCGTCCTGTGCTCCGACAGTGAGTTCACTCCTGATCGAATTAACGCGCCACGGTTGCCTGATACCCTGACAGCCTGAATTAATTAACAGGAGAACGCTCGGTAATCAACCATTATTGGAAACAGAGTCTAGTTATACGCGATATCGCCGACGATATCTCTGACGCTGCCGAGAAGAACTCTTTCGCCGAAATATCCCACGTTCTGTTCCAAGTATTTCCTCGAATAGAAACTAAGGAATTTCAAATGTCCTGCGCAATGAGCGAATTGGCGTTCTCAAATAAACCGCACCGGCTGGCGTATTCCTCGATAAATTCGTCGAAAACGTCGATTTCGTCCGAGTTCTGATCGAATCGGGAGGTACGAATTCGATGCGATCCGCCAACTATAAATAACGGAAGTTTATTCCAGGCTGTACCGCGACGCGACGGCGTCTATCCTCGGAAGACGTTCTCGTCTACGGCAAGGCGGCGTCTTGACTCCATTAACTTCACACTTAGCGGCACCTTACCCGGCATCCCCTACCCGCGACCCCCTCGCACTACCGAGCCTCGCCGGTAGAAGATCTGATTAGGGGTTCGAGTCTCTGCTAAACGCGTTAGACTCGGCTCGGTGCGGGGAGGCCAGGGTCGACTGTTCTCCGCGCGACGAGGAGAGGGGTCTGTTGTCTCTCCACGGCGTGATGCAAATTGAGTACGAGCGCGCCACCAACTACCGAGGGGATCCGAGAATTTGTGATCGAAGAGAAGTTCATTCGAGTGCGAGCGCACGCGTGCGCGCCGGCTTTGGTGCTTCTGCGAAGAGTGTTACCGTTTGAGGCTCAGTCTGTTTGCCGAACGGGGGAGAGGAATTGCATGCTCGAGGTTTCGTGGTTTCCCGGTTGACGCGAACGTGTTGCAGTTCTCGGGTCGAATTCGCATAGAACGAAGCGGTCGTTTGGGTTCAGATTTTTTCGATTCGATTTAGAGAACTTGTACGGGTCTTCCGAGAGATCGAATTCTCGGCGATAAATACCTCGGCAATCTATAGCGAGGGATTGAATAATTCTGTATGGACGAAGAACGCATGTGAAAACCCGTCGTTCAGTTTTCTTTCTCCCCCTCGAGATTCTCAAATCACAATCGCGATCCACTCGATCCGATCAAAGCGCCTCGATTCACTCCTCCGTGTATCGAACCTCATAAATCTCGAACCCCAAACGAAGGAGCGAATCGCGGAGAGCGTCCCAAGTAGGACCTGGCCGCTTCAGGAGTCGACGGGGAATTTCGAAGAGAGAAACGGTGTATGGAACTCTCTCTCTCTCTCTCTCTCTCTCTTTCTCTCTCGCTCGCTCTCTCACGCTAATGTTCCAAGCGTTTAGCGTTGCTTCGCGGCGTTATCACCAAACACGACACGTATCTTTGCGCGAAATCATAACACCATTATACAGGAGAACCCCCTCTGATGCTTCTTTTTATGGTCTCGATTCGACGGTGCTGCGATCGATTTTACTTTACGCCGCGCACTTATCGTACCCCGTTACGAGGGAACATTGCTTTTTACGGCGTGGATGTTCGATGTCGACGTCGATTTCGGAACGGAATTAAAAGAAATGTAGGATCTCGCGGCAGCCGAACACCTGAGCGAGCTGTTTTCGTCGATTCGAGTTTGACGATTGTCGACGCGAGGTGTTTGGATACGCGGTGACAAATTCACCGCCGGCTGGAACAATTGCAGTTGCGCTCAACGTATGCATCGGTGATGTTGTATTTGAATTACAACTTCAGCGGCACTTTTTCCCCCACAGGTATTTCTCCCGAGCGTGCTCGCACTCCTTTCGTGCCACGCAAATATCAAGTATACCGGGCAGGTGCGGAGGTGGTGAAAAAATCACGTCTGCATTTACATAAGCGCCGGTATAAACCACTCGACAAAAATCCTAGCATAAACCCAAAACAAGATCCTCACCGTGTGGCGCGGTCCACCCTCTGAATACGCAATGGCCATATGTACAGACGTACCGCGGGTTGGGCACCCGCGGAATACCCTTGTCAATTCGTAATCATATAATATACAAGTTCAGGCCCTGCATGGGTATAACGTTTTTTTCATTGCGAAACATATGAAAATTCGTCAATTTGGAATGAAAAAAGCTCTCCCAAGGAATCGACAACGCTATTTCTGTTATAAATTAAAATGGCAGTAGCAACTATCCTCGATATCACTACAATTGGGGGATGCATCGTACTTTCGCCGGTCCGGGATTTCAGGCGAAGGAGATTTTACATTTCATGAAGACCGGAACGAATCAGATTTTTCAAGCAAGAGAACAATAGCACTTGGCGTCGGCCGAAAAGAAGGGGTGCTGCTGGATAATGCGGATTTTTTAAGGCCATCTCCAAGACAAATCGTTCGGACACGCCTATCGCGCACAGCGGTGTCTGTTGTGGGGTGACTCCGGTATCCCGTCAAGGATGATGTTCCCCGAGGCCTGATTCGAATTTCAACACCGAGACGCGCAATCCCCGAGATCTTGACGGAACGATTTTCAAGCTTTGAATTTTGCGGCGAGGGTCCCGCCTTTTCGTTCGGCGGAAGAGAATCCGCCCCTTCGACGGGCTCGTCGCGGCTGCAAGTGGAGCACGGAGCGCGTCGCGTATCAGTATTCCGAAAATGCACGGGGCTTCGTTCCTCATCGTTCGAGAGTTTTCCTCCTTCCGCGTATAGCCTGCGCGCGTTCGTCTCGAAAAATCGACTTTTAAACCAGCTGTAAAAACGAAAGCGAAATCCTACGATTTTAAAGGCTCGCGTGCCTCCGATTCCTGCCGGGGACTGGGGGAGCGAGGGGCGCGACAGTTGGCGGAAGCGTATAACCCTCGGCGTTGCGTTATTTCTCTGATATCGCAATCCGAGCACGTTCGCGCTGTGTGGCTCTGTCGAAAATCTCGCGCGGGTCGGACCGCGCGAAAGTACGAGAAATATTTGTCGAGTCGGATGAGAGAAACTCGATCGTAACGTGGAGCGGTCGATCGGGGATTGCGATGTTCGTCCGGAGAGCTAATTCGTGGAACAAAAATTGATTCGACGGTTTTCGCGTGATCTCGTCACAGTGCGATTCTTCGAACGCATCGTTGCGCGCGGTATGCAGCCGCGAAACGTTTACGCGGATGCACCTTTAAACGTGCCAGCGATGTCGCCATTATCTACACGGTAAACTCCGTCCGAAACAGTCGGGTTATTTTCCGCGAATCGAGCGAGAGAATTTGCATTTAAAGGACCTCTCCGAGATTTTCAGTCGCGGGGCGCAGGAAGGAGGGTGAGCGGGATAGAAGGTTTGCTCCTTGTTTTTATTTTCTCGCAATTTCCTCGGTGGAGCAGAACGGAAAGCGGTCTTAAAGAGAATTAGCACGCTTTACTGCTCCGCTATCCTGCACCCACTCGCAGGCACAATTTCCTCGACTCCTCGCGGAGTGCCCGGGCGATGACGTCTGGCTTCGATCGACGTCAAATTCGTTCCTTCGACTGATCGTTGACGCGCCGCAATTTTTCACACGTATCGGCGCGATATTCTGACGGTCGTTTCTTCGTACTTTCAGATTTTGCGTGGGAGACAGATTTTATCTGTGCGAGAACAAGATCCTGTGCGAGTACGATTACGAGGAGAGGCTGGTCTTCGCGAACATGGCTCTTCATCCTCCACCGTCGGCGACCCTGGCGCACATCAAGCGACAAGTAACTCATCTCCAACCGCCGGTAAAATAAATATCGAAACGAACGGTCGAAGAATTCGCGACGAGGATAATCTTTGTGACAAATTGCTTGCTCTCCTTCGAAAGAAAAAGTCAACGAAGCGAATCTCTCGATCGAATCGTGTGTTCCGATCGGCGAAAAACGGTCGCGTGAGAGTTGGTCTCGCGATAGCAAGAATTTCGATATCGCCGCCTCAAAATCTCGCGAAGGACAACGACTCGCGCGCAGCGGCGGCTCGTTAACGAACGCGGAGAGGCAGGCATTTCAGCTGTGAACACGCCAAACGGCGCCGCTCTCGGGTAGCTTGGCAGCCCTGTCACTCTCAATATCTCGTCCCCTCGCAAAATTCAAAGCTCGCTCCTCTCTCCGATCCCTCTGCGCCTCGAGATTGTAGGCATACTGTGGAGCATCTCGGCAGCGAGCATCGGCCGCCGCTAACGGAATGTTTATCGTCTCTCGATTATCGTACGCGAGTATCGCCTCGTCGACGTGACGATGAGCCGCGGTTCAACAATTTTCAAAGGGAAGCGCACTCAAATCGGACCGATTACTGTTTGTACGGAGTTTTTCGATTAATTTTGCGTATCTATACGATCTTTCGACGGCAGTGAATTATTTCGTTTGACATTGAAATGAAAAGTATTGTATTTCGGAGTTCGTTTGACAAATATTCAGCAGGAACACGCGGAGCCCTCCACTCGAGTCTTCAGAATTTTCGTCATGCGAGATCGAGCATCTCCTCCTCCTCCTCCTGTTTCTCTTCACGACGTATCCATCGACGTATATCGCGCAGAAACCGTTCAAGACTCGTAACCCCTTTAGGCGGGGTTAAAGTGGCAGCCCGCCTGACCCTCTCGACAACAAAGGACTCCCTCCAGGTATCAGCTATGCTCTGCCATGCTGCCATCGTCTTATGAGTAGGATATCGCGTGTCCTTATTAATTAAGCTCGCCTACCGAGCGAGGATTCGTCGCATGCCTTAACGATCCGAGACTCCTTGATGAGCACAGCCTAGAGTACGGCGTAGGGAGGACTGGTACGAGTCCTCTCGAGAAAGGATCGGGGAAGTTCTTTAAGGCGCGCGTGCGCGCGGGCGAGAGTGACGGGGTGTCGTCGAGTACAAAGGACTACTCGAGCTCGGTCTTCGGCGTTCCTCCGCCGGGATCTTTCGAGAGGCGAGGGGGGGTCAAACGGGGCCGCTAAGTTTATTAACTCATCGATGTTAAGTCGTTTAGGATTAAGGCGTTGATTATCCTAAAGCAACAGCCTCGAGACGAAACGATAACTCGAGCCGCGTCTTCGCGCGAAGGATCCGCCGCTCTCCGCTCGACCCAGCTTCGATCGGATCCAGTTAATCCGGGTTCCGCTCTGTCGGGATCTTCCTCGCGCGTCTTCGAGGAGCATCTGACGTCACGTATCGAAATTTACTTGACACAATATTTGTGATACCGTCGGCTGGACCGAAATACATTGCATTTCATCGTCGAGTTGATCGAGTGGACCGACGCGTCGGGTTTGCCAAGCGGAAATAGCTTACGGGAAGAAGGGAAGCTCGCCGAAGCACTGACGAATTTCGCGAACTCCGGTTTTGAATTCATATACATGTTATACGGTCATTCTCGTCAATCCCGGTGCCCCGATATCGCGAGACGCCTCGCTCAAACCTCGAGTCCCCGAGTACCGGTATACCTCGAGACATCTATAAGCGTGCGGGAGAGGAGGGTGGTCGATTTCCACACGCTCGAATCATACGCATGCATAGAACAACGAGGTCTCTCGTTGATGATATCGAAGTCGGTTGCATGTACTACTTATAATATGCAAATTTCCTTACCCCTCCCTGACGGCCTACCGAGAGAACTGCGTGTAATTCAGGGGTTGATAACCCTTGTGACTCTATTCCTGCGCCACGTAAGGGGTGACTGTGTGTACTTTGGTTTAATTAATATCGGTTACATTAGCGAACGCAGGACGTGATGGGGACCTGGTGTGGTTTCGCTCCACCGGAGACGCACTGTAGAATTCCGGCGGTTGTCTGCATATTCGCGAAAACTCAAGATTGATCGAATACAGAGTAAGACTCTCGGCGCGTGGAAAGAATGGAAATTGTGTTTAATTATTAAGCTCGTACGAGTATCTCCATTCATTCTCGTTTGAATTCCTTGCTCAAAAAATAATCGCAATTATAAACTGCCTGAATAACGACAATTGCTTCCAAACAACCCGATATTCGCGTAGAAACATTTTTCACGTCGTCGAACCAATTTCATCCCAATTTCGCTTTATAAATGATATCG
Source organism: Xiphydria camelus (assembly GCA_963678675.1). Taxonomy (NCBI): domain Eukaryota; kingdom Metazoa; phylum Arthropoda; class Insecta; order Hymenoptera; family Xiphydriidae; genus Xiphydria; species Xiphydria camelus. The sequence continues at coordinate 23,560,191 of OY783198.1, forward strand.
GTGGGTAACGGGGACCCGCTCAGGTAATGCCAATAAACACCATGATATGCTAATGCTCCCCACGCATCTATCACTCTAAGCCGGATAGATCTCTCCCGACACCTCCTTCCGCTCCCCGTGAATAGCATCGTCAAAAGCATTCGAGGCGTCTGCCAGCCGCCTTTGAAGGGACTTGTCCGATTCCCAAAGAAGTTTCATTCAGGTGACGAGCCTCTCAATCAATTACGAGGGGTATAATGCCTCTATTACGTCATCGATGAGGCGAGGGGAGGAATTCTTGCGGAATGACGCACGCTCTCTCTCTCTCTCTCTCTCTCTCTTCGCTTTACGACGAGTCCATGATATTTTCCAGATAACGACAACGACAACGACGATGATGACGAAGACTGTCACCGTTGCACGCGTGTGCACTCTTTCGAGAAATTATCGCGAAATCCCTCGACGGAGATGGGATGCTGCCAACGTCCCACCCTTTCGAATTCGAATCGAGCCCCGCGTGGAATCGGTGGTCTCATAACGAGATGCAAAGTGCCGGTAGCTCAGTATCTCGTACCGGAATCTACGAGAGGCGTTAAGGTTCTTAAAAACCACGAAGAGGCAGATGCTCGGCGCGTTCCGCCGAGTTGCCGGCACTCTCCCTCGGCGCCGCGCGCGCTCCTTAAGCCCGCCTGAAGAGGGTGGCGGTCCGTTGGTAGGGGTAGTTTTTCTGATTGCCTGGGAACGGACAGCTGTCTCAATCTTTCGGGGTGGATACTCACGGGCGGGCCTCTGTCGTCGTAAATAATGCCCGCTTGTTACGAATAACTCGAGTGTGCGAGGTGATCTGACGTACTATATTGGGAGTGGAGAAATTATTATTTAGTCATTGCATTGGACATTTGGAGGTAATGCGGCGCACGCGTTCGTTCGGCGAACGCATCTAATGCATTTCAGGAGTTTTAAAAAGCCCTCGGAGTATCGTCAAGTGAATCTTTTCCTACGATTTACTTCCAAGGACTATTTGCGAAAGAAATTAATCAAACTTTCATCTTTTAACGATTAAAGCACAGAGTGGGAGCTTCATCGTAAACAAATCTTTATACTTCAGGCTCGTTTTTTCCTGCCGATAACGAAATTTCGCCCGAAGCGTCGTTTGTTCCTTCGTTCGACTTTCATCTTCGATGGAGAATTTTTCATTTTTTTTTATGCTTAATACGAGCTGTTCAAAAATTAGCAAAAACTTTTATTTCGCTCTGATTTGCCTCCCGGGACTCGGATGGGAACGTAAGATCTAGAGGGCGGGGTGAACACTCGCCGAGGAGAGCGGCGAAGAGTTCGAAACGATTATCTGAGTTTTAAAACAAACTCTCAAGTGTCTGCAAAGTCCTCCGCGAATCAGTGGGCGGGCGGCGGACGAGCGAGGGGGGTGAAAGTATAGCGAGGACTGGAGGGAGAGACGGGGTTGGCGGTGGGGTGAGATAATATGCTAATGCCACGCCTGAGCTACACGAGAATTTAAGAGGATCAATGTATGGGGCTGGGACGCTGTTGCGAGCCTGTTACAGCAATATCCTTGCCGTTGTATACACGAGCCATCGGAAACAACGATAGCGACCTGAAGGTCCCGCGGTGGATGGTTCGATGAAAATAAGATTTGAAAACTTTCCGTTCCCGTCGTCCAAATAAATTACACTTTTTACCAAATTCTCGTCGACTCTTTCGCGTCGGAGACTCGTCCCGATCCTGGATTACAATCGATCGCGGTCCATGGCGATAATTCACGGAAGCAGAATGCAGTTAATGACCCGAGGCACGATATACATCTATGCACGTCCTAGACCGGCTTAACGAGCATTATTATTAGGTGCGCTGCACGACTGAATTTCGCGCAAGCCTCGGCCCCGATGCAACGCACACGGAGGAGCTCGCATGGGAAAGCCCAGCTTGCGAGCTTATGTGAGATTACGAGTTTAGTTGCGAAACAACTCGCCGTTATAAACACGCTGCTCACTTTTATAACGATTATTACCGGAGCGTGGCCGCCTCGCGAGAACTATACTCCGCACTTATAATTGATGTTGGGCGAATTAAGTCTAACGATGCGATCGGCTCACCGCGGTTGGCTTTAATTGCGGTGACTATACGTATTTCAAATATGATTACTGAGAGTCGCGTGGTAAGATACCAGGAGCAGAGCATATCGATCGAGAAAAAAATAGAATTTTGCAATTCGGACGCTGATCTTTGCTTGATTATTATTATTATTCGTGTGATTATATGTAAAATCAACGTTTTTTTTTAACCGAATCAACTTTTCCTCGTGGTTGCGCAAAGTTTATTATAAATTTAATAACATAAATTTATTCGTGATACTTGATTGTATCTCATTAATCAGCATAAACCACCCCGCCGTACATCTATACATCCGCGAGATACCTGCTCGCCGTTATCCCGAAGGGCGGAATGATCCCCGAGTGAACACTTTCGACCGTGAACGCCTTCTACGCGTTGCGATACGAGAATAACGACGTCTTGCCTAATTCTCTCCGGCGGGGGGTGCTAATTTTTGCGCGGAAGAAAAGCCGCACCGCGGAGCGGCACCTGGCCCGTTCCCAGCCACGGGAGATCAACAGACAAATGACACGCGATTCCCACCCCCGCCCCTTCGACCCCCGTTACCCCCGGTTACAAACTACCTCCACACCCCTCCCTTTCCGCCCCGAAACCCGGCGATTAATGTCTTACTCGTGCGCTCGTGAGCGCAAATCTCGCGAAAAATACCCCAAGTTTTTCCCTCGCCACACGTTCCGCCCCTCGTCTTCGTTGTACGTGTGTTAACGATCTCGAGCGGAACACTATGTCTCTACCAGAATCTCGCGTACTACCATCGCGTATGGGACATAGGTACCGAGAAGTATCGAAGAATACGACAGAACGCTGTACTCCCTCGGTCATTTTTTTTTTCTCAGCTTCGTTTTAACTTCAACGCTGATTCTTCAGCTTCCGGAATTTCTTCGATTCCGCACGCGAGATATAAGTAAGCGTTGCGGCCCGAAAAGGGTAGAGCGTATAACGCCCAACGCGAGAGGAGCCGAGTAATTGACTCGTAAATAATTATGATAAAAATGACAAAGCACCGAGAAAGAAATGCTTCATCACCCCTCGTAACGGCAATGTTCGGCTCTACAAGAATCCTTAAATCTCCGGGCGAACCCCGCCTTCCTCCCCAGTCCACACCCCCTTTACCCTGTTCCTCTTCCGCGGCTGTCACCCCTACCCGGTCCAGCCTTCTCGCGGCTCGTAATTAAGAAATCTCCAAGGAAGGCTGCCGGTGGGTACTCGGGTTAAATTAAGTCTATGACTTATTCAAGTTTTATCTACAATTGCCAGAGAAGGAATTACCGCCGGGGATTTACTGCCGACATTGTAATCAAACGGCACGCGCGTACGGCGCGGGTAGACGATTTCCCCTCTTTCTCGCCCCGTGTGGCTCTCTCCGCGCAACCCCACCATCACGGATAATTTCAGTAATTGCGGTGCGCCGTCGTTCCGCAAAAATCGCGGACGCTTCGCGTTCCAATTTGGGGCGTTCGTTGCGAATACATATATGTAGGACACGAAAGGGTGTATGGCGCGAATCGTGATCGAGCGCCATTGTACGAAAATATTTCCAGGGGATACACGTTTGACGGGGGAAGACTTCGTTTCGAAGGGGTGTGATGCGTGTATAATTTAACGCCTCCGCCGTTGTAGACCGAGAGAGTAAGTAAGAAGGTACATCTCGAGTCGCACGGCGAGTTTTCAAGTTTTCAACGGTCTCTTCCCTATCCGCCACCCTCCTCACTGTCTTCTATCATTGGCTTCCTTCGTTATCTTTTTCTCTCTCACCTTCGCTCTCTCTCTCTCTCTCTCTCTCCAGTCCCAACTTCGCCGCACATAAATATGACTTCGAGAGCGAGAAGGAGGAGGTTTGCCCTTCCGTCTCTCTCTCTCCCTCTTAAGTTACTCCCAAGTCGTGATAGAAGTTCTCTAGTCTTTTGTTTTCGAAGAGGGAAGGATTCCCTCCTCTACGCCTCGTTCCACTTCCTTCGGTGGGCGTAAGAGCGAGGAAGGATTGTACCTAAAACGAATTCGTTAGTAGCACCCGTCTCATACCCCCTCTCCCTCCGAAGAAACGAGGGAATAGAAGGGAAGTTTCGGCTCGTCCGGATAACCGGGGGTTTCCAGAATACTTTAAGCTTGTTACGCGGATGATTATTAAAATTAGATTACGAAATTACCGAGCTGAAATGTCGGTAGAGTCGGGAACGAGCCACCCTCTTCTACATATAATATGTACATACACTCGCATCGAGATTCTTAAAATACCGGATGCTAATATCTTTGGGATGCGCGTATCATTTAATTTTTCCTAATCAAGCGGTTCACCTTTCCACTTAGTTTCGTATCTTTTTCGTGGAAAAAGTTGGGAATTAACTTTTTCTATTAGATATGCAGATCACAATTTTTCCTTTTACAGAACGTTCCCGGAGGACCGCCGAGACAGGTCAACGGAGAGGCGCCTCACAACCATAACGGATATCTACCACCTCCCACATCCAACGCTCACACAGCTCTGAATCCTATGAATAATTTAAACGGTATCAATGCACAGGCACAGTACGACACGAAATGACGGTCGAAGTAAAGGTCGATCGATTCGCGATCATTTCGTCGCGGCCAAAGGGAGATTTCCCGTAGATCTGGATTATCGGCGCTACATTTAATTCGTTGATCGACAAGTAGGTAGGCACGTACGTATTCGCTGACCACGAAAGGTTCAATTGGTGCTCTTTAGAGAAACGGGACAACGTTGAAGAAGATTGGATTATTTTGAAAAAAAATTCCAATACTACAAAACGTTCTATTGTTATTTTAATCCGACTTTTTCCGAGGGGAAGGTCCTCTACGACTATTATCGTTATATTGATTTTATCAACTTTTTTTTTAATCGACATTTCATATGAGGTAATATCTGACGAGGAAAATAAATAGTCGGGCTGTGCAGAGAGAGCATCGTCGGAATTGGAAAAATCAGCCCCTTTTTTGGGGAGCGACTTACAGACGGATGGGGTAAAATCGCATAGATCAGTCCGACGGTGCTACTCGCGGCGTCCTTACCCTGGGGGGTCATGCGTTAGGGGTGACTTAGCATTGTTTCAACTTCGAATCTCCGTGAGGCCAGATTGATGTCACGAACTTTTGCGTTGCCTTATTTGCGAGTCAGATAACGAGGCTGAGTTATGCGTAAAGTTCGAGCGGCTCTATCGCGAACATTTGGCAATCTTCTATTTCCTCCTTGCAACGGAGCATACGTCAGAGTATTTGTCTCTACCGGAGGAGAAGATGGATGTGTAAATAGTCGCAAAGAGTTCGTCCAAATTTACTCGCTCTCGTTATCTCGAATTTTTGAAGCAAATCGCTTCGTCCTTTCGATTCGACGCGTGTCACGATACATTCTGCTCCTCGAGTTCGTATTATTCCGTATACGAGTACTCATAAATGTTCCTAATTTAGACACTCTGTCCGTAACTATCGAAGTGCTATCATCGATTAATGGGAAAATTGATCGTAACGTCGAATTGTTTAACCCATCGTTTTATGTATAGACCGTAAGAATAAAAATAATAATAATAATGACGATCGACACCTTCGTATCCCGATCTCTTACACGTATAGATTCCGTCGTACGTATTTGTTATTAAACGTTCATATAAGGTTTGTGAAAGTTCACGGAGGATGAATCGTTTATTGTTGCGGATTAATCGATATACATAAGTGATCTTTGAGTATACATTGAGTAAGTAGATTGAGATAAGAGCGGAGAAAATAATTCGTTCGTGTGTGCTTCTATCTTCATCGATTGGAAGAAAGATTAATATGTAATATGATGTATAACTCGTAAGTGCGTTTCGCGATGCTCTAGGCGCTAGTCCGTTTTATAAAATAGTTTTATTATTATCGACGGAGAATTGACTACAATAAATTATTATTTCGATGTTACTCGAGACAAACGTCCATTCTCGCTCCCCTCCTCGTTATTTTTCGCAATAGTTAAGCCCCGTCGCATTCGATAATAATCGGACGAAGTGGGATACGAACGAAAATGTCGAGAAGAGAACAGTCTCTCGTCGACGGCACGTCGGCTCGCGTTTCGTTCCTCGCATCCTTCATATTTCCTCTAAAATATTTAAGCGCAGTACGTGATTGGCCGACAAATCCGGTGTACCTCAATAATTTACCAATCATACACGGTCCTTTGTGTTTTATACGGCGCGTTTCGAATAAATCGCATTGCGTATTCAAGAGGGCGAGATCCAACTCTATTGGGGTGTGAATACCTTTCTTCATCCGCCCACCGCTCCCGCACTCTGCATCAGAGCTATACTGTACAAAAGAAATGGAGAGTGGGAGGGAGAGAAGAGAGAGAGAGAGAGAGAGAACAAAACGATCTCGGTTCGCACGAATTGACCCGAGATTTTGCCGAACATCGCAAATTTATTGCAATACTTGCTGGCGTAGAGAAGGCGAACTTGGAAGTCTCTTCCAGGATCTCTGCACTGGAACGAACAAACTTCGAAGGGGTTAAACGGGAAAGCCTATGGTGTCGTCGTTCAACTGAGGGGAAATGAATGGAAATATAATAATATATTGTATTTGTAATTATTCAAATTTGTTCACGCTTTAAGAACATTATTATTCGACCGAGGAATGCAAAGTTTTGCGGTCAGAATGTACGCGTCGTCATGAAAGAACGAGCCTCCCCTGATATCGAGCGAGCAAACGTCGGTTGCTCTCAATTTTTGTCCCGCCAATGGGACGTTTCACGCAGAATCGAGGACCGCGCTCTCCGTTGAAACGATGACGAACGGCCCGGCATTCGATGCAAATTGGCAATTTTTCCCGGGCGGCTCGCGGTAATCATTGGCAATTAGAGCACGGCCCGTCCGATAAATGTTATTTATGACCGCGATTACCTTCGGCGCACCTAACTGCGAAGCCGAGCGGCGCTAGGTAGCCGCATAATTGGCCGACAATTACGGGTAGCCGCAGCAACGCGAAACGTTTGGAATATCTTCGAATTCGAGGACTTCGACTCCAGTCTTCGAGTCATCGGTTAGTTCGTCCAGGCGCGAGAACCGCGTTCGGAAGATGCGATATAATAGGATCCGTTGGAAATCGCAAGTCGAGCGTTCTCTGTTACAGGTACTTACCTCGCTTGTATATTGACTGCAAACATTTTAATAATATACAATTCATTGGTAAACGCTATAATGGACATATGTATGTATCGTATATGGCGTGAACCTTAGCATACGTCTATTTATTGACGGCTGCATGCGATTGAAGGGGTAAGTATAATAGATAAGTACGTCTTTCGTTCGCTATTCGTTTTCGTTCTGCAGAGCTGCTATAAAGATATTACCCCTTCGATCGTGCAACCATTAATACGTAGACGCATGCCAGGGTTCACTTTGTATATTGGATACACACCAGGCGTTTCGGAATCTACATCGCGGTATATTTTTCATTCCGGATCAATTTGCTTTCGAAGAAGGACGACGACAGCGATTACTCGACGTGACGTTTTTTGAAATAATATTATGAAAACTTCGAGGCCGGTTCACGCGCGGGTGTGCGAATTAACGCGAGGTTGGACACTGACCAGTGGCCGCGGTTGAAACAACAATTAATTAAAAAAGTAAAAATTGTTTTCGTAAAATTAATTTGCGGGAATATGTGCCGACTGAAATAATACCTAGCCGGCTGATGTGTGTCCCCTGCACTCACTGAATAAAAAGTATAAAATGCGCGGACGCCGGGAGAAGGGGAAGAAGGGACGGCGAAGAGGGGGTCGGGTCGAGACGACGAAAGGGTGTAAGGGGTGCAGGACGAATGGACAAAAGTTTTCACATTTTTTTCATTTCCATAACTCTTATGAAAATATTCCTATTCCTCCCGTTATTGTCGGGTCGGCCTGTTTTTTTCTTCCCTCGGGCACGACGACGAAAGGATCAGGGATGGCTGCGGAAGGCGGCCGGCTCGCGCGAAGTGTGATTTAAACGCGCGTAAAACGGTCGTTAAAACAACAAAGCTTTTTAACGCCCGTCTTGATTACTCAACTCAGTTTATTTGAACGCCGCGCCGCGATATTATATTCGAGAGGCGAGAGAGATGTTAAAAGAAGAAGAAGAAGAAGTGGGCAGAGGAAGTTGGGGAAACGAGGAGAGCGACTTTCTCGAATTATTCTTTTCCTCGGTCTTTCGACGGCGGTGCTTCGGCGGGGGGTCTCCATTCAACCCTTTCATTGCCGACACTTTTCACCCCTCTCCGCAAGGAAGCCGCGAACCTCGTCATCGTTGGTGCTCGGCAAATTCATCTTCGGACCGCCTAAAACGGCCAAATCGAGTTCTCGCGAGCTGAAGACCAGCTAAATGTGCGAATAATATTTTCAGCGCATAGACAAATTATTATCTCGCGAAGGAGGGGGAAGAAAGGGTGGACGAGGGTGAAGGTACAGGGTGGGAACGGATCCCGGAAAGGTCTCAAAAGTTTTGGGAAAAAACTCACCTCGACGCGCTCGCTTCTTGATAATAATTAACAAGACACCCTTCGCTCGGATGGGATACTCCCTGCTAATTACGAAATACCTGCCGCGCCTCCGTATCCCTCCTCCTCCTCCACCCTCCTCGCGCGCCGAGAGGGTTAGAAAAATAAGAGCTGGAAATTCTCCACCCTTCTTCGGCACCCTTAAACAGGTTAAACTTAATCCCCGGCAGAGTCGAGCCAACTGCTAAGCTTTTTATTATGCTAACTGAGCGAAGCGGTGAGCCCTCAACGAGGTGTCTGCTTTCGTTATATCATCGAGAACACCTCTTCCGCGCCGCTCGACGTCTTGCGCGACGACGCGACCGTAGTCCACGCGACCCTGCATCGCGGAAGGGACGGTGAGTCGCGAGAGATTTCCACCCGTCGTTGGATTCAGCCTTCCGCATTCGGTCAAACGATAGTCGCCGTGGAGCGTCAAGGGGCCCCGCGGGTGCTCCCAAAAACCGAGCGGTGCTCTTCGACGCATCGAGATGAAAATCAGAAACGGAAGAAAAAAATGAAAAAGTTCAAATCTCGACGCAACGATAAAAAGTTTTATCGTCCTGGTAGGGTGAGGGAGAGGGGGAGAGAGAGAGAGAGAGAGAGAGAGAGAGAGACGACTACGTTGCTACCCGAGTTGAATTGCGCTAATTAAAGGGGGCGTTCTGCAAATTTCCATAAAACAATGAGGGCTACGCTAAATGCCTCCCCGCTTTTCCATTCGCTTCCGCGCCATGGACCGGTATTCCCTTACTGCGTTTGCGCGCATTCGCTGTAGCATCTACGGAAGATTCTGTATATTTCTTCAACGTGACTTACACATTTTTTTCACATCGATAACGATATACGCATATCACCAATTCTTCCATTACTTGCCGTCTCGTATCATTTATTCTCACAGTTGTTATTTAAATTATTTTTGCTCCCAATACGTTCGTCCTATTTCGCTTCATCCCACTCTTCGGCATCGCGGGTACGAGCGAAGTGGGCGCCCGGTGTATTACGTCCGCGTACGTGTGCACGTTGCTATGCATACGGCATGCATGCATACGTCAAAGACAGTCGAAGCACGCCAACTATCTTTCATTTTGCTTTGTCCGGCGGTACACCGGCGAGCACGGGGCGATCTCTCCGCCTCGAAGTCCGGGAGGAGTGACGAGGAAATATTGTCAAGCCCAACCGGAGCTACTTTCCTTCGAAGTTGTGAAAGGAGGAGCGCCCTGCAGGAATTAATTTCAAAAGCAACCACCCCTTACAGCGCGCCGACAAAGGCCAGATATTTCGTATCAGCAATTTTCAATAAGTTCGAGATCAACTCCCGAGCGTGCGGCACTCGCCGAGCCAAATTTTTCTCGGACCTCGCTCGGCTCTCTCGCCCTCTCGCTTTCTTTACCTCTCGCGCGTCGAGGCTCTCATTTCGTTTCATACGTTTTTCTCTGTCGCAAAATTCGAAATATTTCAATTTCGCTCCATTTCCAGAAGTTGTCGACCCTCGTCGGACGAAAGCATCCGGCATCTCGACCTGTAACCCTCGAAGTGAACCGTTCGTTGAAGTGATGCGTGGATATCCATACCACGTATTTTCGACATACATGTGTCGCGCGAAAATACGCGGCCTTACGTACGACATACGACTCGCACACTCGCGTGTACCTTTTCTTGAGGAGCATTCGCGGAGCGAGGAGTGAGGACGCGGGCCAATTTGAAATTTAATTCTCCACTTTTTCGTCGTCTAACCGATTTCGCCGGTGAAAGCCGAGTTTCTCGTCGCGGAAAACGAGAAGAAAAGCGTCTGGTTCGAGTGTTTGACGCGCGTGCGGCACTCGCGGGTCTTCCGTCAAAACAAACGGAAGCCTTTGGAAAATGCGAACCCCGAGAGAAAAAAGTTGTTACCTCTCCTGTACGATATCGTCACCGTATTTTTCCTCCCGCGGTAATTCAATTTGAACGGTAAACAATTTAACTAGCACGAGACGCAAGGAAACCAAATTGGTTCGATGGGGAAGAGGGTAGCCCGGGCGAAATATCATTCGACATCCGGGGGAAAAATTTCCTCCGCGCGCGAATGTACGATCGTGCGTTCGTTACGGTGCGTCGCGTGGTTCGCTCTCTCAACCTTTCTCACAATCTCATCGTTCTTTCTTCGTTCGAGAAACGGGCCAGGTATTCTTTCGAGCCACGTCATGCCTGACTTTACCTTTTTTTCCTTTTTTTTTTCTATACGGTAACTCTGAAACGATAACTGAAACAATGGAATAAAAATAGTGGCATGCACTACTATCGTCCGCATTTTGTCTATAATATTCCAAGCACCCCGATAAAATTGTGAACCGAAGCCGATCGACTGCAACCCGTTCATTCTCCAGTCAAATTCCCGAACGATTTCACAGAAGATCCGACAATACTCACAATGAGGCCTCGAATGAATTGAGCAATCTTGGTGGCTTTTGTTTTGGGGAACTGCCACTTGTAAATATAATTACAACCGCCTCTCACACCACCCGCCAGCCCTAATTTGATTCCGCGGTTGTTTTCACCCGCCTTCCACGTCCTGGCCCAACTTTCGCCCACGCATTGTCTCTTGTCTCTTCATTCAAATTACCCTCCCGCTCCCGGCGCCCCGTTGTCTCGCCGCACCGAACCCCGTTTTCTGCCTTATTGTTGCGGTTTTATTGAATCCGCCTGCATTGTCTACCCCCCCGCGCGAGACGCGTTGCTGTCAAAGAAAATTGGCGCGCCGTTTCAAACGCATTCATCTTTTTCCGTAGCTCACCGCGCGATGCCCACACCTGAAAGCTATTTTCGTTCAGCGTGCATCCTCTTTCGTATGACCCGCGGAATGCGTTGAAGTGCAGCTACGCATGACTCTGTACGAATGCTAGCTGGAAAAACTCTGTTACAGAGGAGTGAGGGAAGGAGCAAAAAGAGTTACGGCGTACACAACGACGAGGAATGATATTTTCAATTCGAAGAGAATATAACGACCCGTTTCAAAGTCAAAGTCGATTTAATCAGAAGGGATGTCAAAGCGATTCCACGTCCCATTGCATCGAGCGTCGGGCTTACCGACGTGCCGAGGAGAATTTCTCATTTCGCTTGGTGTGTATGTGTGTGTGAGAATGAAAAAAGGGCCCTTAATGGTTGACAGCATCGCGGCTGTTGACTCGTAATAAAATTAAGAGTAATCGAGTAGACGGGGAGCGGGTGGTACGAGGTTGTATGAATTTTGGCCAGCGACCATTAATTATTCGAAATTAAATATCTTTCGCGAGGTTTAATTAAAATGTTTACAGTGTCACTTCCCGTTATCCTCTCGCGGGGCGTCACGATATTTTATAATACGGATTTATTAATCGCGCGCGTGGGGAATTCATTTATCCATTCGCCGTTTCCTTTCTTCGAAGGCTTCCGGGACAGCCGAAGCGAAACTTTGTCGGATACACGGCGGTGTGTTTCCCCTACGATTTAATAGATATTTTCGTTATAAGGGCGTGAAGCGCCGTTTTTAACGAGTGTGAAGTTTTCCGCACGAGCGAAGCGAGTTAAGTCGACGCGAAACGCCCTTATAACGAATTCTATTTTTTTGTCACTAAGTGTCAAATACGAGGTTGACGGGGTTGAGGACGCCCGTTAAACCGAGTTTTACGCACTGAGTGACGAAAATTGTTATTCGTTATTCACGGGGTGTAGTGCGGCTAGTTTCTGTCAGGCTATTCGAAATAAGTAGGGAAACATCTTCCTATACCTACGAAATTTATTCGGCATAGACGCGAAACGAATGCACTGAGAAGAAAAAAGATTAATAATTATTCTGTTAGAAGGATAATCTGAGTACGAAAGGTAAAATAGACCAAAAATTATCCTAAAGAAGGTTAAATTTTAAACCCCGGAGGGATAATTTTTGATCTATTTTACCTTTCGTATTCAGATTATCCTTCTAACAGAATAATTTTTAATCTTTTTTCTTCTCAGTGTGGGTAGAATAGGTGACCGCTCAGAACCTCCCACTTTTAAATTAAACTCGTTATTCACGCGATCCGGATATTATTATTTTTATATCCTAAAAGTGTCTTTTGGCTTTTTTTTAACTTTTTGCGCTTCCTCCAATTTTTTAATAAGAATCATCTTCACGGGAAACGTTAGTTTCGCGCGAATGCAAAACGAGTATGTCGACAATTTCCGTTGCGACCTTTTCCGGAAGCCAATTATTAATTCCGAAATCAGGTAATGTAATTTAACAACTTGATATTCGCGTAATTAAAATTCCACCCCACCCCTCGCGCCGCACCGTTCCACGGTCGACTCGGGAGCAAACGATTCTTGTTTGTTTTGCAAACAAAGGGGTTTCTCGCGAGGGGCCATGGCGTACGCGGGGGGTGGTGACGACGGGGGTAGAATTATTACATCTTTTGTTCAGAGGTTCAAATCGCCCCATTTGCGGAATTGCGGATCGCGATCCGACTGCGATTGCGGCCGCTGAATGGGGGTGAGGATGGTGTGCCTTTTGTTAGTTCAGACTAATTTCCACCAGGTAATCTAGTTGAATTCGAATTACCCTCTGGTAATGGCGCGTTTCGCGGATCACCATTTTCAACGTCATCGATGGAATCGCGAGAGGCTGCGTCGAAGAAACCACGCATCCATTTTTTCTTCATCTTCCCCCGATGACGGTGACGACTACTCTCGTTATTCTCAACGATTGCCATTGAGTAATCGAGGTTTCAGCGTATACGCACTGTGCGAAGAGAAAGCACACGTAATACAAAGCATAAAATGTACGGTAACTGAATGAAAAATTTACATCTCCTCCTGCAACCAAAAATTTCAGAACAAACTCGCTCGTGCGCAATTGAACGCGAGCGCGACCCTTAAATCTCAATCCCTATTTGACGCTAGCTACCTCCGGCCCAACCCCTTCAGTAAGTTTAAGTCTTGTGGGTCCCATCGGTGACTTTATCGCGAGAAATTGCCACCGCCCGAACCGCCGTTACAACCACCGTTACCGTAAGAACTTACTGCGGCATTGTTACGGCTAATGTTACCGAACTTGGTTAACTTTCAGCTCTACGCGGCCGATTCGGATTAAGAATTTATGGTAACGACCGAGCGAGCGAGAGGAGGGCACGTTTCCAGTCTGCGCTCTTAATTGCGAAAGAGTATGTCGGGCATTTATTTTCATGGTTTGGAAATTTCGTGGCGTTCCGCGTTGAGGTTACACCGCGACGGGGGTAGACGAAAGGGATCATTTTCACCCCCGTCTACGCGGGACTGAGGGATCGGCGGAAAGTAGATCCACGCTTCCCGCAGTTCCGTTCCGTGCGCAACCGAGAAGAAAAGTCGATTACCAGGAGATAATCTGTCCCCGAGGATCGAGAAAGTGAGAGCGGTCAAAGCTCATGACGGTCACTATCCGCGAACCTCGCTAATTCTCGGTGGCCCTTTCTCCTCGTTGCATCGCAGTCTTTCGCCTTTTACTCTTATGCAACGATACAGAGACGATAAAGTAGTTATCGTAAGAACCAATCAGCTTATTTTCGAATAAAGATAACACACAATTACTATTAATGTTACTACGCGTAAACAAAAAATAAGTGCAGCATCGCGAAGGGTATCCCTTCTCGCGTGCATTTCTTCACCATAAATAAAATATCATCCACTTGCCGCTTGTTTCCTCGAGCGCGACTACACCAGAAGTATTTCATCACGCACGCGAGACACCCTCGGACTCGTCTCACATTTCATTTTTCGCGACATCAGCACTCCCGTCGCCGACTGATGTGTACGTGTAACCAACAGCCAAAGGCAGCGGGGGGGAGACACGCACGCTCCTAACGAAGAAACATAACTCCGGGGTCGCCGGTTAAGGCGAGCACAACTTACTATCCGAAAGTTATAACTCCATCGTCTCCTTTTTCCCCGCGCGCGAACACGAGAACTCGAGTTCTCGAGTCGACTAACTTCTGTTAATAATGGAAAGACATTAATTTCGGGCGATTGGGCCCAACGGGCTACTACCGCGAAGGAGCACCCCCAACCCCATCTGCGATTCCAAGCGTGAGCGTGGGAGGATTCTCTTTTCTCGGTCTCCCTCGAAGTACTCGAGCCGCGAGAAAGAGGAGGAGCAGGAGGAGGAGGAGGAGGGCGATTTTAACCCTTTGCACCGTATAATCGGAATGACGTCTCGTTGCCCGACCCCTGGGAGCTGTTGAGGACACGACGACAAACTCGGAGGAACGAGAGCGAATGAAAAATTAAATAGACTTCCGCGCCGAGATCTTTTCCGGGGGAAATAATTCTTTTCTCTCTCGCCGTAAAAGTTTCAATGGCACGCGTGCGGATTGCTTCGCAGAATTCTCGTCGAAAATTGATAATTGGTCTCCCTCGCCGTCTCTCTTCAGCGCTTATTCGTATCAATATTCGGCCTCGATTGACGACGGTCTCGTGACGTTGATGAGAAAACAAGCTTCGAGATGATCGTTAGATTCGATCGTGCCTATATTACACGGAGCAGGTAAAGTACGGTCTCGCGGTAATTAACGATCTCTCCGTACCGAGGTCCCTTACTTCTTCTAGTCATCAGGGTCTTCCGGTTCAGGCGCGACGAGACGAGACGAGACTAGACGAGCTTCGCGTGGAGTCTGTAGTGTCTCGAAGCGTAACTACTCGGCTCTAATGGCCCAACTTAAATATGTAAGACCGGCCTGCCCACCGGGTAGCGGGTAACAATAAACTAACACTTAACCGCCCTCCAAGACACAATACAAAGTCGCACCCTCGGCGCTAACGATCTCACCTACTATTTCGAGAGTTACGTCACTGGAGGCCCTTTCCGTCTTCGCAACGCCTCGGCACGCGAGTGACCAGTTTACTGCGAAAACAGAAGAGTCCACCGAGTTTTTGCGAACGCCGCTTCAGAGGAAAAGTGGAGCGCGAGACGCTTTTTGCAGTTTCGTTGAAAATATTGTCCGCGAGAGGAGAGCGGGGCATCGTTTCAGTGGGGGCACCTAAAAATAAGTGTTACGCTTTCCACCTGCGTCGAGGCCAGCTGCAGGTACGTTTCTTCAGCTAACCAAACGATACGACTCGACGCCAGTGTCGTTGAAGTTAACAATGACGGAAATATTATTTTTTAAAGGCGCGCGGGGTGCTATTAACGACTCTGCGCTTTTCCGTTAGCGAGCGACGGGGAAAGAGGGCGAGAGAGGGAGAGTTACCGTCGGAGCCAAGGGTGTCGCTGGAAGGTACTCGACCCACTATATTTGCTCATCGGTAAGATACGAAAATAACGCGCAGGGTTCCCCGTTTCTCTCCCACATCAAAAATCGAACTTTCCATTTGTCGAAATGTCGTGTATCGTGGTGTGACTCTCCGTTGGCGCACGGCAGTTCAGACTTGCTTGTCGTTTCTTTATCCAGGAATAATCCCCTACTTTGGTTTCAATTTCGTGGTCGACCGTGCTGATGTTATAAATTTAAGCCTTTCAGCGAGACTTACGTTAGCGTCGGGTGTTTTGCACGCAACCTGCATTTTGCATTGCATTTTAAGCGACGCGTCAACTTCGTGCGAACTGACCGTCGCAGTCGGGGGGTAAACTTCGACTGAATAATGAATGCGGTCACCAAGCAAAAGAGGAAACAATATTCCGTGATTTTCACCGATTCCTAATAATTTTGCATCGTAATTGTGATTTTATCATACCAGAGAGGAGAAACATTTAACGGAAAAGAGGAATAATTTGTTTATGAAAAACCGTGTTATGGTTTAGAACGAAAGAATCGAGTTCTATCTCGATATACAAATCTTTAAGTTATCGGTAAATATCGTGGATGGGTACGATTTGATCGATCTCCGACGTAAACGATCGATTACCATGTAGAGTCTGCGCAAATACCTCCCGCCGCTCTTATCGCGTTGCTTCGATGTAAGCAGAATGTAAACGTTGGCGAAACCGTTGAACTAAATCATTCCCTCTATACCTCGGTCCGTGGCAAGACCAACAAGGTCTGGGTAAACAGGGATACGAATGCGTTTTACTGAAAATTTAATGGAACTTTACGTCCGCGCTCTTCGGGATGTTACCACTCATCGTCAGTTTGACCGGCGAGCGAGTGCAAGTGAAACATGTGCGGTTCATATTATGCCATATTGTAACATTATTTGTGTAGTGTCATTAAAATATTGGCCTAAATAATAATCCGAAGTATTTGTAGTCAAGCATTATTGTAACTTTCTCTTCGTCGTATAGATAACATAATGTAATATAGACCGAAGCATCGCGCATTCCTATTATTTTTCACGGTATAGATAAACACGATCCACTCTGAATTTCCTATAGTCATGCCATTCGGCTGGAAAACTGAAACGACCCGCAAAGTCATAACCCTCGGCGTCAGTCAGCTTACTCACTCGTGACGACTGTACCTCGCGATGAGCAAAGTTGGGAGCGAGTAATTACACAAACTGTATCCTCGTTAAAATTGCACCAGGGGCGCAGTACCCACTGTCTGTACTGTTTGAAAGTGCTATAGTCCTCGTCGAAAGTGCAATTAACTCGATTGAAATGTACACACTCCGTTACGAATTACCTCGTGGATAAGGGGAACGCAGGTGGAACGAGAGGATAGAACGAAAACTCTAAATGAAATTAATCGATCTTGAAATTGCCATCGATGAAATACGGCGAAATGCCCGAACCAATCGCTTCGTCGCGTGTGGCGATTTAATCCTTGGGTTTGGGGTTGCGTGTAATTCGAGAGGGGAAAAAATGCGTCTCGCATTTGTCGGACGTCTGGTCTCGCAGAGGCTTTTCTACTGCTGGTGCTATCTGTACGGCTTTCCTCGTATCAGACCATCCCGTATCACCCGAGAATGTAGCTGGTGGTGCCATCTCGGAGGGGGTAGTTCAAAGCAGACTTTTCAGGAGGTTTCAAACTAGAGCTTGATCTACAAAAATTAATTTGTTCTTAACGATTGCACAAAGCTGTCCAAGCAATATGCAGTTAATGATGTCTATAATTTAAATACCGATATCCGACTTGTCATGCTTGGAATAAAATGTGTTTCGTTTGAATACTTGGGAATTTTTTTTTTCAGTAAAAAATGTTGAAATTTCTGAAACTAGAACTCTCTTTGTCTGCTTTGAGATTTACTTTCAGACACACCTCTAGGTATAAACTCTTTCATTTTATTCTCGTCGAAAAATGCAGTCGCAATTTTTTTTTTCTTTCATCAGTCGTCAACTTCGCTATAAGTATGCATTCGAATGAATCTCATTATAAGATCTCGTCACTTTCGTAAGTGCATTCATAACGTTTGCCGAGAAAGATGAAGAGCTTCCTTGAAATGCTATTTACATTTCAATGCCCGATATATTGTATCCGTGAAACTTAGCCTTGCAGGTGGTAGCGACGCGGCTTTGCTCTTAGACGGTGACGTCACGCTATAAGATACAATTACCTGAAATTTCCAACCACGACTATTCACGTCGTAAGCCACTCCCCGGAGACCTCCGGGCAGACTCTGGAACCGCGCTGCACTTACCAGACATTTCCTGGGGATTCGTGTAAATGCAAAAGTATGAACGATAATGCCTTTCAGACGCTCAAATGCGAATGAAATGCTCGTGAAACCGAATATTTCTCTTCGTCATCTCGTTGATGAACGCCCTGGGGCTGGATATGAAGTATCGTTAGGCCTCATTTCCATTTGTTTCTTCTTGCATTCACCCACCGATGATATCGAAGTACTCTTTGGGGAGCGAACAATGGGAGAGTGATATTGCAAATCATTTAGGAATGCTTATCATTTGGAAAACATTTCTTGAAACAGGTATGTGTGTGTGTATTCGTATGATATTCAAAAATGAATAGGTATAATGTTTCATGTGTAGGTATGTAGGTACGTCAATAATCTTTTATCTGGGATAGATAAAACGTATCGATTTATCTTCCGTTAGTACAGCTTATCAGATTAATGTCGATAAGTTATTTCAGTTGCAACCATTTCCCAGAGTCGGTAACTTACCAAACCTCTGCTTGCATTTTACTGGACAAGACGTGGCATTAGAGTTATCGGACTTAGCCTGACTTTTTAGGCTGACCCGTGGATCTCTCATAATCTTAAGATTTCTTGTAATCTTATCGTGCTTCAGATAAATATATCGTTGATTTAGCCTATAAAAGGGGCATTTCCGCTTCCGAGAGAAACTACATTCGTGTAGCCGAATGAATATACATATATATGTATAAGGTACATAGGTATAAAATGATTGAGTTCAGTAAATCATCAGCCAATTTATTTGTTTCTTCTGTACAATAAGAACATAGTGACGGATACTCTGTCACACGCAAAAAGTTGAGATTGAAGTATACATAAAGTTGTCTGCCAGGAGAAAAAGACGTCGATCAGATGCGAAATGTGGATGAAATACAGTCTTGCCGGTAATAGGATTTCTCTTATCCCTTTTTTTCGCAGCGTAGGTATTCGGCGATTTTATGTTTCGTCTAGCCAAGCGTGTTTCATCCTTCGCAGAATAGCCCCGCTCATTTGCTCGCGGGCTTGCAGCACTCTGTATCAAATAAAATGCACGATTTGTTTGAATAACACCACTTCCTTAGAAAAACTCACAGCTATAGAAATCGTGGTCAGTGAAGATATTACAAGCGGCGCAAGAAGGAATATCGCTTTTACGATAAGTGAAATTTTATCGGATCGATAAACATTGTTTAATGATGTAGTGATCGCGGTTCCGTTAGTCGGTGACCGGAACCAACGAGAAAATAATTGCCGCACGCGGAAAAGTAATGTCAGACTGAACACTAGCCTTCGATGGTTTTAACTTGAGATTATTGCACGTAACTCAGAAATTTCAGGAACAATCTATCAGTCGCGACTTTCTTACTTAAGACACCAAAGTGATGTCATAAAAATCAGGGGCTTAATTTTGCCTCAAGTTGTACTTCATTGTGAGAAGAAATAAATTTGGATGAAGTAAAAAATGTAATTTTTAAATAAAAAATTAACTTTACCCGCCGAGTCGTTACACTTGCACCCATCAGCGCAGGTGCAGCTCTTGCAGTCCTCTGCAAAGGGAGAAGAGAATTATCAAATGCATAAAATATTTAAAATGATATGGATTCGAAAATAAGAGTGATCCGGTGATTAATTATTCACTGATGAAATTTATATCTTTAAGATAAGAAGATTCCGATTCTCTAAAAGGGCGAGAAATAATTTGAGATATGGATTACAGATATTATAACAACGATAAATTAACTTACGCTTGCATTTTTCACAGCATTCGGGCTTAGGCATCTTGTTTGTTTTTGTTATCGTAGCACAATTAGAAGTTATCCGCACAGTGGTACCGTAGCTTCTTACTGGAGAGGGACTCGCACGCTTCGTATTTATGGAGCTGCCCCTCCCTACTCGACGGTTTCGCGGCGTGTGCAACTGACAGCATGTGTGCCACGCGCAACTAGCCGTCAGAGCATGACCAGGGACGGTGCCTTGTGAAATATCTGGGTAGACAAGTCGCTGCGCGGCGTCTCGTACCAATAGAAACGTTGTCCTTCCTACATTATTTTTTACATGGTACCAAAATACAAGGATGTGATTATATCGGGGCCATTCGAATGAATTCCAAACATCGACAATATTACAGGTGACCTTCTGTCACCGTTAAACAGACAAGGATCCTTTATCGATTATTTTAATCCGAATCTCTCAGGAAATGGACAAATGAATAAAACGGTAAAAAAAAAATTGACGATACCGAGGGAGGAACTCATTTTTCTCAATTAATTTTAGCAACATTTCAACGGGTGAAATAAAGTAACAAGATTTTCTCATCGAGACTCCACAGCTAACGCCGCTCCTGGGACAAACAATTCTGTATAGTCGTGCGCATTCTGAATGTGCACCGTCGTGCGGCACGGCACTACTTGCTTGTTGAAAATGATGAACTGGAAATGTACATACGTGTACTCATGCCTCATTCGTCAGAGTTGTGCCGCGATGAACAACTATCTCACGAATTATCTTTGTTTCATATATTGCACATTCATCTTTCCAAATTTATTTTCTTTCGTAGTTCTTTATTTGTATAGTCTCACTTGTTGACGATAACCACAGGCCCAGTTTCGTAAACTTTCCTTGGAAAATAAAGGAAAAGTCCAACAAGTTCCAATGACCGTACAAGTTGACTAATTATATCTCTAGAAATTGCGTAGATTTTTGAAATGCGTCATTTTGAAAATTAGATGTTTCGCTATGCAGTCGATTTTTATGACTTGGAAGAGCAACGTTGAAATGCAATTAATAAGTGACACTGATTTTATTGTAACAAAAGTATGAGAGATTGAGGATACTTATCTCGCTTTATAAACCTTCATTTGGATAAATAAAAATAAAAATAAGAGTCTACTTGTCTGTCGCGTAATCTCTATCCCTCATAAATTTCCGCGTCTGATACGGAGTGTGTGTGTGTTCGATGGAGATGCCTTTTTCCGTACATCGCGATTGCAGTGGCATTTTCAGCCGACTCGCATGATTCCCATGACAAATTTCCCCGTTCTGACTTTTTATAGAAGTAGTACATAAAGATAAAAACGGAGTATTGATAGCCTAGAATCTATTATATATTTGAATCTAAAAATAAACACCGAAATAATCAGTACACGACAGCCATGGTTTATATACCTACTTTCACAGCAATGTACTTATACGCGTTAACCTTCATTGTATTTTACTAGCATCTTTTCGCTCGAATAAGTTTCATGTAGCTATATGTAATATGGTACTGTAGACAGTATCGCTGTGCAGTATTTTATTACAGAGGCGCAACAGGTCCAAGAAATAATAAACTTGAAAGATAAATGAAATATTATCTAATACGGATAATACATAAATTTACCTTCTGCAGCTAATATATCTATCTAAGATTAATGCGTTCATTAGTTACCCACTGTTGATAACTTACACACTTTCGAATTTTGAAAAATGCCTTCAAAGTGAACTAATTTAACTCTTTGTGATTCCAAAATTGAGATAAGTGATCCTAGATTAGTAATAGATCATTTATCGCATAATTACGTTCGTACGTTCTAGATTATCTTCGTACGACTTAAATAAATAAGATGATTCGATGAATAGAATAAACACGTTCGTTTTCGAAAGGAGTAGCGCGCAATTGAGCAAATAAAGTGACTAAAACTGGTACGTTTTTTGGTGATTATTAATCATTTCTCTCGATACAATAAAAAAATCATGCCGATACAAATAGTCTACGTAAAATAATGCAAGTTAAATTATGTATCGCAAAATAATGCCAGTGGTTACGGCTCTAAAGACAAAATGATGTTTCGCCATAGGTTGCAGTTGGTTTGAGTACGAGAGGAATGTAGTGGGTGTTTTATTACAATCTTCTCCATTCTCTTCCATCAAATAGCAGGTGGTATAATATTTCCTCATGTCAAGCCAATTTCATCCTTCGTACAGTATTTCCTCCTTATTTACACCCACAGGACTCACATACACACTTGCCTCCGCCCTTACAGTTGCACTTGTCTGTAACACATCAGATATATATTTCGTTATACAAAGAATCGAAGCAAGAATTCTTCTTGGAATCTATTTAATAGTGCCAATTTTTTAGAAAGGCATCGCCGTGACTTACAAATCCATACCACAGTAATAGCACTACGAGCAGTGCAAGAAAGACTGTCTTTTCTTATAGTTGGGGTAACTTTAACGATCGATAAATATTGGTTCCCGTTCCGTCGATCACGCGGTTAACCGGTCGTTGACCGGATTCAGAGAAAAAACGAATCTCGTGAGGAAGAGGAGGAGGAGGAGTAAACTCAGACTAAATGTGACCTTCGACGTTCTCATCTCAACTTGATTGTACTCGCTCTACCCTTCCGAGAAGTCCATAGGCGTCACAAGTTTCTGTTACTAGCCATTTCGCCGTGAAAAGTGGCGTTACTTTTTGAACCAAAATTTTAACAATAAAATGTTTCAGCAGTCTTGCGTTATTAATGGGGAACTTTCAGAATGTGGTAATCAAAGCTAGACACTAATTTTCAGATCAAAAGTGAACCTCACCTCCGCATCCGGAGTCGCAGCACTTACAGCCACCACCACATGTGCAGTTATCGCACTTGCCTGTAAAGAAAAAAATATATTACAGTTATTGAATTTGAAAAGTACTATCGAGCGACGAAACCGGTCGATAAACAAATTTAGAGGGGAAAGTAGTTCGAGGGATAGGTGTTCGACAGTATGACATCGCACATTATGTCTCATTGACCTACGAAGAGATACCCGTGCATTAATGTGACGAGCGATAAGTATAGGCATCTAGCACGATTCAATAAAATGCAAATTGACCCCATCCCGCAGCGCAGCTTGGACGTCTGATCAGTCCCATTGGAATTCTCGACTCTACGCCATCTTTCCTATATGAAATTCCTACACGCGTTCCATTCCAGCGACTCAAAATTAGTATTATAGAAAGAACGTGATACGATCGAAAAGATTGATAATCCGTAATAATGCGTAGGGACGTTTCCATTTCAATCGCAATTTAGATAAATACACTTTTTTTAAATCGCATTTCCCACCAAAAAATATCATGTATTGATATTTAGAAGCTCATTTGCCAGATCCACTTTATACTCGACATATTACACGCATAATGTTCAAATATATAAAATAAAAATATACATCGTCCTGCCGGATAGGCTTCACTTTCTTTACGATCGAATTATGAAATGTTACACATCGTACGTAAGACTTGTGGCGTGTGAATCCAGGAATATATTATCTCCGTGTAGCACCAGACGGCAATCACAATTGAATCGCTTATTTGAGAAACCCGATATGTCCAAATCACGTGATTTTGACATTTTGTTAAAAATCGTGCTTTAAAACCATTTCCCGTCGTTTGCTTCAGAAACCCGACAAGAGACAGCCCTCATCTCTGCACATTGATCATTCAATCTTTCAGTAGCAAGTCAAAATCTGTTTTCTTTGATTTTCTCAAAACGTGTTTTTTGGACATATAGGGTTTCTCGAATAAGCGATTCAATTGAGCGAAGCAGCAACTTGACGCGTTTACGTGTAGCAAGATTCAAATGTTTTTGTCAACTGGAGGCCGAATCAGAATGACAAGTGTCAATTATTTTTCAATTCCGGAATGTCGGCCCAAATCACGCGTTAACGGTATCGAAAAAATTAACTCACCCTTGCACTTGTCACAACTGGGTCCAGGCATCTTGATGATTTATTCGGGTTGTTCTATTATCGTAGTACCTTCACCGTGTCGTTGGAGCTTCTTACTTGAGACGAACGCGCGCGCGCGTGGTATTTATCGAGCGGCCCCTACTCGCTTCCACAGCGGCGTGTGCAACCGGCACGACATGCGTGCCATGCGCAACCGGCCGATAAAACGCGATTGTCCCCGTACGCGTTAATTTTGCGCGCCACGTCTATTTTGTTTTTAACAGTGTGATAGTACCACGAAGGTAATGAATTCGTCACGTAGCACGTACGGTGTTGTTGTTGCGAGAGGAGATTTGCGCGGCAGTTCGTATGACTCATAAGACATCTACATTAGGATCTAATTGGAATTATCGACCAATGATTTACGAGGATACCCCGTCCTCTTTTCTTCCAGTTTGATCACACATCCGCGTTTGTTGCTCCTTCGAGTCTTCTCATCAACGAGTTGTACCAGTCGTCGATGATCACCGCACAGTCGGTCAGTTCTTTCTTATTGATTCTCTGTAGGAATTGGAAGACACGTTTGAGTTGAAAAAATTGTTACGTCGATTGTGTGACTAATTATACTGACTATATACTTGAGTTCTCTCAAACGGAACATTCAAAAGAATCGTTCCTATACCAAGAATTACTATTTATACGGGAAGTTTACTTATTAATTCATGCAATTCCAAAAAAACTCGTTCAGCTTGAATAAATAAGTGATTTTAAGTCTTCCTTCGAAACCGATATCACACACCTTTCTCTCTTGAAAGACCTTAATTGAAGGCTACAAAGAATGAATCGTTAATTGTAAGGAGCGTCATGCGGTGTTTTAACTCTCTGCTGAAGAATCGAATCGATTGTTCCCCGGTTCTCTTTAATGCACCTTTGTGTAAGCATAAAAACCGTTCGAACCGGTCGAATGAGTTTCGTTGCAATGAAAGTACTTTCGATCCTCTTTACAGTTCTTTGAAATTTTTTTGCTTGGACTTTCACAGAATCGGACTTCATAGTGCACTCGTTCGATGGAATTTATTCTCTTCTTCGGTCTGTCTCTCTATTTTTCTCTCCCTGTCAGCCCCCGTGGTTAATTATCTTTTTAAATTACTTATAATTCGGTTTTTTAATAACGCAAAGATACGAGCATTCCATCATTTATCAGATAGCAATTTTGAGCGCAAAAAGAAAGGGTTCGAATTATTCGATTACCACTCCCTATTGGCCACACGTTCCGAAACAAGATTATATCTTCCACCGCGTCAATGTGTAATATCGTTTGTTTGCCAACTGCGCCGTTAGATTTTCACGGAAGGAGTGCTGCTTGGATTTCCCTATAGGTAATGTTTCATGGAAGAATGATCGGACCACTCTCAACTAGCGTTGATGAAGCCAATCTCCATTATTACGTAAAATATTTTCAACCCTTGAGAAAAACATTCGATTTGCTGACAACAATCGACAACAAAATATTCCATTATTGTTCCATTTTTTATCTCTATAATAATAATAATAATAATAATAACAACAACAACGACTAACAGTAACAATGTCAACCGTAGTTCTTTGCAACCAATAACATTATTTCATCATACGGTACGTTATCAGTAGTAGGTTATGATACTTGTTTACCGTCTGATGGTAACTTGGTAGAGGTATGATAACAGAATAACAATTGTTATCGGAACAAAACAATTTCTACTTAATAATTCAATATTGATGGCGGTAGATGGCCTTTCTTAAGTAGTAGCGATATTATTTAGACAGACCAGAGGTTAATCAGTGCGTGCCCAACATAACTACTGTTGCGTTCTAAATGAAAGTTACGATTCCATTTATTTAATAGCTCCCACCTCACCCTTCTACCTTGATTTCCCTTCTTTATCTATTCTGTCGCCATCCCTGTGTTCCGTTCATCTTCTTCATGCAGAACCACGAAATTATTCCTTCCGGTATTCCAGCACTCGAGCACTCAAAGTTTTCAGTTCCGACTGACGAGTCCGCATGCTAATAAGTGGAATACTAATTTCAAATTATAATTGTTAATTCGTTAAACGATCCGGAGTATGCTCGTTTTTTTCTTTCTCTCGACTCGATTTCCCTCCTCCCATTTTCGTTGCTACGCCCGGCTCGTAGCCTCTGTTTCATTTTCGTCGACCATAAACTTCGAGTACGGTCGTTCTCCTCCTCGTTTTGTCTACCGGCCATTCTCTATATTAATCTCCTTCAACCTCATATATAGACTTAATAGCTCGGATCGTAGAATGGCGTGAAATAGGCGAGAGGATTCGATCTTATAGCGTAAACTAATACCTCGACGTTATTATGTATCCTTTCGATAAAATCGACAATCACTTTCGAATAATGTCATCCGTGGGTCTTTAATTAAATTAACCATATCTCTCTGCAACTACCTCTTTCTCCTCGTTATATTCATTACCGCCGCAGCGATTTTCTCGATTGTTTCCTTAATAAAAAAATATGTTTTTCTCTGCCATGCAGTAATCTTGGCAAAGGCCAACCTCCCTCCTTTTCCCCACGGCTCCCAGCCCCGCGAACAATTTCTCCGTTTTATAGAAGCCGACCGATGTAAATGAAGCTTCCGAAAGTTGAGTCGAGGACCGAAGAGGTCCATTCGATGCTCGTAAAAACTCAAAGTTGAAACTTCCGTTTTGCGAGATTAATAACATCCCTCTGCGCCGCTGTTACATTAAGACTGAAGGCCATTATTAAAGATGCTCAGCGTTTTAATAACGTCTGTTTTCTCGTTGTTATACACGTAGGGCCTCGAGATCGTCGTTAAAGGATGGCCTGCTCTCCGGAGTCCCACTTTCATCACCATGATTTTTTATTCAGAAGATCCACCGTGACTCGCACCGGAATTTTATTAAGGGAAAGTGGACCCGCTCGAGGTCCAGGTGTGACTCGGCGACGGGGTGGAAGACGAAGAAATGACGACGATAACGTTAACGACAACGACGCGACGCGGGAACACGACGACTCACGGACAAATCGCAAAGTTTCGCGATACAGGACCGGGGAACAAAGGAGGTCGATCGCGCGGGGATAGCGACTTTCCCGTGATGGATGAGAGGTCGCAGCCCTTGCTGACGGCGCAATACAAGACCGAAGGCTCGGACACAATACACATGGCGATGCGAAAGGCACATTTGCTTCGCGCGATATCTTTTACAATTTTTCGAACGCTATGCATGTACAATTACTTGAACGAGAAAGAGCGAATCTCCGCAAACGAAATTTTTCTGCAAATTCCGAATAAAGTCTGAGAAACGTAAAATTTACTTATCAGAGACGGAGAGAAGTCGTCGAACGTATCAAAAATTCGAGAGAGCAGGATTCTAAATTTTTCAAATTACAATACGAGATCACAAGGGACCCGAAAGGTACGAGGGGGGAACGGGTGCGAAGAAATATATTTCATCCTCCAAAACGCCTGTCGACCCGCGTGCCTCCTATGTTTGTTCTCAATTTGCTGCGACGCAAACAAATCAGTCGAAGTTTGGCGTGCAATTTTAAAATCACGACTGTGTTATATTTGCAACACCCTTCCGCCCTGCGTCCGCACCCGTTTTAACCCCCCCACCCATTATTTACCGCCTGGAAATCCCAAAAGACAGGAGGACCCTCGTTCGAAGATTCGTTCACCGATTCTTTTCCTCCCTCTTTTCCATCGACGTCCTTTAGTTTCCTCTCGCTTCCACTCGTAGCGAGAAATACCTCGCTACATATGGAACGTTTTATAATTAGCGCGATTGTCAGGCGAGCGATAGTTTAGTACGCGGTCATTTTATATGAATGAATTGATCTTGCACCAAACGATAGTCATTTTCTGCATTTTACACGAAGAGCACATGCAATTGCGAGAAGATGCTCCATTGCTCGCGAAGCGTACTGATATGTATCCAAGTTTGAGAGGATGGTACCAACTTTTGCCGACAACGGCCCACTTAGTCTCGAATTTCTCCGAAACAATCTAATTCCGGCGCGCGCCGCCCGAATTTTCTTCTTTATCGTCAAACTCGAGTCGCTATCAAAAACCTCTATAAGCAGAGAGAGAGAGAGTGCAGCAATTTTTAATCTAGCGGGGAAAGATTCATCCGTGCGAGATTCGCACGAGTTTGCAAGTCCGCGGCGAAGTATTCTCGTAAAAAGTTGGAGCCTGCCGAATCTTAGCGTCTTTCGATAACCCTGCCCCAAGGGGTTGAGCGAGTCGGCGGGTGGAGCAGGGGCGTACGGTTGGGGGTCGGTTTCGCTTTGTCGCGAGCGAGGCGGGCTCACATGTCGAACTTATGAAAATTAATAAGAAAAATTGGCCATAAATTCGCGTTCCCGAAGTCGGGCGGCGCGACGCGCGGGTGGCAATAAAATTAGAATTATGTCGCCCCTTTACTGCGCGCGCGGGACGCGCATACCCCTCTTCCCAGACGTGGTACGGAGGCTCCCAGGACGGCACATGGGGCTTGGCGGGTCGAAGCGGAAGAGGGGGATAGCATTTGTTAGTCGCCGGAATGTGTCTACCCCGTCTTAACGTATGAGTTACCAAGATTACATCCATGTCTTACACGGCGGAGCATTCACCGGGCGTGGGGTACCACCCTCACGGCACACCTATGGTTATTAAATTCTATACCTCCCTCCGAAGACTCGCGAGTGACTTATCACCGCTGCGAGCCTCGAAGAATAACGAGCGATCGATCGATCGCGAGATGAAAAGAAAACGTTTTCCCGATCGCTCGATCGTCTCAGCCGGGGAGGATTGTACACGTGGGTAGAGGTCCAAGGTCATTGGTTCACCCTCGAACGTTATACCCGAATTCACCCCTCGGCGTCTAAGTATCGTTAAACCGGGGCTATATTACTTCGATATATCGAATCCTTTCCGAAACGGTACGTATCTATACCAAATGCAAAGTAAACGGAAAGTATTCGGCGAAAGGTCCATCGATTTTCCGTTCCGTAACTTTCTCTGATCCTGTAGCTGAGCAGCTTCGATACACGAAAGAGGCGGCTGCGTTTCGCGACGTAAGCGTCACGAGTATTTAATCGGTATCGTTTGTAAACAAAAATTATAATTCCTAGCAAAATAATTCTCCCGTAAAATCAGCCAACGCTGCGATTTCTACGGCCGCAGAAGCGAGTAAGAAGCGAAGAGGACGGCACTTCTCGACCCGGAAATGAGAAATATCGCGGAGACTTCGCGGAGCGAGTTCGAAGTACCCCGCGAGCCGAGCATCAATTATTAATATTCAGCACGGCGAGCGAGTGCTCGACCCTTCTGTCGATCGTGTCTCTCGCTCGAGGGCGCGCCGTCATCAGTGTAAGCTCCTTAACAGCTCCCTCGGCGTGGTATCTCCGACGACCTACCCTTTTAAACCACACCACCACCACCACCACCATCACCGCCGTCGCCGCGCTTCAGCGACGCGGGTACCAACCGCGAAACGGAAATACGCTCGAGCCGCGAGAGGAGATCACCTCCGCCATTTCCCTTTTATTTTTTACTCCGAATTGAAAAATAACACGTTTTACTCTCCCGAGAGGAAACGCGAAGCGGGAGCGAAATCTCGGAGGGAGTTTCCCTCGAGAAAGTCATCGCTGTCTAATGTAGGAGGGTCGTGTCTACTTTTGGGGTGGCTCGAAAAAAAATCCGGGCATCGAAAGATATTCCTCGAGGAGTAGTTGTTCCCGTGACGAACAAAGGCACTTTTGTGGTCCATTTTTATCAACACGTGGATGATTACAGTTTGAGAATGTCAGTGTTTTAAAAGTTACACAAGGTACTTGCTCGTTGAAAGTGGCGGAGAACGTAACCCAAGCGTGAAAATTATGACGAGGTAGCCTCGGGTTGCGCGCGCGTTCGAAATTCGTATATCTTCACGACAGTCACAGGTATCCTCCGTTTGGCACTGTTCCGCTACAGGCAACGGGAAACTGTGTACGGATACGTAGGGTAGATCGTGACGCCGCAGGGGCAGCGATGATAGTCCATCAATACTGGCTCTACGCTCGACGCTCGTTTCGCGGCGACCAAACAGCTGTTCAACGATTTTGCGCGAGTGATTGAATGTTTATAGAACGTTTTAATGGGTTCAAAATTGCATATGACCGATCGAACGCGGGTTGCCGGGCCGACGCGACGGGGGGAGAGGATTCGATCGTCGTTCGTACATTCACACGAGGCGCTCCGCGCAGTATACGCGAGTGTGCGCGCGCGTGTGAAAGCTCCGACGGCGCATGCACGTACTTTCGAAGCTCCACCAACACGTCGGACGCTCTTATTTTCCTGTAAATTGACACAATAGACCTTCCCGTTTCGCGGTTGGAGTTACGGGTATGAGTAATAAAATAGCTAACGAAAATGCGCATCCGCGCGCGCGCAGTGGCAGCCGTTTGCGCACCTATCGTTGTTTTCGTTGTAGGTACAGTCGGATTAAATAGCTCTATCCTTCCCGTTTCTTCCATTTATCACAAATCCGTGTTTGAGCGTCTAATTCTTTACCGATCACATATTTATGCAATTCATCAGCCATGGGTAATATCGAGACGATTCACTTTAGAATGCACTGCTCGACAGAGCTTTTCTTCCCGGAGAAACTCGAAGGTTGCGCGCCGAAATTAAGAACATCGTACCGCGAACCGCGCTGCGTAATTCTCGAAATTAGGTGCTCTGACGCGGCTTTGAAGAGAAGGTCCTATTTAATCCATTATACGTATAACAGTGAAGCAGGTACGTGTAGCCGCGTACCTACTTACGCAGTCGTATTGTAGACACGCGCGCGTTCCACGTTGCAGGAAAGATTACCCGGAAAAAGAAATCCCGGTCTTCTCTTGTCTGATAATGAATTCGTTTGCGAAGAACGCCGCTGCATATAATGATTATTCAAATCGTCCGACGAGAGGGACGACGGGGCGAGCGCGCGCGCGTTGATCTGCGGTGTGTGCGATCCTGGCCATTAGGTTGAGTCTCCTCACTCTCCCTCGCCGTTCCTACCGCTCTCTTCCGCGCTCGAAAAGAGAGACGACGCGATGTTTGTAGGATGCTTTTTGCATCAATATCGAGGCTCCGGCTACGCTGAGCCTCCAACCTCAAGCTACGTCACGTGCGTTTCCAAGATTCACCTCCGCCATCCCGTACGCTCTCCCTTACCTTCCTCTCTTCCGCGGTGGATTTTCTCTCTTCCTCGTTCTCTCCTCATCCTCTCCTGCGCGTTCTCTCTCCACGCCGCGGAGAGAACAGCGAGAAATTTCGATTCCGGCGACATTTATACGTGTAAGTACTTCGGAATCTCGTCTGATTTCAGTGCCAGCCTCCTCCCTCCCCTTCCTCACCGCCCCGTAACACCATCTCGTGGCTGTTCGAGAAAGGATAAGATCCAGTTTGCCCGTCTACCGAGTATCTCGAGGCGATTATTTAAATTAATCGAGGCTTGTGCGCGCTCTCGCGCCTCCCGGCATCTGCGGACAATTTTTCCCTGAACGGAGTATGAATTTCCGAGCGACGAAGGAGGATCGTCTCTCACCGCCGCCCATTGCGAAAGCACCGGTGGGGCGGGGACGAGATCGTTGCCCAGATCCGCGGCGCGGATCAAATGCTAATCCTTCAACGCGCGCCCGCGCGCGTGGCTCGCTCCAGAAGTTTCGAGCGGCTCAGGCCGCGCGTTTGGTCCTCGCAATTTCGAGCCGCACCGCGGATTGCGGGCGTCCACGACGCGAGAAAAAGTGGACCATTAGCGCGCCAATGAGGATTCCCTATGCATCGAGCTCTGCCTCCAAATGAATTTTAATTAATGCCCCCGCGCGATGGTGGGAATATTGCCGAGGGAAATTCGCTCTCGCGCTGCTGGCGAACGAGGGAGGACGCGAGCGCGAGGGGGACGGATGGATCGAGACGAGAGCGGGGCGAAAGAGGGGCGCCATCACTCGTTCGCCTCTTTATTCGAGAAGAATAGGCGGCGGCGGAGGGACGCCGGTACGGCTCTCGGCCGATTCCGCGATTATCGTCGGGTACGATCGAAACCGCGAGGGAATCGCCCGAGCTTTCTAGGAATGGCAGAGCTTTCCGAAGGTGGCGTGATTCCGCGGCATAACCCCGGAGGCTGAAAGGTGGCAGTGGCCGTGTTGTAGTGGGCGAGATAATGGTACGGTCCGAAGGGGTGCCGTTAGGTGGTGCAGCCCTATCAAACATTGATTAGGACTTTAACACCGGCAATCAGCGGTAGCTACAGCGCACCGGCACCGCGCGCGGCACCCGCCACCCCCGGCCGCGGTGGCTTCACTATACGCGAAATTGCGAAAATTGTGAAATTATTGACCGCGCTTCCGAGAGGATCGTGATACGCAATTGCGTTCCGTGTCGCGGCGAGACGACAAGTCGCCGCGAATTTCCGGGCGGCTTTCACGATGGATAAAGGAGCGCGGTAAGGTGACGATTGCGCCGCTCTTCCGGGCCAAACGAGTTATTCGGACGAATGTTTCTCGCAGGAGCGCGAGGAGAAGGCGCGTTTAGGTTCGACCGTCATGTTTACATACATCTCGCGCTCGTTGACTCTCCGTCAGATCCAATGGTATGCATCGCGTATGGTCGGGCCAAGAGGCGAGAGGGAGACGAGTCGTTATAAATATTTGAGAGGCACCATGCCTGACTACTTACCGGTCGGGGTTACGAAACTTCCGTTTCATGGGAATGCGCCATTAGTGAAGTTACTTTCCGAAGTTACGTCCCATCAACGAGCGTTTCGTTCGGTGGAGAACGTTCTCAAGGAACGAACGCCGCTCCGAAAAGACGAGAACCGTGCCGCGAAGTATTCAGCTTCGCGTAAATACGGTCGACGGTCTTCGGGGAACTTTCCAACGAAGCCTATATTTTAAATCGTCACACCGTAGCACCGCGGTATGCCTCGCCGAAAATTCCGTGGTTACTGCAATATTTTTTGCAACCTCTGAAAAAAATAAGAGAGTACAAAACCCGCCGGTATTTTCCACGGTTCAGCCTCGCTCGCGACAGGTAGTCGCTGCTATCCGGCAACGAATTTCTACATTCGGTCGTACATACATACATTCGCGTTACGCGTACGCCAAAAACGTACGGCGAGCTTCACGCGTGAGTAGGTGCACCTACATGTGACTGAATACGCGTAACGGTGGGTTTACGCGAGCGTATTCGTATACGCTGTACGCAACTCTGGAGGGAGCACAGATTGAAACGAGAACTCCGGGAGGGGTTAGGCGCTTGGTAGGGGTGAACGCGGGGTCGCGGGTAGGGCTGCGAGTTATGAATTAACTGTCACCGCGTCTTTGATTTGTGGCACCCCCACCCCTCCCCCCCTCTCTCTCTGCTATTTCCTCCCCTTTCGATCTCCCTCCCTCCCTCCCTCTCTCTCATCTATGTATATTCGTATATCTATATCTACGCGGGTAGGTATCTATCTACCTTCCTCGCGTTATTTCACCCCCCCCCCCTCTCTCTCTCTCTCACTCTTCGTCTCGCTCTCGTCCCACGCGCGCATCTCTCGATTCCGCTCGACGCACTCTTTCATTTTCCACGGGTGGTCTCTCTCCGCGGTTTGATTGATCGAAAAAGACATTCGTCGCACGTAATGACGACTCTTCACCGCCGAGAGGCCCGACGAGACGAGTCTGGCCCTTGTTTGCGATATATTGTATTGCTCGAAATCGTCCCTCTCTTCCCTCTCTCTCGCTGCATAACTCTGTTTTTCTCCTCGCGTCGATTACTCCTCGCCGCACTTCTCGAGGTAGAGTAACCGGAGATAACGAAATATCTACGAGTCCGCATTATTGCATCGAGAAGAATTTACAGTCGGGCAAGTTATTGTACGGTTTTGTAAAATATAGGTGCACCCCTGTCGCGTGGAATCGCAGCGCGGCCTCTTTACAGAAGTGAGAGGCTAATTTGCCGCGGTGCACGGCGCACGATCGCTGCACCAGGCAAGAGACGTGCTCAGGACCTCCCGTTTCTGTCCTCCTCCGTTGCTCGTGCGATAAATATAGAACGCCGGTGATTAATAACGCAACGTATTCCGCGCGCCGAACTTTCCGCTTTATCAGGGAACTTATCACCACGAAACGAGGCTCCTCCGCAGCCTCGTCCTTCCAACGCTATCCCGTATTGCCGACGAGGTACTCGGTCTTCGATTAATCCAGTTAATTATCTACAAAGTTTTACGACTCCTGCCGTGCCGCTATCGACGGGTGTACTATTTCGGTGCTTCCCCTAGAGCGTTACAAAAATACGCGCGGGACGGAATTATACGAGACGAAGGGCAACTCGATAACTGAAAAGTCTCAGCGATCTTTCAGATGACAGGTACCCAAATAGCATCGATCAGACGCTTTGCCGTTGCAGAACTTCAAACGCGTTCCAGATTAGTTTCGCGAATCGATGCGACCGTACGCGCGCCATCGCCCGTCAAATTTTGTCACCAGATGATTAACCTCCCGCCAGGCGCTGTAGTATATCGCAGACGACGCGCTTCAACTATCTCGTGCCTCGCCGGAAACTCGCTGCCAACTTCCGCGGCAAGTCGACGCGGTAAGGACGTTTCGTGCTAGACGGGACGGCGCGAGCGCGTCAAACCGAGGCTGGATTGAATTATCGCGTTGCGCGTTGCGACGACAGACCGGGGCATTTATTTAGCGATAAACATAGGTTCAAGACAGTTTGTCGGGTCGGTTGTTTCCGGCTTCGTCAGAATAGGGAGAGCGTCGGGGCGCGATATAGAGAGGCGGAGAGAGTGAGAGAGACGGGGAACTCCCTCATTCGTCATCCCGGTTAATGTTAATTTGTTGCCTTGTAAGAGGCTCCGCCGTTCTCAGTTATACGAGGTAATTCGTACCGTGAAGCTTTGGCGTCGTTCCAAGAGGCACCTCTGTCAAAACCGTCTTCGAGGTGCCTCTCCGACACAGACGTGGCGATAACGACAATTACGTGAATTGTACTGCCACTGGGACACGCTCGATGGAAACATTCCCAGGGAGGAAACGTTGAAGCGGCTCGAGTTGAAAAAATCGCGGAGGGTGAGATCGCGGTGGAAAGTGTTTCTCGCAAAGAATTATTATTCTCGGTGGAAAGTAGCGACGCGACCAAGCGGCGCGCGAGTACAAGAGGGGAGAAAAGAAACCGAGAAGTGGGTGAGTAGGTGGGTGGGGGGGGGGGGGGAAGGTATTATAAAATTACAAACATTTATTTGTGAAAAATGCCGAGCGGCGGTGAGAGACGGGGCAACGCGCGCTCGGCTATACGGCCGTCTCGGCAAAGTGGTTATTCGACTTCTCGGTAGCTCCGACCACTACATGAACGCATACCTCCTTCGCGATAACTGTTTTCCAAAATTCCTGCGAATTTTTTTCCTTTTTTTGGTATCGTTTCGATGCGCGCGTTCGACCACGTATCGGGATGTCTTTGCGTTCGAATACACTCGAATCGTTCCGAAAGAGACGCTTCCCCGGAATATAAAACGGGATCGACACACGCAACGAAGCGGAAGGGGTCGGCTTCCCCGCGTTGCCGCGGAAGTTAGCTCGATTTCACTGTGGGGAGGCGAATAATGCGGGGCCGCGCGGGGTGGCCCCGGCAAAATTACAATTTGGGGGTGTAATTCCGCGCGGAGAAATGGCCCCACATACCAAGGAGGGGGAGGAGAGATTTATCAACAGCTCATTCCGCACTAACTAGACACAGGTTATGTGGAAACTCGAAAGATATTACATCAGCGGCGCGATGATAGCGCGCGCTGCATTAAATTGCATCCGGTCGTTGCAGGAATTTCGCTCGATTACGCCCTTCCTGCCACCTTCCCGGCGGCAATGCACGCGGGAGCATCGCGCTCCGCGATATCAGAAATGCGTTGGTACCGTAAATCGATAAGCACAACGGATCATCGTTTCGATAATCGGAAAGTTCGATTTGTCGGCTAATTGATACACACTCTCAAATTGTAATTCGGTTTTAACAAAAATATTGGACATTTTTATTCGAAAGTTTATCCATTGAACACTGTGTAGCTGCAGTTTATACGTCCCACTTTTACCGTTTCGAAGCGAGAGATGGAAATTCATTTCTCCACCCCCGCCGTTCAGTGGTCGGGGTGCATCGCGGGAAGGGTTGGTTTCCAGCAGAGCGTATAGCAACGTCGAGCGAGGGATAATTTAGCCATTCGGTGGTCTTGATCAGAGAGCAAGAACCCTCGACCCACGAGTGCTCTACCTCATCCAGACACTTTCTCTACCTCCGTCTCCCGCGCACACCCCGTATTTTCCTCTCTCCTTCTCTCTCCATTTTCCTCCATTCACCTTCCCTCTCGTCGCTCACTTTCCTACACACTTGCTCTTTCTCTCTGCAAACGTTTATTCGATCCCCCCGCACTCCTCGAACGACAACCTGTACGAGTCTTTACGGACAGCATCGTTGCTCGCTTTATTTGATATTCATTAATTAAACGGTTAATCATTATTAGCGGTACTACCTACGATCGAGAAGTTGTACCTCGCTCAAACTTATTTTACTTTTCACTCGAGACGCGTACTTTTTTTACTCGACTTGATGAAACTACGTCAGAAACAGTGTTTCTCGGTATAACTCGAAAACAATGAAACATGGTGGAATAATAAGTAATTCGTCAACCATAAATCGTACGATCAATGAACTTCGATTAGATCATAATAACCTCTCTTCTTGTAAACATCAATTCAATAATATATTAACTAGATTTCACGCGTGGACGCAACTCGTCTTGTCACCCTCGGACCAACCTCTTATTTTTCATCTCCTCGTTCCCCTCGACTTCCTCGTCCGTCTTCTTCCACGCGATCTCCCACGCCCCTCGAAATCACGACCGAGTGAAAGTTACGAATTTTCCCACAGGACGCATCGTCTTCGGCCTCCCTTTCCGCTCGGCACGTCTCGCGACACCCCTTCCGTTCGACCGTGACATTGTTTCGATTGTCCGAGTCGCGCTCGCGCGCTTACACCCGCGAACCGCTATGCGGGGTGCGCGCCTCTCCCATTCCCTGCGTGCCGTGCGAAGCACTAATTCGTATTTAAAGCTTTATCGAACGAGCCCCGGAGCTCGTACGACAATTTCACGCTTCACGGAACCCATCCTGCCCACCTCCATCCACATCTACGTATATTACATAGCCATAGGTGGCCAGCCCGCGTGGCAGGTCCCGAGTGGATCGCCGCGGAACCCCGTAGTCCCGGAAATCAATGGCTCGATTTTATCTCGACCCCGGTGGGTATACATACGTATATCTTTCGCTTTATCTCGTTCCTCGAAATGTGAAAGTGAAACTTGGAAGGCTTCGTGCCGGTTGGGCCATATAAACGTCGAACGAGATGATACGAAGTTGCTCTTATACGTATGCGCGGGGTTGAACCTGATTCTGCTGGGAGTACGAAGGGTGGGCACCGATACGTAGTACAAAGTCTTCCTCATGCTCGGAAAGTCACACGGTCGGTACGAGAGAAGTACAAACAATGGATCCGGAACGAGGCCGAGTCAGATATCGCGATCATTGTATTTTGAAACGGCCATACACACACACCGCTTCCGAGAAATAACGTTGATCCTCATCTCCATATCATCCGAGCGCTTTCTCTCGCATCTTTTCCGACAAGCAAGCTTAAACGTCGAGTCTCTTAAGGAGCTCCCTCTGCCTGAAAGTGCATCCGCGATGCAGCGGCGCGCGAGATAAGAGCGACCCGGGTCGGCACGAGCGACGATATCACCGCGGGGACGATTATCGCTCCTATTGCGCAGCGACGCGATATTACCCGACATCGTCTGCCCGCGCACGGTGGCTCCCTCCGGAAAGTTTCGCAGCGGCGCGAAGAGGGCGAGCGTTTTTCATCTCGCGCAAATTTTTCATTCACCTGTCGCTAATTGATGCTCGCAACACGAGAGCCCGACTCCTCAGCCCCTCCTGACTCTCTCGGATCGCTCCGCGCCCTTACCTAGCCGCACTTTGTTTCCCTCGCGGATGCGATTTTAATCTCGAATTCCGAGAAAATTACCTTCCCCGTCGGAGCCCTTTAAGCGGCTACCAGGTGAGATTGCTCTTGTCTGCTGTCCGCCCACTTGATGCATAAGGTGGGAGGTACTCGACTCCGCTTGTATTTTTTTCTTCCGAAAATACATTATTTCTCCCCTCTCTACCATCTATACTTACGCTGGTTCGACGCAAAGGATTTCACTCGGTAGGACTTTCTCTGCCGAGTTCAACCTGATCCTCGATTCTTCGAGTAACGGGCGTTGCTCGAGCAAAGCGGCTCAACGGTAAAAAAAAAAGCTTTCATTCCGAATACCACTTCAATATCCATCGCACGGGCGTTGGGATCGAGAGTGGAAGCGGGCGGAGGCAGCGTTTCCCTCGCAAATTGTCGTATTTGCTGTTGATTCTTTAAATTCAACGTCTACCTACTGCGAATATCGCGTTTCGGAGAGTGTCCCGACGAGGGGAGCACCGATGCGATTGCGAGCTCAACATGCAAAGAAGGAATTACATCGAGCGAGTGGAATTACTTCTCGAGGGGTGAACGCGGGGGGCTCGGACTTTTATTTTTCATCTCTTTCCAAATACCCTTCCCTGGAAGAGATATCGGCCACGCCGCAGAGTCGCGTCCCCCTCGCGATGTAACTCGTAGATATAACGGGTTCGAGTAAGAACCGAGAGAGCGAAGTCGAGCGAAAGTGGTACTCGCTGCAAAATTAAAGTGGGAATACGTACCTTGATACCGGAGACTCCGGAGGAAGAGTGTTTCGAGCAATTAAAAATTCATCGCTCGACCGTCTCGTCGTCGGTACCGCTTTCGCCGATTCGGGAGAGTACCTTAAATTCAACCGCCCCCGTCTCCTTCTCGTGGCATGCCAGAAGAGCGCACGGATGACCGTGGAAAATAATCGACAACCACATCCCATGGAAAACTGATCGTTTCGCCACTTCGCTTAACGGTAATCGCATCTTTTATTGATATACAAGATATACATTGCAGGGGTAGCGTTGGCGACAATGCTACATACACAGAGATACACTTTGCGTGGAGTTCTCTCACGGGTGGATTCGCACCTAATAATCCTTTACACTACAACCGAAAGTCCCCTTCCGGTGTCGCGGATACACGTCCGAGAGTAGTCCAGGACTCTCTTCGTTTCGAATCGAACGAATTGACGCGAGAAGGGACGCCGCCCGTCCCTTCTCTCTTTCACCGTGTCTTTCGGTCTCTCGTCTCCTTCCGCGAGACCTCGACGAAGGAGTTCTCTTCGACCCCGACGGATCCTGGATCGATCCCCGGCGAGTCTA
Source organism: Xiphydria camelus (assembly GCA_963678675.1). Lineage (NCBI taxonomy): Eukaryota > Metazoa > Arthropoda > Insecta > Hymenoptera > Xiphydriidae > Xiphydria > Xiphydria camelus. Next base: position 23,599,398 of record OY783198.1, read on the forward strand.
TCCTCCCTCCGAGCAGACAGTCTTGTCGTCGGCCTGGCAGATGCCGTCGGGCAACGCGAGGAACAGCTTGCCGTTGGCGCAGGCACACAGTTGATAGATCGATTTGTCCCTCTGACTTTGATGCGAGGAAGACGATCGACTGGAGTGTTGCTCCCGAGTCGAGTGACCCTGGCCGAGCGTCGCCGTCCGGAGACCCTTCAGGAAAACGAACTTCGCGTCGAACTTAACCGCGCCCCCGGTGCTCTGCAGCGTCAGATCCGTCAGGCTGGAAGCGGAGATATTTCCGGCCCAGGACTCGACGACTATTTGCTGAGGCGCTCTGATCTCCAGTGTCCTCGTCGCCGACTCTAATCTGCCGACAGATATTTGTCCCCGAGATTATTAGACTGTCGTCTGCGAGGTCTGATATCTTTCGCAAAATCCGATCGTTCCTCCATCCGAGCTAACTCGTACGGCGGAAATTATAATGATCGATCTCCTCGTTCTCGATAACTACGTACACACCGTACGTAGACCTTCGAACGGAGCTCGAACTCTCGCACATACAGCCAACCCCCCCCCCCCCCCCTCTCACTCCGTGCGATATATCATATCTGGCGCAAATCCAATCCTATGAATATAATTTTCCACGCGAGCAAAGTTTTATTGTAATCGTAAATCCGTCTGTAAATTGCCCCGTGCTATCAATAACCGCGGCGGCAGTAGTACCCGGCTGCCAGCCGTAATACTGGTACGTATCCACCGTCCCCTGCCCCTAACCCTGTATATGTATACGGTGGTTAGAGAAAGAGACACAGCGCCACTCCTCCCATCGCGAATGCGCTAACGCCGATGTGTGTATGAGAATGGGATACGCGAGGTCGACGAGACGATGGGAAGGTGCTTCGAAAAGGAGATAAAGTGGGGGATAGGGGTAGGCGAAGCGGGGGATGACAGAGTTATCGAGTTATCTTCGCGGGAGAAGTAAGTCGACGTTAAAGTAAAATTATTTATGGCTGCTGTCTGCGGTTCGATATGTATCTTCGATAAGGTTTAATTTCTCAAAAGCGACAGAGCGAGAGTAATCTCCATTGGAAGCATGATTTACATACACACATACGCCGTTCTGATCCAAAAGTAACGCTTGTATGACGTTTGTCGACAACGTCGAAAGTACACCTATGATATTTTACCAGAAAATCTCTGCACAAAGTATCCGTATCCCCGTATAGCGTTGCCATGGCAATGGAATGAAAACCAGGACAAAGAACAAGGGTAGAGGGATGTAATTACCTGAGATCGCGTCCCGATTCCGCCCTGACTAGCGGAGTTTGGACACTCCCTTGGAAGACAGCACCCCCGGCACCTGTTACTCGCAGCATTTCGGCCCCCACTACGACCTCCTCCTTGTCCGCGGAGAAGAGTACCCCGCCGCGTGGGTCGGTGATTCGAAACCCCCTCGACACGCAGTCCAACCTGTCCTCTCCTGGATGGAAATTGAGAGAAAGGTGTATTGTACGAAGTTGTCGACCTCTGATTGAATAATTAGGTCAACGATCCATGTCTAGACAGTTCGTAAAAATCATTCCAAGACTTGAGAGAATTTCAGCAAATGTTCTCTTTCGCATCCCGCGCGAGGGAGAAAATAAGACGAGGAAAATAATTTCTTTCCCTCCTCAGAGTGTCTTTCACTTTTTCTTTGACATGCAGATCAAAGTACGTGAGAAAAAATATTTTCCTTCTCTCGCGCTTACCAAGGGTGAGTCGAGCCAGGAGTCTCCCGTCGTTCGTCCTAGTCGTGGCAGTGAAGTTGCTCCAAGACTCCAACATGAGATTTCTCCCTCTTCGAGATCTGACCGAAGACGCAACAAGGGCGTCCAGGATTACCGCCTGCCCTCTGAGCTCCACCCCTCCAGGTACTACCCTCAGAGAACCGATACCCTCCTGCAAACAAAGATCGACGTGATGCTTTATTCGTATCTATCGGACATGAGAGAGAGAGAAACGCGCGCGATACTTCCTTCGCTCTCTTTTTTGGCTCGAAGAAGGAACAAGGTGAGGAAACTCCACACTCACCGGGAAAACTTCCTTTCCCCACCTCTCAACCGCTCTATCCCCCCAGTCATCATCCTCCCGGCGCAGTCCGAGTAAATCGGCGGAAAAAAGAAGTTCCCCTCACTCCCGCATCGTCGCGGAGTCGAAGGCAAAGTTGCTCTCCGAGTAAAATTTCGCGGTACATAGACCCTTTTATCCGCGAACGAGAGAAATGTTTGCGTCGTCTGTATTGGTTTCCGATGATTGGCCGCTCGATCGGAAGCAATTGCCACCACACACGAATACACTACGGGAGGTGGTACCGTTGGAGCCAGTCGCGTTATACACTATTACGATGTGGATGGGTGCGAGGAGGGTGTGGCGACGGGGGTTCGGGGAGACTCGCTGCTGGGTATACGCCAGCGAAACTGCAAAGTCTAAGCCACCTCTCGCGCGAAGAGGAATGCAAGGAGGGGGACTTTGTACGGTGCATCGGGCCACTCGATTAGCCAAATCGTTCAGAAAATGGTACCGTCTCTTTTTGTTCCACTTAACGTGGCCGTAAACTCGAAGGGCGAAACTAATAGAATTGCGAATGTAGCTACTGAGGGTCGCGACACTATCGGGAATACTCCTCATATTCATTCCACGTGATGTGGCTCTATATAAATCCGAATAAACGATACGTCGAATATTCGAAGTGATTTTCAGCGTGAATTGAAAATTACAGATTGACTGGCATAACGTATGCTCTCGATAGACGAATCGAATCGGCTTTCCGTCATGGTGACCAGCTTTGGAAAAATTCGAGCACACAGCGCTGTGGTGAAATTTTTCCCTCGGATCGAAATCGAGCTTTCGGTATGACCTAGAGAGTACCAGAAGCTTTCCAAATATGTTTCAGGTGTTGATGGAGAATTTATCAAAAATCTAATATCTTTGGGAGGTAGAGGATTTATTTATTTATGCACGAGAAGAGATCTCACTCAGGAGTGACGTCAATTGGGTCTACGGCCAACGTGGGTGGTTAACATCCACACGCAGCAGTTTCTGCGAGGTTGTCAAGGGCTTAATACTCCATGTCCCGGCGATTCGATGCAGAGGCCGCGGTACCTAATTTACCGCAGCTAATAATAATTTTCGCTTCCATCACCATAACTCATATTCATACAGCCGTAACATGCGCGCGTTACGGTCGTCGGACGTAAATTGCGGCCCAATAATTATTAAAATTTATCGACCCGCTGCCACTTTCGATATGCTTGAACGACGCGGACCGCTGTTGGACGTTGAAATTCCAATTGGATGAGAATTGATCGCGAGTGAAAATATTTTCGTTTACACCACAAAATTGATTTCCATTCCCGAGGACTCTATCGCGACGGTATCGTTGAAGCAGCGATGGAAAATCTTCAAAATAACCCATCGCGTTTCTATTTTGAGAGAGAGATATACGCGATTTCTCTGCAGAAATTCCAAAAACATCGAGTGCTTCGGACCCGCGAATATCCGAAGTTGATCCGTACCGGCGTGGCTTCGGAGCGTTCCCGGAACGGTACGACGGCGGGTGTAATGAAATCCAAATAACACCCGGTATATATCAACGTAACGACCCCCTTAGACGCTGGCTGCCGGTACTCGCCACCCATAAATTAATACAAAGCGCGTTATTTACGCGGATTAAATCCCTATTTCACACTCACTACGGCGGGCCCCGCGGGCAGTTAATTTCTTTCGCGGCTCGTCTGCCGCGTGATACGCTTTAACAGGCGATGAACGATGCCGTCGTTTATTCGAACGTTTATATATTTTCGAGGAGGTCTGCAGCGCGCACGATTATAGCCGCGGCTCGAGTGCGGGTACCTGTGTAGAGGAGGGCGGAGCTTATTCGAATCGATGAGCTTAATGAATGAAGCTCCTAAAGTAAAGTAAGGCGTTTACCTTTGCATACTTTTTTTCGTACATCGCGTCATGGACATTATTGACGCACCGAATGGTATTAACTTTTAGGAAAACGGCTATAAACGAGTTATTTTTACAAGTCGAAAACTTCTCCCTTCTTTTTTTTAGAAAAGTCACAGATTCGTGCTATACGTCGCGAGACATTTATAGTACGAATCATCGATAAGGTCTCGATTATTCATAGCGAACGACAAGTTACGATTTCAAAGCAAAACTGCTCCATCGAATACCACTTCATCCCATAGATAAATGCGCGCCTGTCACGAGATTGTCATCCTTAAAATTATCGGCGATCTTCGTTGCCCACGTCCGGTCCGATCCACCGACGGTCGATTTAATGGACAACGAGCACGCGTCGAATCTGATTAATATCAACTGGAGCGATGAGCGCGCGCTCGCGAAAACGAACTTTAATTTCCACGGCGTTCGGGGTGAATTTGTCAGGTTTCGCGGTAGCAGCGGAACGCCACATCCGCTACGTGTTTAGAAGGCAGTCGATAACGCACTGAAAATCATGATCACGTCATTCTCGCGCATCGACAAACCACGCACGCACAGCTACGTTTTCTTGTCGGGATATAATAGTTACCTACCCCGCTAAATGTCACTTAGCCACGTTGCAATAAGTGAGGGTAGCGCATGCAGTTCAACCGTCGCGCCGCGAGACATTCAGCGATTTAATCCTCGCAGCCGCAGCGAGAAAATAAAATGGGATTGCGCAGTGCCACGAAGGGGGTGGCTCGCGGGTGGTGTTGGTAGTGTTGGTGGTGGTGGTGGTGGCGGTGTGGCCGGGCGAGTCCGCATGGGCGAATTACTCGAGGCTAGAAAGTTAGACGACTCTGTCCGGCTGAGGATAATTATACATGCGAGGTGGATTGGCGTGTGAGTGCGTAGGTACGCGATACCTAGTGTGGCTCGAACAGGACTGGAGAAGCGTACTGGAGAACTACGTATGTACATGGCGGTGTTTAAGGGTGATGGGTGAAGAACAGCAACGTTCACTTCATACAGAAATAATAATGTCGTACAATGAAATACGACGACGAAGATAATGAGAGATCGACTTTAGAAATTACGAAAGCGACAAATTTAATAGCCTACGATTCAGCGACAAATAGGCAGTGAAAAATTGGGGAACGCGGCAATAATAAAGCGAAAGTAAGTCGCGGCTTCCAAGTATCAACGGCTCTGTTTATAAATCTTATCGCATCTATATACAAACGGCGGAGAGATCTTAGAAAGACACAACGCCAGCGGGCATCGTTAATGTATTCCCTCCCACCGAGCTCTATAATATTCCGCTTCTCCCTTCCTCGTTCTTCGACCTCGCTTCACCGCCTACCAGCCTCCGCACCCTTCTCCAAACCCTATATCGCCCTGCCCTCCCTACGCGCGCCTTAATGTAATAATTTATTGTATTTTTCGCCGCCTAATTAATCTTTGCCTCGGAGCTTGAGGTCGCGGTTCACAAAAGGTGTAGGTTTCGGCCGCGAAAGATTTCATTGTGCCGCCGCGCAACTGCCTACAGATATACCCTTCCGCACGGAACGTACCCACTACGGTACCTTTCGCATCTCTCGAAATACTGTGCGTAGCGGTATTCGTTACAGGGATCGATCGATATGTCACAGTCGGTAACCGTCTTCAACACAGCGGTCTCGTTATACTGACCGTCGGAATAAGAATTGTCGAGATCCGGCCACGCCCACTCTCGAGATTTCACTCATAACCTCCCGTACACGTGTATGGAAGACGCTCGAGAAGAAAAATCAAAGCGTCTTTCTCGTTTTGTTTGTTTTCACCGCGGCAAAACTCACCAAAAGTACCAACCCGGTATCCCCCTCGGGAAATCTGTTGCTCCTCAAAAACAGCAATATCCTCGTACGAACGCACACCGGAAGGCTATTCCACGGCGCACAGTGTATGGGCCCGCCCACTATTGTTCACTGAAAATTCATGCTTCCGTTTCAGCTATATCGTACTTGTACTTGGTGGAAAGGCGGTACTACGAGGGACGCGCTTTAGTACCGGCAATATACGGGGAACACAATCTATAGATAGGAGGGGTTATGGGATCCAGCGGGGAAGGTAGGCGCGTTGTCCATTCGGGGTATGACCACACCGTACGCGTTGGCCACTAGTGCCAATATACCACCCCATTCGACGTAGTGCTTGGCGCTATATGACGCACCTATGGTCACTCTGGAACCTCGAATCTGCCTCCCTTAAATTCTATCGGACTATCTCGCCCGGTCGTTGGAGGAAATCACGCGGGACGGCTTTACGGCCACTTTTTTGGACTTTTTCCAGGCATCTCGCTCGGCAGGACCCGGTGAAACTCCGCTGGCGCGAAATCACAACGGCTCGAAGGAAAAATTTCAATGCACCCTTTTAGCAATGCGAGAGGGTTGTATAGCGGGAACGAGGAAGACATCAGAGCCTATTCGCGTAACGAGCCCACGCGCGCTTTGTTCGCCACCGCGCTCGCACGGCTCATTCGGGACGAATGTAACTGCCAATCCTTATATCTGGCGTCCGATTGCTCGAACCGTTCGGTCTTGCGCGGAGCAACGGATCTGGACCGATCGGGATGCTGTATTTCGATTCGATCACCCGCACGCGTGCGAATGCCGTTTAGGTCGTTGCTACGTTGCGGATTAAGAAATCGTTGCCCGACGGTTCAACGAACCGAGACCTGCTATTGTTTCACGACCGTATACATCGAGCGAGGGTTGGTCCTGAAGAAAGGACGAGAGTGCCGCGCTGTGCAGGGAGGGAGACGAGAAGATTCGTTGCTTGTTCGACTATCCGTTTAATTACCCCTGCTTCCACCCGAAGAAGAGCCAGCTGGAAGGTGATTGAAATTCCATCCCTTTTTCGGGGAACAATGGCAAAAATAATTCGGGGGTGTTAAAAAGGGACGCGCGAAGCGAAAGACGGGGCGAATGAAAGAGGGAGGGAAGAAGGGTCAGACCCGTTGAACGACTGACGCGGAATTTTCGAACTTGGCTCCGCTGACTGACGCAGCGATCTTCCTCGCCTCGCAGATATTCATTCGACGAAGAAATTCATCTACAATTTCGTTCGCGCCCACTTCTCTCGTCGACCGGCAGTCCACGGCCGGGCGGATCAAACTTTTCCATCTCACCCCGCCGTCGCCATCAGGCGGGATCGGTTCCGCGTTTAATAGAGAAAAATGATTTAATTCTCGGGGAAATTTCTAGAGAGGGTGCGACGGCGAGTGCGAGGGAGAATCGAGCGGGAAGCGTTGGCCGGCCAATCGATGGAAAGGGTCGTATACTGTCTCGTCAAATATGAATGGGTGGAGGAGAATGGCGGATAAAGGTGCAAAAGTACGGACATAAAATATTTCCCGGTCCGCCGGTGCATCGCATCCAATTCTCGAGTCACCGCCGCCGCTGCGGTGCGGGAGTGGAAAAGTTGGAAAACTGTATCAACGTTGGGAAATTCCTCCGTCTCCGCTTCGACGCCCGTTGCAACGCCCGCGCGCATTTCGGAGACACGGATATTTCGAAAGTTGACCGTCGTGCTCGTACGTCACGTTGTTCTCGGTCGTCGCGTATAACGACATCGGTACGTTTCGCCGGTGTCGTCGAAAGCGCGAGGTTTACGGCGCATCGATTAAAATTTACACGACGACTTCGCCTTTGTCGAAATAGCCAAGGCGGTCGAATCGATGAAAACAGGTTTTTCCCCCGTACAATGCTTCTTCGCGTATATTCGTATCCACTCGTTTGCCCACTCATTGTTAAGTACGAACAGTTTGACGACGTCTTGATCGAGTCCCTGACGTCGTCATCGACACCACTCCCCTCAGGATATACTTATAGATATGGAGCGGTGGGGACGTACTCCCTCCCCGCCACCCTGACTCTTTAAGGGCGTCAGCTGTGATCGATGTATTTGTTTTCCCCGCGAGAATCCTCGCCAAATAGCGTAGCACGGAGAGGGGAGATCGTCGTTACGATCGTCAAGTTTCGTATTGCAACAAAGAGGTTTCCCTCTACAATGATTCTACTACCCGCAAAGCTACAATGTTTCCATCCAACGGGAAAGTGATTTCTCGGAAAGTCATTTCCGCTCAATCGTCTGTGACGCAGACCGCGTAAGCAATTTGACCGGAATAAATAGTCGTTGGGAGTTGCGCTTCTGCGCTATGTATTTCGAAAGATTACATCTCGCGCTACCAAACTAAGATCTCTGGGAATACGTAATTGCCGTCAGTTTCTACACGCGAGGTTGAGTACGCACGTGGATACGAACTAGGGGCATCGAACGAAGGCGAGAACGAGTGTATACGATGCATACGCTCACGAACGCATATACACACGTATGATCCGCACGGGACGCGTATCAGCTGATAGCTGTCAAACGTTTCTGGCTCGCGGAGCGGCCTTCCTCTCACGGCCGCGCGTACACACACATACACACCGATAGTCGTGTGGTAATAGGCACGATGGGACGAAAGTGAGAAGGGAAGACGTAGAAAAAAAGGGGAGAACTCGAGAAAACGCAGGAAGAAGGGGCGTGGGAGAAGGCGGTGGGGGGAGAGAAGAAGCAGAGACCTTATATTTCCCATGGGGTACTCCGGAAGCCCGGCAGCGCCAGACTTCTTACTTACGGATTGATACTCAATTTCTATCGAGTCAAGCCCCCCTCCCCATCGAGGGATCATTGCCCAAGATCGCGCGCGCGGGTCTCGATTTCGAATAAATTCAATAATATCGACCGATAACGATATCGCCTCCCGAACCGCTCTACGACGCGGCGATTCCCGAACAGATTTTTTCCCTCCGCTTAAAATCCACTTGATCCGTTTGCAGGTAGGCACATCCGTCGGGACGCGCCTCGATAGATTCAAATGACTCATCCGATCGCTTCGACAGATATATTCTTCGAAAAATATCCGAAAGAAAAAATTGCACTCTACTCGAATCGATTCAATTCAGGCTCGCGGTTACCTCGGTTCCTGACGAGAGATTTCCGCGATAACGATACCGGCAATTCCATGAAATTATAATAACCGCCGCCTCCGTGACTCTCACCCCTTCTCGCCCGCTCCTCAACCACCTACAGAGACCTGTTATTCGGCGAAGGAACTCGAGCGAAACTAATTTTAAGCCGCAAAACAGAAGTCGACTCTAATAGCTGTCCAAAAGTTACAAACCGTTTTCCGCGCTCTCAGTCTTCGCTCCTCCGATCTCGGATAGGGACCCGAATCGAGTCTTATCAGGAGGTAGGGAGAGGCACAATTGAATTACTTTCTTCCAACCCTTCGTTTTTCAGATGGGTCGCGACGACGCGCTGCACGCGATCACGCGACCTCCCATTGAAAAGTTCGCGGTCTATTGATATTACCGTCGGAACGACTCCACGGTGGAATTCGAGTCCTTATAGATATCTGAGAAGTTTTCCTTTCCGCGAGATAAACCTATCCCCAAATCGTTATATTTTAACGATTGTAAGATGGGGAACGAAAATTGCGTAATAGAAACTTCCTGATAATACTGCAGGCATTGCGTATGTTCCTCTACGATGTTCCTCTCGTCAGAAGTACAGAAGAAGCTGAAGATTATTTCTGCACCGTTACCACAGAGAGCGACAAAATAACGCTTACCGGAGAATGTTTCTCCCACGGTTGCGTGACTCTCTCGGACGGAAGGAACTGCCGCGCGAACGTTGGAAATAATTTGTCAGGCGCTCGTCTAACCGTAACTTTTGCTCTTCGGTGAATTTTCCCCTCGGATGAGCCACGCAACGCGAGGCGCCAGAGTTTCTCCGAGCGTCACCGACTGACGTAACGTCTCGAACGCCTCGCTAAAATGACGCAGTCGTGCCACATCCGCTCGTCGACTCTCTGCCGCCCGGTTCCCCGGGGACATCGCGACTCTCCGTTCTCCGAGGCGCGAAGCTGCGACTTCTCTAGGACTTTCGAGTTTCTCACCAGTGACTTGCACTGGTGTCGAGCGGCGGGGCGGGAAAGGGGACGTACACGGCGCCTCGATAAGCGCCTCGCGGGTTTCGTCGAAGGATACGTACGTACGTAGATATTTCAATGGAAAATTGTCGAAAGGACTCTATCCTCCGTCGGCGGCGGCGGATAATATCGCAGAAGCGGACGACCGCGATAGGTACGAGGTTGCGTTATCGCGCGGGAGAATCGAAGACGAAGCACTTACGGAACTGAACTCCATGACTTTGAGGAGCCAGAGTGTGAGTGCCAGATTCAGTATGACCATGACCATCAGTCCCAGGACCAAGGAGTACAGGCATCGCTTCCTCCAACCGTAGACTCCTAACCTGAATCCGCTGCAGGACGGCGTTTCGTTGTTGGTCGGGGTGCTTCTCGGCGACGACGGACCCGGGGCTTGGTGGACCCCGGTTTGCCTCGGTATGCTGTCCGAGTTTCCGGGTTCGTTCGACCAGCTCGTCTGCCCTCGTAACATTCTGAAACGAAGAGTTTCTCTTCTTAAAAGGTTTCTCTTTATATTCGTATACATGTATATTCGCATTGGCAATGTTGCTTACGTAGAATAATCAAGATTCGTCGGTCGCATCCAGATCGTATTTTCATTACATTTCTTTTTCGCCTCCAAGGCACGCCAATCTTTCGAATGGCTGATATATGTCGACGACATATATCGCGAGAGACATTTTCACCTTCGTTATACTCAACTATCGACAAGTCCACGACGCGACTACCTCGAACGCGCCTCAAGCGTCACGGGGTGGTGCCGAAAAGCACCAAGGCGATTCACCCACCGATTCCCTCGCCCTTTCCGCATATTTGCAAATTAGTTTCGAGTAATCAGTGTTAAGCCAGCACCCTGGCAGGTTGCGAAATAGTACGAGCTAGTTAACGCCGGGCGCGGCTGGATGGAGAACTTATGCAAAGCTGCCCGCGGAATGTCTGACATAACTCTGGTCCTAATCCCTGGCCGTGGCTCGACGGCCTCGCCATGGCCCCTTTCTACTCGGCCCACTTCGTATACTCGTTTCAATTTTTCCAAGAACGGACCGGGGAGCGCGGCGTGAGCGGGCTGAAATATTTGATGCTATACCCACTCGCCTCTCGTGGGTAATTATGCCGCGCGGATATGGAGAGCTTCGTCGCGAAATTTGAATTTCGAAGATAAACCCACGCGGAGATGTCCTCGTTGCGGCGAGGGGGAGGACGAGGAGAAAGGGATCGATGAAAGTGCAAGCGCGAACGCCGGAGAACCTCACCTCCTCCTCCACTTAATGAAAACCCTTTAATCCGCGAAGGTTTTTCGGATTCCGGCACGATTCTCGATACCAATTTCTGAGAAACCGTCCCGCGCAACGGTGAGAGAAGTGCGAGGCGTACAGTCGGGGGAAAGAAAAGGACGATCGATGCGGGGAGAAGCGTGGGAGGGGCGAGAGGAGACGAGGGAAAAGGAGAAGACTGATGGGGAGCGAGAGGAGGAGTAATAGTTTAAGCAACGTGAGAACGGGGTCGAGGGAAGTGTTCCAGGATCGGAGGTGGTTTCCACTCTGTACGTCGAATTAACGAGATCCAGCCCCCTTCGCAGTTTCTTCTATTTCCGTTACACGTCGCTTCCGGGTTAACGTTTTTCATTTGAAGAAACTCGCCGCGTCGAGTTTTCCAGTACAGAGCGAATGTGATTTGTCGGGGGAAACGTGGCACTGCGAAATCGAGTAGTTACGTCCGGCCGATGCTTTCCGTTTGAGTTTTCCTCGTCAACATCGCGAGGGCCGCACCGCGTCTGTCGGCTGAATTTGTACCCGTCTATTTGAACTAACTTTCTAAAGTGTTGGCCGGATCCACTTAACTTCCAGCGAAGCTCGCCTCGGAAACCGGCGGGGCACAACCGAAGGCAACTAAATTACCGGTAGCAACTCAATCTGCGACCACTCTGACTGATTGGTCAGAGCGCCTTCGTTTCTATTCTTTTCCCGCGAGTCGGTTCGACCGGCGGTCGAGGTACGTGCGAAATGCGCGACCCACATTCGCGGAGCTCGTCGAAGGAACGCGTGTACGGGGCGGCGATTGAAATCGTGCGGAAGAGCGTTGCGGTGGGTGCATCGAACCGAGAAAACAGTCTCTCGAGCATTTTCGACGTTCGTTATCGGCCGATGACCGTCGAACTCTCTTGGTGTTCGTGACAACGGCGGCGCGGGTAACCATTTTCATTTGAAGCGACCGATGACAAATTTGGCAGTTGTGCATTTGATCGACGGTACCGATTTATCGATCCGCCATTCGAGGTACGGAAGATACCGAGTTTTCTGGAATTTGCAAAGGGCTCACTCAAAACGGACCGAGTCGAATCTCGCACTGATGCCTCTCGACTTTTCTCGGTACAATCGAAGACCCCCTCGAATCGCGACGACTCTCGAAAATCGGCCTACCGCTCGACCGCGTCGCGATGCCCGGTTTTCCCAGACGCGTGCATACGCGTGCGTTTCGAAGGAATTCCCCAGCTGTTTACGATCGGAGCGGGAAACGGAGCGGTCCTGTACATATTGGAAAGGGGTCGGGGACGACGGGGAGGTTGCTGCGGTAGCTAGCCCCTCGACGAGACAGCAGAAGCAATCGAAGCTCCGACTAGACGACCGCAAAGTCCCCAAACTACTCGAAGCATTCGGCGGTGGCCGAGGTCCGTCCACTAAATATTTCAGAGCCTGCGGGGTTCGATTCCCGGCGGGAACACAGCGAGACACGAGCCAACAGATTAGTGCCACTTGCGACCCGCCACAAACATCTCTACACACAGGACGATGTATATACAGCACCGTGCCCACTGCCAGAGCCGTAACTATCCTGGAACCTTGTTTGCTTCCCGTTTAGCTTTACAACGGCCCTGCAGATGATGCACTACCGATTAACGGACCCGCGGAGTAATTTGGCCGCGGTTCCGTTCGTCCGGCGCTTCGCGGTTGCCGCGCGCGGTTGATCGAATGCGAGTTGACGAACTCGAAATAAAACGCAATAGTTATATGATTGGATGCGATGGAGAATTTGAGAACCTCGGCTGTTTCGTTGGACGTCTACGTTTAGCTACACTTTGATGCACGTGTTTTCTCGTTAAAAAAAAGAAATGAAATCGATCGAGTAACACCTTCCACGGTTATTTAGTGATCCTAAAAGTTGCGTTAGTACCAAATTGAGTTTTACGTCGGACGATATACCTGCACGGTTGATTATTACACGAGATGACGAGGTAACGTCGAGAACGAACGGTTACGTTCCCCAAGATCGTTTCGTCGATACCGAAGGATAGCTTTACGGCAAGTCGGACCAAGACCTCGACTCTCTGCGGTTCTTCGCTGTACGCGATGCTGAGCGGTGGTCGAGGTAGGTGTGTCGAGATCGCAAGCCAAACACAATTTAACTCGAATTGCTGCTAATAGAGTCGTTCGTCATGCCGAAGCGCCCGTACTAGTCTAAGATCCGAACTAGAGACGCTCTTCACCGATCTGCTTACCGGATGAAAAGTATTTTTTATCAAACATAATACGTCAATGAACATATCGCGTATGGGTAGGCTAATAAAATATGCTCAAGACTACCCTTAAAACTATATAAACAGGTGAGCTGATATGAGCAATTTGCACCGATCTGCTTACCAATTAAACTATATATGAAAATAAAGATAATTTTATTGCAAACACGATGGTATAACCCTACCTGCAAAAAATCGGTCATGAGTCACGGTTGTAAGGCTTTGAAATTTATCGAAGCTAGCCAAGATGCGCGTACTACAGGGTAATTTGCTATAGGACGCAACGTAGGAAGTGGGCGCGACGCGACGGTTAGATGAGAGAGAGTGCGTACATGCTGCTTCCTCGTACGATTGACAAAGATAACACTACTAAAATGCCGAGAAAAAGCGACTACAATGGAGTAGGTACTGGCAGTAAACTTTTAATTACTTTAAATTAAATATAAAATATTAAAATGTGAAAGATTTTTCAAATATTTTCAACTAAATATATGGATGGGGAAATATTAATATTTCTATCACACAGAATAATAATATGTTAGTGATAATTATTCGATAAATTTTATCTATTCTATAAAAATACCACAGCAAACAAACAAAAAAATTACATTTTTTAGAGAGCGATAAAAAATCATTAACAAATTGACGGTGTAAAAAAACTATTATAAAACAATGAATACAATAACAATCTTTACAAAGATTATAACAATATTACAACAAATACAATATTATAGCCTTCCAAAAACTTGTATATTGCTGGAAAAGAGAGAGTGCCCAGATTTTATATAACAGTAACCTAAACAACGCAAAGACTCCAAGAAGAATTTTTCTTAACAATTTATCATTTCAACTTATGAAATCTCGCTTAGAGGAAAAGTCTAGAATTTCGTCTTTACCTTCAGATATTTTTAATGCGTTACAAACCCACCCCATGAGCCATCGCCTCGACTGTCTGTTTATCACATGTTCGGAAAAAACTTTCACTCGAAAACCCGGTAAGAACGCTTTTCCCCTTTTTCTGTACTTTCGAGAAAGAGCCATAAAGTAATAAATTGTCCCTTCTCCAGACAGGCAAAAATAAAAATGCAAAGTTAGTTGAATCTTGAACGAAAATAATTTTACCAGGGATCCAACAGTAATTGATTGAAAAAAATAACGATTGAAAAAGGTACTACATTACATTTATGTCATAATGGAGCACGTATTTTTCCGCAAACTGAGGGATGTAAACAGCGAGTCGCTCGCAGTCGCTTTTTCTCGGCATTTTAGTAGTGTTATCTTTGTCAATCGTACGAGGAAGCAGCATGTACGCACTCTCTCTCATCTAACCGTCGCGTCGCGCCCATTTCCTACGTTGCGTCCTGTAGCAAATTTCCCTGTAGTACGCGCATCTTGGCTAGCTCCGATAAATTTCAAAGCCTTACAACCCTGATTCATGACCGATTTTTTGCAGGTAGGGTTATACCATCGTGTTTGCAATAAAATTATCTTTATCTTCATATATAGTTTAATTGGTAAGCAGATCGGTGCAAATTGCTCATATCAGCTCACCTGTTTATATAGTTTTAAGGGTAGTCTTGAGCATATTTTATTAGCCTACCCATACGCGATATGTTCATTGACGTATTATGTTTGATAAAAAATACTTTTCATCCGGTAAGCAGATCGGTGAAGAACGTCTCTAGTTCGGATCTTAGACTATACCGAGCCCTCGTCGACCGCTTTATACACCGCGTGAAAATTGCTCGGTAATTTTCATGAAAAATGCCGTGGGATTACAGTCCGACTGCTAAGCCGTTCAGACAAGGCTGTAACTACCCCGTGTGCATATATGCACGAGGGCGTTCCAAGAAGCAGCATTTTAAACTCATTGAAAGCGAAACGACATCGCAGGGAATTTTTCTCGAGCAGACTTGGAATTAAAAGTTGTACTCGCGAGAAAACTCGGTTGAACGTCGTAACGACCGCTATGTGTACTTTTACACGAATAAAAAACAGGCAACGCATCGATCTCTCATACGCGTTCCCTTTCGAAACTTTATTTCACCGTTTCCTCCCCTCAGTCGGATAACGCTCGATTTTCTTTTTTGTTCTTTGTTGTACGACTATTGATTATAAATACAGCATTCCGTTCGTCCTATTTGCCATTCAAGACCGACCGATTAAGGTGCTTCTATACAGCTGTCGTTGTAAACGCGAAATCTCATTTCTCAAATATCGACATTTCTGCACATTTCCTTGCAAGTGAGCGAATCTAAGTCGACCGTCTATATAATTCACTAGGCGATATGAAAATATATTGAACGAAATCGTCTAAAAACGAATAAGTCGTTTATGAAATATGGACAGACATGGACGGCTTTGACGGTTCGACAGCTGCAAAAATGTACACAGTTTTTAGAGCTTTGACGTACCACGGCGAATTCGGGCTTCTTTCCACCCGGGAGGAGGATAAGAATCCGCGTTTACAACAATAGGTACAGAAGCATCAAT
The DNA here is from genome assembly GCA_963678675.1 of Xiphydria camelus. Lineage (NCBI taxonomy): Eukaryota > Metazoa > Arthropoda > Insecta > Hymenoptera > Xiphydriidae > Xiphydria > Xiphydria camelus. The sequence goes on from OY783198.1 coordinate 23,615,375, forward strand.
GTAAATAACGATTCTCTCACGATGCCGGTTAGATCTATGATTTCAAATTGTTTCGAAGCAAATCCCATCCTCTTTTTAAGCAATTCCTCTCGATACAGGAGAAGTCTCCCACCACGAGTTCCTGGAAAGGCTATAAACTTCCCGTGCCCATCCGCGGCACCTTCTTGACCCCGTATAAACGCGAGCGGGGAGAAAAGAGAGCCAGGGGGATGCTCGCACCGTTCCGAGCAGCGATATTAGCGGTATGATATTTCTCGGGGGACTGTCGCGGTCAGTTATTGGCTGTACGATTCAATCAAAAGATCAAACATCGAGAGCGAACCGTCTTCCAATTCGATCGATCGATCGTCGAACGGCAGCTACCTGTTGAGACCCCGTCTTTCTCCACGGTCGCGACGACCGACGGAACGCGCGATTACCCCTCGGGGCGATACGCTCACTCTCCGTGAAACAACAGACCACAAGTCAAGTATTGATGTAATCCTACACCCCCCGCCGAAGAACGCGGGCAACGCGTTTCGCGGAAATATCGTTGCGGTTGGTCCGAATCACTGCTACATCGAAACGTTATCGTTCCTCGTAGCGAGACGATGTCGTCAAAATTACGGGGACGCGCTTATCGCATTCAGAGGAATGCGATATCGAATTGTAACGACGAGCTTGCCGAACGACCGGGCGTCAAAATCGCGCTGATCGGCTGGTTATTACGGATTTATCGCGCGATACACAATTAAGTTAATTAAAGAGACGCGACTTACCAAGAGGAGAATTGGGGGGGGGGGGGGATTTATTTCCATCGCGGATTGTGATACGGCATTTAATAACATTTAAAGGTTGCGCGCCGGTGAAACAGTCGTTCCACTGCATACACTACGCTCGTCCATTACCTACTATTTCGGAGCGATTAAAAAGTACAGCTACATGGTTTAATTTAACGCGCAAATCCAGTATGCACAACTGCGGAGTGCGTCCCAAACTGTCTTCTATAATCCGGCATTAGCCTAGTTGCCGTCCAAATGTTTCTCCACCCCCGCAACGCTCGGTCGTGGTCCATTACACTCTCACTTTGGCTACCTACCAGAATCACTTGGAGAAATTTCAGGCATTTTCAGATTGTTTCCAACTCGGTCGCGACGACTACGGCGTCTGGCCGTGGACCGTCCCCAAGGTAGATCGGCGTCAATTGAGTCGAAGTACGCGACAGTCCGGGTCGGAATGAGGACGAAGTAGACAAAAAATTAGACGGTACCAAAATCAGATCCATCTTTTTTTTTATAGTCTGCGAATCAGTACATATCTTGTACCCCCCATTTTTAACACCGTTCTACAGAGGAATCTTGATTTTATCTCTCACCATCTTGCAATTACCATACATGAAACATTTACCGTAGACCACTTTTTTATCCCGCGAATATTTGTGACTTTTTTTAACACCCGATCGCTTCGAGTCATCGGTGGACTCGCAAAGCCTGCCGCTATCAGTCCGAGCGAGATATTACAAAAATATTTCAAGCAGAGAAAACTCGGCCGAGACTCAAACCGGAGAAAGATGAAAATATTGCGCGGACGATGTAGGCGAACGAAAGAGTGAGGAGGCGGACGAAAGGGGGAAAAATGAAAGAACGCGGTGCGATCCTGTGTAGCAAGACAAATCGGTTTAGAGACCGGGAAGGAGCCGCTTTGATCGCGTTACCGGTTCAACCCCACAGCTTAGGAACGACCGCCGAGCCTCCGCCAACCCGCCACCACTACCACCATCGCCATCACCTCTGCCACCTTACCCCTACCCTTCTCTCGCGGTAGGGGGAAATCCAATATTCCTCCTTATCTTACTTCACTCGATACAACCTTATTTTATTTCACCCGACAACTTATATTTTGCGGATGAAGACCCATTGTGCCACCTATGTGATGGCGAATATGCGCTTCGCCTCGTACAAGCGTCGGAAGCGTCACGAGCGAGATAACGCGTTTGCCGAAACACACCGCTCGAATTTTCCAACCTTGATCGTTCGACGCGTAGGTATCACCCCTCTCCCCTCCTCCAACCGAGTCGACCCCTCCAATTTTTGAGCGGTCGCATTTCGCCGAGTCTGACGAGTCCGCGTCAGGTGCGATTCGCAATCGTCTCGAGCAGCTGTTTCGCGTAGAGAGTCACGACGTAACATTATCTGGCACGAGTCACGACGTCGCGTGGCGAGGTATTCGAATGGAATGTGACGTCGCCTAGGCGCAGAGAGAGAGACATCTTCCGGCTTTGGCTTTTGATATACCGGCGTCCCGCTGACATTTTCAGCGCCGGATCCGAGGGAGATATGCGGTCTGGCATTTTTCCTCAGCATCACCCCGAAGGCTAACGGATATCTTCGAAGCGGTGCGCAACTATACATGTATAGGTTTTCTTTAGATATGTTCGTATTTATGGAATATCGCATTCGAGTATTCCACGTCCGGGCTTGCCCGGTATACAAGCGACTTTGCTTCGGCTATAGAGAAACACGTATACTCGGCAAGGTGTTGATTTAAATTTTCCGATGGATCAACTGAAATTTGTATCGATCCGTCACGTCTATCAAAGCGATAGTCGGTAGAACCGACGTTTCGGTAAAAGTTTCAATTAAAGTTTTCTAAAGGTATTCTCCAATTATACACCGGTGTGTCGGATACTTATACGTATCACGTAAACCCAACGGTAACACTATAGCTTTAGAAATAATGAACGTGAAAGGTAAGTGCACGAATATCGTACTTAAATACAGGTGCGTGCGATATGTGAGAACAATTCCACACAAGCCGCGTCTACATTCCCACGACCCTGCACTATATTTCGCGCATAGGTATGGGTATGCGATTCGGCCAGCGCTAAGTCTCATCCCTTGAGCCTGAAATAAACCAACTTTTCGCGCGTTTCTGCATCGTGGGATGAGAAGCGATCCACGCAAATGCATGTGGGGTATGCATGTGGTACGCGTGACGGGAAGTAAAGTAATGTCAAGAAGAAAGTTCTCTGAAGATTTGTACCAAAGTCGTTTTGAAGGTTCTGTACAGTAATCTCTGTACAAGAGAGGCGAAGCGTACGAACAGCCGAGGTGCTCGACTTCCAGTCAATTCTTTTCGAGTCTCAGGGCCCGTCCTACCGCGCCAGTACAAAACAGCACCTTCGCCAGAGGTTAGCCGTGAACTGGAAGGGGTGGCAAAGGTCGAGAGTAACCCACTTAGGGCTTTCAGTGACCCTTCGAAATATAGTGCGGCCTGCTATCACCTTCTCCTCGAGACTTTCGACATAGGCACGAGCCGGGCGAGAGTCGACGTACGTGCGACATACAATCTCCCACACGTATACGAGTACAGGCGGGATCTGCACACACTCGGTGCGCGGGCACAACGGCCATTGACCGATCCTAACATCAATCACCGCGGGCGCGAAGTCACTCGGAAGTCGAAAGCTTTCTTGGGTGTTTCGAAGGACAGGTATAAAGCTCCCGGGAAGTTTACACGGCACGCGGACACAAGCTTTTACGACAAAATAAATTTTCTTTTGCAACCCCGCCGTGCCGTACGGCTCGCGCGAACCTCTCACGGCCCTGCTTCGTCCGGTGTGAATGTTGTCGCGTCTATACCGCGTAAGTTGCGCGGGATGCCAGTGTCGAGAGAAATAGATGACGGATAGTATCGATGCCTGCGCGTTGTTGGTACCGTGGGGGAATGGGAAAAGCAGGTCCAGAGAAGCATTACCGCGAAGACGCTCAATGGGGGGCTGCGAATGGACCTCGGATGATCTTAGCGTTTGATGAATGTGGGTTGCGCGGAAGTGTCATACGCGAAACCTCCGCAGCTCTCTATAGAAATCTCTTGAAGTGCATATTGTTCGGTTGTTGCACGGAAACTGATATTTAATGGACCGTCCAGGTGGGAACTGAACAATTCTCGGCAGCTGGACTCCCGCGAGGAACTGGCAGAAGATGTACGAATCCCTTCCGTGCGCCGTGATTCCGCATCTCTCCCCCGACGAGAGCAAAGCGGCACCGTTGGAACGTATTCGGGTGCGAGGGGTGAAGTCGTGGCCGGTGAGGGTTGAATTTATAACAAGCTGTACGAAATTTATGAGGCGGTCTTTCCGAATGGCGCCTGGAAGCAGGCAAATCGGGTGGGTGGGCAGGCGGGCAGGCAGGCTGGCTGGCAGGAAGGAGAGCAGGCATCCAGGCGTGGGACTCTGGCAGAGGTGTTAAATGTAGACTCTAATCCGACCGGTGAGCCATCGACAGCAAGATTTATTTCGGAGCGCGTACATTTTCGAGTTCAGCCGGGGAATTAAATTCGCCGCCCGCGGTGGCCAGCAATATTTTACGGAGATACCCCTTCGGCGTCGAGTGTAGCGCCGATCGTCGTTGGGAATGATATTCGCCGACCCAGTAGACGGTACAATATTCGCGACGAATTTTTGACAGAACGAATCCACTATAAACAAATACTGCCGTCCATAGTTAAAACGTCCTAACTGAAATTTTTGGGGAATTTCATTTTTTGTGTGTAACGTCGTACTTTAGCATTATCTATCTCTTCGCAATGTTAAAATGTCCTAATCTCATTGCTCGCTTCATTAAAAAGTCCGATTGACACACTTGGAACGCTTTGATTTATAGTGCGAGTGTAAAACTTTAGGAGCGTTTTTCTCAGAAGTATAAAAATGTCAGTTAGGACCTTTTAAATAAGGACGGCAGAATAGTGTTCGACGTGGCTCCTTCGATTACCTCGGCCAGACTCGGCTTCATCGATTACTTATTAAACCCGATCGAGTATTCGGGTCGGACATTGAAATGTTTATCGTACAAATGGTCGAAAAAACGACGAGAATATAACGATATTGGAGAATTTATCGAAATAATTGAGATGTAACATACCTAGTCGGTATAATAGTATAATACGAGAGAGTGATATTTTTTTAGCAGCCATTCAACGTCATTTCAAAATTATTTCTCGACTGTCAAACGCAAAGTGAAATCAGTTAGTTCACGAGATGTCGTAATTTATTACCGTTATCCAAAATTAATAAAATTAACAATACAGGCGTTGTTAATGAACAGATCGCCCCTCTCGCGGTCTGATACGAGTTTCTAAACTTGAGGTAGGTAATGGAATCACGTCCGTTCGTAAATGAAATTTTAAACTGATAGCACAGGGGTCGAGTAACAACTTACTGTTGTCGCGCGCTATCCCTTCGGCACGATTCGCGTCCTCTGGCGAAAGTACATTATTAAAAGGGTCGAAGACGCATCGAAGCGATTGAAAACCGTTCACAAGTCCACGGAAGAAATCTAAAGAGGGACGAGCGCTCGTTGAGAGCTGAAACAACATCCGTCGGCAGATCTCAGAGTTTTTCGGAAATGTTGTAGGATGATATACAGGGTGATGCAGTGGCGACACAATGCGAATGGGCGTGGTCTAACTTTATCAATTCCAACTCTGCTCGAAAATGGTCGAACTGTAATTCCTCTACTCGACTTGCCAGTCTGACGCAACTGACTGCTACTCCACTCGCGATTACCGGTTTATCAGAATCAGTGGAAACTACCGTCCCGGGCCAGCCGTCCCGTCGCTGCTAGTTTCAACTGACGAAATTGTGTACACAGTGCATGAAACTATGATGGAAGATCGTCTGTTGACCGTGAAGGAGATTGCTGAGGCTTGTAAGATATCAGATGAACGGGTGCACGAGATTTTGCACGAGGATTTTGGTATGAGAAAATTATCCGCGCGCTGGGTGTCGCGTTTGTTGTATACATATGCTGTAGACCGGTATTTTTCAGGTGGACAGAAATAATTCTTTCTAACGGCTTGAAGGATTGGGAGAAACGACGGATTAGATGTATCGAGTTACGAGGAGACTATGTTGAGAAATAATTTTTTTTTACCTTGAAATATGTGTTTTTCCTAAAAAGGACGGAATCTTTTCAAATGACCCTCGCATGTAGGTACTCCACGAATGAAAACGACAATCAAAAATTTGATTGCCCTCTCGACGCGATCGCGAGGGTCGAAAACTGTCTCTACCGAAGTCTCCGCTCCGTCGGTCATCTCCATTCGTCTCGCTCGTCGACGAATGCTCTCCTCCTCCAACTCCTCCCCCGCCGCCCATTCCATCTAGCCTTCCATTAATCTCGCGCCAAGCTTATGCACGTCCAGAAGTTAGTCTAAACAGATTATGGCCCGGTCCGCGAAACACACTCTGACGTACAACGTGTGTACACTCGGAACACCAACGCGGCCATGGGGTGACGGTAATGTGATTCCACGCTGAGTTGCGGACTGACCATCTCCCAACTCGAAGCGTAACGGTCCTCCCTGCGAACGACGAAGTCTCCGTATTCCCATCTGCCGTGTATCCCTTGCCCTCGTTCGGCCCCCGCGGCCGTTCCTCGGGACGCGAAACCAGTCGAGGCGACCCGAAGGGAAGCAGCGTACGGGAGAATATCGCGCGGCGTCCTCGGCGGTCGATTACTCGATTAAGGAGTCGAGCCATTTCGACTCGGAACTAAACTTTGGCGAAACGAACGGGCGCGTGGGTCGCGCGGACGAGAGGGAAAGGAAGGAGTCAGGGCGACGGAGAAAGAGGGACGGGGAACTGAACAACGCGCGACGGAGCGACATCCGAGACTGAACTCAAACATTGGCGTAGCCTCTCTCTGTCGCGTGTAGCACTCGCGCAAAGTCAAACCATTTCCCCGCCCCGTTTCGTGTATATCCTTCGCTTATATTATATCTGGTTACCCGCGAAGTTTACAAACCAAACAAACGAACAGATGGGAGGGGGGACCCTCCCGTTTGTGTACTCAGGGAAGGGACGAAAGGCGAGTTCGACGTATCGTATCGGTAAAACGGTGCCACTTGGTTTCGATATATTTGGACTCCTGTAGAATTGTCCAAAGTATCGGGGTTGCGATTGGCGTACGGCAACCACTTTCAAACGCGTATCGACACTTGGCTCCATTGGAGGGAGAGTGAAAGACGGGGGTGTGAGAGCACAGGAGACGAAAGAGGAAGAATTAATGCGACAGCGGGAGAAATCGTAGCAGCGTAGCGCGGCACCATTGGTGTCCCGAGCAGGCATACTTGGCTTCGGCACGGTAAAGTTCGACCGAACTTCCGCGTGAGGTACTAATTCGACAATTAGCGGAACACGTATCTCTACTCGAGATAACACGCGGAAGCAGTCTCGTAATACGTTAAAGGCGGCTTGAACAGATATAGATAGGCACGTCTCTCCCAATTTGGTGAACTACCGTGCTCTACGTGACGTCTGCGTCCAACTACGGTCGATATCTATTATCTCGCTCCCCCCCCCCCCCTCCCCCTCGCTACCAGATTTCGCGCGACAGATCGAAGCGCGCACCGCGCGCGAGGTCAAAGAGTCAACTCTCTGCGAGAAGCGAGGCTGCGTTCGGCGATTCCACGTGGGAGTGTCGATCGCGCTAATGAATGAACGCCAGATTCGAAAATAGTTCCGGTTGACTCTTCACTTTGGCGGACGTCGCTCGGGTAGTCGGAGGGCTGCGCGGTGTTTGCAATTACGGGGGTGGCGGATAAATACGCGGAATCCCGGCTAACCCCTCCCCTCCTCGGCGTCACGCCCCGCAGGGCAATAAATTATTCAGGGATCGGCCACCTAGACGTCCACCGTGATGCAGCCAGACAGAATTACCACTAGGACCGCGCCAGACCGCGCCGCCAACGATCGGGGAAGAATTAGTTTATCTTGCGGGCTTCGGACGAACGAACGACCGAGCGAGCCGACCCTTCCCCCTTTTCCCCGGGGGTAGCTCGTTCCTGGGTACTTTCAAGGGGAAAAAGGAGCCACGTACAGCCCGCGCGAATGTACCTACGAGCCGCTAACCGGCCTCTGATCTCGACAATTGCCCGACCGGAAGGACCTACCTCGGAACTGGCGAGTAACGGATCCCCTGGTAATACGGAGCAAATCCCAACGGCGTCGAGCGCGCGCGCGTTCGAGTTTTTATACGGGACGCCACGGAGCGTGTACACCCGGGTAATTTAAGACGAGCTACCCGTTTACATGCATTCCGAAGGATCCGATATCTCAGCTGGCTGAACTCGGCGAATGGTATAACGTTGCGAGGAGCTATCACTTTGTCGCACAGGCAGTGCGCACAGCTTGAAGCGTTCCATTTTCTCTGGTTGTAGACATAGACTTATATTAACCAAAAATGGCAGTCTATAATAACTGAATCTTAATGAGACCTGTCCATAATTCAGTGTGACATACGAAAAGTATTAATCGCAGCGAACGACATAGGTAAGTATTGTAGTTGGAGGCATCTACAGGAGAACGGCGGCTTTCAATGCAACCTCCTAATCATTTGAATTATAAAGGACGCACGAGCTGTTCGAAGCGCGCCGAGTGCTTCGAACGGCACCGTCCTCCGCCCTTATCGCGTGCGTATCGCAATTCCTCCTACGTACCACTTCTCATCTAAACTATTATATTATCGGCGAACCCGTCTATACGTTTATAGCTCTGTGTCGCAAGTTGAGGAAAGTAGTAAGTCAGGTTACCGTGGCGTACCTACAGCATGTACGCGACGCGGTGCGGCGGGGATTGAAATAACGACGGTAAATGCGGATGTGGATACGGAAGCACGAGAGCAACTGCAGCCGGGGATAAGACCGACACGCCGAGTTGACTCCGAGTGCTGAACGCAGTTTGGTTTCGAGCGCGACTCGAACTAAACTTTGTTCGTCACCGACGCCATTCCGCTGTCTCGTCCTTACTCCATACCCTTTCTCCCTCGCGATAATTCTATTATCGCTACGTCGACTCGAGACGCCCCCCGTACGTGCGTACACCGGAAACCTCGAGGAGCGAGTGACTCGCTGTCGCGCGTTCTCTCGGGGCGTTACGGCCGGAGGAAAACACCATTCATAAATGAAGGGTGAAGGGAAGAAACAAGGAATATCACAAATCTTTGAAATCTGATTCTTTTGGGTTTTTTTGTATTTTGTACCCGTTGTAATTTCTGTTGGTAAATAAATCTCAAAAACATACACCGCCTAGTGTTATTAAATCAATATTATAAATCAATAATACAAGAGTTGTCTTGAAAATACGAAGCTGTTAAAACTAGAACTTCATTTTTCTCTGCATAGGATATTCCCTGTTTTTTCCCTTCGCCCTTGCGACGATGCGATAATTCGATCGATTCGAAGAATATGACGATGGTTGTGATTTATTCGCGCGCAAATCCACTGGAAAATATACGATATTTGCAGCGATCTGAAACTTGCGCGAATCGTATCGCCATCGCTGCTTCCTCGAAGATTTGCCAATACACCGTGCTCTCTTTTAAACCAGAAAGCCGAGAGGGCTGTCTATCTTGGCCAGAAGCGAGTGGCGAGCCGAGATAGGGCTAAAACTACCCCCCCGATATTACCACCGACAAAATGCTCGTCCCCCCCTCTCGAGATTCTCGTCGCAGAGCACCGGTTATACCGGCACAGCCCGGAGGAGGCAACCCGAAGTTGATACGACGTTTCAATTTTCGCATCCCCTCGTCGACGCGCCGCGCCTCCGACCGAATCTCTGGCGTCTCGCTGCCGCGCGAGCTAATATCCTCGGTGTAAAAACTTTCTCGACTCCCTCCACCGCGGCGATGTATACCTATACCTATACGTATAGGTGGTTGCGCGCGTTGATAGAGCCGAGCCGTATGCGACGAGCCGCGTCACCCGCGCAGGAGGGACTAACCGCGAAGGGGTTGGTGCCGGCGGAGACTCGAAGCGTCGGCGATATCGGATGGCGGTGCGAGCTATCGGGCGCTTGAAATTAAGACGTATAGTTGCGCTGCAGTTTCGAGACGAGTGGTAATAATGATCGACTGGATAACGATGATAAACTTCGGTTCGAAAGCACCATTGTTACAGGTACGCGTTCGAGGCGCAGGATTGATCAACGCACTTAATACGACGATTAATTTACACAAGTAAATAAGCCTGGTTGCTGATAATTCCTCAGACTTTCTTACAGTTGGTTAGATGCACACATCGTCGTTCGTTCTTTTTCATCGGAAGCACGTGTGTTCTCTGTATAAATTCAACTCTTGGACCATTAATGTTCAGTTGCGGGAAACGCGTCGCAACTACCTTTCATTCCACCGTGCGCAGATACCGCAGGGCATACGTCCCGGTCTCTATTCTCCGCTCTCTCTCTCTCTCTCTCTCTCTCTCTCTTCCGTATGTTCAACGATTCGCCGCCACAATCGACGAGCTGCGGGTGCAGTTAACAAAAAACCGTTCTTCTCCACAGCGATTCTATTTAGCAAGCGGAATACCTCTCCGTTCGCTCGGACCCGGCGGTACTTTCCGTCCGGTCCAATTTGTCAGAAACTCCCGGGACCCCGACAATAAAAATCACGACAATATGCCGGCGGCCAGAAGTTGTCGTATCGGCGCAGAATTTCGGTGGGTCGATTTGTCCGGCTTGGAAATCCATCTCTCTCTTTTCGCGAACTTCACGTCGCGATAAATGTGATACAACTTCGGTCGGGGAGGCCCCCCTTCCCCCCCCCCTCCGTATCTTTCCCCGCTTTCGCTCCGCTCTCCGGCTTCACTCCGACCACTCGAAAAATCTCACGCTAAACGAAACGAACGAATGTCGGCGATATCCCGCATCCGCTTGCTCTCCCTTTCTCTTTCTTCTCGATCGGACAATGTGACGGTTCTAGGGAAACAGCGAATGCTGACTATTCTTTTTTTGCGCGAGAGGAATATTTCTCACGTCCGAGTAGCACGTGACGCGAGCGAAGGAGAACCGGATAAAGAGCCTCGGCGAAGAGAAGAATGGAGCCGCGCAAAATAAATACGCCCCGCGAGAGAAAGGTCGATAAAACGGAGAACGGGAAGACGAATCGAATCCGCGAACGGAGCATCCGCCGTCCCGGAATCACGAGCGGGCGTGAACGTCTGTGGCGAGCAAATATTAAATCCATTCGAGCGACTTTCCCGATTAAATTCGACAGAGCGCGAGCACACGCGTGCGCGCACATCGCATCTCTGAAAGCAGAGGGACGTGTGCAATGTTGGCTCGTTACGATTGATAGAAATACGCGAGAGAGGTTGGAAGAGGTTCGATAAAAAAAATTGATCGGATGGATCATCCTTTCGGCGTGAGGTTTTTCAAAAATCGTGAAACGTAGAAGGTGAAAGGCGTATCGACCAATTTTTAGTTTTTCGTACTCGCGGAGAACGCTTGAAGTCGTGGCTGAGTCGCGCTCGAAATTTCGAATTATTCGAATGGGTGTCCCTCGTCGAGAGCGACGCACAGAGCCCCATCCTTTCAACTCCTCCGCGATCGCGGCGATGGCCTCGATGCACGCGAGCCCCGTCATACAGCGGCGTTCTTTTTGATCGAAGCGCGGCACAAAGTGCAGAAAATCACGTGCGGCTCACATTGCAATATCCGCGATTAACGATAGGTGCGCGCGCAGGTACGTGTATGTTCTTTTTCTATTAGCCAGGTATTTGTTTAATAAAATGCGTCGTAGGAGGGAGGCCCGCGCGGGCCGGCGGGGACTCGCTGCAGCCCTGTGGGAGTGGAGCGGCTGCCACAGAAGCAGGGAGGAATTTCTTTATACTCTGCGTATACCCCCTCTTTTTCCCTCTACCATCCCCTCCCCGCACCGAACGTACGCGATCGAGCGAGCCCTCCCGCCCTCCCTCTCGCACCCACCCGCACCACGACCTCGACATATTCTCTTTTAAACGGGGCACCTTTGCGCTGCCAGTCTTAAATAAATCGAATCTTCCTTCGATATAGGCGAGGCAGCGGTGAACGCCACCCCGACTCGACCTTTTGCTGCGTCGCCCCTCAAAAGGCAAAGCTCTTCCAACCAGGCTTTCGCGCATCTCATCACCTTCGAGCAGCTTGAACTCAGCCCACTCGTGTGGCTTTGTACCGCGCGCCAACGTCGCACGTGTAAAGATGCAGCTCTGCGTTGTTCTGGAAATTAAATTTGCAGCGCCGACTCGGGCGAGGTACTTGGATGGACACGATTAAGCAACTCTATCGTTGTCCCCTTTCGATTACGGTGCAGGCGACGCGTGATGGCGATACTCGATTTTTTCATCAACCGGGAAAACCAGAAATTTCCGGCGACGCGACGAAATTATTACGGCTGATGGAAGTAGCGCGTAGGTATATGGGAGCAATCTGCCGCCCAAGCTCGCTGGAAAATTCGAATGCGCGTAAGAGACAATAATCCGACTTTTATCGTAATCGTAAACCGAAAAGCACACCGCCGAAACCCAGGACCGGCCAATTTGGAAAGCGAGGAGAGAAAGCTCGGCCCTCGTAAACGCACCTTTACCGCTGCGCGTGAAAAATTTCATTTCGACCTTCCGGTCCTCTCGCTGCTCCGGTGATCTTAACGGCCCAATTACCCGCCCATCACGTGCCAGTGATACTTGGGAATTAAATTGCCCGACCTCGCAGCCGCCCGGACGCCGGAAACGAGAGTGGCAGAGGCGCGCGCGCGACGCCAGACGATGGCCAAGGTTTCAAACTGTAGTTTATTTAGTTGAAAAGTTGAGCGAGTTCGCGCGGTGTAGGTCATGCACCTGCGGTGCGGCCCCCCGTATCAGCATACCGCGCGAACTTTATCTCCTGCCGGCTGAAACTAGAGCCATCCACCACCTTCTCCGGGGCCCCCCGCCCCCGCCACGCCAACGTCCTCGCCCGATGGTTCCCGGAGGAATAAGAAATATGAGACGCACCCCCCGACGCGCACCACGAGAGATTCTCGACTCGGGGAGATTTTAAAAATTTCATCGTATAGCTGCGGGCGAAACGGGACTCTCCGACGCCGAATGCCGGCGATAAGGGGATCCCGAAGACGCCTCGAATTCCGCGGAACGCTGAAACGAGGAGAGCGCGATGTTCCTGCGGATATCGGACGAAGGACGCGCGGGATAAACCGCGTCGGGGGTCAGTATACCTCCTATAGGAGGAAACGGTACGAGGGAAAACCTTTTGGATTTTAGTTCTCATCTGAACGCAATGTGAAGAATGTGTGAGAATTTTCCATATCGCGGTATTCAATTGTCTCCTGCAAAATATTTTACTCCGCGCAACTTCGCGGATTTTCTCCAACGACATCGGGGATTTCGATTCGATATATCTTTTCGCGAGCCTACGCCATAAATCCCTGCAGCTGACCCTCGAGAATCTATTCCCAGTCCCGGTGAATACGGATACACGCGGCCACGCGATCTCCCGATATCTATAATTCCGAGCGTAATCGAGAAGCTGCGAAACACCGTCGGGGAGGTGCGGCACGCTGCCGTTTGCATTGCTCGCGAACGGAGATCCGTTTCGTTGATCTTCCGTTAGGCGCGTAAACAAATCGTGAGATCTCCCCGAGGATTACGTGATCTCGTAAAAATGTTAATCACGAATGCGAGGAGCGTAGTGTGTCGCGATCTCGTGTGTACGTTTGTGTCGATATACCGCGAAGGAGAGCGCACACCACGTGCTCGGAGTACGCGCAGTGGCGGGGGGCTCTCACGTACTAACGGGAGAGCAACGGCGGTCGAGGCAGTACGGGAGGGAGAGTGTAGAGGTCGACTCTTCCTCGACTCCCGTTTTTATATACAAGCCCCCCGGCGCGGCGGTTCTTTCCTCTCGCGCTGTTATTTCTCCTTCTCGCGCCGAGTCGCCCGTTTCTGACCGCGTACTACCGAGCAACACTTAAACGCCATTTGTCCCAAGTTTACGGCATCACGTAAGACCGGGGTATCAACACCATTGTTGATGTCGCCCATTAAGGCGCTCGGACCGCGAGGAGACTTAACTCGTCTTCGCTGTGTGCGAGTCTTACATTCTCCGTCATTCTCGTCGGGATCCTCTCGAGGTGGTAGCGTCGGCCCTCCCGCTTTTGTTCCCTTCGCGGCTTCGGCGGGCCGGTCATTGTCCGATGATCGCGGAAGCGCTTCATCGGCCGCCATTGTACCCTCGGACGTGGCGTGTTAAACAAAGTCGAAAAGATCGCATCGAGAAACGTTCGCGCGGGGGGGAATACCCGCGCGGCAGAACTTGGCTCTCGTTCTTTCGAGGAGATCGGACACGGGGTCGCATCGGCGTTTCGATGTCGTCGCGACGACGTCGGGAGAGGCGAAGCCGGACGACGTCGGTTCCGGTTGAGCACGGGGAGCGTCGAAGTCTCCCGCAGCTTCGTGTCGTCGACTCGTTTGTCACGCGATGCGTGATCTCGCGATGCGAGTCCCGATTCGGTGCGAGGTGATCCGATAAAAGTTGCTGTCGACCGGTCGTCGGATAGAAAATGACTCGATGGGAATGAATGATATACCGCCGTTGCAGCGGCGGATTCTCAGGTGGACCGGTAGTTGTGGTCGAAATTTCGAATAAAGCCTAAATGCATAATATCCGATATCATGCAACCAAATATCAGATGCACACTGTACGTTGTATTTAAACAACGCTGTAATAATCATTATCTAGCGCGCACGCTTCAGGGGGGTTGATACGCGGAAATTTCCCCCGAAGGACATTCGATATTTTGAGAGAAGGGTTATCGTTCCATGCGCCCTCTACTCCGCTGGCCGTGTTCCCATAGAAATCACGCGATACGCTGGGAAGGTACGCGTGTATTTTGCGTGTGAACGCCAGGGATGCTACAAGGTTGGACAAGGTACCGAGGTGCCAGGAGATGACAATCTACCCCCTCAGGAGCTTTTCCGTCGCTTGCCACGCCGAGTGTCGCATCCTCGCTGCAGTGTACAGGCTTGTACATTCCGGCCACTCCTTGCTTTTTGTAATAAATAATATCGTTTGCCTGACCAGGGATACGGTAGGGTGCTCCATTGTATTTTATCGACGTCAAACTTTTTCGCGATATACGACAACTACTCCAATTCCGACGCGAGTAACAAATGGCACACATTCGTGGTCCTTTGAAAGACCGAGAAGATGCCTGTACGTTGCAACAACCCACCACGTATGTGCGATACTTGTGGGTTCGCCCCTTTATATTCCTACCCTTGTGAGCCAGCCACGCGCGGGCAGACCTTTCCGTTCAACGGATCGTGAAGTGAATTTACGAAAAGAGTATATCGATCTACGTACACCAACGCAGGAAAATACGTGTAATTCCACCCGTCGTTAATTTCTACATCAAGAGCGGGACTAAATTCGGATCGAAATAAGGAGGGTGGGAAAATGTCGCCAAGGAGCAAGCCCGACGTGATATCGTAAATATTGGAAATCGAAAATCGGTTAATCTCGGGATTCGAACTGTACGGGTTTTGCGGCGGGATGTGATGGATTCGCGCGTGGAAATATCGGCCGAGTGAAAATGTGGGAAAAATCGAAAATATAATTAATCACGGATGTTTAGTTCAACGCGATAAAATACACACCGTACTCGTCCTTTTCCGACTCGAGAATGTTTCGTATATATCGCGTACGAACGCGAAATATATATGTAAGGAAAGTATCCTAAGTCTATTTGAATCTAGCGCTTAAATCGAGTCGGTAAGTCAGACCTCCTATGGAAACAGACAACCGAATTACACAAGGGACACGTGGTGTGAGAAAAGACGATGTAAGCTACGAAGCAAACATGTCGCAAGAAGTCAAAGTTAAGAATTAAGAAGAATTAAGAACCTAAGACTAAACGATAGTTGTCAAGAAACAACAGGGTGAATAACGACATTGAATGTTGTTTCTTTGTTTACAGGTAGGATTAATTAGTTTAAGTTATTAGACTGGTTTTGTTTGTACGGAATCAATTAGTTTAGGTTAGGTTAGGCTAAGGTTTTATTTGTATAAAATAGAAAAAACTTTATTTACAGAGAAACAATTCGTGTGTTGTTCCCCAACCCTTATATATATATATATATATATATTTCCAAGGAGAAATAAAATCTCCTCCACCCGCTGAGAACTCTAGTGCGGAGCACGCGCGCTTGCATCCCGCAGGAGCTGAACGAATGGCACGGCTCCGGAGGTAGTATCATTGCCGGGAGAACAGGCACCGTTAGATTTATCCTCGCTTCTATTGAGACACGATCGTTTATATTCGTGGAATAGAAATTCGCCGGGATCCCATCTCGAATCGCACTTTTCAAGTCGACTACACCTCTTCCCAGGGATCCCGAGACGTCGGCGGGACGAGTGGTGGAGTCCCTGGAATTGGATGTTAACACATGACCTCGTGTCAGTCTCCGAGATTTTCCAGAGGTTGAAGGGTTGAGGAGGAGGAGGAGGAGGGTGGGTCAGAGTTCGCTGATTGAACCTCGACCGATCGACCGTCGTCTCTCCTCCACCCGCACCCTCCAGGAGCCATATTCCGAATGCTTCCATCGTCCGCTTCTGTTTGTCGATCTTTATACCCTTCTTCATTTTTTAAACGAAGGAGAAAGGGGGAACTTATCGTTTCATTTCGCGACCGCGATATCATCGTCGCAACGAACGGATGCGATTCTGAAACTCGTCAATTTTTCTCATCCCCTTCGCGACTCCCACTTTTTCTCCGCTCCCCTTCGCCCGCCCCTTCGTCGATTTGACGCATCGACACGTACTTCGATATCAATTCAGCGTTTAAACTTTTTGCCCCTCGGACCTTATCGCGCGACACCTCCCCTCCGCGTCTCCGTCCTCCTCCACCCCGATTCTTACCGATTTCGTATTCTTATATTCCGCGCTCGTGACTTTTTCATTTTCGCACAAAGCGTCACGCGGGTCCATCCGCGGAACGTTTTTTCCTGGACGCCCGCCAATATTTCCCCGCGCTACGAACGTCTCACTCGCGCCGTCGGAACGGGGGGAGAGAAAATTCTCAATCTCCGATAGGTTCGGGCGGAGGCGCGAGGGTGGAAGAGAGAAAGCCGTGGTAATGGAGAGGACGGCGCGAGAGACGGGGTAGAGTTTTGGGAGGGTTGCGCGAAGAAGAGAGAGCGAGGTGGAAATAAGGGCGAGGAATAAGGGAGAACGAAGGGGAAAGGGTGGCGCGGAGTAGGGGGATAACGCGAGGAGCCTTATGATTGGTTCATTCGATTTGCATCGGAATTGTAATCATGCGACACATGGCTCGGACTAACACCTTCTTCCGTTTCCACCACTGAAAGACAGCCCTCGTATCCGCCGTCGGGTGGATCATTTCAGGCGTGCGTGACGTTGCGCGGGAGCGCCTGAGAGGCGGTTGGGTGCGAGAGATTCGACGGGTTCGCGTGGAGCGAACGCGCGAAGCGGGACGCAGGTGGAAGTGGGACGCGTAACGGTGCGTTGAACCGCGAGGGTGCCGACTGCCGAGGAGTTTCGAGATGATCCGTGAAATAATCCTGGGATTGGAAAGATTTGAATTGACCGTAGATACACCTCCTCTCTCCGAACGTCACCTACCCGTTCGGTTGGCATCCAAGGGGAGCGACTCTGTCGGGAAAATGACGGATATTCCGGGCAAATATAGCAAATTGTATTCCGGGTGGGAAAATGCTCGAACTCTTCGACGGTTTAACTCGTCAGTTGAGAAACTGTCGCGAGATGGTACATTTTAAATAAAATATGCAGTCGGTCATTATAAAATCGAGAGCAACTGCGCATCGCGTCGGACATCCGAGTGACGGGGAATACCTACATATCTCTTTTCGTATATTTCTTTTTAGTGTGAGAATCAGCTACCCGAAGAAGATTTAAGACCCCCTCACATTTTACGAAGGCAAAAATATAATGTTACTCAACGTGTATTTTTAATTGAGACCGGCACCGCGAGAAAAAATTGGTTACATCATCCATTATTCCGTCTGTACCATTAGGGGAGCGGAATTACACGGTACTCTCCTCTAAAGGTGTATTCGGTTATCCATTTTACGGGAAGGTAGAAAGGGGTGGGAACCGCAAGGAAAACAGATCGTCGACTCTAGATACCGAACGAGCGAGTAAGGAGGACGGTAAGTCTCGGGGTCCCGATAGATTCGCATGAATATTCCACAACGAGGCTTTTTATGCAGTCGACCAACCCTCCTCGGCTCGGGTGTGCTCGCAACGTCACAGAGTCTACCCTCGGTTTGCGCCCCGAACCAGTAAAGCAGAGCGGCTGCAGGGTTTATCCTTTGAGCCGCAACTCTCGGCTCGCTCCTCTGTACACTGGCATTCTCGCTTTCTCTCATTTTTAGTTTCCGCTCGCTTATAGACAGATCGAGCGGTACATACGCGCATACATATACGTGTATGGCTCAATTTTTCCTCCGTTCGACGAGTCGCCCGGTGATTTTCCAGCCGCGAACGACTCGAAAGTGAGAGCAGTCGTGATTCTCCGCGGTTCGCGATAGCAAATTTCGCGGTAAACACGTTATAACCTTCTCCTCGATGACGCGCACGAAAAACGGGAGCAAAATAAATACAGACCGAGAGAGCGGAGAGCCCCGAGCGCCGTAGTGGCGCTTTTCAAAGGGGAACCTGTATAGGGGTGGGAGGAGAGGGAAGAATAAAGGAAAAGGCTACCACCACACGGTGGGTACGCAGCGAACGTTCTTCCGAGTTATCGGTTTATTTTTCGAATGCAAATACCTGGAATAATCCATATTTTATGCCAAGATGATACCGCGTCGTCGTCGTCGTCGTCGTCGTCGACGACCAGGCGTGCTCGCGGAAAGTTTATTCGCAAAGTTTTCGAGTCACGCGGAGAGAAAAGTGAGGCGAGAGATGCGCGGGAGGCGGGAGATAGTGGCTCATAGTTTAAACGTGGAATCGTCGGCTTTAAAATACTTGATGTACGTCTCCAGCGAACGCTTCGCAATCGTATATATATTGCCCCCCCCCCCCCCCCCCCCCCCCCTCGAGTGATCGAGCGTGGGTTGGTTTCCCGCGCGGGCATTGTATTTCGGTAAATGTTTGTCAAATATTATTCCATTTCTTTTATTCAATTTTTTGTATAGCCTCTGGATTGTGAATACCTTCGACATTACGCACAGAGATTAAGTATTGTACTTTTATATCAGGACAAACATCGTGCGATGCTGATCTCTAACAATATGTTCCATCATCCGATAGTTTGCTCATCCACTCCTCTTACATATTTGTACAACTTTGCCTCGGCAAAAGTCCCACTCGAGGGAAGAAAAGTCAAAACCAACTCTCGCGATTGCAGTACACACGTGCTGCGTATCCGTAGGAATGTTTGCGCCAACTAAACTTTGGACGACAGTTTATCTTGGCCACTTGCCGCAACTCACTCGAGAGATCACATATCGGCACGAATGGATGTCCGACGTTCGATGCGAGCGAGACTTTCACGCTCGGACTCACATTTCTCGTAATGGTCGTTCAGAGGTGTTCGATCTCGATGTCTGTGACGAGATGCGAAACTAGGAACGTCATAAAACTCGGACACTTTGCTTCCATGTTTAAGGTTTTTCTTTTGACAGAGAGGACGATAAACCGAATTCATTAAAATTTTTTAATCGCACATGGTGGTTCGGCACCGGTGATATTCCGAGGGTCGAATCGGCTTCGAGGTGATCGAGGACTCGATCGCGACAAATACGGTGGATCAAGGCGTCGACTACATCGCTTTTTCGCAGCAGGGCGTCGCGAAGGGTTGGGGAAAGGTGAGGATTTTCGTTGTCGCGCTGGAAAAGGAAAATCCTTGAGCTCGACAGATGCCTGAAATAACGCCGACGTATTTTCTTTCAATCTGATCGGATCTGATCGGAGACCGGAGCCGTATCAGTCGAGTGATGAAATGAAACGAAAGAGGGGGGTTGAAGTGGAAATCGGTCGGTCCGTCGTTGACTTTCCGGAGAACGGTGTCGCTCGGCGGTCGAATGTCCGCGCGGAAGGATCGTAGAATGAAATCGTTTTCGATGACGACAAAAGTAATGTTCATCGGGGCACAGGGTCTCGCGATTCGGCGGACATGCTCCGCAAAATTTCATGAAATCGACTGAATCAAGCTCTGCTTCGCTCAATTATCTCGGCGGTCGTATCTCTCCGCGTAGAAATGACTTAGCGGGAACTATTATAAAAAGCTAAAAGCTCGTTCCGCTCGACAATGATCCCCGGAACAAACGGTTCAACACGACACGCGTGCACGTCGTGATACTTTCAAATGTTCATCCCCCTTTTCCGTAACGCTCTAATCGCGTCAACATCCGCCACCCTCTCATCGTGTGCCATGTAACTACATATGGACGCCCCGTGCGTGTCACATATGGAAGTGTGTGGAAATGTGATATTTTGTAAACGTATGACTAAAAAGCTAAAAGCTCGCTTCACTCGACGGTGGTCGTAATTATATTATCCATTCGGGGGGTATACGGTATACATATTATACATACTTTATGATACCCGTAGACATCCATCACCCTCCTTTACCGCTGCGTTCTATGTGCGCTCACATCATTATATGTAGACGCCGGGCGTCTCGCGCATGGAAGTGTGTAGAAATTGTACCCGGTACGTGTATACGTGACCCGAGTGTGCATTAATAATATAAACGGTGGTATGTAATGGACTGGTAGCTAATTCAATGGTACAGTGCGTGCGGCTAATTGAGCTATTAGCAGACACCTCGGGACTAATTAACCGGCCGTTGAGCTCGAACTTTTTACGAGCCAGACGCATCAAAGAGCTTTTTCCAGGGATTACAGGAAGCACCGGGGTTCTGAATATGACGTGAAAAGATTTTCACACGATCTCTGTCGTTCTGAACGACTTCGAAATGCCGGTGCGTATGTGATACGAAAATAGAGAAGTTTTCTATGTCGATATTCTCACGGATGTCAACTCGGATGAAGGAAAAAGTGAGTTGTTACCCTGATTACGGCGAAGGACATTATTCAAATGTAACGCCTTTAACTCATACGGAGAACGCGCGCGCGCGCGCGCTGGTGCGAGAGAGAGAGAAGAAGAAGAAGCATTTATTTTGCTCTATAGCCGCAGAGGCCCTCTGAGAGCACGCAAAAGGTAGGAACAAATGAATAACAAAGAAAGCAACTAAGAGAGTAAACGAGTGAAAAGAGACAAAGTAAATAATAGATAATAGAACGGCCTAGACTAGGAAAATAAGGTAAATAAAAATGTTTACAAAACAAATAATACGGACTAAACTAACAAAGTAAAGTATACTAAGAGGAAGTAAATGATATGAATAAGCGCTTAAGAAGTACGCAAACGCAAAAACGCAAGAGAATAGAATAGAATAGCATTTATTGAGCTCTAGGGCGTATCCTCTAAGAGCTGATGGGAAAGCCAAATTAATACAAAGAGAGAGAGAGAGAGAGAGAGAGAGAGAGTCGGAAGGAACGAGCCAAGTCCGTTATGCCTTCGTTGATCGTAAGTGGATCAACGGGCAATGTCGAAATCATGCTAATACTCGATGCATCGCGTGCTCTACACGCGTGTTATAAATACCGATACGCGCTGTTTCAATCAACTATACTGTTCCAAGCAGAGACTGCCGCGGTAATTTACGCCGTAATGCACAATACGACAACCCCTGCAGTACGAGCGGGTTGTCGCGCCATGTAACTCGGCGTGATACCGAGCACCGAGAGCCGCTCGCCGAGTAGCGTTCGAGACGGTAATGGCGAAAATTCGAAAAGCATCCTCGTGTGTTTCCCGCCGTACACGAGTCGCCAGCAGATTCTCGCCCCCGGCTGCAGCGTGGAGCAGATAGAGCAGCTTGCAAAAAGTTACACGATTTTTCAGCAGACGCGCGGTGTATAAAGACCGACTGAATCGTCGTCAGCTTCGTCGCCGCCCTGCAATCCTCCCAAGCAGATCCCTCGTATCGAGGGAATTTTTCTCGGGGCAAATTTCATCCCCCCATTCCGATCGTTCCAGGCTCAGAGCCACACGCGTGCCCCCGAAACCTCCATTTCTATATCCGAAAAGTCTGATTCGCGCGCGGTTATTTACCTGGCAATTCGGCGCCTGGGAATGGCAGGTGTTCCGCGCGATAATCGTTCGCACTCGCCGCGTCGGAATTACATTCGCACCAGACACGAAGCCCGGGCGCGAGAACTGACCCGAATCGCGCGCGCGAACCGAAAGGGGCGATTACTTGTCGTCGCCGCTTCACGCCGCCCAGAAATTGCGCCGGCGGCTACACTTCGCGGTGCAATACCTTTCGAATAATTTCCAAGGGGCGGCGACCCGTTTCAAGGCGTCGTCTCGCGAGAGGCGACTCGGGCCTGGCAGCGAGTCAACTCCGGCGCGATTTTCGCGGTGGATTTAGAGGACGTGTATATAAGTGTGCCGTCCGACGTTGCCGTGCGGGGGATCCCCGGTGCGAACGGCGTCCCGTTATTCCGTCAGATCAAACGACCCGTCGCGCGGATTACGGGCGAAACAATCGGAGCGACGCTCGAGGAATTAACCGGCGCGCTTGTTTTTTCCTATAAGACCGCGGTACTCCGCCGTAGGAGAGTCCAAGGAAAATAAGCAAGCGCGTGTCTTTCCTCATTATCACCGTCCAACGAATTTCGGCCTGGACTATTTTACAGGAGGAGGCGAGAAGGCGTCCACGAGAAAGGAGAAGTCGCCCTTTTCTCGCGTCCGAGCGCAATCATCCGTTCGGTGGAAAAGCGCGCGAACGATTGCGGGAAACTTGCGCGCGTACACAACCGCAACGAGGAAGACATGAGAAATGTAGCTTCACCCGAGCGACTCGGAAATAAGCTCGGCCTTCGCGAAAGCCACGAAAATGCGGGGGGGGGGGCGTAATCATTTTCGGAAGCTTCCGCCGCAGCTCAATTTTTACAGGCTGTAAAACAATGAGCCGTTTGCGCGCGTGGACGAGTCATCGTATACATATGCGTACTCGGGGGAGGCGCATTCTCGTTATTTTTATATACGTCTCCCCTTCGGAGCGACGCGCGTGCACGCTGTCGTTCCTCGAAAAAGCTCGGCTCGCATCTACACGCATCTCGTATCCGTCTACCGATTTTTCTTCTTCAAGATCACGCACCACTCGTGCCGGATTATTTCGATTTTTACCACGGAAAAATCGTCTACGAACGACACACACATCCTCACCTCGGCTTGTTCTCCAAATTTGGCGACTCTTCCGGGGACTTGTAGTTGCAACCGGTCTGCAACAGAAAGAGAAAAGCGAGATGACGTACACGGATTCCTGGAAGAAAAACAGACGGTTCGACGCGACGGGCGCTCGAAACGCGCGGCGGTGGTAAGAGAAAAAAACAAAAGTGACGACGTTTCAACGCCCGATTGACGTCACTCGGCCCGGAGTACTCGGCCTGCCCTTGAGGCGTGCTTGTCGCTCGACTCTGCGTGGACGGACAACCGTTAACGTGGACGTTACCGGTCGGACGTTGGTTGAGACGCTGAGTATACCACGTCTGCACGTAAGCATAGTCGGCGCGACGATTAACACGCTCTCCACGCGGTTTGGCATGGAATACGATAAGGGCTACTCGTCACCGTTGGCAGGCTCTCCGTTTGGCACCCGGGTGCCTCGAAACATCTGGTTGCACCCAACGAATTGCGCCGATAAATCACGCCAAGTCAAACGTTTAGCAGGTACTGGCATATTAATGCGTGTAT
The DNA here is from genome assembly GCA_963678675.1 of Xiphydria camelus. Classification (NCBI taxonomy): domain Eukaryota; kingdom Metazoa; phylum Arthropoda; class Insecta; order Hymenoptera; family Xiphydriidae; genus Xiphydria; species Xiphydria camelus. The sequence continues at coordinate 23,638,968 of OY783198.1, forward strand.
TTAGTATCACGGAGAAATGCGCGCAGCGCGGGCGCTGTAAAATTTACTTATCCCCGCTATAGCCGTATCGTTTCCCGCTCGAAAAGCCGACCGAATATTCGGCCATCGAGCGGCCGTTATCGCGGATGCGATTGTTATTGCAATTATGTTTGCAATCGGTAGGATGACGGCGCCGGCATCGGCCCCCGCATCGTAATCGCTCAACGAAACAATCGCCCACCGCGCATTGAGTTTCGCGAATTGTCTGAAAAATCCACGACGGATCGTTACGCGATATCGTTTTCGCGTGACTGTTTGCAAATCGCCATCGATTTTTCATTCGTTTGAGAGGGGGCAGAAAAAATCATTTTCGAATTTTACCGTACGGTATTCTTAAAAAGGACCAATAGAATCCATACGATAGGGCGATCTACGTACCGGTAAACGTGTGGGTGACTAAAGAGGAATCGTCGAAACTCGGAAATCGCTTCGCGACGATGCGAGGATCAATGGATTTTGGAGCGACTCCGAAATCCACGATTTCGACGACTCGGTTATCGAGCGAAGATGCGCGATTCTTCGCGAAGTCGGTGGATTGTCTCCGCGGTGTTGCTTCGAGCTCCTCGTTATCGTACGACACGGCTATATCAACGTTCACTCGTCACTTTGCACTGAACGCGCGGACGGAGCTTCCTGGCCTCTCCCGACACGTACGAGTACATCCTCCGACGCCGTTCGACGAACTACGAATTACCATCGCTATATTCAACGCTCGTAACCGATCACCACCGAACACAGCGGAAGACGTGTATATTTTTTCGGCAGAATGCCGTGTCACCTTCCTCAGCCACTCAAAACGAACGCTCCCTCCCGATGCATTCGACGTCACCTCGATTAATCGGCGCGCGTTTCACTTTCCTCGATCGCGATCGCAGCCACCTGGGTGCATTCGGTAAGCGAGCGCAGTATCGCAGAGGGACTCCGCCGCGAAGTAGATAAGCTTCCGCGTGCAAGTAACCGCGCTCTCTCGGACTTTCACTCGATTGAATCGCGCGTGCCAGGCGAGAGTCGTGCTTGGCGCGCGAGAGTGACTCTTGGCTCTCTTGGCACTTGGCTCTCGGCAAAAGAGTCTCTCGGTCGTTCTCTGTCTCGCGGAGAGTAGATCGGAGTAGGAGGACGCGACGGCGGGCTGGTGGGGAAAGAGGAGGAGGAGGAGGAGGAGGAGGAGGAGGAGAAGAAGACGACACCGGCGAGCCTCTTCTCGACTGACTGGACCGAAATACACGGTCTCGTAGGTCTACATATATATCCACTACGGAGGAGTTTCGGGACACGGCGTACCAGAGAGTGGCCCATACAGCTCGGCTCTAATGCAGGAGAGTGTAGTGAGGTGTTCCCGTATCGAGGGAAACTACATCCCTTCCTCCTCCGCGCCCTCTCGCCATCCCGCGCTATTTTCGTCGGATTTCATCCGAGTAATCTCTTTTATTTTTCTCTGAATAATAAAAGTCGTCGACGCTGCCGCGCGGGAGATGCTCCCCGGGGACGACGCGACGTCGCAAAGTTTCCTTCCTCCGGCGGAGAGCCCGCCGCGCGCGCAGGCACGCGTTTTTCTCGAAGAAGAGAGGCACGCGACGAGGAGACTCGAGACTGGGAAACACGAGAAGAAACGACGCGAGATTAGGATTCGCGCGCGAGCGATGAGCCGAGAAAGGAATTTTTGAAAATGACACGGCCGATTTATACGAATGTACGCGCTCGGATGCTGCGCAGCTACACTCGTGCCATCGTCGATGAAACGTTTAGGAAGAATTGCAAGAGAAAGTGCGAACGCTTGATCGATACCGAGAGAGGCGACCGCCCGTTTTCAAATACGCGGACGAACGAGCGTAGACTCCCGTATTTCGAGCTTTCCGATCGTTTATCGAGGAAACTCTTGATGCGCGGCATCGACGTCGGAGAACCCGATCGCCACAGAATGAAGCGTCAACTCGCACGGCTCTCTCTCTCTCTCTCTCTCTCTCTCTGTCGCTATCGGTATCGGAGCATCCGAGGGCCGGCATTGTAAGCGAGGGCTTAACGCCGGCGTTAGCGTCAACGTAGCGTCAGCCTGATCACCGGGAAGTGTCGCCATTGTCCACCGCTAATCTGATCACAGACGCTCCTCTCTTACCGCAATGTTTGTTCGCGGTTACGTTGGAGCGGATCGGGTCCAACCGTAGGTCCGAGTGCTTCGGTCCTGAATCCTCCCCGCCGGCTGAGTGACCGGGATATAAAATACGACCCCCCCCCCTCCTCCCTCCCTCCCTCCCTCACACTACCGCGGAAACGTTATTTACGTCAGAACGGATTTCTTTCGCCGTTAACCTCTCCGTGGTGCGCGGGGAGAAAGGAAACTCGATTCGTTTCGCGATAATTGCTACCATTGCTACCACTACTTTCGTACGGCAATTCTACTTACACGTAGATCAATTCTTGATTAGTCCATGTTTCAATTTTAACCGAAGGATTTCATTTCGAACGACTTGTTTCGACGAACGGAAAAATGTTTGATATACGAATAAAACAATTTCCCATGAACGCTCGTGAAAGCCTCGTAGAAATATTACACAACATTAACGTGGAGTGTTTTTAATTTAGGCTAAGAGTGTAGCTGAAGGAATTTTAATTACTGGGATAAAGAATACCTCTGTACTGATTATAAAAAAAAAAGTGCTCAGATTGTCGTTACTTTGTGTACTTCTCACTTTTACGCGGGGTCACGCAGACGAGCCTGTAACGCGCGGGGTTGCAAAACACCGCGAAACCCCAAAATCCTATTATTAAAGACTCGCTCCCGAGCGAACAAAATCCACTATTCCGCGTATGGCATGGTTACCATTGCCACAGTGGTCGCTCTGGTCTTATTGCATCAATCGCTTCGAAACCATTGCCACAGTGGTCGCTCTGGTCTTATTGCATCAATCGCTTCGAAGCAAATGTTACTCCAAAGTTTCCCCGCGTTCCTCACTGACCGTATAACGTTCGTAACTCGATTCGCAGCGGGAAACGCAGGTAACTCACGAACTCGACACCTCTCAAAATTAATTGGGGCGCCACTCTCTTCGAGGAACTTCGGTTAAATACGCTGGTTTAAATCCGAGACTCAGTCGAGAGCGGAGAAGGACCCGCGAGTAGGTTAAAATTGTGAGGAAAGGAGGGAAATGTGGAGACAGACACACACGGAGAGAGAGAAAGCCGAAGAGGTATGTAAAAAGGACTTCCCCGCGGAGGTGAAGTTAGAAATTCGAAAAATAGAAGGTTATCCACGCACCCGGGTGGACGAGCACGAAGCGGAGGAGTAAAATATTTTTGAAGCGAGGGTACGCAAAGTAAGAGCCACTCTCTAATTAGCTCGGTGGAGGGGTTTTTTGTTTAATTAACACGCACGTGGTAAACTACGCGCGCAGTTCGCTGCACACCACGGCCTTCCTTTTTTTTAATCTCTTTTCGACTCGTTATATACGTATATCTATACGGCATAGGCATCAGCTTACCGAAGCTTCGCGCTCAAAGGAGTCGCGTAACGACTACAGGATGTTCTCGTCAATTGCGATTATCTCTCACCGAAGGGGGGGACCGCTTTAAAAGTATTTTTCTTCATTATCGCGCGAAAAAATTTCATGATCACATTGACGTGAAAGACGCATGACCTTGCGTGTGCTGCAACGCGATACGATGACAAACATAAAGATTAACGAATCTTTCTGAAAAATAATCGTTATCTTCGTCCTCGTCGAGCTCGCTTCGCTGGAAAGTGAAAATTGCCACAAACGAGCGCAACGCTTCCACCGACGAGTAAGTATACGAGTATAAGGTTTGCTCGGTGGGGGTGTCACTCGTACAACGATGCGTCTTAGGTGCCATTTCGTATTCCCTTCCAGCTGCGTACTTGTGTAGAATAGTTTTGGCATCGCCGAAAAGACGCGAAGAATTTTCTCAGTACATTCGGATGGATATCGAAAATCAACAAATTTCTCTATAGGTGTGTACAACTCGGTACGCCGGGACGTGCGAGAAAAAGAGATGACAACGTTGGGATAACGGGGTACATATATATATATATATATATCCTATGTACATATATATATATATGTATGTATATAGGAGAAGTCTCGAGCACACATAAACACGCGTAATCCCTCGTAGGTATCCTACGAGGGTGTTCCGAGCTTCCGACGCGACGGTCTGGTGTACAGTTCAGTTCAGTCTGGTTCGGTGGTGGACGTTAGGTGCAGGTGGCGCCGCGTATTTATAGCCAAGCCGTGACTCCTCTCTTCTTCCTCTCTTCCTCTTCGATAACAACCTTCCGCGAGCCTCGTCTCTCTCTCCCTCTCTCTCTCTCTCTCTCTCTCTCTCTCACACACACACATCCCCGCGGAGCCCCGCTTCCTCCTTCTCGCTATTTCCCTCCGCGCCTCTCTCCTTCTCACTCCGTGGACGTCTAGACCGGAGAAAGAATAAACCGTTTCGCGAGGCGAAAGAGAAGGAAAACTATAACTCACGGCGAATGGACCGCCGGTTCTAATGGAAGTTCAATGTTTCGAAGTGTTCTGACTACGGGTGAGAACGTGACGCCGACAATGATAACACGATCGTCGGAGATACTTCGAGGGTCAGCCGCGCGCCGATCGTATTCGTGGCTCGATCGAAGCGCGCGATTTTGACAAGTTCGAGATCTAGCGTCAATAAGAGGAGCTTTCGTAAATAAATCGTAGTGTGCAACAGGGGCGCGCGAAATTTATAACGACTATGTGGGATTTAGGGGTGTATGAGACATCGTAACGAGGGACGCAGTTTGTCGAAACATTCGCGATAAACGTGCTTGTGTAAATATAGGGGAATTAGTAGGCTACGGAGCAAATATCGCTTTCGATTATTACCGATCCAAAGCTGACAAGGAACGGGAGGAGGGGGAAGTTGGAATACTATTTGATCCGCACAGTGAGACGCGTATACTTTTCTTTCTCCTTTTGTAAAGAAAAAAGATGCCGGCTCGGCACTTATCTGGCTTTTATCGCAATGTTACGCGGCAAAAAAGTGGTGTTAATTTTCAACACCATTTCACCGGTGCGGACTTATGTGTACCACATCTGGTGTCATTCGGTCTTATGCTACTGTTCAATATTTAACACCAAGAGCGGTCTAGACCAGGTCCACACACCGCAGAATGTTGTACTCGTACAGTGTATGTGTATATGTATGTACGGCCATTCGAAGCCAACGAATTGAACCTTTCGTACCGATAAGAGTTACCGTTGAACTGCAACGCGTATAATCTCTCATAAAGACGACACGACTTCCATTCGCGCGACTACAGCGTTGGCCGTGGCCGAAGAGAGCAGCGACGCGGTGACACCGTCCCACCGGCTAGTCGACACTTTTCCTCCGGGCCGCCATCAGATAACCCCATGCCGCGAGGTACAGCACGCAAGCCGCGTGTCACTTCCAGTCGGAGCTCAAACGTCGAATACACTCCCGGCGCGGTTAGAGTTTCGTCCGAACTCTGCGAAACTTGTTTGTTCAGCGACGTTATCTCGATCGGATGATCTTCCTCTCCGTCGCTCTCGGTCGAGCGAGGAGACACTCTTCTTCCCACGTCTGCCGCCTTATCTCGACGCGGCTGCGCCACCCCCGCCGTTTAATGATTCGCAGGCGTTCGGCAATTGTTTTCGCTTCTTTGCGTTAACGAAGGCGAGTCGTTAACGCGACTGACGGAGAATTCTCGTTCCGCCGGGGGCGGGAGAAACGAGGCAAAATGGAAAGGAGATTCGCCGGTTCCCAATTATCGCTCCGAGCTTTTTCCCGGCGCGGGGAACGGGAGAGAAAAACCGTTGAAACGCGCGGCAAGGGGCCGAAGGGGGAGGCACGAAGGTCGTCAACGACGACGTGCCTCTTTTTTCTTCTCAACCGCCGCGTATATAAGAGTGACGCGGTACGCGACCCTTTTTGAATCGAGGTAAACGGAGGGGTGAGACCATCAGCGCGTATAATGATCGATGATGCGCGATAATAGTATATCCACCCCGCGAGACCGCCTGCTCGGGCGACGACGCGCGCGCACCGACAAAACACAACGCGGGGGTGCCTTCGAGCAGGGCATAATCAACCCTCGTCACAGTGGTATTCGCTTATGCGGGAGGATACGAGCCGAGTGTGGGGCCGCGTGTTACCGAACGAAGCGGATATCTACGTAGCGGACGACAGGACACTAGATATACGTAGAAAGTAAGGTATGGGATGCCTGCTGATTATTGGCCTGTAGCGGTCAAGACTCCGAGTTTCCCTCCGGAGTCGTTGACTGTTCCGGTTTTAGCGCGTGCTCCGGAAGCTCGACTTCCGTGCTACGAAATATTCAACCCCGACCAAAAGTCGAACCTCTGTCTGCTTTAATCAATGGATCGTTGTGCGATACGCGTACACCGTGTATAATACATACACAGAAATCGAGCGATTCGATGTTCTCGATCAACTGAAATCATTATTACAGACTGCCAATAATAATAATAATAATAATTCGCGTACATAATTATCAGCGTGACGACGTAATTATTTCGGCGGAAATGTGATATTTCGATCGAATGCTATTCAATACCAAACTTCTACCTTTCAATTACAGCACTAATGCGGAAAGATAAAATGTGCAACTAATATCGGTTCATATTTCTCTCAGTCTTAGATACTCTCAGGATTAGATTATTTTATCGCTGGTTACATAGTTTTATTATTGCTGTTATTACTACTTACACTCATATTTTACCGTTTTAGTGAACTTTGTTTAGGTTTACCATTATTCTATTATTTTTACATACTTTTAGTTTACTCGTGCTTACTCAGATTATCCATCTTACTTTTTCATCAATTTATTGACTCATTCGTTACTATTAAGTCACTATGTTTTTTCTCTGTGTCTACCTTTACCATCTCATCTCATCTTATCTTATCTCATTCTCGGTTACCGCTGCCACACTTTGGAATTCCCTCCCGGCCGAAATCAGAGAATCGACGACTGTTCCTGAGTTCAAAGGACGGCTCTTTCGTTGGCTTCTATCTGTAGACTAGTTAGTTCTTACTCTGTTTTGCTTGCGCTTTTTTCTTTTCTCCTTTGTATCTTGCTCTTGTGTTTGCGTATTTCGTTAAGCGCTTATATTGTATCATTTACTTCCACTTAGCATACTTTACTTTGTTTGTTTCATCCGTATTAGTTATATTGTAAACTTTTATTTACCTTATTTTGTTAGTCTAGGCCGTTCTATTATCTATTATTTTACTTTGTTATTTACTTTATCTCTTTCCACTCGTTCGCTCTCTTAGTTGCTCTCTTTGTAATTTGTTGCTTTCTCTGTAATTCATTCGTCCTGACTGTTTGTGTGCTCTCAGAGGGCCTCTTCGGCCCTAGAGCAAATAAATATGCTTCTTCTTCTTCTTCTTCTCTTCAGTTCGCACTACTCGCTTACACCAAAATGCCGCTATCTGCCACGGGACATGCACGAGCGGCATGGTAATTTAACGCAATAACGGCTCCCGGCTCATTTCACGCCTAAACTCCGCGCGTCTGATACTTCATCTTTCGAGTGAATGCCGTGCTCGAGCCAGGGAGTGCGAGAGACAATTAATTTCATTCGGTTGAAGTGCGTAAGTGGGCTCAAGCGACACGTCTTACGCTACTCTCGAGACGTCTCTTCCTCACTTCCTCTTTTCTCTTCCTCGAGGAGAAAATCGGAGAGAAGAAAGGGGGAGGAAAGAGAGGAAGCGAGAGGGGGTGAGAGAGAAGGCGAAGGAGGAGGAGGAGGAGGAGGAGGAGGAGGAAAAGCGGGGATGACTCCAAATGCAACAGGTGTCGACGGCTAGCTCGCAACCTACTCTCTCTCTCTCTCTCTCTCTTTCTCTCGCGCCTCTCGTCTTTCTTCCTCGCACTTCACCTCTCGTTCCCGTCGTGCCTTGCTATCCAACCTCCCCTCTCCACACCATCTCTCTCGCTTCCTCTCGACCCTCTTCGCCTACCGCTCCCCCTCACGCGCGAGCAGCGGATCCCACGTCGAGATAGCAAAAATGTTTAATGGGGTGAACTCTCCGGAAAATACCGACGGCGCGTCTGCCTTGTAACAGCTTCGTGGCGGACCGCCGAGGGAATACAGCGCTTCTCGATTAATTTCATTAATAAAGGGTTTCTCCTTAACGAGCCGCCGCGATCCGGCTGGAAAATTGGCCGACGGAATCGTTTGTCTCTCGAATTAAAACCCTTACGGCAGGGGGCTGAAAAATGTCTCGTGTTCCAAGAATATTCAATTTCGCCTTTGGCACAATCGAGAGCAAGAAGAGAAAGGGCAGGGCGTCCGCCTTCGTCGAATGAAATTCTCAAATTGAGAGAAATTATTTTCCACGATCGTTATACGAGTGCAGCAGCTTCGTCGTACATTTTTCCCGCGCCGAGCCATAACTAGTTTTCGCTGCTAGGTACACTGTGGTAAAACCGTTGACCCAATGAAAATCTCTGTCAGCTGCAGCATATCCACGGAACGCGTTTTGTCGCTCCAACGAAATGTTTCCTGGAATATAAACACGCGGACGTTTATCGTCGCGCGCGAGCTCACTTTAAGTTGGAGAATTGCCGCTTTCCCGCGCCACTAATTTCGCGAAGGTGGGAAACAACAGGACCGCTCAACGACGCGCATCTGAGCCGCCGCGCTTTCGCGCGGCGTTCGCCATCGGGGAGACGATTTAAATTCTCGAAATGGCACCGCGATACACGTCCTCGCGTCGTTGTGCCCGGTGCGCCACCGGCGTGAATATAAACACGCGAGCGAGAAAATATCCGATACGACGTCGGCGCGCTTTTTACGGTGAACGGAGATAAAAAAAAGGGGGGTCACCCGTTAGAGGTGAGTCAACGACGGGAACGTGGTACCTATGGCTGCAGCGGAGTCGGTCATTCCGAATGGTCGATACTTCGCGTCATTCCCTCCATTCATATCGTCGCTTAATTCGATAACGGAAACTCGAGTTCCGGTCTTTCGCGAACGCCGCGCGCTCTGAACTCGCGCGCGTACCGCGTGACAGTGATTGAAACGAACGACCGCTTCCTGGCTTTCCGTTCCACCGCGCCGTTATTCCGTCCAACGACGGAGTGGTGGTCTGCAAATTCCCGGACACCCCTAGTCACGATAACGCATCGTCAAGTGCGAGATCGAGAATGCCCGATAACAGCTGCAGCCGCGCGACGAAATCCACGCGCCGGACATTCCGAGAAGGCTGCGCTCGATGCTCGGGTTAAATCCTCAACAGGGATTAACTCGAGGGGTCGGAGCGGGAGGGAGAATAAGAGACGGTGGAAAAGGAGGAGCAGAGGAAAGGGGGTGGCGGCGTAGAAGAGTCGGAGGTTGCACGCGAACTCGAGGCTACATCATCCGTGAGACGTTTCAAGTAGTAAAAGCGTTTCGGTGTCAGCCTGCTTGAAAAAACTGTCCAAGAGGAGGGCGGCGAGGGGAATTCGGGGAGAAGAACGCGCGCGCGGTTACTTTCGAAGGGGAGGAGGAATATTAAATAACGCTTCAAGAGGGGTAGAGATCGCGCGCGGCGTTTGTCGGGAAAGAAATGGAAGGCATTAATTAAAGCGGACCTTTTTTCCATAATCGGAGACCTAATTAAATTTGTAGGAAATTAAAAAGTAGATCACGATATGAAAAATCACCCAACGCTTGCAAACCCCGGCTCCGTCATTTTTGCCAGCTGCGTTATTATCAAACTCGGGGACGATCAAAATGTATTTGTGAGAACTTTCGATTGTCGCGTGACGCAGGCGTCAAAAATGAGGAAAAATACCGTCGATTATTCGTCTCGATATTTTAAACTTTAGAATAAACGGCAAAAATGATTTCACAGTTCGTAAATTGCCCCCCCCCCCCCCCCACACACCTCACAAATGAACGTCAATATTTTTCGAAATTATCTAGCTTTTTTGTATGCATATACCTAGTATTCTGCTACGATCGAATGAAAAAATGAAAAGTTTCTTCGAGAATCGTAAAAGGACTGAGATCTCTTTTTTCGAAATACCAAGCACGGGTGTCGCGGCTCGATCTCGTGAAAAACATGTATTACGGCCAGTAGTTTGCAACGAGAGACGTCTTCTTTTACGTTCCGGCTATTTGAATAGAACCGCGGGCTATTTGAACGTAACCACGTGCTCGTATAACCAGCCCCTAGGCGGTGTATAACACTCGTAGTTTTAAACTCGCGCACCGTCGAGTTAGTATCGGGGTCGTACTGCGCCGGAGGTTGGGCAGAGGAAGACTCTATGCACGTGGCTACCATGAATTTTTATTTTAAATTCTGCCCGGGGTTTTACGATCGGTGCCACCGTTTTGTATTAATGTTATCCGCCACGCTGCGATCCCACGACACCCCATCCGCTCCTGCCCTCCCGCCCGAGATATCCTCGCACGTGGAAGGAAGTGCCGTTTCGATCAGTTCACCGTCGGGACGGACGTTTCGCGCTTTGATGCATTTCTCTTATACGCGCGCGGAGGGAAGCGCGCGTGAAAAGTGCATCTCGCATCGTATATTCGCAGTTATCTTCTCAAATCCCTTGCCTTCGTGAGCAATGACTCCAAACGAGTGATTTACACGGTCTCGTCGATTCGTCGAAATTCGCAGACAAATCATTCTGCCGCCCAAGACACTCCTCGCAATACTCGCGGCATTATTTTCTACTCGCGATAAGCGTGCTTTCTTGGAGCCAAAGAGAATATTCCTTAACGATAATTTGAATACAGCCAAAAATACTTTTTTCATTACCCGCATCGCCCGGTACTTCCGACGAGTCGCCCCAAACGAGACGCACACCTGTACCACTCCTCGTCGATGTCGAAAAGAGCGGAATTTTAAACCAGGTCGTCTCGCATATGGTAGTGCGCGTAACTTTAACTCGAAGCTTTTTCATAAAGGCAATATTTTTCCTGCAAAATAAGCTCGCCTGTTATGCCCGTGGCATCTGCGACCCTGGGACCCGACGCGATACTGCGAGGTTAGTTCGTTCGCCGGCGTATACAGCCATGAGTCGAAATCTGTTGTTCCGGGTTAACCGAATAAATCTGAATAATATCTATCCTTCGATCGAATCTCCTGAACATCGAGTATATGCGAAGCAAAGGGACGGGGAATTACTCCGCTTTTCTCCCGCGTGGAGACGAAGGGAAAGCGTTTCAGTCGCCTCGATCGAAGCAAGAGAGGAAGGCGGAATCGAGTGCAAGCGTATTTTTCAACCCTTGTCGTATTTATCAACCACCCTCCCGATGCGAATGTTTTTAATAATAAATCGTTATCGCCGCCACAGCGAAGATCCAGAGCGCGAGTGCGTTTCAGGCGGGAAGGAGAAAATAACAGAACCCTTCGGAAAATCTTGCAATCCCAGCGAATGTGAACGAAACGAAGTAAACAAAACGAAGGCCACATTTCGATTAACCGACATGTCAGATTTAGGCAAATTGCTTTTTTCGAGCTTGATAAACAATTACGCATTCCCCGCGAGTTTCGACGAACGTGCGAGGGAGAGTCCGCTCCGCGATGCCTTCTGGGCAGATTGGCGAATCTGCGTATACGTCTCGCAGAAGCTCTTGTCTTTGACCGAAAGAAATTTTGATTTCTCGACGATGCGACGCCGCCGGCTTTTCCCCGCGGATTCGGGAAACGAGCGAGATCCCCGAGTCCCGCGGCACTCGGGAGTTCGCAGATGCAGCTACGATATTCCGGTGATATTCCTGACACGCACGCGGTGCGCAGTAATTCCTGACGGGATGAAGGAGATGGCGCGATCGTGCGGTGTCGTGCGTAACCGGGGTTGCAACCGGTTCTAGGCGCGGTAATCAAATCTAATCCCTCTGGAAGCTTCTGTGTGCGAACTGCGGGCCGATGCAACATCGGCTTATCCTGTAACGGCTGGCCGGCGAGTAGGATCCAACGTAGGTATATGTATGTAGATCGCCGGGATAAGAGATTTCGTATGCGAAACCCGCGTGCTCGTTGCCCCGGAGAGTCATAACCCCGATAAGATTGCAGTTTCCGATGATCGGTTCGAGGAGTAGCTCTCTCGCCGAACCGCGACGATTTCGGAACTTGGTTCCGAGTTCCATCGAAGGGTACACGTAGTACTTTCTATCTCCGTCCATTTAACCGGCGTTTCGTTTCTCGTGAGAGGAATTCGGGGAATTCCGCGAGTTCCTCGGGTCGAGCATTTCAAAATAAGAATTCGCAGCACTGCTCACGATCGTCACGTGATTTGTCAAACGATCATCGTTTCAGGCAGAGCCACGTCAGCTGTTAACCCTCCGTTAGTCGCTATGGGTCTGACAGACCCACAGCGTTTTTATTTGCTAATTGTTGGAAAACTATTAGAGCCACACCATTGTCGCTTTGTGACATCTCAGAGGGATGTTCTAAGAATGATTTACTTGAGTATTATATCCCGGTTTTTTGTTTTTAAATTTGTTTAAATAAAGTTGTAAATTATTTACTTTAAATCACTGTGTATACCGTAGAAAGGGAAGCTATCGTTGATCATTTAATTTAATTTTAAACGCGTTACGATTATAAAAAATAAGATATTTACTGATATGAGTCTGACAGACCCATATCGACTGAGGACGTCTCATCAGCTGACGCGCCTAACGGAAGGTTAACGTACACCTACCTACTCGACCGTATACCTCTTCGTTGGACGATTCACGACGTTTCGAGTCGCAAAAGAACTTGTCAAAATATCGTACTCTGCGACGGACCCACGGCGAGGGAGAAACGTCTCGCGCGAACTCGCATGCTGATCGCACGGAGACTCCGGATGCTTCGAGAAAAATTTGTTCTCTTAAGATTTCTATATGCAAATCCCACACTCGACGTTCCCGGTTGCATTCGCCGGTTAGATTTGCATTTTACATCTACATTCATACCCGCGACGGCTCCGAAGTAAACACGTACGGAGCACGGTGTCTCTCGTTTATTAATCGTAGGAGAGGGAGCGAGAGAGGTGTCGTTCCACGGAGAGAGGAAGAGAGAAGGAAGAGGGATCTGTACGACGTTGCAGAGGAAGGGCTGGAAGTCCGCCCTGATTGGCGTAGACGAACCGATTCGGATTATGCCTTCGAACATCAACCCGCGCGCGTTTCGAAACGTGCGATCGCTCCACCGTGTGAAACGGTCTGAATCTCTCGGTTTAACGTCAGACACCAGGACGAGCATCGGCGTTATATCGCGAGTATAACAGGTGGGACGTTATAATTACCGACCGAGCGCCGTTAATCCGTGCGAGTGGACGCGCTACGCGTCGTCGTGCTGAGTCGAGCTTTAATACAAGTTTACGAGACGGAAATTTTGCGGCGATCCATCGCGAGCTGCGAGAAACGTGGCGAAGCTGAGCTCGCCTTGAGCCGTCTCTTTCACTCTTAGGACTGTAACTCGATCCCGCGGATATTCACTGATTTTTAAAATTATTTTTATTATCTTTTTTGTTCCCCCATTCATTGCTGCGATGCATCATCGACGAGTTCGAAAGAGAAGAGAGGGAAAATCTGGGCGGCTCAGCGCGAGCAACGGAAGGAAGCCGTGGAATGGAAGCTTTTTCGGGTACAGTCTTTACAGTCGGATTCACGAAATAAGCGTCGAGAAGCAACACGGCGCGAGTGTAACGGAGCTTTTGTCGTTTCAAATTCCTCTGCTAACCAGCAGCGCTCTCGGATTATTTTCTCCTTTTCTCGAGCCGAGAACCACCACAATTGCTCTTATCTTTCAATTAACACGATAGTTCCACTTCCCCGCGCGGTCGTGTGTGGTATTGTATGAGAATTGTCTCCGATATCGGAGCGCCCCTTATCAACTCAACTTTGCGCGCACAATGCGCGCGAATAAGCGGCCGCGGTTGAAAGAAATTTTATCATCCGGCGGAATAACGAGATCGCGAGGTGCTTGTCGTAGTTATCCATCGGGTCCGCGATTTCGGTGGTGCGCGTGTACCTCGTAAAGTGGAAGAGATTTGCGTACGTATGATGGTTTCTATTATTGGCAAGGCAGAATAGATTTCTGTAAGCTCGTGTTATATTCTTTAATCGGGAATATATATTTTTGAAAACTAAAATCCACCGACATCGAACTCTTTGCCATAGAAAGCAATAAAGTTTAATCGATACACCCGTACATTTTCTCGCGTCAACGACGACGGGAATCGATTCACATTCTAAATGGGAGTTACGGCAAAAAAATACGACGGTAGCTATACCGAATCGATATTCCATTCCGCCGCACGATTTCCTCGAGGAGACTTTTATCGATGCGAGTTCAGCGCGCGAATCGTCTCGGTACTTATTGTTATTAGCAGGTACGAAGCTCCCGCGTGCAATTATTAGATTTCCCTGCAGACGTCGCCGTCGCCGTCGCCTTTCTCTTTCCCCCTAATGACAAAACAGTTCCGGACCGATTCGAGAAAGGAGAAGAGGAGGAGGAGGAGGAGGAGGGATGGAAACTATTTCTCTTCCTAGCTCGGGCTCGGTGTGATTTGAATTCATCCAGTTAGGGGCGCGTGTCTCGAATGTAAGATCGACCGGGAAACGGTTAAGCGAGACGCGGCAGTCGTTATTCCGCTTTCACAGTGTCAGGCACCATTTAGAGAGCGCCCGGACTCTTTCATGGCTTTCTCGCTCGGCGAGGCACCACCGGCGCCGCGACGGAAAATTAATTAAATTTTAAGCTCCGTCTACGAGCGTGCAGTCCCCGCGGTGTTTGCCTACTCGCCGCGCGCCTGTATCGGCGCAATTTATAAACGAGAGCCACTGTATGTATACGGAAATATTATATCGCGCGAGCGCGGGTTGCGTCGCCTGCGATGTTTACCGCGCGACGCAGACCGTGAGAGAGCATCGCGCGCTGCGGAAAAGCGGCGGCTTCCCGTGACGGCGACCACGACGGACAATCGGAATTCCGAACGACTTCCCGGATTTCGAAACGTCCGCTGCACACGTGTCACCTCGTTTCCGAGATAAATTGCCAGCCGATCGCCAATACCGGTCGTAGACTCCGATTCGATTAAAGCGTTATCCACGTTGTGACATGGAACCCGAAGCCATTATCGTAGAGAGCGCGAATCCTACGAGGAACTTTCTTCGCCGTGGTTGACGAACTTTATTACAGCGCTCGTGAGCACGTAAACGTCTGCCGCGGGGAAGAGTCGCGCTGGCCGCGTGATGCGGTGTATCGGCGAAGCGGTCTGGGGCCCGTAATGGAAACAAATTTCCAACTGAACACGTCCACGCGCGGCAAGGCGTTCCGCGCGAGTTTAGAGCGGCGCGCGCGCTAGGTACAGGCGCGGTAATCCCCGCCATTCCAGTGCCAACTCTTCTCCTTACATAATTTGATATTTAAATGAAGTTAAAATAGTTGGGAACAGCAATTTGTCTTGCAAAGTTCCCCCGAAACGGCTTCACCGAGGAGAGGAGAGCGCAGCCACCCGGACCTATCCTCGACGCGCGGCGCTACAACCCCTTCCGCGGCCCGCCCTTCCAACCCCTCGTTCCACGTTCGTTGAACGGAGCCGTCTAGTTTGTCTAGTTGGCGCGCGTATACTCGCTAAGAGCGCGCAACACATAGAGAGGAGGAGGAAGAGGAGGCACCGATACAAGACCCTCGACTCTCCCTCCTTTCTCGTCTCATGGAGAGAGAGAGAGAGAGAGAGAGAACACTTCCTCCTCCTTATACTCGATATACCGACTATGTACTCTCTCTCATTCCCTCTCATCATGAAAATGCATCTGCGAAGAGCACCACGCCGCCGTGTACAAGGTGTCTCGGAAGTTTCGAGTGCGCGTGAGTCAACGCGCGAGAATATTGCCGCTCTATCTAAAGGAGGAGGGTGGCAGGGGATGGCGTTAAGATGCGGCCGAAACTTTGATATACCAGCGTCGTTCGTATACGGCACGGGCGAGCGTCGCCTGGGAAAAAAACCGGGGAGACTTTATGAAGAAACTTGGAATAACCGAAGACGTTATTTTTATGTCTCCATCATTATGCGTCGGAATAATAACCGATTTACGGCGCCGTGTACCGCAGGGATGAAAAATTTCGACGCGCGGCCAGAGCTGTGTTTTACGACAAGATTTCGATGTCAACTTAAACCATTAATGATGAAGGAGAGAAACGAGGTAAATATCCATTTACGACCTGGTATAAGAAATCGTTGATTAATTGACAAATATCAAAATGAAAAATGGATTGAAAAGTCTACTCGGAAGAGGTCAAACAATGACCGAATCAATTCTAGTTATCTACCTGTAAAACAGAACGGAGTAAACGACTTTCGCGAGGATGATCGTCGCGCATACAGCGGAGGAACATCTCTCTCCACTCGACCCGACGCATTATCTGCATCGACATCTGGAAAGTACACAATCTAATCAACCTATCTAATAAAATCCAGCACGATGTAATCGAAAGTCGTGGTCACCTATCGTCATTGGTTAGTTGATAATCGATATCGATAATCGAAAGTCGTGGTCACCTATCCCCATTGGTTAGTTGATAATCGATATCGATATAGTATTCGATAGTTAAAGCGGGGAAATTCAATTTGATAAAATGAGTGTTGAAGTAAATGTAAATGTCGTTATGAAATACGTTTTAGGCGCGCGCCTGCGCGTGCAAATGGTCCAGTAATTCGTTAAAAGTTGGATGCATGAACATTTTTGAGTCTCCTCGGGAAGAGCATACATATGCATACACCCGTGCCCGTACGCACGTAGCGAACTCTCCACGAAGGTGGGAAATTCGATTTCCGCTAACTTCGGCTCCCTCCCACCCCCGTACCTATATCGAGCAGGGCGAGAGAGCGTCGCCGCCACCCTCTCTCTCGCGGCGTCATTCAACAAACTGCAAATTACCAAAGGGAGAATTCTCGAACGAGACAGCTCCTACACGACGACGCGGCGCGGCGCGGCGCGGCGCACGGCAGTGGACTACGGCGGAGCTATCCGGGAATCGCGCGCGCTTGGGTAACAGCTTGCGTTAATAGTTGGCGGAGCCGTCAGTTTTATCGCCTGCATGATAATTATTATTTTACGTGCGATTCCTACCGCGATCTCTGTAATTGCCGCGGATACGACGGGCGACGTCCGTTCCGGCGTAGCGTCGGCGGCGGAGAGCCTCCTTAAACTGGAACTGACTACCCGGTCTGTGAAAACGCTTCCTCGTCAAATTTCCGCAACTAATCAAAACTTGCGTTTCTCTCGCTCCGTCTTCGTCCGTCAGTGTCCCGTCGCCTGGCGTCTACAAAGCTCAGATATACGTTTATACTCGTATATCTAGGAAACGGCGAAGCTTCCCGCGCTCGCCATAAACGTCAACGCCGCTGCGACGCGGAGTGAGGAAAATGCGGTAAAAAAGTTGAATAAAAAAACTGTACGGGTCGAGCACTTTTTCTCGCGGTAAGATTTCACTCGATTTGTGTTCATCTCCGATTCGAGGACTCCGACTTCGGGGTACGCGAGCGAGACGCGCGAGTTGAACTCGAATTATCGTCCGCCGCGCGATTGACAAATGATTGTCACTGTACGCTGCTTCGAAAGAGACGAGGCGAGAGGCGTGGAGCGAGGACTGTAAGATTCGTTCAGAGGCATCCTATGTGTCGTATAAACTCATTCAATCCCGTTTATTCAGCGTATAGGTACGTGACATTAGAACTGCACAACCCTTGCGGATCATTCCCACGCGGAAAAGGGGCACCGCGAAGAAAAAGAATTGCCATTGGGGGAGAAATCCGAGCACGCGCATCGAGTTCCAGACCGAGAGACTGTCGAAAGCGGATCTTCCGTTTCGACGGAAAGATCTCGCAGCGCGGTGGACGAGCGCTTCAAAATGGAACGGAGGAAAGTATACGTATTCGCGGGAAGGAGGCGAGGAGTGGAATGAAATAGCGAGGGGAGTGTACGCGGCGGGAAGAGCGAGGATGGAGAGTACCGGCGTAGTCGAGTTCGCGAACAAAAAGTTGATATTAAAATCAATTCGATAGTCGAGTCAAGAGTTCAACCGAGTTTGTAACCTTGAGAGGTGCCTGCTTCGAACTCCATCGCCGTATATTGAACTTCAGTCAAGTTCACTTCCTTATTTACATACCACCGCGAAACCGGAGAGGAGAAATGGCAGCGAACTCACGGCGTTTCGGTAACCATTACCCGGAAGAATAATTTTTTTTGTTCGCCTGAACCTTCGGAGCGAGCGAATCGAATGGGAAGAAAGAGGGACGATACTCGGGAGGAAATCGATCCCTCGCGCTCGGAGGCGAAATAAGTTTCATCCGAGAGAGAATCTTATCAGATCGCGCGTATACTCGCTCTTCCTATCTCGTTCGCTCTGGTTTTCTCGTAATTTTAGTTTCGTTTCCTTTCCTCCTCTCCTGTCTTTCCAATTTCAAGCTTTAGATGCGATGCCTGTGTTTCTCTCGCTTTACACTGTTTCCGAGAAACGAGTACGCAGCCCTTTTCACAAACTAAACCGAACGACATGCAAGCGGCCAAATTTGAAAAGCTACATTCCAAACCGTAACCTCGTGGCAATTGATAGAAATTATCCGAATTAAAATATCACGGGGCTGACGACGCTTAATCGCTTGTGTATTTCCGTTTCGAAGCCGGGTGAAATGATTATCCGAACGCGAAACGTTCTCCCGATAAATGGTCAATCGATGAGACTCTCTCACCCCCCGCGAAGCTCGTGTCGCCTGTCCCTTCCGATCACTCAACCAGCAATATCCCCGGACGCCACGGTATTCATCACGAATCCTCCGCGCGTCCACTCCGAAGATTCGTCGAGTGCCGAAAATTGTCGACTTCAAACGGCTCGCTCTCTTTCCGGCCTTACGCGACGTCACCGGATAAGCACTTTCAATTGGTTCGAGAGTCGGCGGCCGCGCCGGCACGACTGGCCGAGAAATCGAGAATCGCGAACGGTACTTGCCGAAAAACAACCCTCACGGTCGAACATCGCCGACGAAACTCTCGTCATTGTCGCGTACGTCACGTAGCGAGTCGACGGCGAACCCGCGGGGTACCTATACTAGGCGCGCGAAGGACCCCGTGGCACGTTTAACCCTAAACTTTTTATTCGACCGTTTCGACGGGCGATAAATCCTCCCACTGTCTTCCCGCGTCCTTAGCGCAGACGCGCGGCCGGAAGCACTACGACAGGATGCGAGGGAGCGCCGGCGGGAGAGGTGGAGGGGGCGACCGTCATTAAGGTTGTACAAATCGGCGATCACGCTCCGGACTTTAACAAGCTTCTAGTTTCGAGAATTGCACACCCCGCCGTACGGTATCCCCGACTCGGCGCTCTTTCTCTCCAGAAGTAAATTAAACATTTCATTTGCGTTTATTCGCGAGACGTGAATCCACGCCGGTTTCTAATGAAAAGTTCTACTTCTTATTTTGGCTAAAGCGGTGCACCTCGCGCGCGCTCAAGGTGTATCCACGGGCAGAGATCGGTCTGCCTCCCACTCTTCATTCCAATCCTCCGGCGCCTTATCGAGGGATCCTCCGTCGCCGCCTTTCCTCCGCCAACCCACGATAAAGACCGTGGATGCGGTTGATCCCGTTAGAGTCATCTCCTCCCTTCAAACGCTATCCGCGAAGCGCCTTCCTCGCGAGGCTCGCGCTTTCCGAGAATTTCTCTCTCGGGGTTCGGAAAGAGATCGTTTCGAGCGCGTTGGTCGAAAAAGTCACTGTTTATCCGGCACGAGACATTTCGAAGACCAACGATAAACGGCTGCTTCGGAAAGCGTTACACTCGAAAAAATTTGTCCACAACTAGAAAAAATTATAGAAATTGCAGTGATAATTTTCTTCGCAATAGCAAGAATTCTTGCTGCGCTAGCAATATTTGTCTAGTTGTGTCTGAGGCAGCCAGAAATATAGCTGGATTAACTAAATACTTGTTTTCAGTGTATGATCTGCTGGCGATGAATCGCGAAAATACCTGCGCACACGCGAGGGGAAAAACCGTTCGTTAGAAAATTGCACCGCGGGGAATTTCATCGATGGGACGACTCGTATATAAGCTGCGGAAAAACCTAAAAATGTATACCGCGATGCGAACACGTGCGTTGGGGGTGAATTTGGGAGAGAGCCGTGAAAACCGCAGGGGGCCGCGCGCATATCGAGAGAAAGGTGCAAGCGTCGATAAAAGCGCGATAACACCGGCAGCAAGTACCGAATATCTGGCACGACTTTCAAATCTGTAATTAAACCGCGGTAAATGGCCCGGTCCGAACCGCGCGCTCGGCCGGAGGATACAGCGGCTTCGGAGCATTGAGGTTTTATGCCCCCGGTCGCAACGTTATTCGCGCACTCCGCACTCGTGCGCGCGATAAAGCCCCCTCTATCGCGCGAATACGATTGCGCCGGGGAGGAGCGCGCGCGTTTTCGCGGATCACGAGCGGCGAGCGGCAGCTGGTACTCGTGTGGATTCCCCTTCGGGCGCGCGGTACTGCCCGTACTCGTACGGATGCCAACTACTGCAAGATCTCCTTCGATTTCTTCGAGAAGTCCACGGAGAACGCGATAGCGTCGCGCGGGCGCAAACGTCCGCGATTACGGTATCTCTTTCCACATTGAGGAAAGCGCGATAAAAATTAACCCCTGCTTTCCCTCCCTCTCTCCCTCCAAAAGGATGTTACAAATAAATAAATCGGCAATTTCGAGTAAGTTTCTACCGAAATGATGACCTCGTCGCGGTGAACTCCAAATACATGAATTAATTTGGTCGAATCGGGAACGAGTGGGTCGTCTGTTATTAACATTCATCGAACGATCGCCTCCCCGTCGGGTTTTGCGCAATGCAAATCGAGGCGCTCGGGGGAAACGATAACCGCCGTAGTATGCGTTGAAATATGTAATTTGATTTTCACTCGAATCTGCGTTCGCGCCCGGAAGGTATCGCAATAAAAATAAAGAAAAAATACGGACGCCCCGATTAGTAAACCCCGCACATTCGTCACTTCTCACGCACAGACAATTTCGCAAGTCCTACGCTTACCCATCCAATCTCTTTTCTCCGTCCGAAAATCGACTAGCGATAACAGCATCATCCCAAATATAAATATACAATTACGAGCGATCCGTCCTCTTCCGGTCGGAGAGTTCGCGCTCCCCGAAGAGCCGGCAGCGCGAAGCGGTTTACGTTGTACTCCTACCGACCAGGTACACACTCGAGCTCAGATTCTAATCATGGGAAGTTTTCAAAATGTAATTTTTAAACGTAACAGCCAATTAGCAATCAAATCTCATACTTTCATCAGCTAATGCGGCCTTTGCCCTGGCTAATGAAAGCACGATAATTAATTATTCATTGGTTTTAGTATATTGAAATATGACATTTTGAAAATTCCCCACGATTAGAATCTGAGCTCGAGGGTGTATACTCGTACGTAGACGGCGGCGGCGTGTAGAGGTTGTAAGAAATACATAAATTATGGCGTGTGCGGTACGAAAGGGGTGAAGCGAAGTCGCGACGTGACTGCAACTCGGCTCGTATTAAAGTTATGAATATAAATCACGAGGAACGGGGTCGGTCGGTCGATCGGTTCGTTTCACGGTTCTTTCGTTGACCGGTTTCGCGCCATCCTGCAGAAGTTGCGAACGTCCCTTCGAACCCGAGCGAATGTGCGCGCTCCGCGACACCGACCCGACCGTCGCGTCGCGACACCCTGACTTCGCGCTGTCCCGCGCCTCGTCGGGTGTAACCCACCCTCCGTCGACTGCGAAGGCGGCGCGGCAGCAGCTCACGGTGTCAAACTGCTGCCCCATAATTCACTTCGCCGAGAGTTCATGTCTCCCTGGCACGCACCCTATACGCCACCCCCGCTCTACACCTTCTTCCGATACGGAAGGCCGGATGATGGGGTGGTTTATCGGATACGAAAAATCTCGGCGCCCGTATAGCTTCCTGCAGCGTCGTCGAGGAACTATGGCGCGAGTTCCCCATCCCCTCCACCGAATTCGAATAAACCGAGTTCGCTTCGGGAGGGAGAACGCGCAGGTTGTACCCTTCGAGAAATGCACGCAGGGAAGTGTCGACCGAAGAGCGTGAAGTCGGGAAGATCGCGATCAGGGTACTCGTATGCGAGTGCAAATTTGGAGCGAATGAAGCGATTATTCCAGTATCCGTGATTTATGGTACTATAGTAGGTATACGAAGCACACAACTTTCACCGTCAAACGTCTACTCGAAATTCACCGCTTTGTCGGTATCGATTTTAATTTTCGCAATCGTTGCTAATATTATACTAACATCGGATTCATCCCTTCCCTCCTCGATCAACTTCCCCAAATGCGGATGGAAGCTGCGAAGATTCGTTCTCTCTCGCGCGGTACATTTTCCAAGGGTTCAACGGGCGGCGGTCAATGATGGTCGCGCTGCTGCTCACGGGCTGACGGAGATCCGAAAGCGCTGCACGTGTGACGACCCGAGGGACTCGGCCGCGATCACGCGCAGCCGCGCATTTCGATACGCCGACACTCCGAACCCGAAACACATATCGATACCGCGACGTCATACATATCCGATGCCGAAACCTCGAGACTCGCCGGCGCTGTCGTTCGCGCCGCGGAGTTTCTCCGCGCGGGGGGGGCGTCCCGATTCCCGGTCCTCCGGGAGCGCGGAAACTTTGTCGGGGTCGCGGCGCCGTGCGCGGGACCGAATTTGCGACTTGCGGGAATACTTTCGTTTTGTACTCGTATAAATAAATCGGGAGGTTTTCTCGCGTGCGGGCTGAACGAGAAAAACGCGGCGAACGGACATCCGAGGGGAAGGCGCGGTGAGGGGGAGGGGGTAGTGGCAAAAATCGGGAGGAAAATCCGGATTACCGCTCGGGCGATTTTTTGCACGCATCGCCCGATTTTCCTCCGATGCACAGTGCGAGGGACGTGTTTAGCTTGAAAAAATAGGCGCTCCCCGCTGGTCGATCATTTGTTTCGCGCGAGTTTTCGTCCGACTTATGTGTAAAAGCAACCGAATAAAGATCGATCGATGTTTCTGCGCAAATTGACCAACACGCGTTTCGTACAATGGAAACGTTTATTCGAACGAAGAATTTCCCGAGCGCGAGCGTATTTGTATAGATTCGCGATCGGAAAATCGTGCGATGCTTCGCGCCCGGTTCGATATCGACGCTGAAAGACGATTTTGCGATTTTCCTCCCGGCTGGGCTAAACCTTTGTACGGATTAAATCCAGATCGACGTTTTTATCGGTCACAGTGTGTTTCCGTAGCGAGTGCTGCGATATCGGTAGAGAGAAACGAGTTTGGCGGATCGCTACCTCTATTTTCATCCCCGTCCCTCGCGCCCACCGTCAAACTTTTTTCTCTCTCTCTCTCTCTCTCTCTTTCCGCCTTCTCCGCGAATACCTAGTTTATTACTCCGGTCTCGCTCGACTCCCTCTCGTACACCCGTACGAGTACGAGAACGAAACAAGCGCACGTTGCAGAGCGGGCGAGCACGCGCGCGCGAGAGAGCAAGTAGACACCCATTTATTATACATACCTTCGTTATACGCACTCTACATATTTTATCGAGTCCCTACTCGTACGGCGTACGCGGTGCCGGCTAAACACGTTGATGCGATACGTTTGCACCTGCGTCGATTTTGCCCTTTGCCGAACGAATTCACTCGCGTCGTTCCGGCGGTCCGGCGAAATTGAGCCGGACGTTCGCGTTGCGAGAATGTCTACCGCGATACCGGTGCGTCGGACGCGTCTCTGGCAAATGCGGTCGGTCGGCCGTACAGAGGTCTCGGAATTGAAATTAAACCAAATTGCGATACGACGAAACAGAGGCGTTTATACTTTGTACCCACATTTTCGTCGTACCCCGCTTCCCTGTATTTGTTTTCCGGAGGATGCCGTGTAGCTACAAAAAAAAGCGTCGATAGCACCCACTTCTCGATATTGAAGAGTATAACTTCTAAAGAGTCTAAGTGCCATATTTGCAAAAATATATATTCTGCTTGAAAACGGTCGTGAGTGCAAACCCCAATGCATCTGAAAAGGGTCTATGTGCAAAATCATATACGTAGAGGCTCAACTCAAAAATCTGCAAGACATGCTCGACTAAATATATATTCCTTTGAAGCATCTGCCTGTTTTTTGCCGATTTTCCCAACTTTAGCGTTTTGGCACTTAGACCCTGTAGAAGTTATACGCTTCAATTGAAAGTGCATTCGTCTCGCGCTTCAGTGAAATGCGCCGGCGAGGATGATGTATCGCGCGACCGTTCGGACGGAAAGGTGCGCAACGGAGGGGGCGCCCGCGAAGAGATCGATCCTTTATCTCGAAACCGTGCGAGGCGGGCGAAAGCGGGGTGGCGTCTCCGTATCTCTCGGAATACGTCGACCCCGTCGCGCGTCTTACAAGTCGATGTACATACGTATGTACGTCTCGGCATCGACGTTCCTGCGCGTGACGTGTTTGTTCCGATACCAATTCCGTACACAAGCCACTGTATATAGTATATTCCATATACCCGAGGTTGCGCTGCATCGTCAACGTGCCACGGGGAACTTCGAGCAAGAGGAGAATCGCGTACGCCGTTGCACGGCCACCTACGCGATGCGGCACAGAGGGGTTGACGCGTCGACGCTGTCACGTGCCACGCGCGCGCTCGCGTCCCCGCGAAGCCGAGGCTACAGACTACGTGACAGACCCATCTCAGCGAGCATCTGACCTACAGCTGCACCTATATACGGACGACTCGTTAAAATTCTCGTACGAATCGCTATCAGTTTGGCTCCATTTTTCTGCGCCCTCGGACGAGGCGTAAATTAGAATCTCCTGAATTTTTAAGGGGGTGGGCAGAGGGTGAGACAAACGCTGACCGATAGGAGGTGACAAAAGCTTGAACACGGTGGGAGTGTGTGATCTAACGGTGACGCGGTGTACGAGCGCGCGTGATCGAGCGTACGATCTTGTGCGCGAATGCGGAACGTAGACATGGCGCACTACACACACGCGCGCGCGCGCGCGCGCACGGATGGCGTGAAATGCACGGTTCCTTCTAATCAAGCTCTCGGTTACTAATTAATTTATCTCTGATAACTTGTCTACCCGACAGAGACAAGACGCGTTAACCGCACGGAGTCTACGCGACGCCGTCGTTTCCGGTTTTCGCGCATCCTGCAACACGCGCTCGGACGGCTAACGCGAGTGCCGCGTTTCGCGGTGGTGAATTTCTCGGCGGCGATTCTGTCGAATGGAAGGATTTATACGACGCGCGTATTTTACTCGTCGTTTTTGCTCGCGTCACGCGAACACCTTCCTCCTTCTTTCCGCATTCGTCATTTCGAAATGCACAACGCAAAGCGGTCGCGCGATATTTCCATTGAAACCCCGGAATAAAAAATAAGAGAATAATCGATACTTCCGCCGGTTCTGCCTCAATGTCAACAGCCGACGTCGGTCATCGCGAAAAGGTAGAGAAGAGGACCGTGACCGGTCCGGCGAGTAATGTAAATTCAAATCAGTGCGGTCCACGCGTCGGGCCGGTTATCGTTTAGCAATTTTTCTCTCCGGACGCTACCGTGACTTCACGATTCACGTAGCCGTCCAGCGCACGGCGCAGATTCAGCCTCTGCACAGACGCTGCACAACCGCTGGTCCACGCTTGATTACCGTGCGGCGAGAGTTGCGACACTTTCCGATAATTGGGAGATATTGAAAAATATCGTAGTTCGACTTCGGGGTGAACATGGCGGAAGGGGCGTGTGGATTTGTAATTTTCAGTAAAAATTGGAAATGGAATTTCTCGATCCCGGTGCCTGAGCATGGATGACGGAAACAAAACAAAATGGGATGAATTTTCGATGCGAACGTTCATTTCAAACGTTATATCGCCAACTAAAAAAAAATAGACAGAAGCTTCATCCGAATACACTCCGTACACTTGGATAGATCGATTGCGGACCGAACCCACTACGCGCCATGCATTCATTCTCCATCGAGTCATTCACCCCGCGAATAAGATACCATCGCCGGTCGCTTCGCGTCTCAACTTCTCGGCTCTTAAAACATTTCATGCCGCGAGGCGCGCAAACTGCGACATAAACCTTCGCGGCAGTGATACATGGAACTCGGTGCACATTACCTCGACGTTCTACGGCCCGTTCACACGTACCCACGTCTCGCGGACGTGGGTGGGTGGACAGCCGCGTGCACGGTCGGGCGCGATGCACGCTACACGCTGCAACGTTGCTGCTTGCTTGAGTTATTCATGGAGAGCCGCGAAACATTCACCATTCGCGTTGTACGCATCCCCCCCCCCCCCCTTGACGAAGTGATTCTGCGTGATGTGATAACGGTCGCTCGAAGAAACGATTCGCTCGCACGCGTAAATCTATGAGAGAATTAATTCCAAGCGGATAAGAATTCATTCGTACGCGCACGAAGCGCGGTGTAAATTTCGAGTGGCACCTACCTTCATTTTTTGCCACGCCGTTCGTGCGCTCGCTCCGTTCAAATGTCCAGTCGCTCGTGCCGCGAAGGCTGACAAAAGGGAAGGAGATAATCCTATCGGCGAGCATGGCGGCATGCTTGCGGCAAGAGCGCGAAGATTTTTACCTCGGATGTGCGAAAATAACGCGAGTGGATGTGGTGCGTTAAAGGAATCGCCCGTGTGGCATGCAGAAGTACAGGGAAATCGCAAACTCTTTTTCGTAACGCGTAGGAATACGGAGAATGATACACGATGTGCGCTCGTCGAATGCGACGAATTAACGGTACAGTCTGGATCGGACGTATAAAAACGTTTAATGGTCTGACAACGATTTGAATTTACGTGACGATTCGGGGCAATTTCATTCAACTGCATTCAAAACTGAAAGCCGCCGAAGATCAGAGACGACTCTGAATCCGGCACGAAAAGTTGCCCGACGGCTGAGTTTCGCGGTTTTAAACAGACAACAGACGACTCCGGTAGTCCCAAGTCGTTATCACGTCGAGCTCGACCCATTACATGCAAATAAGTCAGCGATCAGAGGACTCATCTCTCCGCGGCTGCCGCGTAGACTCACGATTTCTGCGGCTAGAGAGTTCTCTCTCCCTCCCTCCCCCCCTCTCTCTCTCTCTCTCGCTCTTCTTCGTTCTCTCCAAATCCGAAGACCTCAAAGCTCCGAGCCCGTCTTAATTACGCCTGTCTCGGATCAATCTCGATGGAAATTAACCGCTTCGGGTAAACCGTTTCGAGCGGCACATCCACCGGGCCGAGTTTCGACTCCAATGATGATGTACGGTATACCGCCTCCCACCACCCTCCCGCCCATTTCGATGAGGCAACCGCTCGTATACGAGAAACAAGGAGTCCCGTTCGGAGGACTTCTGGAACGCACCGAGAAAGCACTCTCGCATGGGCGTACCTACCCCTGGATATACGAATGCCTGTAGATAACGGAGAGGGGAAGAAAAAAAGCGGGTGACTGGGTACCGGAGTTCCATATTAAAGCGCGTCGAAACTTCGGGGATAAATTATCTGTTACGCGGGAGGCGGGGCAACTCGAAGCCCGTATTTCTCATCTCGCCACCTCAGCGCGGGCACCGCACTAAATAATCGCGTTATACCTAACGACGTTATGGATCTGCAATACATCGGCTGGAAAATAATCTATCGCCTCTCCTCTCGCGCGCCGGCTCCCTCTCCCTTCCGGCCTTTCTACCGCCAATTTCGCACTCGACATTCACCTCTCTACGAGGCTCTCGCCGCGGGTATAAAAGTTTTGGTGAAATTGGGGTGGCCGCGCGAGAGAAGAAGAGAGAGGGGAGGACTTTCAGTTTTCTTGCAAAAGAGGAAGTAGCGTGCGTTGGATTGAGAAGTGCGAAAGAGCCGTGCGAAGAGAGAGGTCTTGAGTACACGAAGTCGATAGGGAAGAAGTAGAAGAAGGAGGAGGAGGAGGAGGAGGAGAGGGAAAAGCGATGGGGGGGAAGGGGATGACATGGATTTTCACAAAATCAGGGTAGCCGTGCGAGAGAGAAAGAGAGAGAGAGAGAGGGCTTGAGTTTTCTTGCAAAAGAGGAAGTTGCGTACGGTGAGGTAAGGAGGGCGAAAGAGGTATCCGAAGAGAGGGGTTCCAGTACCTACACGAAACTCTAGTCGAGGAGGAGAAAGAGTAAGAAGAAGAGGAACGGGGTGACATGGTCCTGAACTTTCAACCACCACCGACTCTTGACAACGAATGATACACCATGACATTTATCGAAAGCAGAACTCTTCGGGACTCGGATGCAATTTTAAAGAGGATCATTTCGAGCCGATTACCGATATTTCCTTCTATCGATTCAAGTTTTTAACTATATTTACATTACTGGAAAATCAATTACCCTGGTAAATCAGTGAAAGAACGAGGCAGAGAGAATTCCTGGAGGGAAAAAAAAGGAGAACCCTGCCCGGGACTATATCGCGAGAAAATAAATTTAAGAACGACCTCCGATCAGAAGGTGGAATCTCCTCCCGAGCGCACCCGTATCGCTTCGCCATCGACGCCTCCATAGATCACGTACCGTACGGCGTATACGTGCCGGAGTGTACAAGTAGGACTATCAATGTTTAAAGGGGACCGTGGGAAGGGCAAAACGGGAAAAACAGACTGGCTGGAGAAGTCGGAAATGATTTTTCGTTGCGTCGTAGATAAGCCGGACGAGGGGATCCCGAATATTGGCCAAGATTATTACTATTTGCGCTCGAATCGTTCGTCTTGGAATTTAAATATATGATTATTTTTTTTGTCGCATTAATCTCACGATTGCACGACGTCTGTGGTGAAAGCCGAATCGATCGATTTTCCACAGATTCGATTATGCACCAAAAAAAAAAGAGGTGAGCACCTCTTGTTAGGTATTTATCAGACAAATATCACATCTTCAACCCCACGCACATCGTCATCTGATCATCCGTACGTATCGTTTCAATTCACTCGTCGTTCGAGCGACAGGAGCTAATCGATGGCCCGCTGGAGCGACGGACGCGCCGATCGATCATCTGGAAATTATCGGAAACAGCGAGCACCGGTCGGGGTTCGCCGACCGCCGGGGGAATCGCACAAGTTCGACCGAACGACTGACCGACGAACGACCGCTTCTATTCGTTCCATCGAAGCCACTGAATCGAGGCCGCGACAGAGGCGAGAGGGCACGCGCTTCCAACGCGGAAGGAAAGGCAGCGCTCGCCGCCAGCCGCAAGGGATGTCGGGGTTCACCGCACCCCTCGCTCGCTGAACCGAGCCGCGCAATCCCAGTCCGCCCCCTTCGACGTTTCGCGCTCGGATATTCAGACTCGAGAGCAGCGTGAAGGGGTTTTTGATAAAGGAAAAAGTTCGAAGCGAGTCGAACCAGAAACGAGGAGGGACGAACCGCAATGGAAATTATACGCGAACGCCGACCAGCGAAAGTCCAAGTTGAGTCCGGATTGAATACCGGAGAACGTCAGTCGACGTGCATCGGAGAAGATGAGAAGACTCGAGAATGAATGATAATTAGATCGGCAGGTGCTCGCGGATCGCCCCTTCAGCTCTGTGCGTCAAAGCCAACGCCACTTGTAACAAGAGTGCCCGGGGACGTTACCGCGTACGATATACGAACGAGTCTTTGTGCATTCTACCGCAATTGAGTGGAAAGCGCTACGGTATTCACTGTAATTCAATGTATCCACTTCGTTTGTCGCTCGCGTAAATGTTTCTTTTCCCCGTACGTCCGACACGTTTCGGCAAACGTAAAAGGAAGGGTGGGCTGATTTCCTGAACCGTATCATTCCACCGAATTCTCGCAATGTCATTTGAAAATATAAAGAAACTCGACCCCGGCTAAACGTCATTTGACTGTGATACTCGCATTGCGTTACTCGCACTTTGAATTCGAACGCGACTCTGTACCGACAATTCCCCTTCCCTTGTTCATTATCGCACGATCCTCGTTAAAAATCTGACATCACCGATCGTGCAATCCGGTCGATCGATTAAATCACATCGATTGGCTCCATCGACTGTACGCGCACTTCACCCGATCGTCGGGAGTAACGAGCGACGAACTATTTGGCGTAGGCACGTTGAACGGGAAATCGAACGAACCGACTTCCGTACAAGCGGCCGATCGCGTGCCAAACGGCCACTCGCGGCTCGGGCCATACATAATGCATGGTATCAAGACTCACCGAGTCGTTTCGTGGCGAGCTCAAAATCGCGCTACTCCCACCTCGCTCACCGGGCGCAGCGGAGCCTCGATTGAATTGTTCACCTTCGGCGGAGCCGGAAATCTCGCGAGAGTATCGACTGTTATCCGAGCGAGGTCGCGTCTGTACGGCCTCTTCGATCGCGCGGAGATTCGATCGCTTCGACGGACGGGTTCGACGGATCACTGCAGGGGCGAACGGCGTATTCGAATTTCTCGCGTCATTGATTTTTTCGACGGAGAAGAAGCCAGTGTAACGAGTCTATTTCCGTGCGTATACACGGGGCAACGGTGCGGGTGATACGGGTGAAATGATCCGTCCTCCACCGTACCGACGATGATGACTGAACCACAGAACCGCGTATCAGACTTTTCAACTTTTTCTCCGTTTCTACGTTGACACGATGAGGTGTAAATAATGTTCCCCCTTCCGAAATTCGATAATTTAAGATAATTCGAGTGCGTCATTCGTGGGATGATCTTGATTTTAAATAAAATACGTGCAACGCGAGTACAGCTGTGTGCATCCATCCGCGATCAACTGTGTATTCAATTGTGTTTGAGCACCTATAGAACGCGAAATGACATATGTACGGTATAAAAATTGCGTAGGTGTGGAGGAGGAGGAGGAAGAGGAGGAATGTAGTCGCTTTCTCGTTAACGTCAGAGGGTCGTCCGCTAATGAGGCGTGACCCTGGTCTTTTGATTCGGAGTTAGATACCGGCTGAACTGTGCTCAAGATTTTGATTACGCCGCCCGTCAAAGGGACCGCGTTTCGTTAATTAAAACGTACAATAATTATAAGACACGACGGAGTCGAATAACGAGCGCGGGGTGCCGATATTTAGTTTCGCCCTTTCGTCGCTCGATCCCCGTTTGACAAAAAAAAAACGAAAGGCAGACTTTGTCTCGCAATTTCAACGAGGTTTCGTCGATATGTATATCTGCAGCAGAGAGGTAAATAGCCGTAACTCCAATTTTACCCAATATTGAGTTAATATCATTTTCAAACTACACTCTCTCAACTTGCTATTGTGGTCAAAAAATCGTAAGTCCTATTTTATTGGTTGCCAGTATTGGTATTTTTAGACTTGAAAAGGTATTATAGTATCTCCGTGTATCAGTGGGGTAACGGTAAAGTTGTTTTGCTCACTACTGAAAACTTTCTTTTATGGACATACGATTGTTCACCTCTCAGCTACAGATACACGCGTACACATACGTGTATCTCGACTGCTCGACACTTCGATGACGGATTGCAGATTGCATCGAATCACGAATACCGTTGATTTTGTTTCCTCGCCGATCACAGTTTCCCGGGGAGGCCGAAGCCGCGCGAAGCTTCGCACTGCGTCGATCGGGGCTCGGTTGTAGGACGAAGTTTCTCGTTGTATTTTCTAACGAGAATAGTTTTCCACTTATCCACTCCGCCGTACTTTTATCTTCGATTCGCTCTCCTCGACAATTAACGTCGCTCTACGGCACTTTGCGCGCGACGGAACCGTGCCGCGCATTCCCGAGTCCATCGATTACGGAGTAAGCACGCGGGGCGGCGATCAGCGCGAAACGCGGGATTATATACCCGACGCCCGCGCGATTCGTGTCCCGCGTTTCGTACAACTTCTCGCGGAGTTTGGAGGAGATTTCTCGAAAGGCGAATATCATTCCCCGACCCCTCTCGACGTCACGCAATTAAAAAGCTCCGTCTAAAGTTTCTTCGGTAGATGAGATTACGGAATGGAAAATTGTACAACGGAACGATCGATTTTATCCCGAGGGATGAAAACTCGCACCAAGGAAACCAGTTAAATGTAATCCCGGTAAAACGTCGTTAGGTATCAAATTTGAGTAGGTACACGAGAAGGCTGAACTTGAAAAGTCCCAGATATCTCTCGATCGATGTAAAATGATTGCAGTCCCTCTCGAATGAGTGTAGCTGTTATCGTGCATCGCGCTTCTCTCCCGAGGCGGAGATACGATGCCGGGCATTCGGTCTCCTTGGACGAAAGATTTTCAACTTCCCTCGCGACGAAACCGTCCGAGGCATCGGAGTAGACGGTGTTTCTCTCCGCGACCATTAAGGGTAGACGCGGCATTATTTTTCATCAACCCGACTCGCGTGTTGTCGTACGAACCGCGCGAAGCAGCACGTAGGCGGGAGGAAGCAACGTCTCCAGTCCAGTTCTCGCGACAATCGATCCACCGAACTATTGGGAAGTGTCTTATGGCGATATGACCTCTGGCGGCGAAAAAACAAACTAGTTTTAGATTGCAGTTTTGGAGCATAGCAATGCATTAAAATAGGAGAGTGCACATAACAATATATTTTTTCGCAAAATGACGTCCGAATTCTTAAAACCACCAGTGAAATCGAAAGGTAGACTTCTTTGCTACGTTCCTGGCGGTCAAAGTCGTTTAAATAAAGACGACGTGTCTTTCTATTATTTTCCAAAGCCGGGCAAACGCTTCGTGTACACTCCAGACGCGTTTGGAAATTTAGAAAAAATCGATTTTTAGAAAAGTGGATGATAATATTAAAAATAAAATCAGCTACGCCGTATGTCAATGTGTATTAGCGTCATTTTTCGAGTGCTGATTATATTTCCGTTGCCTATGCATGTACACGCTTAACCTAAATGTTTGCTCCAAAATAGTTATTCTCTCTTCAGATGTTCCAGCTTCCAAGAGATTTTAAAACACGCTCCCCTCTTCAAGGAAGTTCCTATTACCCGGTTTTGTATTCGCCCACAGGCAAATTTAATTAATGTTAATCATATTTTACGTAAAAAACTACTTTTAACCCATTGAAATACATTGAACCTGCACTTTTAAAGCCGCCGTATTAATTTTAGCTCCGCCCATAAGACACTTCCCAATAAATTTCGCAGGGGCATCCGGGTGGATTGTTCGAGTCCCTCGAAATTTCGAAGAGTTCATTTCTAATTTAGCGGCGCCGAAGTAGAGGCGCGTGGTCAACAGCGACCGCCGATATCAGCCTCGTCGAAACGATCGAGCATTCCATCCGTCATGGCGGCTGATAATCGCGCGCGCGCGCGCGCGATTTTCTTTCGACGACCAGTGTCGCGTTCGCGGATCGCGAGTTCCCTCTTTTATCTCGCAGGATTACGCGCGTGAGCGTAAAAAGAACGAGCGTCTAGGAATAACACTGAATTTATTTCGACATCGACGGATATATCTGAAGCAACGGCGCCGGGGCACACGAAATTTCGCGAGAGTAGTGTCGAAGTGCTTCGGCGACTGAGCCTTTCCTTTTCGATGTAAACAGACTCTTCGGGCGTGGCGCGATCTCCGTTTGAAATTCAACAGAAACAGCGAAATTGTACACCTACGTCGAACACACGAGAGCGTGGGTGTACCTACCGATTACAGTGAAGTTTATCGCGTGTCTGCGTAACCGCTTCACTCGTACGCTTGCTGTATATGTGCGGGCGCGTGGTTCCTCTTGGAAAAGCGAACGCGAAACGCGTGGCGCGATTCCTTGTGCAAAGAATACTGAAAAATTGAATGCGCGAGATTCGAGTTACCCCGTACATCGTCCAACGAGAATGGAACGCGTCCGGTATGCGTATCCGTCACACGTACACAGGTATATCGATCGAGCCGCGAAGTAACGACTCGTCGTTTCCGGCGTCGATATAAAACGCCCCGTCGTTACACGCACAACCGCGTTAGATACGATAAATGAATCGTATATGCCCACTTAAATATTTACATCGGAAGGAACCGCGCGGCGGGGCGCGTGCGTGGCCGTCGCGGAGTCGCGAGCGTAGTCTGCAGACTGGAGGCGGTTGGGCGTACAAAAGGCGCCTAAAAGCCCTGAAATTGAGTATAAGAAAAGCCGGGTGACCGAGGAGAGTGAGAAGAAGAGAGAGAGAGAGAGAGAGAGGCGAAGAAGCATCGGGGCGCTGCAAGCCAAGGGGAGACGAAGGGCTGTAAAAACGTTAAACTAACCAGAACAAATGACTGTCGCTGATGACGTTCCTCCTCCGGCCACGCCGTATCGCGCGCCGCTATCCCGCCTCGTAAACGCCCCGGAGCACCGCGCGACGCCGAGCGCGCGAAAGGGCGAACCCGCGAAATCTTTCTGTCCCGGTGACGCGGTGAGAGCTGGACGGGGTACCCTATAAAACGCGCGCGTCCGCGCGAAGAGTGGGCGCCGCGATAGAGAGACGCCGGCGTCTCTCTTCTCTTTCCCCGTCCCGCTCGTCCCTCCGCACCGTCGCGGAGTAATTGCTCATCGCGATAGCCGCGGAAACGATCGCCGACGAGAGTAACGGTCGAGTCTTTTACGCGCGCGGCGAGATCTACGTCACGCCACTCACTCACTCACTCACTCACTCACTCACCCCGGCGATACTTTGAAATTAGTTCCATCGAGGTGGGAAGATTGATTAAATATGCATTTATTACGGTTCGGGCCACTGCGTTCGCGTGCATATTTTATCGGCTATAACTCCGGGCGCGACTACAAATCGCCCTCTGGTTTTAATACCACTGCACCGTGTTGTGTACGCGCGCTCGCGAAGCCCCGACAACGCGGGGTTACAACCCTCGTCGTATGACCCGCTGGTCTCTCTGTAATCATATCGTTTTTACGGTAATTGCGACAGCCCTCAGACCCCCGCTTAAACGCGACATTATTTTCCCATTTCGCCAGACAGCGAGATTACGAAAAGAAGTATGGATAATACGCTCGGCTCGGCGTGTCGTTTGGTGTACTCGTATATCTGATTATTCCCGAGCTCGCTCGCGTTCGGTGCAGAGTGAGTTTTTTTTTTTCGAGGAAGCCATAGTCATTGCCACCGCCGTTTGGTGCGGACGATAAGGTGGCGTTTACCGGCAGATAAGGTGATCTCTCGTGTAGCCTTCGACGCTGCTCAGGTAATCTCTCGTAATCCTTCGCTTCGAGCGGACGATTATAACCTCCGAGGGGTGACTTGCGAAAAGCAGGAAGTTGCGATCTTGACGAAAAGTATTCATCGATTCGTTCGAACGGTGCTTCTGAAATTAAGTCTGAACGAGTTTCCACTTTTTCATTTCCCTCCTTAAATAATATCCATCTTTTGTTCGGCAATCGTTTGAATGAGTACCAAACGGCGGATTTCGAATAAAAGGAAAAAGAGATCCGTCCGAATGACAAGAAACAATAAACGAGTCCGGAGACTCGCACCGACGAACGCCGAAAGAAATGTTCGAGCGAGTCCTTCGCTTTCCCCCGATTTAAGAAGAGAATCTCCTTCCACCGCCAGCGAATCCGTTCGAGAGACGTAGGAGTTAAGTCCAATGTAAGTCAGACTCGCGATCTCGTCTGGCTTAGCCAAGTTTCCCGGAAGTTTCCTCGTGGGGGGAGAGAGAGAGAGAGAGAGGCAGGAATAAAGGGAACGGAGAAAGAGAAGCAAGCACGACCGGCTAAATTACTCGTGACGACGTGAGCGAGCCAACGAGCGGTTGCGTTGTCCCGCGTGGAGCTCGGAATTGCCGAGCGCTTCGCGATATCCGTTGCGCGGAGGTGCAACGTCAAATCCTCCCGCCGACTTCTGCGTAGTACCCCGAGCGGCTGGAACGGCCGAAGCGAGGCTGCGTGTCCGCAAAGTGTTACACTCTCCCCCGCAACGCTCTCTCCACCCCCTTCGTGCGACGCGAACGCCGAGGAAAGCCCTGCTGCGGGAAGGGATCGAGAGGAGAGCTACGCGCGGGAGGTAACGGTGGGATAAGCCGCGACGGCGGAAGTGGGGGAGGGCCGCGAAAGTTCTAATCCCGATGTCATTAGTTGAAATCGGCGAAACGTCGACGTGCGTGCAGTAATTGCCGGTCGGTAGGCGAGCGCGCCGATCGCGTCGAGTTAAAGTTGCCGTCGCGAGATTGAATTGTCGCCCGCGAGTCTCGAAGTCCCCAGGCGCGACACGACGCGGGAATAATTATCGGCAAGTTCGTAAGCGGCGCGGGAGGGAGAACTCGTGGAGGGGAGAGCAGATGATCCTGGAGCGCTCGAGATGGCACGTAGCTATTACGGATAGTTGTGCTGGCCAGGGGCCAAGTCGGTTCGAAATGAATAACCGCGCTTCGCTATGCGCGCCCAGCGAATGAGCTTGCGGAACAGAGCACCGTGAAATTGAAACGACGCGCTGAAGTTGCGTACGAGGAAGACGCACGCGGTTTCCGCGCCATGGGATCAAGAGACTGTGCGTCAGTTCGGTTTTCCGCGCGCACTCGCCCGAGGAACGGAAAGTTCCGACGGAACTTCCGTCTTCTCGAGTCGAAGTTTCTCGGCGAAAACATGCGACGTGCGCGCGAGTTGACGTATAACTGTACTTATGGCTACCGTGGTATGGAATAAGAAAATACAGGGGTAGGGGGGCGAAGGGGAGCGAGGAAGGGAACGCGCGAGAGACTTCGCCCCGGGAGGAGATTTCCAAGTCGGATTCTCGAAACGTACACTGCGGTGGATAAGCAGCGCCGCGACGCACAGTTTGCACTCGCGGGGTCGCCGGCTCCTCTTCGTGCACCGCGCGCGACAGCGGTGTGCTGC
Organism: Xiphydria camelus; assembly: GCA_963678675.1. Classification (NCBI taxonomy): domain Eukaryota; kingdom Metazoa; phylum Arthropoda; class Insecta; order Hymenoptera; family Xiphydriidae; genus Xiphydria; species Xiphydria camelus. Next base: position 23,675,764 of record OY783198.1, read on the forward strand.
GCAGGTACGGGAGGAAGTGTAGGTGGGATGCGCGCGTACGCGTATGTACGTATCGCATCGGTTACGTGTGTTCCGTAATTGCGTTCATACGCTATACGTATCCGCGCCAGTCCTTCGCGAGTGATATCTTGAGCAGATTCCACGCGGTCTTCGTATTTCAACCGGTGACGTCACTCCAGGACCGCGATGCGCCTTTGCAAGTTCGAACGAGTCTGCGGACGTAGACATCGTCGGATCACGGGATCAGAGGCACATCCGCGGCGCATCCTCCGGTTACCTCGATCGCGACGCATACCTGTGTACAGTTGTTCTACGAGTACACACGTAGGTATATCGCTCGTGATAAACACAGCGCGGAGAGAAGAAAGTTTGACGCGTCGCGACAGCGGAGGAAGAAGAGGAAGAAGAAGAAGATGCATTTATTATGACACTAGGGCGGGCCCTCTAAGTGCCTGCGTAGCGAGATGCAATAACATAACAAAAAATAAGTGAAAAAACATGGCAGCAAAATTAAAGTAACGTAACGGAGGAAGGGAGATAACCTAGGGGCGCGGATGGGATTCGAACGCCTCGGTTTTCGGTTGGGCGCTAAAGGTGCCGGTAAACACGCGGGGTTCGGCGAGTCCCGAGCAATGCTCGCCGATGTCAACGAGGCTTTAAGGTCGAGCCCGAACATTCGGATTTTGGCGAATACCGAGCGACCGCTCGGTGACCACCCGGCGAAGACCGAGTAGTCTGAACTCGGAAGGTCGGTTCTTACCTGAGGCTTATAAATAAATGCAAACTTCTTCAATGTTCTTAAAATGCATGTGAGTTTGGGAGTTATTTGCAAAAGTCGAGAGAGCATCCTGAACGAATACTTCGGATGCAGCGTTTACACAGTGCTTCTTTAGTTATAACTGAACGTTATTCCCATACGCATCGATGTAATATTACAAGTACATTTTTTCAACTTTTATAATAGCAGTGTTCCATTGCACCTTAAGCGGACGTCTATATCGGTTCTTACCGTTCATTATTATCGCGATAATTAAATTTAGAGTTAATCCCGCCATCCGTCGCAATGGCGAGACGAGTGGTATGTTTCGATGAATCTAGGCTGTTATTGAGCTTGCAGCCCCGTCAATCTTTCCTTGAAGAGGATTATAATTATCAAACCGGTTGTCGGCTGAGAATAATCTTCTGGGTACTAAAAGTGAAAGAGTTGAAAAATCAGAGAAAAATTGCATCGATCAAAAAAAAACTTTTTTAAATAATTTTATTTGCAATTGATTTAAACAAATGACGTATTTTCATAGCTGGCCACTTTTTAAAAATCTGAAAAAAAGCAAGCATATACTTTGATATCCTCTCTTTAACGACAAATAAACAAAAATAACGACACTTTAAAATTGACGACACAAAAATTAATTGAAGTTGACGCCGCGTCGGCCTCGCCGCGTCGGCCCCACCGCTAGCGTGTCGCCAAGCCAGTCGAACCCACCGACCGTTGGCTGGTGGCGGGGCCGACGTGCCAATTCCGACGCGGCGTCAACTTCAATTAATTTTTGTGTCGTCAATTTTAAAGTGTCGTTATTTTTGTTTGTTTGTCGTTAAGGAGAGGATATCAAAGTATATGCTTGCTTTTTTTCAGATTTTTAAAAAGTGGCCAGCTATGAAAATACGTCATTTGTTTAAATCAAGTGCAAATAAAATTATTAAAAAATTTTTCTTTTGGTCGATGCAATTTTTCTCTGGTTTTTCAACTCTTTCACTTTTAGTATCCAAAAGATTATTCTCAGCCGACAACCGGTTTGATAATTATAATTTAATGAAAAAAAAGCAGCGTTATTTTTCAAGTGGCTGTAAAACCAACAATTTTCAAAATTTTGAAAAATTCTTCGAGATACGGTTAAACATCGACAAAGACTACAATATATCCAAATTTGAGCAAAATCCGAAATGTTACTCCAAAAAGTGTCCGATTTGGTATGGAATGACCCGCACTGCATATGATCGAAAGGAACGAAACTGAAGAAAATTGTTATATCAAGTCCTTCAACCAAAATCCCGGCCGACTGCAAAGATTTTTTTTCTTCTCAAAACAAACTGCAACCTGTTCAATTTCTCTGCACGTATGCTCCAACTTTTTAAAAAATCAATGCTGTATCATCAATAGCAGTATCTATTTGAATGGGTATTGCGAGAAACGGTTCATTACCATTCGTCCGACTCGGGAAAGGTGGGGGACTGCGAACTCATTAGTAGTCTAGATTCGCGGATACAGACCGCCTGCCTTGTTATTGTGACCGACGGTGGGATTAACTCTAGATTGGCGATTATAATGAAGTGGGGTGTGTTTACGACTGCTCGTCTCCTTTGATGTGCCACGAAAGACCGACAAACTACGGGAACGGCGAATACTTGGACGAGCACGACATTCGGCCATCGGCGAGTAGCGAGCAACCCGTGTACACACTCGGGATTCGCCGAGCAGTCGCTCGGTGTTCGCCGAGTACCGAGTGTCTATCCACCCTGTTTGATAACGGGAACCAAGCGAACAATACATTTGGCCATCGGCAAACAGCGAGCAACCCGTGTACACACGCGGCATTCGCCGAGCTTTCGCTTAAAGCCTCGTTGACATCGGCGAGCATTGCTCGGGACTCGCCGAACCCCGCGTGTTTACCGGCACCTTAAGACGAGCCCTGGGGGATCGGCTTGTCGGCCGAGGTGACGCACCGGGGCGAGTCACGAGAGAGAAAGAGAGGGAAAGAGAGAGAGAGAAAGAAATTAGCCAGGTTTAACGTTGGCCACAGTGCGGAGCCCCGCGCTCCAAATGATCATGGATTAGCTGCACGAGGAAACGAGAAAACGGCGGCGGGTGGAAGCTCGCGTTGGCGGTAAGAAGGGCGACGCGGGTTTCGGACCGTGAGGGTGAGAGAGAGAGAGAGAGAGAGGCGGTGGAGGGGAGTTGGCTGAACCATGCGCCAGCCAACTGATTACCTCAGCATGGTCCAGCGGTCAGACCACAAGGAGCTGACCCCGCGCCACTGCCGCGTTCCGTCGTAAGAGCCACCCTCGGTATCAAAGCCACCCTCTCGGCGGGGTTTCGTTCCCCGCGTGCGTGTAGGTGCAAGTGTGGGCGAATTAATTTTTTCACAATAGGAAAAACAGAACCTCGGTGAGACCTTGCGATCGCCGCCGTCATCGTCCTCGTGTCTGAACGCCCCTCGAAGGCGTCGCTCTATCCCACACCCCGCGCCGAAGCGATACCGAGAACTTGGATGCGACTTTCCGATTTTCCCGGCGCCCCAATTTCCGCCGAATTTTGGAATCGCGCACAACGGTGGAAGCTCGGCGACGCGGTGAATTTCGAAGGTTACGCGTCTCCCGGTGTAATTACTCAGAATAATGAAATAATTATCCTCTCTCTCACGGGGAAGGGGTCGACGGAAGAGCGCGCAAAGTTTTTCCAAGATTTTCTCGAGGGACCGCATCGAGGGCGTAATTGCGGGATCGCGGAGACGGGGTCGGTGGAGCGAAGAAGCCGGCCTGTTATTAGATTAAAACTGTTTGGTCTCTCGAGTTGCCTCCGCTAATTGTTCCGGGGCTTGGAACACTCTCCGACACTCTTTTTTTTTTGTGTCTTCGGAGAAATCCCCGTGCGATCTTTCTTCTCATCCGATAGTGGCGCGAACTTCCGCTCATTAGGAATTATTATCAAAGGGAGCAACGACTATTCGTTCACGGGTACATAGAGGGGGAGAGGAGTGCAGGAAGAAATGAAAAGATAACAATCCTCTCCGTGTATCGTCCCCACCTTCGTCCCCTCTATTCCTTTCGATCCGGCATCGTCTCACACCAGAAGCGGAGCTGCGTTTTCGCCCTCCGTCGCTACGGCGTCTGATTCAGCTGTCCGCTCTTGTCCGTTCTTCCACCGATAAAACGCTGTAGATGCCCGAGAGGGTGACGAGGATGGCTGCGCGTCGGTTCGCGTTGCGGAGGTGCGACGGGGAACGAGAAGGAGAAGAGGCTCTCGCATCAGCGTTCGCAACGCGGAATATAAAGCAGAGGTCAGTCGTCGGGAGTTCGCATACCACTCGCGCACGTTCCGTCGCCTATCGGTGGCGCGCGGGCCTCGGCGACGCATCTGCCGCTCGTTGTGCCTCGCGGAATTTGTACACAGAGACTCAACGTTGGAGCATTGTGGGTGTTTTTGCAGGGAGAGCTTTTAATTCACCCTCTCACCTCGGTATATTTCGAAACAATGACGGATGAATCACTCGACCGCTAACAATCCCGCCGTAATAGAAGATACGGTCCGAGCGGCAAACTTACGAATCCGTAAATGTAGTCAAGGAGCTTTTTCTGGAGGAAAACTTATCCGCGCTTATTCGCACCGAGGGTCAAAGTTCGGCCACGAATGGATAGCGCGGAATCGCGTGAGGAACAAAGGGTCGAAACGATCCAAAGACGACGCCGCCGCCGCCGCCGCCGCCGCCGCCCGCCTCGACGAGTTCCTTCCGTCTCTGCTATGAAAGCCAGCAACGTAGCGTACGTCGAACAAGGTGTAGCTTTCACGGCACCCTCTATTCACACCCCTCTGGATGGGTTAACCGCCGTATGCCCCCTCTCCGTACACATATATGCACTCTGTCGAGCTACGCCTCCTACGCCTTTCTCGTACGTATTCCCGCGCTTACCGAGCACACACGCGGACGGGAAATTGCACCAGCTCCGGCACACGCGTGCCCACGGCGCCGGCCGGAATACATACTTTGGAAAGCACAGAGCGTCTCGTTCGCGTGCCTCCTGGAACCCCCCTGACAACACCCACTTCGCATATGTAGATGGCAACACCCGACACAACGCCCCAATATCTGACAACCCGGTTCGCGCGCCCTCCCGGTACACGCGTACCACCTGTCGCAGAAATGACGACTCGACGAATTCGAGTGTTCGGCGTGGTGGGAAAACGGGTCGAGCGCGAGAGCGAGATCGATGCTGAGAAGATCCGCATCGGGAGGAGAGAAAGGAGCGACAGAGACACACCTCCCGAATAAATACCGGAGGAACGTCAAAGTCGAAAGCCAAGGTGCGAAACGACCCAGTTTCCTTTCATTCCCCGCGGCAAACACGCCGTGGTCTACCTCAACGCCGGACTTTTCTCGTTAGACCAGACTTTCTCGTACCACTGTACGGCGTGCAGCCCGCTTCTCGTATGCGACTTGTGTACCGTGGCTCCGGGGGGGGGGGGGTGGCGGTGGTGTTACCAGAGGTTGAGGGTGTTGCACGCTACCCCGGTGAGGAGGCTCGGGAGTGCGGGGTCGGGGTGTAGTGTTACGGAAACATAAGCGGGGTCCGTCGGTCGATACGCTGAGCTTCGCGGGTGCCGAATCTCCGCGGCGCAACGTCGGTTTCGTTCAATTTCCGCAGAGGGGAAGTCAAGACGCTCTCACGCCGCCGTAGAGTGAATATCCTTCGAACGCGCGCGCGAGGAGCTGATCGACCGCCTCGTGGTATACGACTCGGTCGAGCGGAGATTTTGCTCGATGCGAGCATCGCGTGAAGTAGACAAATATCTACGTAATACGGTCGAGTACGCGCGTGGGTATACCGTGCCGTGCGCGCACGCGGACGAGAAAGAATTCCGTTCGCTCGAGAAATCTCGAGTGGGCACGACTTCCCGGAAAGGGAATGAAAAGGAATTGCAAAATCTCCCGGAAGTTGCAAATAGGCCCATCACCATTTGACTCTTTGTACCGGCGGCACAAAGAGACTCGGGCTGATTTAGAATTCTCCGGCAAACTTTTTACATTCCCGCAAATTCTCTTTCCTTTGGAGTAATGAGCTCGAACGAGCCGATGAGGAACCGGGTCCTCGCCCTTGCCGACGTGGATACGTATAGAGGGCACACACACGCGGGTAGGTATATTATTCCCGCGGGAAAAGTTTTTCGACATTAGCGCGTATATCGCTTACGACGGGACGCGATGTATGTGTACAATCTACGCGAGTGTATATTCGTTGCATCAAGAAACCCCCTCCACTGCTTTTTCGCCTTTTTAGACGACACCGCTGGCTCTCTCTCTCTCTCTCTCTCTTTCTCTATCGCTCTGACTCGCTACCCCTTTGTATTCTTTCCGCCCTCGGCGACATTATTCCCGTCACTTATCTCTAGGCAAATAACCCGGAGACGTTAGAGGGTTGAAAGCGAGGGGAGCGCGCGCGGAAAGGAGGCGGAGAGCGAGCGAGAGCGGGGAGCCGGAGAGGCGGAAGGGAGATTTGGCTCAATTGAGCGTGGAGACGATTGCGCCTAACTACGCGATGGTATAGGCGAGTGGATATGCTCGTACGTGTACACGTGCGCCTGTAGCGCGCGCCATCCCTGGGCTACGACTCTCTCTCTCTCGCTACGGCTACATCTGTATACATTCACCGGATCGCGCCGGGGTATGCAGAGCGTTTTATCGTTTCAACGCACGTGGTATTTCGGTGGCGCGCGCCTCACCCCTGCCCACCTTATAACCGCAGCAACTTAGTCTGGAAAATGAAAATGTCAGGAGCCCGCGCAGGCAAATAACGAACGACAGCCATATACGATAAATTAGGCGAAAGTGAAGACACGCGCGCGTCGGCATGGAAAAGTAGGTGCACGTGAAAATTGGGAGGTTGATCCTCAGTTTTCGCGACTCGTCGTCATTGCAAGCGGCGCGTAATCTAATATGTCGAAAAGGACGCGCGAAGGGAACGCCGATCTATATAAAATGATATGTGCCTGAAAATAACCGATGGTATCATTGATCAACCGACTTTATGGATGGCGCGAAATGGTTGAAGAATTCGGAATAAATATCGGGAGAAAGCCACTCATTGGCATTCAGCGCCGCAACGCGATGGCCGTATTTATGCAATTTTTTAGAATAGCTCCAATCGAGAGCGGGACTCGGTCCATGCGCGGAACAGGATTCCCGTACGTATACACGTCGCCATCCGGAGTGCGGATCGTACACGAGATGACGCTCGGCGTGAATTTAATTCCGAGGAGCGTCCCGCGTCAAACAAACCGAGCACGCGTGTGATGGAATATTTTCTCCATAATAAGTGACGTTCGCGCCGCGCGTGAGCTCGTTTCGCATTCGCTGGAAATTTGTCCGAGACTGCGGGGAACGAGCCGAAGAGCCGAGAGCTGCGTGGTGAAATTAGAAACAGCCGAGTGTTATTGATACCTGCAGACAGCGCCGGGTATCGATTGCTAATTGCTTCATGTCCGCTCGGAGGAGCTGCGGGGTGACTGCGAAACGGATATACGTATGTACATAGGTACACGGTGGCCGTTAATGCAGAGGGAAACGAGTTAATGGATAAAGTGATAATCTTACAGTGGTGCGCTGCGAATTTCTGCAGTCATTGCGCTTGGCCTGAAGAGGCGTCGATAAAACGCCTACGGTAACCACTCGCGGCTGAAAGCAGTCCAAGAGAGGTGGCTGCCTTCAAAAGGGTCGAGTGTGATTCGAGGGCAGCGTTGCAAGTTTCGTACGTCAGCCAAAGTATTCGCATCAAGCAAACCGTTGGCATTTTAATAGTCAAGTTTACGTGGTTTTTTTTTCCGTGCAATTACTGCGATCGTACGGTACGCGTGAGCGGCACTCGACTTCCCCCGAGGCTGGTAATTACTTTAATTACAGCAAATAGAAGTGGCCGTGTTGCTTTGTGTTCGTGTTTGGAAAAGTTTTAGGTCCCACAAATGTTGAGTCGCACTTTTCGTGGTGTCACGCTCCAGTACTCGCGGTGTAACGGCAGGAACTACACGGTAGGTCGACACAACTTGTATGAATTGACTCGTAAATAGATTACAAACAAACGAATCCATCGACCCTTCAAACGAGGTCGATAGGCTTATTTACTCGTATTTTGAATTGAACCGAACGATACATTTGCTCGACTTTGTTTAATCGTATTGGCCAAATTGAGAGTAATAACTTTACATTACATTTCTTCGTTGACAAATTTAATTGCGTTTAAACAAAACTTAAAAAGTCTGAAGTATAGCTTTGATTAAACGAGTTTCGCAATGGTGATGAAATAACGAATTCTTCAGGCTGCAGGAACGATAAAGTCAGTAGAGCGAAAGGTAATTGGTCAGCCAACGCGATTCCTTTATTCTGCTCACGACGCGAAACGCTCCCCAGTCGCGCCGAGAACTACTGAATTCCCGGGAATGTCGTGGAATTTCATATGTCTGAGAAATACCACGAAAATGTCATGGAGATTAATAAAATTTCTAGAATACTTCTTTTAAGATCAAGGAAAAAATTTGTACATATATTCGAAAAATCGAAACCTCTAGAATCGATCTCTCCACCACCCTATCTTATGTATTTTTTCGCGCTGATTCCGAAACTGATAGACTTATTGAGGAAATCTCAAGCGAACAGCGAGATATCGACGATTTTCCGAAAATCAGCGTTATTTCATATTTCCTTTGAGATTTCGATCTAATAACCGTGCTTTTCGGAATCAGCGTAAAAAAATACATCGGATAGGGTGGTCGAGATTCCAATTCCGAAGATTTTCATTTTTCGAAAAATTGAAAATTTCTGTAATGGAGGACCATTACAGAAAAATGCGATTTTTTTCGAAAAATCGAAATCTCTAGAATCGATCTCTGCACCACCCTATCTTATGTAGTTTTTCGCGCTGATTACGAAACTGATAAACATGATAAACTAACATAATCTGATGTGCCACCCCAATGTAGGATATTGTAAGTTTATATATTTTCTGTTCATTGTATTCGTAAAACAACAAAAAATTACTTTGCAATATCGCGGTAAATATACAATATACTATTATATATGATTATATATCTTTTTTGCATTGTAATTCATAATTAACAACAATATCATTTATATATTTTTCGTATCATTTTCAATGTCCCCGATAGTTGCAAGGATTGCGAAATCTGTGAATTTTTTTATTAGATTTGTTATTCATACAATTTTAATGTTCGTCGTGTAAATCGTGGAGAGTATCTTTCGGAAAATGCGACGTCGCCTCGTTCGAACGAATGAATCGAGTGGTATGAAAAATCATTGGTCAGCCAGCGACGATTGGTCGGCACGCGCTTCAGTTGCATCATCGGAAACGAGAATCTCTGGGAAAATCAAGGAATTTTATGCTCCTGGAAGGTGTCACCGATACGTGTACAACGAATGACTTCGTTAATTTAATACTTGGTATCGTTTTGCCGTACCTCGCCAAAGTCACGGTACAAGGAGAGTCGTGTCCCATCTGGAAGTTTTCTCGAAACTAAGAAGACAGCATCGTTGTTGATCACGATACCGAGCTAGAATCACTTTTAATTCTGGCCCACCCTCGTCTCCAAAGTTGCGATATTCTTACGAATACTTAGTAATTCACGTCGACTCGATTAATCAGCATAAATCGTCCTTGTTTTTCGCTCCTATCCAGAAATAGGACGGTAACTTGATGTAAGGCTTTGAAGGGGGTGCGCGGATCTCAGGAGATGAGAAGTCCTGCATTTTTAATCGCTCAACGTGCCTGATTTCATGTAAATTCAGTTAGTCGACCTCGAAAAAACTTTTTTTCTTCTTCCAAGGGGAAAATTTCGCCCGGGTAAAGTATTCCGCACCTGATGGTTCGAGTGAACCTTATTATTTTTCACCTTTCCACCCTCCTCCCCTTTCAACGATTACCTACCATAGAAGGGCCCTCTCTCCTCCGCCTTTCTTTTATAATGGAGATATCGTTGGAATCAGAGAGTCCCGAACTCGACCCCACCCTCGTTCCTCCTCCTTAACTATTATATTCTCGCCGCGGGAACCCGTTCCACCCCACCGAAAATGAAGTACGTCGGTCAATGGAGGTTATGGACGCGCATCGGGGGTGGGGAGGGCGTAGGTGCGTCAATTACCGTCAAATCGGCTGCGGCACGGCTCGTTGGGCATATCCAGCGATAGATATAGCGTGGGGCGAGTTGATAGGGTATATCGGATGTGACGTAGCGGCGGTTATCTCCGGCGGAAGAACATTAGTCGGCCGGAACTGACAATTTCCGATCGCAAATATGCCTATTGATCGGACTTCCGCTTCAACCATTGTACGCCAACCCCGCCACGTTTGACGGACTGACACTGAATAATCTGCAGCGCCTCATCGCTGCCTCGAACCCTTCGAATTTTAAGCCGCGGTCCCCCCGTCGACGCTCTTCGTACTTTCGCCACGGAAAGCGACTAGACTAAAAGCTTCCTGCGTTTGAACGAACGTGCGCGCGTATGTATTTCGACCCAGTTTTCCGCGTCTGTCGTTAAACGTCACATCGACGCTCGATCGAACGGATGGAACGAATATGCCGAGCGACGGGAAAATCGATGGAAAATTGCAGTGTACTCGGGAGAGCCGGAGGCACCGATGCGGTTATGTAATTCAGTGGGATTCGATGTAAATGGCAGGAGATTTAGTAAACGATCGCGTCGCAGCTGCGGGGCACCAAGTCCTAAGAGTACCGTGGAGGATGAGGGACGGAGAGAGAGAGAGAGAGAGAGAAAGCCAGACCAGGTGAGAAGCTATAAGGAGGATATAGGGGGGGAGAGATGGATGCTCGTTTCGGACCGAAAACGTTAATAGCTAAATTATTCGGTATTGAAGTTCGTTGCGCGAGTGCGATTCTGTGTACGGGCCCCGCTTGGATTCTACGTTATCAGCGTACCTGGTTCTACACAGTCGAGCTTGCATGCGGGATATACACACCGATTCTCCGGGGACCTATAACTGCGACGTAATACCGCCTTCCTTATATTACGCTTTGCGTATACATACACCCGAGTAAACTTCGTTGCCGGCTCTGGGTTGAACTTTCCGAAGCGTTCGAACGATGTCTATAAAAGTAATTAAAATTTAATTTCTTCGATAAGAGACGTTGATGAATAAATGCTAGATACTGGTGGAAAAGGCGATAACTCGGAATCAACATTTGAAAAGACGTGAAAAAAATCACGCGTAACGCGGAAAAATACGAAAAAAAGGGGAGAACCCGATTGAACACGCAACAGTTTCATCCGCCGACGCCAAAGACTGCAGCCGAGTCGTAGCCGAAAGAAATTAATATTTCCCTCGAATAGTTTCCGAGACGGAGAGCTTCGCGTTTTATCCCACCCTTTGAAAAACAAGATATCAAGAAAGACACCGTTGGAGCCGGTATCGAAATAATTATGCAGATGCACATAAGACGTAGCCTGTAGGTATTACGACCCCCGTTATTAAGTGGCCGGCCGTAGGAAATTCACGACGTCGTTACGCCTCGGTGAATGCTAGTAGCGAAGTGCAAATGTACGCGCGGGGCTCAGCGGACGTTCGTGTAACCGACCTCCAACGCTGAGACAGTGCATAACACATCCAGTTTAGGTTAGACGGGAGAAATTGGGTTAAGACGGCACCCGTGAGGATAGCTACGGCTTATCTCGCACATGCTCCCCTGAATTCCATAGTCATCCGATACGTGTGATCAATCGCTGATGTACCCTGTGAGATCATCTTCCGAAATTGGAGGGCCGTCGGAGAACGCGAAGGAATAATGATCGAAAGAGTCGAGGTATCGGAGAATACAAAACGGTAAGCTTGCGTACGGTAACTTGCGTACTTTTCCGACTAGCGGACACACACACACACACACACACACACACACACACACACACACACACATCGTTCTTGATCGACCGTGAGAAAAAATATCAGTCGTACGTTTCCCGATAAAATTCGGAGCTAATTCAGTACGATCGAATCGTGATGAATAATTCGATGGGACGATTCGGAAAAATTAGAAAAGCACACCGACGAACCCTGGATTTACGAGATGTGAAATTACCCACGCAAGAGTAAGCCGCGAAATTTTAACGTCTGCCGCACCAACGCCTCGGATAACCCAAGCTTAAAAATTAAGATCTCTCCGCCGGGGAGGTGAGGGGGTGACGACCCTCAAAATCTCTAAATCCACAGCCCCCGCGAGATTGTCTGGCGCTCGTGGATTAATAAGCCCGAGGCGCGGAACCTGACCTAACCTAACCCAATCCGGCCTTTCGAGATCTAGACCTAGTGCCCGCACATTCGTACCCCGGCATTAAATTTATGCATATACATGAATAACACACGCCGGGGCTGGAGGAGGTGGTAGGCGAGTCAGGGCGGACAAAAACTGATGAGAGGCCGAGCAGCCGCGGCTGGGCAGACTCTGGACACGTGACTCGATCCATGCAGGGAGGGTCGACGGGCAAGAGAGAGAGAGAGAGAGAGGGGGGGGGAGCAGGGGGTTGCTAAATGCGCCGGGTCAACCTATGCATGCTAATGCCTATCTTACATGTTTACACGCCATGCCACGCTACGATACGTGGATATATGTATAACATCGGGGTTTAAGCCTGCACTTCCAACCACCGATTCCCCGCTGTCGATCGATCGATCGATCGACGAGGAAACGCGATCGTTTTCGTTTCCCCCGCGGGCGAAACGTCACCGGGGTCCTTGGTCGCAACACCACCTGGGCTCGGAGGATTCGGGGGTCGTGTGAGGGACCTTCGAAGCTCCCGGTATAACGGGGGCGGGGTAAGTTGTGCGCGAGCGCGATTCGCGATAACGGGGTGTTCGGGTAAGCCGGATTAAAGGCATTAACCGAGCCTTCGTGCTGACCATTGCTTGACTTCACGCACGAGCCGTCGCGTTCTCTTCGAAAGTTTCATTGGAAATTAGCCGGAATCGTGTCGGGGATGTTTAAAGAGCTTTCTCCCGCGAAAACATTCTCGCCGGGGCGGAAATAATTCGCGACACGAGCAGGACGCTGGTTGGCTGGCATCCGTTCGTTTTCTCGGACCCGATGGAGCCTCCAATTTCTGTCTCTCGACGCGCGGCACCGCCCCTTTTCCGCCACGACCGAGATCTTCATCTCGGCGTTAGTTCCCATACATATTTGCGGACTTTTGTCTCGAGATCGAGGCGCGAACACGCGAAGGGACCGAAAGTAAGGATTCAGGGGTAGGCGTGATATACGTATATCATCCAACAATGGAGCGCCTCGCCCCGATACGCATCCACGCAAGACTCCCTGTGTTCGCCAGATTTACACCGGTCTAGCGCATGTATTCCGCGGGCCAATCTCGAGTCGGGGTGTAAGCGAACGATGTGTTTTTCATCCGCTAATTTCCGAGCAAAGGACGCGTACACTGCTCCCGAGATAAACATCCGTTCTCGCTAACCGTAGCCCGGGTGAACGGAGGTTCAACGTCGTCGACGGTGGCGCTTAGCTGCTATCGTCCTGTAGCAGAGGGTGTAGCTCTTTCCCGTTGTATTTCGTTTTCCTCGCGGGCGGCGCGGCGTCCCATAGGATCGGTTTGACCTCGGTGCGATATCCTCGTTAAGGGGAGAAATTAGGAGGAGTGGAAGAAATTGATCGTTTTAAAATAGATCCTCCCCAAACTACATCTTTGGTTCGGTCTACAGCGATTGATATTTTATCTTGACCGAGTTTCAATGCTCTGCCAGGAGGAATAATGAAATAACTTCTAGGATGCCTCGCGCCAGACAGGCCATGTATTACATATGTAGATAATCGATCATTCCATTTTCGACGTCATATAAATGAGGTACGCGGTCTCTCACGTCACGCCTCGCCGCCGGAAATAATCCAGCCGTCGAAAGAAGTCGAACTCGACGCTGCGTTCGTCAGTCGAATCGGTACGATCGATCGGGAACCGATCTAATTCCGAGGTTCATTCGTACCAATGCAGATGGAGTCGTCCAATCGAAGTGTCAATTCGAATTACGTTGTTTATCCGTTCTCCGCTTACACCGTCGTCGCGCTCGTAACGACATGGACGCGCGTTGTGTGCCAGAATTACAATTACGCGTCGTAAATTATTTACAAACCCGCTGGCCTGCTTGAAGGATCGCGGCAGGGTTGATCCAGGGGCGGTGGCCGGTTTCAAATTAGAACAAATTAACCGCGTTAATCACCCCGCACCGTGACCAGAGTTTTACCGGCGAACCGTGCGCGCTACCCCCTAACGAGCTTCAGGAACGACTGCGAGTCGCGGGGATAAGTATTGCCCGCTCGTCCTTACGGCTCGGTGTGCTTAAGCGCGACCCCGAGGCGTGAATTTCACCGTTAAAATTTTCAAAGCCACGACGTGACTCGCCCGTTTCACCTCCCGGCTCGATCCCGGTTGGCTATCGATTTCGTCGCCCCGTGCGTTTGCCTTCTCTCGCGACACGCCCGTCGATCGCCCCTGCGTAATTGCCGGCTCCGAGTTCCAGTTATTGTCTTTCGTGTGGAACCATTTTATGGCGATCATTATTCCAATTTTTTTTTCAACGAAATCCGATGCTTCGCAGACATCTCGAAAGGATGACGAGTATTTTTGTGATTTGTGCTCGATATCACGTGGATCGTACATGCGATATCTCTGCCTCGCAGAGGTGTCTTATCGACAGTCAACGCGTGTACAAACCTACGTACAACTAATAGGCGAGATCGACTAATAATAAATGTTGAATTATTCCATAAACGCATCAGGTGTCAGCGGTCGTACGTATCAGTCCCCTTCGCGCTTCCAATTTCCAAATCCGTCCTCTTCTCGACATATTCCCATCTCCTTTTCCCGTTCCAGCAGTCCAAAGGTTACACCTCCCACACCGAAACTGACGTGCGCGCTGTATTATTCCAGACGAGAAACGCGGCACTGACTGAGAATAGACCTTGTGCGACTCGAACAAGAGTGTCAAGGGGTTATGAGAGACGAAAGAGGTCACCGGGTCAAAAGGTGAGGTGCGCCGGTTCGCGCGGATAGCGGAAATAAACGCGACGATTTTTAAGTGCCCTCCCCGACCGCGAAGACACGGCCAAGTTTTAATTTGCACGAAGGATTCTATAACGGGCAGGATATCTGAGACGAATTCTTCGATGCAGCTCACCCGAACGGGATTATTCCCATCAAGGTGAAGCCGCCGCGACGGAAGTGCCAACTTCCGGCGATCGTTAAACTTTTACTACTCGGGTTTTCGAGTGGCCATAGTAGAACAGACTTTAGTCTAACGGCTCCTCGAGTTACGAATCCGAGTAGAAAGCAAAGATCTGTTGCGATTGAATGATCTTGGAGAAAATATTTGTCCACCTCTGCGAGATGGACGACGTCCCCTTCAATGACGTCCTCGCGTTGCGAGGTACCTCTCTGTACCGCGATCGAGGTATAGGTACATACACGGAGACACCGGCCCCCGAGAGTCACAGGATAAAATCACCATAAATCTGAGGAAACAGGGAAGCAAGCTCACCCATAGACGGAAATTGCACGACGCACGATCCGCACGGTGTGAACTGCAGAAAATATCTCACGGACCACTAGCCGATATACCGCGAAAGGTGTACCGCGGGGGCGATTTTATAATACGTATACATATATACAGCGCGAGGGTTCGCTAGAGATAGCTATCACCGTCACGCGGAAGAGCGTACGGACATCGGGTAGGTCGTTCGATCGTAGAGGGGAATCGCGGAATGCAGCGATCCATCAGCAGTAAACTTTGGCGAATTCTCCGGCCGGAGTGACCGAACTCCGCGGGTGAAAACGAACGAACGAACGAACGATGCGAATGAAATGGAAATGAGAGATCCCGACGATCGAGCGGTGAAGAAGAAAAAAGAAGTGAGGGTAAAATGCGATATCGATGAATCGCGTCGGACGGTTCGACGAGCCGTAGATGAAGCGGCGATTATTCCACGCTGAAAAGGAATTGATCGAATCGGCTTAATTGGTTTGTGTGACGGATGGAGAACTGAACTGCACACGGTACTGCCGAGAGAAAATGCGGTTAACTCCATCCTTCTCGAAGATTGAAGTAGAACAATTACGGTTCCGTCGATTCGAGTTTATTCGGAGTAATTGCATAAATACCCTATCGCGGCTGGCGACAGACTGATTTATGGCGCTTTTCTGTACAAAACAGTAAGCTCTATAAAGTACTGCATTTTCTGCAGAGTCGTATAAAAAAATTGTGTAATTTACAGAACGCATCGAGCGGGGTATTTCTTTACAGAGAGTGCAAAAATATTGATAACGTCTTCGAATGACGGATAACTTGATTCGGTTACGAAGAGTTCACTGTTAATTTCATCCCCGTCTCGTCGCTCGACCTCCTTCCAAAATTCGTGCTTTTTTCCTCATCCTCGTGACGGAGAATGTTTCGTGCAGGTACAAATCGCGACGATATTCTTCTATTCGCCGTTTCATCTCGTATCGCTACTGAAATACACAACGATTATTCGTATATTTCTACGGGGAATTTTCAAATATGAAATACACGCCCGCAAAACCGGGATACGTGATATTACGTCCAAACAAAGGCGTTTCAATTTAAAACGTCGGTACGACCGGACGACCGGCAATGCACGAGCCCGACAATTTTTACCACAAATTTTCCTCCGTGTACACACCGCGCGAGATAAAAAAAGCTGGGCTCGCGCGCTCGTACTACAGAAACCCCGCCTAATAAGATATTCTTTGCAGCGCGTTAAAGCGGTACCACCGCCGCCGCTTCGCTCCGCTTTTATCGCAGGGATGCGTACACAGCTAGAGCAGCCCAGCCAAGTTCTCTGTCTACCCTGAGAGACTGCTATCACTGCATAACTGATGCCCGAGTTTGCGGAACGAAGTTCGAGCTTGCGCGTCGGGTGTGTGTGTATGTGTACCGAGGGGAAGGGGGGTTGGGGGTACCTCTTTCCCTCGTGTCCCTTCGCCCCCATCCGTATATAATTCGTGAACAGCCGACTCTTATTCCGGCTCAGCAAGAGTCGTCTGTTATTCGGCATTAGCGCGCGCGCGTATCAGTGGACCTTCGTACCTCGGAAGCGAACGTCGCCAGTCGCGAACTCCCTCCGCGGCGCGGATACACCTCGACTCGAGGAGGTAGAGAATCGACGTACCGAATTCAAAAACGACGACGAAGCCGCGCCCTTCTTAGCTTGAGTGCGCGACGAGAAAAAAAATAGCAATTTCAGATCAGTTCTCCCTTTTTATTTCGCTTGAAAATCTCAATCCGGATCCGTCTGGCATTCGAAAAGAGCTCCGAGACGCTGCAAACGTCCCGTTTACGACCGCCGAGAGAGATAACCGTCGCGGAACTTGGACGATATCTATTTATTTTATAAAATATGACGTCTACCGGGCAATAATGGAAACGACGTCGCGTAGATTCACCCGCGATATTATTATACAATCGCAGGGTGGGTAGATTCTATGTGTAGGTGCGGTCGCAGATGTTTGAGGTATACGACACTGAGAGAAAAAAAAGATTAAAAATTATTCTGTTAGAAGGATAATCTGAGTACGAAAGGTAAAATAGATCAAAAATTATCCTAAGGAAGGTTAAATTTTATACCCTGGAAGGATAATTTTTGATCTGTTTGACCTTTCGTACTCAGATTATCCTTCTAACAGAATAAATGTTAATCTTTTTTTTTCTCGGTGGATAACGCGCGAATGCGGACCGAATGTGGATCGACATTAAGGACCGAGTATTTGTCCTTGTATATTTCTTTTAATTTTAAAGGGATGCTACGTTTTCGGGTAAAATAAAGTTGAGTCCAATCGACACGAATAATCGCGGTGACGATAACAGTGATATATGATACGCGTGGCCTGATTATCGCTCACCCGTCCATTAAATTATTATTTATCTAAATATATTTGAGCGATCGCTCGTAACGATAACTCGTAATCGTTGATATTCAGTAATTCTGTCGTCGACCAAATCGTGCCGCATCCGCTCTTTCACCGGCCGCGCGTCGGCGTATCCGTACACATCGCCCGTATACACAACCATACGCATCCGACCCACGCGAGCGCCCGCGCTAGAAAACGTCTATTTTCTTCGCGACAAGCACGTGAGAAACGAGCTTTAATGGAGGGCGCGACGAGTAAACCATCTCCCACGATTTGCGGCCCGGTAATTCCTCAGCCGTTAATATTTTACGACGAACCAGACCGCCTGATAATCACGGCTAGAGCGCGAAAGTTGGGTCAACCGCGCACGTGGTACGACGTAACTCATAATTTATTCAGGCTAATGTATCCTACGTGCGCTGCTCGACGCAGCGTACCCACCTTCGGGTGGCACGTGTCGTGTCTGCTGATGAATTCTGATTCGCGTGCTGGTTTTTTCCTCTCTCGTCTGCGATGTGAAGGGTAGCGAGGTGGGGCGGAGGTAGCGAGGAGTTGCCAAAGGAAAAGCATGGCGTCTGGTGAAATTTGAAAGGAGGAGATCGCGGGGGAGCGCGAGGCAGCGGGGGGAGGAGATTTCTCGTCGACGCTACCACGGCGAGGTTTTTGGAAAGAATTTTTTCCCGACGCAACTCCCCTCCCTCCCGCCGTGTTCCCGCGCACGTTTCGAGCGATTCGCGAAATCGAATTAGGATACCTGCCGCGGCTGCGAATGCTCGAACCAACGCGCGACTCAACGCGTGGTTCTCTCTTCTTTTGACGCTCCGATCGAAATACAGATAGACGCCAGCGCGATAAAAAAAAGTTGAAAAGGTTTCCTCGTCGTATCCGTGCCCTGAACCACCCACCGCACAGTCGTACAGTCGTATCTCACGTTCGTCGGTCGCCACGACGCGGAGATATCGCACCGCCGGTGCCCGCGCTATCACCATCTCGGGCAGAAGGTCGACGCGCTTCCTCGGGCGCTCATCCGCGCGTAGAAACGTAGAAGCGTCGACACGGCGAGCGAGGACGTTTTCCCGCGACGAGTTCATCGTACGCGGTTCTCGGATCCCGCGGAGGGCTGTACAGTCGAGAGAAAGAGCTGAGGGACGACCGAGTAGCGGGGGCCTCGACGGCGAGGGGAAAAGGGTCGCCGAGGGAGGAAATGGAGGGAAACGAGAGACGAGAGCGGGAGCTGTGGGTACGCGCGGATACGTCTAGTGAGGGATCCCTCATAAGAACAAAAAATGATTACCACTCCTCTGAAACTTTGTGAGAGTAGCTTCATTTTGCCGAGTCTGCCAACTTTTTTAACTGCGAAAAATTTGGTTGACGCCGGGGTTTCGAGATATTAATAAATAATTATGTAAAATTTATGAATTTTGTTTATCGATGACCGACAAGTTGATTCCATGCTCGAAGTAAGATAAATATTAATGAAATCAAACGGTAACATTTTGTCCGACAAGCTCTCTGCCAGGTATATCAAGTTCGACACTCAGAACATGTGAAATTGATAAAATTTGTTAAGTAATTACCAACGAGCTCATTTTTTCGCTAAAGATAGATAAGTATTTATAAAATTTGATGGTAAGATTGTCCGACAAGTTTTCTGCCGGGTATGTCCAGTCCGACAATATTCATAATTTTGACATGTTTGTTAATTAATATCTCGAAACCCCGGCGGAAACCAGACTTTTCGCAGATAAAAAAGCTGGCAGACTCGGCAAAATGAAGCTACTCACAAAGTTTCAGAGGACACTGAGGAAAAAAAAAGATTAAAAATTATTCTGCTAGAAGGATAATCTGAGTACGAAAGGTAAAATAGATCAAAAATTGTCCAAAAGAAGGTTAAATTTTAAACTCTGGAAGGATAATTTTTGATCTATTTTACCTTCCGTACTCTGAGATTATCCTTCCAACAGAATAATTTTTAATCTTTTTTTTTCTCAGTGTGGAGTGGTAATCATTTTTTTTTTCTTATGAGGGATCCCTTACTAGTCTGTCCTCCTCTGACGCGGCGCGGGCCTCGAAGCCGTGACGAAGGGCAGAAAAGCCCGCCGCGTCGTCGCTGCTTCGTCCTACCGATCGGTCAATGGACGGTTGAAGGGTATGACACGATCTCGCGTTGCAAACTCGCGACCGGCACGGAGAGCATTCTCGGTTCACGTCTTGCTCTCGCTCTATCGGATAATGCGATTCGAAGTTCGACGCGAAGTTCGGACCGGAACCCGGGCCTTGGAACGACGAGATTCCCAAAATTACAGGCACTACCGGACGAGAACCCGGCGAGGCCGGAACCCCGAATCAGCCCACGGCAAGCCGGAGGGAACAAGATAGTGGGGGCGAGATAGTGAGAGTGGGGCGAAGACGGAGCAGTAGTAGACTCTACCACGGAGAACGTCGCCGGATGGCCACTATTGTTTCGTGGGGATCACGCGGGATACGACGCGGCGCGACGCATTGGGATCGATTTTCAATTTCTCGAATGACGTCGGTGTGCGATCGGCATAAATCGCGGAAGGAACGAATCTTGCTTGATGGGATTCCGAATTTTTTTTTTTTACGAACATTCCGACATACAAACGGAACGCATCTCAACGGATTTCGCGTCGTCGAGAACGCCGAAACGATGGACCGAAGCGTGATATCCAGCTGGATCGCGCAACGCCCACTTCCGAATCGCCCGAGAACAATTCGACGTACTTCTCGTCGGTCCCCCCCTTCCAGCGCGCGCGTGCAACGCCCGCAGCTTCTGCGAGGCGAATGCGGCAAGCCGGGCAACGGTGACTAGTCGAACCGCCACGGTTATAAGCGACGAACCCCCTTCGCCGCCCCATGAATTACCGAGCCACGTAGCGTATAAATATAAAGTAACATTCAGCAACGGCACGCGAGACCCCCGCAGGAGAGAGGGGTGTCGCGAGTTGGGTGTGCAAGTCTGACGTAATAATATATCACTGTAATGAAACCGCTGGGCGACAACCATCTTTCTCCTTCTGTACCCGCCAGTATTGCGAGCGTTCCTGTTCATGCTACGTCTTATAAATCATGGTTTAGCTCCGTTCTCCTCTCTGCGGTGTCTTCGAGGCGCACCGCCGAATCGAATTCGCAGGTTCGACCCCCGCGCGCGCGGTGGTTCCTCGAGCACACTTCGAACGCGGTCGTAGCGCGCTTCGCGTGCGAGCGTATCTATCTCGGTGCATTCCACCGGCGCGTCTCCCGTTCGAACGAACGAATAAATTTCTCCTCGGACGGTGGACGCGCGCGCGCGCGCGCGCGTATCGGCGCTTCGACGAGCCATTCGTCGTTAAACGCCGCCACTTCTACGAGTATAGCGCGGGACAAGCGCGCGTTGCGCGATATCGCGTGCAAGAGGGCGTGATAGGGGCGCGTGCACTGAAAAAAAGTTTGGGTCGTGTCGCGATACGAGGTATCGCCGAGAACGGGATGTCAGTGTCGAGATGTTGGAATGAAATTTCCCGCTCCTTTTACTTCGACGCGGATCGCGATTGAGTAATTTGAGGGTGGGTGAATTTTTCGAGAACTGGCGAGTCGTGGGGAAAAATAGTCCCGGTCCAAAAATGTCCAGCTATCGGAAACGCACAAATTTTGTTGGAGACGATTCCAAAATATCGGAGCTGATATCTTTGCACGAACCTGTGAATCACTACATCTTTTTAACGCACCCTCGTTATTACTGTTACAGTCGTACATCGTCATCGAATTTTACACGATCCGGCCAACAATGAAACTGATTGGTCGATAACACACTGAGAAAAAAATGTACTTGATCGAAATAAACGTGCCTTTGGATAGTTCCAAGAGCGTATATTTATTCGATTTAAATGAATATCGATTTGATTCGAATAACATCGAATTAATTCAATAATCTAATATTTGCGTCCAACCGATATTTATTTAAATCGAATAAATACGCTCTTGGGACTATCCAAAGGCACGTTTATTTCGATCAAGTAAATTTCTTTCTCAGTGCACGCGCACAGCCGCGAGAAGTGGAAATACCCCGTTGCGACTCGGACTTACCTTTCGATACCAGCCGTACGTGTACGATCGAAGGCGAGCGCAACCGAACACGAAATTTCAGGAGGAATACGCGAAACTCGTCGCGTTTCGTGATAAACGCGTCGTTATCGTCCGATCAGCGAGCGTCCCGGTGAAATCGAAACGTTTTGCTATCGCGCTTGCGCGCGACCCCCGCGTGTGAGGAGAATAGAAAAATATGTAACTTTTGTGTTGACACGGTGATCCCGCGGGGCCGGAATGCGATTATGCAGTCAAATGAGATTGTGGCATATGCATGAGCCCGCCCATTCTCCGCGACCCTCTTCCCCGTCTCTCGCACCTAACCCTTTTCTGGCCGCGGGGTCCCCGTATGACACACCGAGGTGTCGTTATCGCTCGACGCCGAACGTCACGATGTAGCCAAGTTTCGTCCAAGTTCGCGCGCGATCGCGCATCGCGACTACGAGTACTGCTCGTTGAGATACTCTCGAGGAGGTATCGGAAATACAACGACTCTCGATGAGGAATTTTGGAGAACGTGCGATCTTTGAGAAATCGATTACAATCGTCGTCGACCCGCACTGCCGCGATGGTATGGAATGCGGTGAACTCTATCCGAGACGAACGAGAGTATTTGTAAAAAATTGACCGAAATCAATTTTTCAATCGACAGAATTAACCCTCAAACGCTACAAAACCTCCGAATTTTTCGTTCCCGCTACAATGGGTCCATAAAAACCCGAGCAAAGTTTAAACTGCAATATACGAGATATTGCAGTTCAAATTGACATAACACACTAAATTTTTTTTTTAATTGTACCTCAAAGTCTTACCTTAATGAATATATTACATTTACTTACCACTGTTTATTGCTTATAACAAATATTTTGCAAACAAATTTTACTAGGTTTTGAAGATACAGCACACATTGAAATAAACGCTCGGGTCCTATAGGACCCATTGTAGCGTTCGAGGGTTAAATGATAAATTTTACTCCGAACGCGATCTACGCGTTCGAACGCTCTTTCGCGTATCAATTAAATTAAATCGAACGCCTTGTAACTCATAATTCCACCCTCGTCGTCACAATCGAATCGATTCGCAACGGCAGCAGCCCACCGCAATTCCCGACGGCCGACTTTGTACGGCATCGTACGAACGGAGCACGCGGAAGAAAACTGCTATCGAAAAAACGAGCGGAAACGACTCGCGAAAGGAGTACCGAGGAAAATTCGCTGGAAAAACGACGAGCTTCGGTCCGCCAGCCGTGCTTTCCCCTTTGAAGCAAACGTTTAACAGCTTCAGGCTAACCGAGTAACGGCAACCGGCTCGGCTATCCGCCGTCGCTTTTTCCCTGCGCGTGCAGCACGAGCGCGCGCTCGCGCGCCTCTCGTGATATCGTTGCGATACGTTATACGGAGTAGGTATACGAGAGCAGGTATACGTATACGGAAAAGACGACGCACTGTAGCGAAGCCTGAATAATATACGTATGGAGCCTGTTAGGCGGCTGCGAGGCAGCTGTGTGAAGTCTCGAGAGTTGCCCGAGATGCAATTCCGGATATCGATCGAGCAGCGCCCCGCACGACTATCCGTCGCATCTATGTAAGTGTATACGACAATTCCGATTGCTATTTATCGCCTATACATACATACATACGTACGTACGTACATAAAGGTGTATAGATTTCGACGAGCCGAAGAGAAATGCAGCTCCACGATAAGGCAGAGCGCGGGCGGGCACGCGCCCGATGTCCGACGACCAATCGAGCCGAACAGAGGATGCCACCCCACCCCCTTTTCCGACTACATACAGGTGATTCCGAAGCGGTGATCCGTACGGTTCGCCCGTGTGAACCTCGCAGGCGGTTGAAAGGTCGCGCAAATTTAGCTCGAGGAGGAATTGATATAGGTACGTATATCTACGCGTCAATATGCGCTTCGCGTTGTACGCGAGCCGGCTCCCGATAATCGCGAATTAACGAGCATCCTCTCTGCTTTTTCCTCGCGGCGGACACAATCGGTCCGCCGCCCGCGCGTCGTCCCTCCTCGTCGCGCGTCACGAAGCTTTTATCCCGAATAATTTATCACGCCCCTGATATTTCGGAAGTGAAACGTCTTCCCCCTTTTCCACGCGACGTACCTTCGCCGCTCCGCCGTCTCTCCTGCACGGGCTAAGCTCGGGACGTCGAAGAGACGCGCGCGGTTCCTCCGCGACTTTTTTCCTCCCGCGCTTCGCGCACGCGCGCGCCGTCGATGATCCGATCGGCGGGATTAGGTCGGCGCGGCGCGTTCTCTCCCGGTCCTGTACCTCGTCGACCGCCTCTCCGAGGGAGCCCGCGTGCCGCCGCGGTTAAACATCCATTACTCGCTCGCAGCGCAATCAGATTATTACCGGATGACGTTGCCGAGTCCAATACATGAGCAGTTTACACCGGAGAATTGCTGGTTCAGATTCCATTTGTTCCGCTTGTCGACCCATGACGTATGTCCCATCCACCCCGACATTCTCCACCCTTTCTCCACGCCGCGGCACGTCCCCTGCGGAGATGCGCGCAACGACTGCACGAGGCCAGTTCGTTTCGATTTTCCAGGGAGCAAATTGGGTTCGTCCAGGCGGGGCGGGTTGTTTCGACATCGAATGATCTCTTTCGGGGGCGAGGGAACTAGGAATGGTAGGTTCGCGATGAAACGGTTCTCGCGTGACGAATGGAAACAGTTAATCACGGATCGTTAAATTGTACCTCGACGCGCAAGTTGCCACGTGTGACTGCAGGTTGGACCGATCGACCGCGCGAGATGTCAACGGTTCTATATTTAAATGAGGATTATAACGAGATCGCCGATAGGACGCGAGAGAGACGGGGGAGTGCGCGGCCGGATCTCGTAAAATATCAGACAAACCCGATCGAAGCGTCGCGGTTTCCTAACTCAGCGCCGCGGCCCTCCTAAACATCCCTCATAACATAAACAAGGGTGGCTCTCGCGCGCCCGAAGCTCGCGAGGGTACGAGGGAATATTTAGTGGACGCGACACTCTAACCCCTCGCAAACATCGTTAACTAACCCCCTTGCAGCCTATTCAAATAACGTACTCGCCGATTACACCCCACGTATATATACACACACGTATATATGTGTATATATATATATGTATTCCCTCAAGAACAAGAGTGCCCCCGCTCGGGAAAATTTAAAACTCACAATCGTACCCTCGCGCCAAGAGGTATAATTCGACCGTCGTATCTCGCCATCCGCGTTGAATTCGGGGCGGAAGCGGGGCGAGAATCTCGTCGGACTTGGAAAATACGGGGCCTTTCCACTTATCACGCAATCGTTTAAAGCACAAGCCTCTCGGGCTTCCTTAATGCCGGCGCGATTGCATATCTACCGGAGGGTAGTGGTGGCCCCGGCTCCGGAGGCGCCGGCGGTGGCAGCAATGGCTATCAAAGTTTCCCGACGCGCGCGCGAGCGGTATAGTGGCGTTAATTGCGGCTGAGAATATTTCTTCTCGAATTTCTTTTTTTCTCCGGGGTGTCCACCTCCCTCTCCTTCGACTCCCCCCGCGCGTATCAGCGCGCGCAAGTACGTAGCCACGTAGCTAATTATCCCCAAGAGCACACGCCCCTGAAGATGATCTATTCGCGGCGAGGAATTCCTTCGAGTGGAAAGGTTGCGAAGGAGGAGGGCGGGAGAAAGAGAACGAGAAAGAGTCGCTCTTACGGAATTCAAATGAGAGGGAGGGGGGGAAAAGAGAGAGAGAGAGAGAGAGAGAACGAGGGAGCGGAAGGACGAGCATAGGTATAGGTGGTACGCGAAAGAGGGAGAAACGCGCTTCGTGGTGTCGGGTCGGAGGGACCCGGAGGGAGGGGGAATGAGAGATGTAAGGTAATTAAAGCGAACGTGCGCCACCTTGTAGGAGATTTAAAAGCTCGTAACTTTTTATGATTTACATTCCTTTCATTTAGTCGCACGTTCCTCCTGGATAGACCCGCGACCCCCTCGCTCTCTCCTCCTCCAACCGCCCGCCTCTTCGCCAGCTCCGGCCGTTTAGTTCTCTTTCCCGATCTCGCAATCCTCAAGATTACGCGCGACAAGTTTGCCGAGCGGTCCGGAATCGACTCTTTCCTCTCGACTCCTTCTGTCTCGATCGACTCGGGCTCCGCTCCTCCCCCCCCCCCCCCCTCGACATCCGGGAAATCGAATCGATCGAGATACATCGAACCGACGAACACCCCTGACCCTCCAGCAACCAACGTCGTTACTGGAATATTAACACGCTCTCGTCACTCATCTCGCGCCGCGCTGCACAGTTTCCTCGATTCGGTTTCGGGGAGTTCGAGTTTGGGAGACTTTGGGTCTACGGAGACGAGGAAAATCCGAATCGCGTCCTATCGTTCGTTCCAGCGTTATGATTCCTTCGAACTTTGGCCCTGGAGTCGTGATGCGTCAATTTGAATGTCGCGTGCCAGAGGCGTCGACTGCTCGACTATCTAGACTTCCGCGATAGATGCCAACGTACCTACTGTTGCGCGCGTTACAGATGTATCTGGCTGCAGCCAAACAAAGTCAGGAGAACGAGACGAGCGTTGACTTTAGTCGCTCTCTCTCGCTCTCTCTCTCTCTCTCTCTCTCTCTCTCTCTCTCTCTCTCTCTCTCTCTCTCTCTCTCTCTCCCTCTCGTTCACGCGACGATTGTGCTATAGGCACCAGCAAGTGCCCAGCGAAGACATATAGGATGTCTGCCCGAAGACAATGAGTACAATGAGGGATGCTTGCCGAACAAGTTTGCGCAGTTATGGATTAACTCGAGCGTGTCGATATACCCACCTTCTCTCTCTCTCTCCCGACGCAGAAGTGTAATATACATATGTACGTAGGATACGGTCGAATGGTATACCGGCATATTTAGCGGATAAGCGGATCGACAGGTCATAATCCTTTTAACCCCTTCAGACCTGATTTTTTTTTTCACGGAGTAAGAAAAATTGTTAATGATGTTTTAGCCTTTGGAGTATTATTATATTTTAGCATATTTTTGCAATCTTTATTTTTAATCTTCTTATATTTACGTGCAAACAGTACAAAATTGTATATTTTTGCGTAACATTTTTAAATAAAATAGCTAAAATCCAATGTACATTCTCGTGTGCACCAGGTCTGAAGGGGTTAAAATTGAATTTCGCACATCTTTATTTCGAAAGCAAATTTATTCGACACGCCTATCGAAAAGCTTCAGAGATGCAAAACGACCTGAATTCCTTTGCGTCCTCGAGAGTAAAACAATTCAGAAATGAAAAAAAAAAAATTGACTCAAAATTCTTGCGGTGACTGGAGTTACCACTGGACCCGAAGGGATTGAGGGATTATCGTTCGAAAATGTTAGAACTCTCGCGCGTGGTTGTACGTGAGGTAGCACCGTGTAGACCGCATAGCATAATATATACGAAGAAAACAAATAAAGGCGAACCCAGAGTGGTCGTATTTTGCAACAATTAGTGCCGCCCGGCCAGAGGAAGATAAAAGTCCGCGCCATTAGTTAAGTCGGGCGCGGAAGCGTTCCGGGGTGGGCGCCGAGGGGGGATGAGAGGGGTACGACCCATTCATTGCTTTTAATTTCATTGCGAGGAAGTCGTTGCGCGGTCGTTCGTAATCGAGGAAATTTCGATATGCGCGCGGCACACGCGATCTGTCACGATGATGGGGCGGTGAGGGGGGGGGGGGGGAGAGTAACTCGGACGTGGAAATGTTATTCGACTACATTGGATCGCGCGCGATAAGTGACCGTGCGGTATGCGTAGCGTATCGATAGCTCGTGATTACTATCCGTAAATCATGAAATTGATCGAAATGGACGACGGACTTTCGGTGCCTCGAAAAGTTCCAGTGTTGGAAAAGAGATCCCCGGATGGCAACTATTCTTGCTCGAGTCGTTAAGAACGATAATAGTTTCGGTATCGCTCTCTTCTTTGAAAAACGTTCCAATTTTAAAGAAAGATTCACCTTTTCTCGCTCTACAACACCCGATCGATAATCGATTCATTCGAGTAAATTTTGGCAATTTAACCAACCCCAAGGGTTTGATATACCAAGTGCATCCGCACGATGAAATCTATACAGTTACAAGTCCGCGCTTGTTTATCCATGTGCATGTACACGCATACACGCATACGTGCTACCGTCGGTGTACTCGTAAATCCAACCGATCGCATAGAGCGCATCAACCTACGTAGGTACACGGTCCGCCGTATCACGCGTGTTGATATTAATTACATTGTGGCAGAGATTGCTCAACTCAAAACTACCCGGTTGGTTCGGTTTGATTGCGGGCGATCGATTGAAAAAAATACGTGTTTTCGCGGCGGGAATGGGGGGAAAATTGGAAAAAACCAATGGGGTGGCCACGCGATCCTTGATTGATCAGCTGCCAAGTTCGCCCTCGTCTTTCCGCTCTCACGGTTCAACAATCCCCCCCCCCCCTCTCTCTCTCTCCCCCTCCCTCCCTCCCTCCCTCCCTCTGGCATCCGTCATTAAAATATGCATTGAAGTTCGCGCCGCGGATGAATTACCGAGACAGATTTTTCAATATTCCCCGATTGCCGTGCATGCCATCCCCCTTGCACGGATCCCACATAAATTTACGCGATCGTCGCGCCCCGTCGAATTGACCGCAGTGCCGGCAAAACTATAAAGATAATATGAGAATCTACTTGCGCTCTTCTCTCTTATCCTTCTCTCTTCGCGTTCTTTTCTTCTTCCTCTCCTCTCTTCTTTGCACTCTGCTTTCCGAAAATCGGTCCAATTAATGCTGACGGAAGGAGGGAGAGGGAAAGGGGGCTCGTCGTCGTTTCAGATATCGTATCGCTGGTTGAAATCGAATTGTCGTTATCAAGAGCGACGAGGATATCACGGTCTTCTTAAAAGCATTGGATAATAAATAAAGCCACGTCCGGTTATCTCCGCGATATCAAACTGGGACGCCGATGGATAACGCTAAATGGCTGATCGCTCAAATTCCCTGATAAACCATTTATCCGAAATTGTCGGATAACTAAAAATAACAAAGTATCGTGCGATACGATTGAAATTGAATGAATTTAACCATTAACCCCCCGGTGCATTCCCTGAATGACAAAATAGCGATCGGAATCGAATCGTTAAATCGATCGTTCCATCAATCCGCTCTGATATTTGTTCCGTGTTTTTCGCGAATCCCTCGTCATTAACGACTGACATTTTGAACGATCGAGTGCCAATGTCACTTTAACGAGGATTCGACCGTAGGCGAAATACCTTGACTCCGCTGAGAGACGAGAAATTATGCATCGCCGCTTTAAGCGCCGTACTTCATCCCTCGTTCCGCGTCGGGGGAGAGCGAGGGAGAATTGAACGCGCCTTTCGTCGTTGCAAATTCGAAGCTATCGTCGCGCTCGTCCTGTAAATCATTAAACGCGGGACGAGCGAGGGGAGACAACGGTGTCACCGAGTTAATAATATCCCTCTAGCCTCGCGTCCGCCACCCTTCCGCAACTCGATGGATAGCTACTCGCGCATCTCGATTCGCTCGTCGGGAAGGGACGTCTTCGTCTTCTAGCTGACCCTGCTAGTTTGCACAGCGTTCGTTCTAAGTGTCTATAGATATCCGTCGGCTTACTTCCGCGGGTGTGTACAGTTGGGTACACTGGGCGCGATCCTCTCTCCCACCCCAATACGAACGATATAATCCCTTCCTCGCCCTTCCCTCGGGCCACGCCAGAGTTATTCGAGCGGCGAATTAATTAAACTTCTATTTAGGATATCGACGAATCAGCGGTATGAGCTACACGTTGATACGCGAGATTTCCGAAAAGGGATGAGGGACGCGTTAAACACCGCAAGAACTTGTTGCATTTATAACAATCTTGCTCGATGTGAGATATTTTTCCCGCGCGTAAATTACGAAGACTCGTAGCTCACTTATTTCACCAGGAGACGAATTCGAATGGGAAATTGATGATTCGCTCGCAAAGATTGAATCGAGAAGATCATGACGAGATTACAGCGAGGAATTATGAGACACGAGTACGCATATGCGGGGGTAAACGTGGCGGACGAAGAAGTGACAAGTTTGAAAATCGTAAATTTTAATCCGGTCTCGACCGTGTATGTAGTTGCACGACTACGAGGAAATAACGGGTGTGCAAACAACTGCTAATCACGATCCCATCCACCTTCCTCACTCTCGTCCCGTCTCCCTCGCCTTTCTGTTCCATTTCGCGGGCAAATGTTGTACGTTCTGTGTTTGCGGATGTATAGGTATATAGCCACGTAACGAGATGCATATGGGCGATACGTAACTTCTCCTCGCGCTCGTCGTGCATAGAGCAGTGAATTTTTAAATATCGTTTAACGAGGAACGCGAAATAAAATCGCTAAATGAATTGAATACGCGACACGCCGTAGAAATACTACACATGCGTAAGAGAATTTCATTCTAATATTTCCAACGTACGTATGTCAAATCGAATGCAATTTAATTACACTCTATATATATGCGCGAATTTTTCCTCGCTTGAGATTTCCCGTAAATTACATTAAGAAACTACATAGGTAACGACAATACACGTATAAAAACGCGAGACATCTCGTTGCATCATTTTTCGAATAAGATTGGATCAAAAAGTCCCTTCTGCTTTCCGATTTCGTTCCTCGCCCGCTTCCTCGTTTACACGAGTGAGCGCGAATCAGAGTCGGACCGAGAGCAATTCAGGACGAAAGGGGGAATTAAAGAAGTTCTCTAAAGAAACCGAGGAAAGATGTTTAGTATTTCGCATCCTCTTAAAAACGTCTTATCGCGCTCCGGGAAACACGATGAATGGGAATTACTGCGTTTTCTTACGGAGGAAAGAACAAAGTAACTCCAGAGAACCGGAGAGAGCGTTACGCCCGTTCCACCGCGTTCCCGACTAATTCGCTCGGCACTTATTGTTTTCGCTAAAAAGATTACGTAGACCGGAAACTCGATCATTTGCGGGTGGCAAAAAGATACGCGTGGATACGGAAACGAAAACTGGACGCCGGAAATTTACACGAGTTAAAATTTTACCAACGAAGAGACGAGCGCACAAAAATATTGTATATCTGATAAGCGGAAGGTTGTAAACTTTTTTACGAATCCCTACTCTCTCAAGAGCGCGTCGTTCAGAGAATCGTTCC
Organism: Xiphydria camelus; assembly: GCA_963678675.1. Taxonomy (NCBI): domain Eukaryota; kingdom Metazoa; phylum Arthropoda; class Insecta; order Hymenoptera; family Xiphydriidae; genus Xiphydria; species Xiphydria camelus. Next base: position 23,706,733 of record OY783198.1, read on the forward strand.
GAACACGATTCCGAACGGAGGGTCCGGAAAGGGGCGTGGTCCGGTTTGCCGAATGTGCCGAAAATGTCGATATCGAAAATATCGCTTCATATCGCGATTCTTATTCTCTCAATCCCGATCGTCCGCATACGCGAATACACAATCATTGAAATTATCATAATCGTTCCGGATAACTCTCGCCGGTCTAACGAATCCTGCCTCCCACATTTCGCGTGTAAACACGTCCGGCACGTTATCGGATATTCCGCTAATCAGGCCGCGTTTGTATTGAAACACATCGTGTTCCACTGGCCTGATTTGTCCAACGATTCGGACATCGGCCGTCCGTGAAAATAACTCGTTTTCGGAACTTTATTCGCAGCTTGGGCTCGTATATCGATTTTCAAGGTATTTTATTTTTCGAACCACGCCAAACCTTTTCCGCTTTATTCCGAGCGAACTATACATCATTCTTGCTGGTTACCGACAAGTAGGAAACCATACGATCTCCGCTCGGGCTTCGTAGACGCTCCTGAAATCCGCACGAATAGCTCCGACGAGATATAAACTGGGAAACCTTGTTGGAGGGGGGAAGGGGGGGGGGGGCAAAAAAGCTCCTGCACACAAGCGCGAGATCCCGGCCAGGAGTCCACGCGGGAACACACGGCGCACGTCTCGATCGCGCCGCTGCCTCTCGGTCGACCGTATACAGGGGCATAATATGTTGCATCGTACGTCGGGTGTACGTAAAATGCGTGAACCGCGAACACTGCACCGCACGATCTGGAACACGTGACGCCGCGGCACAGAGTGGCGGGACAAACCACGAAACGTTCGTTCGGTCCGGCTAATTTACTTTTTGTATTTTCAGTTTAAATTGACCACCCGTCCGATACTACTCCCGCCCCGCGCCACGCCCCGCTAAACTGTTCTCTATTTGCAACCACCGAAGCTTCACTAACCATATATATACGCTAATCTCTCTCTCGCGCGCGCGCGCGCGCGCCTTTTCCATCCGAATCGAACCACTCTTCGTTCCGAATTTTCCCTATAATTGTAATCGTTCGATCCGAACGAATCTTCCCCGTCTTCCCGCATTGTCGTTTCCCGTTTTCCACTCGGATCAGCATTTATCCGGTCGATTTCGACTTCGACTCGACGTTTTCTTTTGCTCTACCTCTACGTGGTTCGAAAACCTGGAAATGCCGTCTTTCGACCCGGTTTCTCACCACCCACGAAGTTCCCTTATAACTCTATTCTCGACCAAACGCATGCAAAGTAGAAACGACGCCTGTTCTCCGTATCGGAGGACGGCTCCGCGATGCGCTTTTAAATACTCCCGCAGGAAGCGTCGACGCCATGTGCAGTTTCACAGTCGTTGACTCTATTCCGGCCGACCGCATTATAAACTCAATCGAATAACTCGCACGGCCAATCGATACAGACCAAACCGTATACGGATATGGAACACAAGCCCGTCCAGCAGTGTGCAACGCGCGAACCCCCAGGATGCGTAGGTACGTCGCGAGTGTGTGCGGCCACGCATATACGGACGGGTTGAGCTGGTCGCGACCCGACCAGGTTGTAAAATGCTAAACAAACCGAGGGCGCTCATTCGAGTAATGGGCACTCTACGCCCCACTGAATAACCACGTGCCAGTCGGTCGGCGCGTCAGCGTGTACGTGTTTGCCAAAATGACCGGAATTAACTTTTTGCCTGGAATCGGGGGAGCCCGTTGGTCGATAACCGATCGTTAACCGCATTATACTCGCGGTTTTCCTGTAACCAGATTTACGGCGCGAGAAATGGACCCGGCCGGCGAATCGGACATTCGAATTACGTTTTTAATGACGCGGTTGAAATGTTCAAATGCTCGGGAATAAAATATCAATAACAATCGCCGTCGCTGCACTGAGAAAAAAAAAGATTAAAAATTATTCTGTTTAGAAGGATAATCTGAGTACGAAAGGTAAGATAGATCAAAAATTATCCTTCCAGGGTTTAAAATTTTACCTTCTTTGAGATAATTGTTGATCTGTTTTACCTTTCGTACTCAGATTATCCTTCTAACAGAATAATTTTTAATCTTTTTTTTTCTCAGTGTGCAATCTCAGTGACTCTTTATCAATTTCTCTGTAAATTGAAAGATCGCCGTCTCGCTGAGGAAATTTCGATACCGCATTTTTCTTCCGTCGCGCGGACTCGGACTGAACCGAGTGCCTGCGTCAAGTTTCGTCGTAACGACGCGACGCGAGCGAAGTCATTTGCGGAAAAATGAAACGCACCCATTCGCGGCAACCGCCGAGTACCTACCTACCTACCTACCTACCTACCTACGACCATATCGTTCTGCGCCCGAATCGCAATCGCATTCGAGTGTCGTGTGTGAAACTTGGCGTCGAAAGGGTGCCAGAGGCGTCGAAAACGGATGAAGAGGAGCTATAGAGGGGAGGGGAAAGCAAAGGTTAAGGTACTCGTGTCTCACCCCAAGACCCGAAGACCCGAAGACGTGACCGGACTTGAGCGCACCCTCCCAAAGAATTACCGAGAACATCCCTTTCGACTCGCTTTGACACCGCGCGCTCGTCTCCCTATATTACACGTTGGATGTGCCGGGGCAGAAGCGCACGCCTGTCCCGTGCAATCATCCCTGGAAGTGCGATCCGAGAGATTTTCCATGGCGGATGCGCTTTAATGGAAAAAAGAGAAAAAAAGGGAGAGAACGGAGCTCTTTATCCTGTGCGAGCGTCAGAAATCCGCCCGATTGTGAGTTGCAATGCGTGAACCGCCAGTACAGGCCTCCTTTATGCGTCTCCTTGCAAACGATTTTCCGCGCCGCTTCCCTCGCACATCAGAAAACCAAAGTAAAAGGCGGAAACCCTGTCTTTGTATATTCTTTCGCGCGAATTGCAGATCTGTTGAGAAAATCTCAAGAGAGAACCGACCTATCGGTGATTTTCTCAGAGGGGAAATATTTGCGTACCGGATGAAACGCTTTTGCGAAATGAAACGAATTTAAAATCGAATCGCTTTCTGAAACCGTCCCGCGGTTAACGCCTCTGATGTACGACCGTTATCCGCGGTATCGTAATACGTAGCGGTCGCATGTCACGGATCTACCTCATCGCCAGTTCCTATTTCTACTAACGCGACTAGATTCGACCGAGAGATTCGTGTTTTCGGAAACAGGTTCAATTTGCAACATAATTTTCTCAACTCCGCACGGTAATTACTACGTAATTGCATTCACTGCCGACAATTGGCTCTAGTGCCGCGAAGAGAGAGGTCAGACGTCAGTGAATTACCAGAGCTGATCATATCGAAAATTGCCGCCCTCTCGCACGCTTCATTACTCGAGGGGTCTACCGAGAGTGGTGTAATTTTTTTTACTGCAAAAAAAAAACGTCAGTACCCACCTACGAGTACATTACTGAAAATAAAAAGGGAGACGTTACGGTGGACCCCCTGGTCCGACGAATGAAAATGAACGGCGCGTCTAATTTTTCAATCGAAAGAGGATTCATATAGAGCTGCGACGGATAATTCGTAGACTGCACGTCAAGCTGTAAGCTGTGAGCGACAAAGCGGCTGACGCAGATGGCTACCTATACGCGATAGCAACACATACACCTACTCATCAACTCGGTACCGATATATACACGACCCGATGTCAGGAGCCGGGTAGCCAGGAGGCTGGGTGATCCCGCAACGAGAAAGCAAGTCGAGGTAATGGATTCATAATGCCACGCCCCCGCCCCCCACCGCGGTTACCTCTACCCCCTGAAACCCTTTCTCGCGTCCGCAACCTTTAGTAGCCCACTCTATCTATACACCCAGGCGGTCGGGCAACCCTTGCTCAACCGTCCTTATAATGTAACTATGCTTAATGGGACTAGTGGCTCGAACAAAAGGCAATAAACCCCTGTTGCTTACCTCCATTCACGATATCTGATCCGACTGAACGGCAAGACGAAATGGGATCGCATCGCGATACAGGTTCGCCACAATACATGCCGCTCTAGGGTCGCTTCTATCTCGTGCAGGGTCGTTCTTAAACGAAGCACGCGAATTCGGAAATCCAATTCGATTGCAGCTAATCGCCCAACAAATCGAGACGAGGATGCGATACGCGCCCTCGGGAATTCGAGTCAACGATCGAAACGATCGCATGTATTTGGACAAAAAAACGTTCGAATTCGTGCCCGAATAAATTTGTCATCGAATGAGCGACGGGTGAAAAAAATTATCATCAGTCGCTATCCGACCAACGTGCGTTTATTTATCTACCCACTGTTGCCTCATCCGATAAGAATCGTCCCGAAAGACCGGCGTCGTTGGTCAACGCGGCGCAGGCTGTGGAATCGAGATGAAACGGGATACATGTAAGGGGTGGATGTCGGCGCGTTAACTGGAATTAATGTAAGCGTGATCTGGAATAATTTAGATCGAGATTATCCTGCCGACCGAGTACCCCTCCACTGCCATTGCCAGAGCGCAAGGATGAAAGTGTATTTGCACTTTGCCACGCTCAAACATCACCGAGAGGAAACAAGTGCAAGTTTACTCGAGAGTATAGCGAAACGTATCAGCGAGATCAGCAAACCGATCTATGGATAGGTCCTTCCGGTGCGCTTTGTGAGCCGACGAAAATCTCAGATTTGATATATTCAAGTGTTCTCTCCCGATTTAATTCATTTTCCTCGTCACAGGTAATTGCCAATCGATGAGGCGTAACGTTTCTTTTTTCTCCGCGTACGTACCTACTTCAAAATACAATTTGACAAAAGTACAGCGCATTCAAATTGATATCAAGCGTAGGAGATATATTTACATGTGTAAACGTGAAGAATCGCTGCGCTGAGCTTGCTCGCCGGATTCTTTCCAAAAAGAAGGATCACCGGGGTGGAAGGATTTGGCCAAAAAGTTTTCCCGAGAGCGCGAATAAATTTTGATTTATCTACGGCCAGTCCCACAGGTTAAAGGAGAGTTTTTCGCGCGATCTCCACGGTCAAGGGAATTTTAATATACGTATATCCTATCGGGAGGGGGGGAGGGGGCTGAGTGGGGCGACCCAGTAGGTGCCCCGAGACGAGTTCGCGCGGGATCGAAACAGCACTCGAATGCTAATTCAAACGGTCTCGACTCCCTCGATGATATTTTGACGTATCGGGCCAACTTGGCCCATTCGTTTGAATTATTTACGACATGCGCGAACATTCCGCGACGAATTGTTTCACGATCGGGCGTACGCGCGTACCTCTGCCCGGGTGACCATAAATATCTTTTTATTTCGCGCGCTTTGTAACTCGAAGACCGTCCCAGGACATTTGAACAATTCGGATCACCCTCGAATCTGGGCGCAACGCGGGATCGCGGAGGGAAAGTTGCGTCGAAGAAGTTACGACGCTCGGTAGTTTATCGTCGTCATCTCTCATGAAATTCCTACGAAATATAGTCGGCCGGGAGGACTGCGCGGCTAGAAATTTTTCGGCCGTTCTCCGCCGTCCCTCCGTCCTTCTATGATAATAATAATGGAACGAAGAAACTCGGCGATGGCACCTGCTCATTCGAAATGTTTGACATTTTCTCGGCTGCCGAAATGAGAGCTACGCGTGTGTAACCGAGTGAGTCCATCCAGAACAAATTATGCTCTGGCCCAGTGGAATGAAACAAAGTAACATTGCATACCCACCCGCTGAGTCGTGCGACACCACGGGAAGTCGAACTGTACTCGAAAATTCTAAGGTCTTTTCCCTTGATAAACGCGGCAAGGGAAGCCGACGAAAGCGCCCTGCCTCTTCGAAGTGTTTGACATTTCCTCGACTCGTGAAACGAAAGCCGCGAGAACGAACGACGACGACGACGACGACGGGGAGAAAGTCGGGCACGAACAAATGGCGACGGGGCCGGTGGTTGCGCCGACCGTGGCTAGCCGGCAGCGATTTTTCTTCGACCTCAGATTGCGGGTTTTCGTGGCGCGTTGTTAATAGCACCCTGTACACCCTCCGATAGCCATCGGTGCCATTTGTTTCGCGGGGTCGCGAGAGGGGATTGAGGCACGCATTTTTAAGGAGAGCCTGCCGCGTTTACTCGGAGACCTCGTGGTCTAAAATTGAATTTTGTTTTTATTCCGATATAAATCCACCTCTTTCCTAAATACATTGTATATTTTTCGCCGTCTGCTCGCTCTCTTTCCTTTTTATCCTGCACCGGTTGCAGGAGTCGTCTCTCAGAGGGGCCGAGAGAGCGAACGAGAAACGCGGGGAAGCAGAGGAAGATGGAGAATGATAGAGAGAGAGAGAGAGAGTGAAGCTATACTATCGGATATAGACAACAGGTACGTGTTGTCCTGGGCGACCGTCCAAGCTGCACACGACTGATTTACTGCTCCGACACCCGCCCCGCGCGGAGGATATCGATGGATTCGAGGAGGACCGTCCGACCGGAGGATGCCAATACAAAGTTATATTAAAACAATGTCTTATACGGGAGAATACTTATTCCCGTGCGTCCCTCGTGTAGAGGACGCGGCCCTTTCGTCGTTCTTGTCAATAAGAACGCGAGGAGAGAATTATCGGCGGAAGGGATCGTCTTTCGAACGTCACGACACGGTTTAAAGGGGACGATTCGGGGAATTACCGAAATCTCGCAATCATAATCGTACGCGAATACCCGATAACGGCTCAGTCCTTGTCGGAAAGAGCCCCGTCGGTAATGATTATCACCACGTCGGTGGATTGATTCGTTATTCAGGCGTATATCTATACATACGAACCAGTTCCAACCGTCGTAAACGACACCGCTCTGTCTCGTTCGGAGCGTGAATCGATTTGTCATGCGACATTCATCGATGCTTCCGGGTAGGTGTAGGTATCTCTGAATTAACGCGAGTGTCCCTCCGCGACGTTCCGCCCTCCGACGACGACGACCCGGTCGTCGAAACCATTATCCATCGCGAACAAGAAGTCGGCGCGGCGCGTCTGGCTACTTTCCTTTGTACGAAACAAAACAATTCCCCGGTCGGACACGCGATGCCTGCCGCCTTCTCACCGCCTCGCGCGGCGCGCACAATGGATTCGATTATTCGTCGTGCGGAATTCGCGCGCGCGTGTCGCGAAAGCCGCTCGCGTCGGGGATACGCGATCGTTCGTTCCTTCGTGCGATATCGCCCAGATAGGCATACCGCGAGCGCAACGGTCAGCGCGGTCAACACGGCCAGGCTCAGGTATACCAGGAGAGTGCGTATTACGCGGCGATGAATAAATGACGGACCGCAACCAGGGCTCATTAGCGATAGGAGGTGACGTATCACGGAATGATTATAATTATTTCGAAATCACTTAAGCCAATCACGACGCAGCCTAATGCCCGAGGTTCGTGTCGCGAATCATCCGTCAGCGGAGTGGTCTCTCCCGCCCCTCCAGCGTAGCAGAGAATGGAAGGCGTATCAACCGCGTCCCGTAATATTTCGAGTTCGCGCGTCAACGCGAAATGCTCTCGAGTGCGCGACCTCAACCCTTCCTGCTCGGATTGACACCACGGGCCAAGGGATCCGGCCGGTATATCGATAGCGATAGCGTGCGATCATAAGGCGCGGACCCTCCGACCTGCCCTGTGATTTTCCTCGACGACGAGAACCTACGCGTACGCGCGGGAACCTCGCTCTCGCAGAGGCGAGGGTGAAAATGGGCTTTCAGTCGAAAGAGGAAAGAGCACTCCTCCCCTTGCCATAACGCGCGTAAGAAACACGCCTTTCGGCGAATAAATTATTGTATGCCCGCTCGCGCCACTGCAGAAGGGTGAGGGTATGTATATCGGTGGGAAGAGAGATCGGGGAGTCGCGCGTAGAGAGAACTCGAGGAACTCGAAACGTAATATACATATTATGTATGTGTACACACGGAAGGTGTAATCGTACACCTGATGCGCGCGCGTGCGCGTATGCGAAGGCTGACAATGTATTATAGTTACAAAGTTTGCGTGCTGCTGATTTAATAATCGTCCCCTCTTGATTGTGTCGCGCGCAGCGAGATCGGGTGCGCCGACTTTTGGCCAATCCATTGCGATTCGATTCTCCCGCCGACACGTGATCCGGGAAGCGGCGCGTGAGGAGGATCGCCGATGCGCGATCGCGTTTCGTTCGCCCACACCGAACGGGCTTAATATCGGATCCGATTTCAACGTCGAACGTGTTTCGTTCGGCATCCGAAATTACAGGAGACGTGAATGAAGTCAAATGTCTCGTGCCCGTTGAGCACTCGAGTGGCCCCGTTCGTGACGGTGACAACCGCCGCGCGTCTCATTCCTGTATAATTCCGGGAAATGTCCGAGCGGTCTCCGAGCCGGAGAGCCAGGAATCAATTGTTTCGCGGTAACAATCGGGTGCACTCAGCGAACGGACGGCGGAGGCGACCGCTATTTTTGTATCGGAGCAATATCCGTGAGTGCATTTTTCCAGATATCGAAAGAGCACGGCGCGCGTCCGCGTCTTTCCCATACTCGTGCTTCCGCGGGTGCGGTCGCTGATCCACGGGAGCCGAAGCTGAGGCACGAAAAAGCCGCGTGGCCGTTATGCCGGTGGCGCAACGAGCGCGCGGGGCGCATAGGCTGCACGTATAGCGTGTAACCGTGCTGTAGAGCGGGGGGGAGATGGGAAGGATTCCAAATGTAGGCGCATTCGTGTGCCGGGTGCACGTAGGAACGCGAGCGCCGGTGGGATGCTACTGGAAAGGTTCTACTATCAATAAAGAGTCGCATGTAGCTTGCGACTCGTGGCGTAGTATACGCGGGCGGTAACGGCTGCAGGTTTTTACAACAGCGAGGTTACATCTCGTCGTACGAGACGGCAGAGGTGGAAGAAAGCGGATGTGGGAGGATCGCTTACGGAAATGCGATGTATCTTTATCGTCCACGTTGATATTTAAGGGAAAGGCCAACCGATAACGTCTGCTCGATTGAACTACATTTCTTTTATCAACGTTGATAGCGAAATTTTCACCGATTTTCCGATATTTCTTCAATATTCACCAGTTAAGTCAACGGTATCACAACGCGGATCTGTTTTCATTCGTCGCGATGTATTTTCAATACCACGGTCTCTGGATATATGACGGGAAAGACCTCCTCTTTCTTTTTAATCTTTCCACGAAGAGATTCGACGTTCGCAATCGGGACGAATTAATTACGAAACGACCATTTCCAACGGGCACGCTTGGACGTATTTAAATATAACGGATCGAAGTCGACGTGAAAAAAAAAAACGGCGGCGGAATGGATATTCGAACGTACGCGCAACGCAAGACGCAATGACCGTTGCGCATGGCAATTCCGTTGGGTGCGGAAGAGAGGTCGGGTTCTCGGAGACAGCCGGGAGAGAAAGGGTGATGGAAGAGTAGCGGGGTGCACAAAGAGGGAGGGTGGGAGGGAGGGAGGGTGGAAACGGCTGGAGGGAGAGACACGTAAACTTAATTGATAAGCACAGGTGGCGCTTAAACTCGACTACCGTGCGTTATACTTAATCACCCATCGAGGCTCCACGCCCTGATCGAGCTTCGTACCCGATAGTACTCGTAAGGCGGGATGTGTTCCCTCGCGCCTCGACGCAAAATTAAACGCGCGGAGTTACAGCCGCGCTCGCTGCGGCGTAAGACCCTTAAGAGGGTTCTTCGGGATGCAGAAACGACACGCGTGTGACGCGAATTGCGGAAAGTCTCACGCGGCGAGATGCCGGCGCAGCTTGGAAGTATCCATCGCAACCACGACCAGCGCGCACCCTCCCGCAGTTTCCGGAAGCCGAAGAGCTTTTAAGCGATACGTGAAACGCGTCGTTGATTAATTTTTTCGCGTAGCACCGCGGGTAGATCGAGCGCGCGATACGCGACTTGGCGGGCACTTGCGAGTCCCGTATGACGAACGTTGAATATATGCGCGCGTGTCGTCAGAAAATGGAAGCAATATACATATACGGCTGACGAGACGAGTCTTCCGTAATAGCCTTGTAACCAGAGCGAGGCGTACGTACACGTATATATGCATTTCAGTTTACGGCGAGTATGAGGTGCAGAGAATAAGAGAGAGAAAGAGAGATTCACCTCTCCTTTCGCTATTTTGAGATTGTCATTTCGACGAATATCGATCGCACCGCTACAGTCGACGCTATAAAAATATAATAGTTGACAAATCACTTCCAAGGGTCCGTTTCATTCAGGTATCACTCGCTACTCGTGAATCGGTCGATGGAACGTAAAGAAGAAGAAGAAGCATCTATTTTGCTCTAGGGCCGCAGAGGCCCTCTGAGAGCACGCAAAAAGGTCAGAACAAATGAATAACAAAGAAAGCAACTAAGAGAGTAAACGAGTGAAAAGAGACAAAGTAAACAATAGATAACAGAACGGCCTAGACTAGAAAAATAAGGTGGAAGTCGATCCATGGCTTTCGGGACACAGCACCGTTAGCGAGTACCCGCGCACGTGCCACTTCACCGAGCGGCGTGCAGCGAGCAATCTCGGAGAATTATCAGGGAGATCACGGACGGGTTATTCCGCGAACTTCAAAGGACCGATTCCCACTTTCAATTCGCTCGAGGGGTGAGTTCCGGGTTCACTCGACGGTCGACGGCCCGTTCGAGCGACGGAGAGGGCTGGGAAGCGGCGATGAAGGAAGAAGTCGAAATATCGTACGTCCGGTTCGATCTTCCCTCTACTCGTCCTCCGGCTCGTTCGAAGACCGTCTCGTCGGGTGTTGCGACCTTGAAAATGGGCGGAGGTCTCGACCGGAAGGCCGCGCGTCGTACAACCACGCGCGACAGGTCGTTCCATGGAAAATAAAATGTAGGCACAAACGGTAATAACGGCAGAGCGACGGCTCCGCATTGTATGACGCGGGAACGCGCGAAGGGTGTGCGCAAGGGCGCGCGGCGGGGATGGATACACGCGTGCAATCATCAATCTCTGCGGTTGTCCCAAGTGGCACTAATTCAGTACCCTTGTCCCCTGTTTCCTTGTGAACCGCCGCGCTCTGTGCTCTCTCCCCCGTATACCGCGGCGCTAGCGCGCGAAGGACAGAGAGAGAGAGAGAGAGAGAGAGACCTTGTCCGCGACGGGAGGCTCGGATTGATCGGAGCCCATACGTCACCGGGCCCCGAAACCGAAACGCGATTCAACTTTGAACTCATTGTCTTATTCGGTCGATCGGCGGAGAGACCCGCGCTCGCGGGCGCCGAGAACCCTTACCTCTTCGAAGTTCTTCCGGCTCGGCAGATCGTGTCGAATCGTCACACGCTCGACGCGACATCGCGGATGCGCGGAATATCGCCCTGCACATTTTTCCGAATCGATGTACCGCGAAGGTATTCGACGATGAGAGAATCGATCTTACTCATTTTTTTTGCGCGTGTCGTACCCGCATCGAAGAAACGGATGATAAGAATTGCGCAGATATAGACGCTGAAACGAACGGCTCTCTGCGCGATCCGACATCACGCGAATCGATGCCTCGAGTCGAGAGAATTTGCGACGGAACCGAATCGAGGATAACGTCGACGCACCGCGATAGGTTTATCAGTGTTTTCTCATCGTCTCGCGTCAACTTATTATCGGGAAAACTTTTGCGCCCTGCGCCGTGCCTCTTTCTTTCCGTGATGAGTTATCGCGAAACCGAGGAGATAGGAACACCCAAAAATTCGAGAAGGCAATCTCGAGCGGCGTTATTCGAGTAGACCGGCAATTCTAATGAAGAAGAAGTCCCATTCATCCTTCGCGCGTGCCGGAAACTGACAAAACAGTTGATAGCAGGTATGCCGTGATATAGCGGGGAATGAATGGCCGGCTCGGATTGGACGATGGTGAAAAGTCGTCGGCGAGCAAGGGCGGGGGGAGTGGAACGCGAGGCGGGTGGGAGTTTGAGAAAAGTCTGTCCCCCGAAAGAGAGGAAACGGGGAGTGATGTCCGAGCGATCCTGATTTACCGCGGAGGGAAATCGAGCGGCGAAGTTAAGTCGGCCACCCGAGACGTCATTCGCCTCGCCGCGGATATCTTTCGTCGGGGAAAAAAAATACGTTTTATTCGAAACTCTTATTTTCCGCCCTTTCGCGTTCCCGTAGGAAGCGAACATTTCGCCGTGTAACCGATTATCGGCGCGAAAAGGACGAGATGAGGATCCCTCTCGCGAGGGGAAGAACACCCCTAGGGATTTTTTTGCCGGTCGGAGAAAAGTCGGGTATAGCCCCGACGATCGCTTTTTCTATTCAATAGTTCTCGACGAAACGTGTGCCTACTTTTATTCCGGAGGAAAAAATTTGTAACACTCGCGAAGGAGGTAGACGTTGCATTTTCCGAAATGAATGAGAAATTTACGATAGAACGTTAAGGATGACCGTTATTCGTGGAATGAAGCAAGGAGCGGGGCAAAACTGTAAATTTGTACAGCGAGACATTTGACGGGAGATACACACACCTCTCGTAAGAATATGAAACGATTCGCTACCGACCCGAGTGGGCTTCAAAATTCACGAGTTGAAGAAACCCTTCGAAATGAGTTTCGAAAGTTCTTTCAACGAACCCATCCCGATGCTCCTGCCATTGCGACCAATTACCCGGGTAATTAGTAATTGGTTGAAACAAGCTCGTATTTCGCTCGAAAGCATTCCGCTGCGCTATCGGTCCCAAACAATATTTGCCTTTGATTATAGCCCCGTGATGTTTGCGCGCCCGATAGAGCGCGGAACACTTCGCCCGGCACGAGTTGACTCGTCGAGAGCGTGAGTCGGTGGATAAGTACTTACAGCTCCGACCCTCGGCTCCCACCCACATCACTCGACCACCTGTCCATCCGTCCGAGTGTTTGTGTTTGCCGAGCGATTAATCGTAATCGTTTTAATTGGCCGATTCCTTCCACCACCACCCAACCCAACGACGCTCGCCAGACCCGTCTAGACTCCTTTCACTCCCCCCCATAATTGGACGCCCCGAATGGATGACGATAGCGTCGATCCGACTGCGTTCGCGAGAATCGATCGATCCCCCGCGCCCAAGTTGTCGCGTATCGCGACGACCGCGGAGCTTCTCGTGACTCGGAAGTGATTTTTCAAGCCGTGAACTTTTCGTCACGGGTGTGTGTATTTTCGTACAGCGATGCGAAACGAGTTTAACGTCTCGAAATCCTCCGAAAGGAAAGTAGCGAATAATGAAATCACGTCACCCGTAAGCTCCGACGTCATCGTTGTGTCACGAGTACGAACCTCCGTGGAAATTATCCGCGCGGGGAGGAAGACATTTCTCACGGGAACTCGCGCTGCCACGCGCGCCGCGTGTAACGCGTATAGGAAACGAGATTGGGCACTGAGCTTGTAAACACGTACACGCGTACAGGAGTAAAGGGAAAGACGAGCAAGAGGGACCTCTGCAGCGGTATACCCGCAACCAACGGGAAATGAAGCCACGGCGCGACAAAAAGTGTACATCGTATTTCCCGAGCTCGTCAATCCGGACTAGTTGCGTCGTTACGGAATCCGCCGAGGGAGGAGGGCAACGAAGCGTGGGACGCCGAATGCACGACGTCGCGGCGTCCGAAGCTGTCTCGCCCGAGCGGAAAAACCGAGCGAAAGCTCTTTGAGAAATCGAGCGAGTTCTGTCGCGTGTCGCGTCGGGATCCCAAAGATCGCTCAAAACGGTCTCGCCACAGTCGGAAGCGCGTCCGCTCGGCGCGAGGTAGCGACAGTGGTCCCGGGTGTACGGAGATTCAGCGCGACGTTTCCGTCCAACGGCGCGCGCAGAGCGTCGCACAATTGAAGCGACTTATCCGCAGATAAGGTACGTTTCGACTCGAACCGCTCTGAAGGCTGGGGGATATAGGGGTCTCTCGCCCGTATCCGCTCGCCGTTAAATTAATAACAGTGTGCTATCTCGCACTCGCTCGAAATATCCTCGGTCCCGGCGGGGTATCGGGCGCACGCAATTCCCGCATGCGAGTAAGGGATGCACGTGATGCGCGGGTTCGGGGCGAGTTCAGGATTCGGGACTCCGAGCGAGGGTACAATGCCGCGCGACCCGCGGCTATCGCTCTCGCAGCCGTCGACAGATAACGATGCCAATGTGCCGGATGCATTGGAATCCATTCGGAAGACCGATTCGTTCCGACCCTGTCCTCGCGCCGAGCAAAGTCACGCTCCGATGCGAGTTATTTTGTAAATGAAACAAAGCGGGAGGGCGTTTCGCGTTTGTTTAAAAGTTTTAAGAAATTGGAGAGCATGAGATATGTATATGGTATTCATCCACCGTAGACGTTCTTCCGAAGGAACAGCTCCTCCGCGCGTCTCTTGTGCCGTTTTCGCGATTTCCCCTTTCAATCCGATACTCGCACTCCACCGAGACGATGCTCGAGTAACCCGCCGAGAGATGACTTATCGGAAATAGTTGGAAACTGTGTGATACGCCGACACCCGAGAAGCCGGAAAGCCGCGGATCGTCCCCTGAGCGAGCGAGTCCGCCTGACTCGCAGCACGTTTTTCATGACTCACCATGTGAGGAGACCAGTGATGCGGCCACGTTCTCGTGTCGTGGGTCCCGATGTTCGGTTGACTCGCCAAGAAGACGACTCGCCGGTCGGCACTTCCGGTACCGATGCCAGTCGCTAGGAGCGCGGCTCTGGCTCTCGATCCTCCCAAGCTCGGCGTCGACGAGGTATCCATATTCTTCAACTGAAAAGAATTTCGATTATACGTTGTTATTCTTCAAATTTCTTTTCGCTTCAACTTTCGTTCGCAATCATCCACTATCTATTTTCACGTTTCAGCCGGAGTTTCGAAGCACATCTGTTCGCGTTACTCGATCGAAACTGACAAAAGGTGGATGACTTCCTAACCGAATATCATGGTATATCGCGTGACGAATGCGTTAGAAAAATTACTCCGATCACGATGACATGGAAATACGATCCAATCGGATATCTCTAATTTCCTCCGGAGGGAATAATTTATTTCAATACGAAAATCGATGAAAATTGTTTTTCAATCGAATGAAGCGACGCAACGTATTCGACGAAATCAATCATTCGTTCATCCGAATCCACGGAAAAATTATTTCGTTGGATACGTTTTCATTTGGTAGGTACCACCGAGTTGATATCAGCACGCGCGTGCTCGTATTTCAATAAACCATTCCTCCGGGGGCCGAGGCGGGCTTTGACGTTGCACGGCTTGAAACGACGAAGCAACCTTTCGCATCGACTGATGTTTGAGTGGAGAATTATCGTTGTCAGCAAATGAGTTGACACCGCGCACGCGTTTTCGCTTTCCTCCGGCGAGGGAGGAGACGAGGATTCACCTCTCACGATGGGGTGAATAATAAATTATCTTTCTTCGATTTTACGTTGAAGCAAATAATCGAGAGAATTCGTCCGCTTACCCCGACGAAAAGACCTGCCGATTTCATCGAGATACGAAAGACAAAAATCCCGCATCCACGGCATCGCGCATCTTTCCAACAATTCGGAGCATTTTCGCGTATCGTACGATTCGCGTCATCAGAGCGCATCGTGACGCGTTGTCGTGAAAAGACGCGCGCGGCGTGCATAACGAGAAAATAGAGAAACCTGCGGCAAGTACAGTAACAGAAGTAACGGATAAACGTGACACTCACCCCTTGATTAAATCCCTACGCATCTGCACACCAAAGTTACTTCACCGCGATACAGCCCTACGATAATTGCAGTTCGCCGTTAATAAGCCTCCTTTCCTTTTCACTTCTTCTGCGCGCGATCTAACACGGAAATGTCGCACGAGGGGCACGTACTCGAATTTCCAAGTTCGTCCCGACTCGATATCGTGCTACGTATTAGGTACTTCGGTCTATTATCTGCAAGCGTTTCGTTGCGAAATTAGCCGCAAAGATATTGTACACATCCCGCACGGAGCCCTCCCATACGTCCTCTCTACGTTGCACTCGTTTTACACGCACTGATTTAATTTTCTACTTTATCTACTTCGCGCAAAGCTACGACTGTACGCGAGTCGCGTTCCAATCGGTCAGTTTTGTTTTTACGCGGAATTATCGTGAGGTTTCTCGCTCCACCGCACGCGTCTACGTTGGCTTGGTTTTTAGGTTAGGAAATTCACGTCGCGCCGGTCAAACCCTCCGGCACGTGATGCTGCCTCGTTTTTAATCGTCCGTCGACGCCGCCGCTACACAGCTGTCTCAAAGAACCGCACCGAGCATCGCCTCTACTTCGTTAAACACCGAGGAGATCAGATCTCTCAGAAAATTAATCTCTACCCCTCGCCCTACTGCCGGAATCTTCGCGGAGTTACATACACTACACGGTTCGTATTCTGTTCCCTCTTCAAACCGATTCGTACGTTCTTCGTTCTCTCGACTCGGGTTTTCCCCCGATTCCTCCCCCACCTCTCTCCCACTTCCCGATTTCTGGCGCGCTTCGATAAATCACGCGATCAGATCTTCTTTTTCCGGCTCGCCTCTCGTTTCCCCGCTCAGCCCGCGCTATCGTCGAAAATTTATGTAAACAATTTGAGTGCGACGCTTACTTCTTCGCCGCCCGCGGTTGCTTCCGTTACGCGCGCACCGATTTCGCGAAACTCGCCGAGAGCAACGCAACGGTTGACGACAACAACGAGCGGCCTGCGAGTAGCATCGTTGCGATCGAGACTCGCCTCGCTCCGTCCGCGCGAATCGAATCGTCACAACGGAGGACAAACGTCGCGCAAGATTTTCACTGGAAAATCCCGAGCCGTCGCGCCCACGTCGACGTCAACGTCAATCGAAGAGTCTCGAATTTGTCCGCCGAGCCACGGCGACTCTCGGCTCCAACGCGTCGGAATGATCTCTACGACATATTCCCATTTCAACGTTCCGCTCTTTCGTGGCCCAAGGTTGCAGCGGGAACCGTCGAGACACCACCAAACATCGCGCGGAGGGTCGCGCACGGTACTGAATGTCGAGGTACGCTCGGCGGCGAGAGCTCGCGGCAGGTTCGCGGGCTCACGTGGTCTTCTCTTGCGTCTGCGCAGCTTCCACCTCCGCGACGCTCGTTTCTTTCTCTCCCTCGTTCTACCGCAAACTCTCATCGTTTCCTCCTCTCACGAGTCACGGAGAGGATACTTTTTTTTCCTCTTTTTCAACCGGACTTACCCCACGTCACTCGAAATCGCACTCTCCGTCGAATCACGGTGGGTGTTGAACTCTACTCGATCGCGCACAGCCGACGCGATGACGAGGCGAAACAATTTTTGGAAAACAACCCGCTCGATTGTATCGATCACCGTAATGACCGCAACTCGCCGCGTCGGTGCTCGTCTGCCATTTTCAATAACACGGTCGATAATGTAGATTCGACAAAACGAAACGAAATTCGAACAATATCTCGAATCGCGCGACAGACTCGAAAAGAGAGAAAGGTGAAGAGAATGCCACTGATCGCCAGGCTCGCGCGCCGCCTCACTAACCGCCGCCGCGTTGTGGGTTGTCGTTCCGACGAAGGCTCCACATGCACGAGGATACCGCGGCGCGAAAATTCTTCCTCCCCTCCAGGCCTCCCCCCGATATAAAACAGCATCCCTCCTGTACTGGGCGTCTGTGCGGATCGCGGAACGCTAATGCCTTTATAACGATTTGCGAGTTTTCAAGGCCCCGATGAAAAAAGCCAGCGCTTTGTGCTTACTTGATCTTTCACTCGACTCCCGACCGTTTTTATGGCGTTAACGAGCCCTAAATTATTTATTCAGCGTGCGCCAACCTGATGTTCCCCGACCCCCATTGTACGCCGTGTGAAATTACGAATCGCGCTCGCGCGTCCAACGAGAGCGCACGTGAAAATGATACGACGCGTGTTGCGAGCGTTGGGACGGATTTTTCCTTTTTCTTTCTTTTCGATGAGAGAGTAATATCGCGACGATACGAAGGTACCGCGGAGCACACCGATCGTCAGGGTGGAGCAAATTTGACGCGAGGCTTTTGAGAATAACCGTAGCTGATTCTCCGACTTTTTCATTCGCCGGAATTGCTTTCGTACGCCGCGCTGTCTGCACATCCGGTCGAACCGCGATACCTCGAACAGCGATATTCATGCATATCCGATCGCGAACGTTCGATCCGACGTACGCAAAGGAGACACGTCAAAGCGCGGAATGAAAAATCCCAGCGGAACACAGTCGGCGCTCGCAACCACGAAACAATACGCGGTCGTGATTGGAATTGCAAAATGTCAGAACGCTCGAGTCTGTCAATGCCTCTTATTCTTCGGAGGTACCTACAAACGTTCCTCCCGAGACGCGTTCGTACCCTCTTCCATATCCTCTTTCTCCTCTTCTACATCTCATGGTACATATCTGAATTTCTCTCCACTCGAGTCACCGGAACCGGAAATACTTTCGACTGATCGTCGGATGTCTACCGCTCCGACGATTTCGCCGTCTGCGATAGGACTCACGATTGTCCCTGTACCTACTTCTCATGGAGATACAGCGGCGTACATACGTACATATGTACGTCGCTTTGGATACTATTGTTTCTTATTTTTTTTCCTTTTCTTTTTTTCATCAAATGTACAAATCGATCGTATCGTCCGTCAAGATAAATTTGATCCGAGTCGATAAAAAATCCTTACAGTGTGATCCGAAGAAATATCGACATAGCACGGGGAGTTAATTTCATTTACCGAATCGAATCGAACAATTGAAGACCTCGGCTGTAAAACCTGTTAACTGATATGAAGTTCCATGCTAGTTAACAGGTTTTACAGCCGAGATCCTCAATTGATCGGATAATGGATCGCGAATAAAAATTTATACAGATTTGAGAATTTTTATTCTCAACGAAGGATCCCTTTGTGCCGCGCCGCCTCAACTTCCACAAACCACGACGGTCGGTCGATCCTCGGAGCGTCCCGCGCGACCGTTTTTCTCGCCCCGAAGACGCTTCCTCGAATCTCTCCCGAGCTTGCGCGCGCGCGGCTACTTTCTTCGGCCTCTGGTCCGAGGCCTCCTAGAGGCGCTGAATATTTGAAGGCGTCTCGAGGCGAAGCCACCTCCTGATAAACCCATCTCCGCTCGCGGATACCTTACCCGTCTCACCTACTCCGCTGTCCCACGGCAGTGCCGCTACCGTCACCTCCGAGAGTCTACCTTCATAATCCCGTCCTAAGCCAAGACCTGAGACTCGAGCGACCCACCCTCTCACTCTTCGACCGTAATTGATAGGGGACGTCCTGGAGATATGACCCAATGTCCATCTCGGCTTATGAAATCGTTACACAGAAATCGAGCCGACCCTCCTCCGCTTTCCTCCACGCGAAAGCCGAACACCCCGCGGTCTTAATAGAAATATCGCCTCGGGATTCACGACGCTACCCACGCTCTCGACACCTACAGCAGTCGGTGGTGGTCCTTCCGGAGTGCTCGACTACAATCGGGAGTTATCGGAGCGAGGAAGCGCGTCACGCGGAGCTCAGCAAGAGACGAAAGGATTATCTCGCGCGATCGGGTCGTCATCCGAGGAGGACTCGTAACGCCGACGACGTCGGATCGATGAACGTACGGATCTATCGTTCGTAAGCAGATTTCGGAGGGTTTGTCGATTTTCGTAGCGATGAAATAGCGGTGACAAAAGGCTCCCGATACAAAATATATCCGATACGCGTAAGCTACGTGTACGCGTCGTTTCCACCGCGTACACAACCTCGGCTGTCGTGTGTCGGATACTCAGCGACGAGGCTTCCCCTGTTTCAATTTTTTACGAGAGATCGACCCGAAAATCGAGACTCGTGGAAACTCGGCGTCCTCACGCGTGGATCCGGAACGAGTCAATTAGCGCGGGACAGGCGCCTCCGCATCGACGGAGAATCGAGGGGACGTCTCGGCGCCTCGTAGACCGCGACGATTTATTCGGGGACGAACAAATTGAAATCTGAGCCGGCCATAAGTCATCGGGCCCCGTCAATGCCCGCACTCCGATGAAAAGTCCAATTTTAGAACGCGGTACCAGATGAATGCAGGCGATCAGACGCTGAAAAATTTCGTGATCTCCCGGACGCGATTCGGTGAGCGAATGCCGAGTGCGATCGAATGGATTCGGGTTCGTGTTACGCGGGGCCGTCAGATCGGGGGAAGCGATACAAAGTGGGAGGGACGTTGAAAAATCACAGGACGGGTCATAATTAGCACGAAAACCACTCGGCGACTACTCGTTGAGAATAGAGCCCCGCATCATTTCTCGCTCGTCCGAGAACACGCGATGCCACCCACGGTGAATTGGCCCGTATCGTTTGTTCCTCGGGAGAAGGAACGTCTTATTGAAACCAGAGAGTGATCGGTTTTCTGTAATATCGTCGATGCGAGACGGACATTGTATAGCTTCGTCGAGAATTAGCGCGCAGAGGGCATGAAATGGAGGGGGTCGATTCGAAGGACGAATCGGTCGTACAACGGGATCGCGCGACCACAGCACAAAATAAAGTTGAAAACGAGTTCGCTCGAATACTTCCGCGAAAAGGCTAGACTTTGATTTAGAATATTATATACCGACGTCGCGCGGCCGATCATCGCGATAGACATGGCGAGAATCGAAAAATGACTCGCGCGATAACCGTGATCGAGCGACATTTTCCCACGCGCACATAAATCACGCCGCGCGTAAAATTCGCAGGCTACACTGGGTATGCCCGGCGTTTCGCGCGGCGTCGGTAGGTACAACGCGATGTCTGTACGAGTGCGAATGCAACGTTGCATTAACGTGACGCGACACGGTGCATCCGCGGCGGTACGTACAGAATTTACAGTAGGTGTACGACGGAACGCCGCCGCCGCGGTCTCTGCTCGGAATTAGCGATGGTGCAATTAGCACGCTGATCATTAAATCGTTTCGCGTATAACGAACGGAATCACAATGAGAGACGCGTACGTTATATAAATTTTTCGCCGAGCTGACGTGCACGGCGATACGACAAATTTTCCGCGTCTCGTTTGACCACGCTACCCGCGCACCTGTACCCGCACGTTATCGCACGCCCCGGACCCACCTGGACCGCGTGACGTCATCTATTCAACGGAGCCGTTGAGACGAGGTTACGCAACGGCGGAAGAAAAAATTCGACGATCCCCTCGCGAGAGAACGAGACTCGTCATTTTCGTCGCTCGCCCAGCTCTCCCCGTCCCACTCGGGATGACTACGACGACGCTATACCGAACGAGACGCGCTCTCGTACGCGACTGCACGCTCGAACGTACGAGCGGCCGGCGCGTGAATCGTCGCGGGGTGAGGTAAACGGGGGCTCGGTACGTACGGTAAAGCAAAAAAAAGGAAAGATGTCGTGAAAGTACCGCGCGGCGCGATTAAAAGAGACAGGCGGCTTGTGAATTAGAAGCGTCAGCCCGCTAAAAGATCAAGAATTCCCTCGTTTCTCTCTCTCTCTCTCTCTCTCTCTCTCTCCCACTCTCCATCCCCACTCCGAGAATCTCCGCCACAGCCACATCGGCCGCCGTGCCCCCGCGCCCGCCGTTCCAACCACCTCCGCGCATTCTCATTCCGATTCTCCTTTTCCTTCTCATTCTCGGATTGAAGAGGCCTTTATGGCGGGGGGTACCGCTTTATGCCCCGGCTCCCTATTATTATGCGTGCATCGGTGGAATTCCACCACGTTTAAACGCGGCTCCGTGTTCGTTTGTGGGCGCGCGTCGGTGTAGGCGCGGGCGTGTGCGCGCGCGCGCGCTTGACAAGGAGGGTTTGCGGCCCCGGTATTGTGAGGATAATGAAGCCAAGGCGAGCTTTTTCGCCTTCCACGGTTTACAGTCAGGCAGGACCGTCGTCGGCGCGGCAAATGATATCACATCGTACCTACCTACCTATCGTCGTGTGTGTTCGTCGAGAACGCGCGCGTGGCGCGACGTAGCGAGACTCTCGACGAATCAACCGTCGCGTCTTCCGCTGAAAATCGAGATATCTGCTTCTGCGCGCGATTCCAAGGGCAGACGATCGGTGTCTTCGAGTAACTTCTCTCCCACGGAAAAACGCAGTGACGGTTACAAATGAATTTGCGAACGAATCCGCAAAGTATGCATACCGATCAGTCTTACTCGCACGGCGTTCCGCTCGACGAATGATATTTAATCGCCGCGCTCATCCGCTCCTCGTATATACGCGACTCCCGGTACAAACGACCATTCGAGGCCCTGTCACGTGTTGCCGCGCGCGGATATCGCCGCGCGTCATATCGGAGCGAGTTGATGGGAGCGATTTCGCGCAACTCGCGCCAAGTCGAGAGTGTAACAAATTAAAGCCATCTACGTGCGTATCGAGTTTACGAGTTTGTCCGCACCGTGGATACGGGGAATCGATCCGGCGACTTTGGTATAAGTATCGCGGAAGATGTTGGAAAATGGTACCGAGCGAATGCGCGCGGGCCTGATTCGACGGTCGGCCAGTCGTCGTCGCGATCGACGAACGATAAGCGCGCAACACACTTGGACGTTACTTTCTTTCCCCGAAGGGCGAATCGATTCGCAGATTCTGTGGCACTGGCCATCGATCGCGCGTACCTCCGTGTCACGAATGGAATTGGTTGGCGAAAGGAGGGCGAACTGCGCGGTGGATGGCAAATTTTGACGGTGCTTCGATGGCGCGAGAATTCGAAAGTTTCCCGCTTGTAATCCGCCGACCGACGCGGAGACGCGTTCGTCTCTTTGTCGATCAGATCTGCGTCGCGCTCAACTCCTGCGAATCCTCCTGCGGAAATACCCGGACACGCTCTAAATTGCATCCTTTCGCGCGCGTTATACCCTGCCGATATTTCCAGTGGATTCGATCAGCGAGACGGAGAAACGAGTCGCGCGGCCTACGATTGGCCCGCGATAGACCGAAATTATCCGATCCGGCGAAACGCTTCGAGCGGCCGGAAGCTTCCCGGTAGAGTTGAAACATCGGAAAGGCTTACGCACACTCCGCAGTCACCTATCGCCGCCGGTACACTCGCATATTTTAAGCCGGTCATTTTTCAGCATCAACGCTATACATCAGCGTCGGCCGACTGGCAATTTGCATAAGCCAACAATTTGAGCCTTGTTCGTAGGAATCGGGAGGGCCGGCGCGCATTTTGCGAGCTCGGAAAGTGGTCGCGGTGCCGCTTAAAGAAAATTGCACGGACGCGTGAGCCCGTACTCCGTAACCGCGTGTACGCGTGTCCGAGCTATGAGTATACGCGCGCATTTTTACATCGCAAATACAGCTATCTGCACGGTTACCACGGTTACTCGCAAAACCACATAATATATATCGGTCGATGGAGAAAACGATGCCAGCGCTGCGCGCGTCATCGCCTGTCGTGCATTCGGAAGAATATTTCTTCCCGTCTCTCGAAGGCATCGCGAACGCAACGACGAATCCTT
This sequence comes from Xiphydria camelus, assembly GCA_963678675.1. Classification (NCBI taxonomy): domain Eukaryota; kingdom Metazoa; phylum Arthropoda; class Insecta; order Hymenoptera; family Xiphydriidae; genus Xiphydria; species Xiphydria camelus. The sequence goes on from OY783198.1 coordinate 23,730,099, forward strand.
CTCGCGATTTCCCATCGAAACTTAACTTGACGATTACCATGGGAGAGAATGAGAGACACTGGGCTGATCCTAATATGGAGCGAGTCTTATAGGTATACGTATGCGACACCGCCGTTTCGTACCGCAACGCTCAAGACCTTAATGGCTTTCAATTTCCGTTGGCCATCAATATTATTTAGTTTAGTTTGGACCATCGTCTCCTACCGCGTACACCCCCCCCCCCCCCTCAACCCTCCCCGCCCATCCGCATGCTACTCACGCCTCACCCGAGGAAATTACTTGTCCTCTCTTCTCTCTTCTCGGCTTTCGGGAGGGAACGTCTCTCTTATGCGCGTCCGTCTCCTCGTTGCGGCGCGGATACCTCTCTCCGCCGGTACAACGTGCCACCCCTTTCCTCCATTCAACGATACGCGGGCTCTCGCTTTCTCTCCCTCCCCTTTTTCCACTTGCTGCCACTCGTACGCAAAAAAATGCCGTCCTGCCAGAATCTCCCATTCGAACCGAAATTCTCAGCGGTATTTTTTCTTCCGGTCCGACTCGTTTCGGACACTTCCACTTGTCGGCTCAACGAGGAGCGAGTGCCTGGAAATGTCAAGGAAAACCGATACACGAATCTGACATTTGTACGCGAGCACGAAAAGGTCGAGAGAAAAAGAGAGAGAGAGAGAAAGAGAGAAGAAGAAGAAGAAGAAGAAGAAGAAGAAGCGTTTATTAGACTCTAGGGCAAGCCCTCTAAGAGCCAGCTAAGAAAGATACAGAGAAGGTATAATAGAAATGTAGCATACACATATATAATAAGAAATTATATAGTAAGTAACTAAAAGTAAGTGATAAGTATACAAAATTTAATGTAAAGATAAACAAGTAAGTAACAAATGAGTAAGCAAGTAAATTAACAAGTAAATAAAGAAAGTAAATAAGCAATAAAGAAAGTGAAGAAAGTAAATTTAAATTATATAATAAGTAACTAAAAATAAGTGATAAGTAGAGAGAGAGAGAGAGAGAAACGGTTGCAATTAGATATTACGATCGCCGAAAAGGCTCAAAATAATCGGGCGTTCCTGTGGAGAAAATTTATTATTTTCCGCCCTCATCGACGAACAACCGTCCGTTCTCGGGCGCGTACGGTCGGATGGAAAATTGGGATCCGATCGCTGGACGCTCGAACCTATGACGTCTCTGTGGACTCCGACCGCATATTCGATACGAAATGGAATTACGAACCAATCCAACGCCAATGCGCAAACGCAACCAAGTTCCATACCGCCGCCGTATCGGTTTAACGTGGGTATCAACCTCGTCACACGACGATTCGTCTCTCCTCTTTCATGCCAATTCGATAAAACGTGCGCACAGATGAGCCTCCGTTCATATTCTATGCAGAGCGAATCGCGATACAATCGGACAGTTCTCCGCGCGAATGAGTGACTGACGAAAAGATCGCGGGAACAAATTATTCGAGCGCGTTGAAATTTCTTTCTCTTTGACATTCTGGTACGACCTGACACTTCGGTCGATTTCAGTATTACAACGCAATTCTCGCCCCGTTTTATGGGTGTCAGCCTCGGCGACTGCTCTGCTCCAATTTCCCTGCCCCGAGCAGTCAGATCAACCGACGCAGTGGTCAGCCCGCGAATAATCCACGTTTATTGCCGTACAGATTAGTATCCGAAGCTCACCGATACCCCGCGAGGTTAGGTTCCGCTTCGAAGCGTTGACACCTGGGCCGCGCGGGCACCGACATCCGCGGATAGGCGACTCGATTGCGGTGGAACAAAGGGAGGCTATTTCGTCCTGTATAAAGCAGCCTCCCGTCTACTTCTCCTTCGCCTTTTTCTCCCCCCTCTCTCTCCCTCTCTCTCTCTCTCGGGAATAGGAGCGGGCCTGTACCCGCACGCCGCGATAAGGGCCGCAAAACGCGCACGAGAATTTTGACGGGGGAAAAAAGGGGAAGAGTCGGGAAACAGAAGGAATTTCTAATCACAAGTTCTCGTGAAAAAGGAAACTCGCGATTCCTCGCACGTTCGAAACTTTCAGGCGTGGTCGCGTGGGATACGTACTCTTCCATCCCCGAAGAACCGTTGCGAGTGTACTTCAGCCTCTCCAACGATGAAAGAGACTGGCGATAAGTACAATGGCGATGTTTCCTTCCACGTTAGACGATACCACGGAAATACAGAAATATTCGATAACGATGACGCGTTACAAAATAACCAAACAATCGTACTCTGGAAACAGTTGATCGATTAGGGTAAAGTCGGGAGGGATGGCGCACCTTTTTTTAAAGTGGTATAAAAACTATATTTGTAGAATAAGCAATACTTAATTGATAATGTGGATAGAGCGAACAATGAAATATAGGAATTTGTAAAGGAACGACCAAAAGTGTTATCGAGTTTTGTAAAAAATTTATCAAAGGAAATATACCAAAAACCAACTCACCCGCCCTAGTATGGGTGAGATGGCGCAGTCGAAAAAATTGGTGAGGGTGAGTGGTTCTCCAAGAATAGGCTTCAAAATTAAAAGTGCGACTACTTTTAATGCCAAATAACAAAAAAGAAAATACAAAGTCATCTTAAATAATTAAATTTAAAGAAAAATACCAAAGTATTGATTATCCCAACCACATAAACTTAAAACATCTTTAAGAAATAATCAATCTTAATAATAACACGTAAAAGTTATTTCGCTTTTCTGCCACTTTTCTGAATTCTTGTACATGAAGCACGGAACGAAATTTAAGATTAGGAACAATATTTAAAAGTTTACCAAGTGAAATGACCAAACCAAATACGTTCAAATCAGAATAAAAACTTACAGGATGCCTAATTATTATTACACCAAAAAATAATCAGGGCCAATACAATATACAGTTATATTTATTATAGTTACAGTTTTATTTATTTACAGTTTTATTTATTTTACCTTTTGATGAGAAAAACAGCCGTTCGGTAACACACACTTACTGCACACGTGCACTAATCATCTGTGTCGCCAACTGAATCAATGTTGCCACAAAGACAAAGAAATTATTTGACTGAACACCGTCTCACCCGCTGCGCCATCTCTCCCGACTTTACCCTATTCGCACGTGGAAATATCGCGCGATTACGGTAACCATAACGTTATTCGAGAATCAACGGAGAATGGAAAGGCCTGTTTTTATACGAAACCTCGATCTCGATAGCACTCGCAGCGAGCAAGCACAGATACATACGTATAGATATCTTAACGATGTGTCGTTTTAACGCGAAAATCGATTTCTGATCCCGCCGAAGATGGCTGCTCGCGGAAGAGTGCTCCGTAACGCAACGAAGGTCTACCTACGATCGTCGGATAACGTCGCGCTTACGGCTCGAAGCGAGGGGTCGAAGTCGCCTCATAAACACCGATGCCGATCGATCTCTCCTCTCCCCGAGGGGTAGTCTTGCTGCGAGTCTCTCCAAGATAACAACGTTTGCTCGAACCATCCCTGCACGCCGGTCGGTACACACCAAGTACAGCGGAGACGCCAAGTTCAGGGAAGTGCGATCCACTCAAGTCACGATTATCCCGCTCGACGCGTGAAGTTTTGATAGAAATAATTGATATAGTACTTTCTTCAAAGAACACGCGTGTTCCCCGAGTTCCGCAACCTACTCCACCGGTATAGAAAATTGCCCGTTGAGATAACGAGACGTGTCCGATCGACTTGTTCTTTCTCATCGGAACGACGAACCCCCACTTTCCGATTCATACGTTTGAATCAAAATCCCCATCCGCTGCAACGCTTCCAGAGCTTTCACCGCTGCGAGAGAACAGCTTCTACCGAAATACCGGCCCGTTCGGCCAGTTTTTTCCTCGTGGCTCACAGATGGCTGTGTGTATCCAGGGATACTTTCTCAGGCCGATACTCGGAGGACAATGGCGTACTTTGTGGCGTCGTGATTAAAACAAGAGGGCGAGCCGAACGAGGCGGCAGGAGGGATTCTACTCTTTTCCGGAAGAAGAGAAAGAACGAGCGCGGGGTCCAGGGATGAAAGGGCGGGAGGGACGCGAGGTACACAGCGGAGAAGAGAGAGGACCAGGGGAACGGGGGTGGAAGGAGAAGGAGGGGCTGGAAGATTGGAATGAAAGAAGGGATGTACAGAGACGGCGTTTTTGGAGTTCTTTTCATTATCAGCAAGCTCACCTCGACAACAATACCGTCCTCTGTCGTACATTCGGTCCGCCGCTGTTTCGCGCGGTCACACCGATCAACCGACTCGGTGGAGTCCCGCGCGAAGGACTGTGGAAACCATGCGCGGCGTCGCGCGAAGACGAGGCCAGGACTCGTTATTCGGCGTGGCTTTTGATAAGAGGGAGATATCGAGGCGTTGCCAATCGATCGCAATTTTACTCGTTTTTCTCTCTCCGATCGTACTTGTTCTCTAGTTCTCGATTTACTTATTTTCTAGTTCACTTGCTTTCTTACTTGCTTATTTCGTTTATTCACTTTCCTCATTTTCTTGTTAATTTACTTGCTTACTCATTTGATACTTAGTTATTTACCTTTTCAAGTTACTTTATCTTTATTACTTTTAGTTACTTACTATAATTATTTCGTACTTTATACGTGCTATTTTTTCCTATTATACCTTCTCTGTTTGTATGTTTCTTAGCTGGCTCCAGAGGCCTTGCCCTAGAGTCTAATAAACGCTTATCTGTCTATCTATCTTCCGAAAGACCGAACACCTATTTCATATCAGTCCTCGGATCGATCCGCCTGATTTACCTAAGTCACCCGATGACGGGAAACGACGAGATCGAAGAGCAAGGAAGTCCGCGATACACGCGTCTAGTGCTATCGCCTAAGTCCCCCGTGCCAGATTTCGACTGTCGCCAACGCGCTCTCGTTATTAGTGTGCAGTCGACGGCAAATTATAATCGTTCGAGTGCCGCGTGTACGGGATTAAAAGGCCGAGTGCGAACCGCGAGGGTTGACTGGAGGGGTGCTTTCATTTTCTTAACAGCTTCGCCTGACGCGCGAGCACCACCGTTCCGACAGCCACCGCGAGATGTTTACCGACCGCAATGACACGGAGAGGTCGTCGCTCGGATTCAGCTGATCGACGGGAACGTCGTTTTTGGAAGCACGGGGGAAAGAAAGAGACGGACTTTGAGATGTCGAAGAGTTTTAGTTTCTTGGAACTTTAACAAAAGAATTTTCTCAGAAATTCATCCGACTCGGCTCAATGCTGTGTAGTCTATGTATATCGGTCCGTAACGAAAAAAGCATTGCGTTTCACCCGACTAAAACTCACTTTATCACGAAGATCCACCGTGTGCACCGTATATTCCGACATCAGAATCGACCCGACGTTCTTATCGATCAATGACGTGGTTTGACATCGCTCTGATCTGATCAACGATCCAACATTCGACCGGTAATCGAAACGCAGGTAGGTACGGCTTGGACATCTCCGAGCGGCATACAAGGAATGCAACATTGATCGCGATTGCCTACTGGCCGCAGTCCCTTCGTTTCCGACGTCCGCAGCTCTCGGTCTTCCCTTCATCCCCCTCCCGCCCCTCCACCTTTATTATTCCGATACGTATGTAGATGACGTACGAGACAACGCATGATCGAATCGCGCCCCGACGGTTCGAACGCGATAACCCAACGAACAACCCGCGAATCCTGATCGGATCGCGATTATCCGAGCCGTGCCGTCCATCGAGTCGATTCGAATCGGTAGCTTTGAGGGAGAAGCGCGCGACGAATCGCTCGCGCAGCTCGACGCGCTACCTCATCGACAGATCTTTCATCCTTCCCTTGACCGCTGCTCTCGAATTTTCCCGCGCGTTCTCCTCTTCTACGAATCCATACCGATCATCTATCTGCTCCAAAGTCTCTCAGACGCTATACGTCGCCATGAATTTACGAGGAGCTGTACGTCGCGTCGCCCCGTATCGCGCGCGCCGCTCCGTTCTCTTCGGGGGGGGGGGGGGGGGGCGAGCGCCGTCAACCGGATTCTCGCGAGGTCGCCGGTGCGATTTCTTAAACCGAACGCGATATCCGCCGAGAGGAATTCCGTTCTTTCGGAGAGAGCGGAAGAACGGTCAGAGCCGCGCATTCGACGCCACGACAGGGATGGCCCGCGGTGAGGAGGGGCGGGGGGCTAAGTCCGACTTACACGATATCTACTCCGCACACTCACCGGCCGCTCCATTTTGCACTGTAATGCTGTCCCCGGGCCGCTGAAAGTCTCTATTAAAATTGTACAATACCGCGCGCCGAGCCACGCTGAAGAAAATACGGGTAAATAGGGAGCCCCGATATCGTTCTCCCTGAGAGGCTCCGAAAAGGCGGCCGGAGGACGACGCACCCGCGAGAGCCGCCCCGGTTATCTTCTCGGGGAGCGGCCAGTTGGATCGAGTCCGTCGGTCGCTCTCGCAAAAGGTTGGTTAGTTGGGCAAAAAACAAATCGAATCGGTTGAATTTCAGAGGAAAGGTCCGCCGACTCGGGTGAGGAGGAGAAAGGACGAAGAGGGAACCTTCGCTCGTGCCCGAACGATACACCCTTCGGCGGATGGTACGCGTAGGTATACGTCACGCGGAACGTGCTTCGCAGGCCGTCAGGAGTCGAGTTTAAGTGTTGAGTTATTTTTTTAATTTTCCCAACGCCGTGATTGCCCGTCTCGCCATTCGTTATTCTCCCTGGCCCTCCTACCCCCGCCCACCCGTTTCGTCCGCCTCGCAACAAACCCCCCTCTCGGTAACCACGCCATCATTATAAATTCGCGCAGAGAGAGAGAGAGAGCGCGAAATATATTTTTGTAATTCGTTGCCTCTTTCATTCCGGTTGCCCGCGAACGTGCGCAGGGGTACGAGAGTGCTACCGCGCGACTCGAGTCGACTTCGCCGACGCGCGGCGTCTAAGTCGAAGCGGTTAATTTTCAAATTTCCGGAGCGGCACTCCGCGAGGCACCGGCACTTAATATTTATTTGTAATCCGGGGCCGAGAGATTGCTCGCTTCCGGTCGGGATTGGATAGAGCCGGGGAGCTGTCATTTCCGGGCACGCTGATTGCCGAAGACAGACAGCGAGCAGCGTTATCGTTTCTGGTGCAGATTGGGAATTGCCTCGGGCTCGGCCGCGCTCGGCTCCGATCGAAGTTTCAAACCGAATTGCAAACGCGATGCGAGATCGAGTCGACGGTCGGAGGCGACGCGAAATAACCGATGTCGACAAATTTACCCGCCACAACCCCCTTCTCTCTCTCCCCCCTCTCGCTATATTCCCACCCTTTCGCAACGGATAGACTTCAAGTCGGCCCCCACCCCTTCGCCGGGCCTCCCGATAACATTATACAAGTGCCGCCGTATAATCTTCGGCGAAGCGGAGCGTGGTAACATAAATTAAGGGAGTATCGTTATTGTATACGTATATAAAACGTTTTTACACCCGGTTGGGTATCACGAACGTGATTAAGTTGTTATGTTTTAGATGCGGTCGTGCCGCGCGCGCGCGCTGAAGGGTTGTCGAGGGGGTTGAGACGTCAGGCGTTGAAAGATAAAGGGGTGTTATTGAAAACAATGTTGTACCACGAACCGGAGGCTCAACGGGAGCCGCTCACCCTCTCTTCCCGCGCTGCGCCTCTTTACCGAACAACTCTTTTTTTCCATTCCGAGTTATACCTACTTAGCCTCCCTCCCCCTCTTTGATTCGACAACCCCGTCCTATCTGCACATCCATCGGCAAAGCAGCGGAAAGACGCGGGAAAGCCGGAGCAGGGGGAGGTACGACGCTGCAAGAAAATGATGTCATCGAGGGGTCGGAGCGAGAAAAATCGATTCCGACGAAGAACAGCAAAGGGGTGGGGGGGGAGGGCGTGAGCGCGCGGCGCCCACGTAATTATCCCGCGGTAAGAAATTATATTTCGGGCCACATTTTTCACAGCGGTGTCTCGCGCGGAAAATGAATGAGGAGAACGAGGGAGGGTCGAGAAAAATCTTTGACAGACTGGAAAAGGATTGAGCGGCGCGATACACTCGATTGTATTCGGGGGTGATTCGGGATCGAGACGTACCTCGTCCGGATATCCACGTCGCTCCCGCGGCAATCTCCGAGCGATTTTGTACAGCCGCGTACAACTCGCACCCTTGCGCAGTGGTATACAATTTATCCCGCTTTTTCAACGTGTACAACGCGCAATAGAGCAGTGGCTCTCGATTCATTTCGCGCGGCGCTACGGTCCGAACGCCGGAAATTGAAAGTCCGTTGCGCGACTTCCCGCCCAGACACATCGCACCCCTCGTCTCGTTCCCTCTACCGCGATCGACTCATTCGAGTGACACGAATATTGCGTTAACGAGATTCAATGAAACCGCAGCCTCCGCGACTCGGCGTTTCTTCCTTTCTTCGCCCGGCTCTTTTCCTCGGAGATTCGAATGCACCGAACGTGCAGCGAAGGTACCCGATGATTATGGCCTGTGAGGCTGCGTCAACGACGAATATCGACGGAAATTGACGAGAATATCTGTGCGTCGCACAAATGAAATGGAACGAATTTTTGATTATACGTATGTATAATGCGGGACGTCGTGAAAATTGCCCAGCGTCGGCGAATAAAGTTCTACGAGGGAATGAATTCGGCTTGGAAATAAATATTACTCGAATATATATACGCGAATATGTGAGGGGAATGATTTATTTCAATGCGAATCTGTCGGAAAATGTATTCGCGTCGATAAAGAATGTAAAATTATAACAAACCTGTATCGTGTGCGGAGGACGGTCGATTTATTAAAACACATCATTTCTGATTTCTCAAACTTGGATTCACATTCAAACCGCATCAGTTTTCGAGTGACTTTTCCACTCAATCGCTGAGCGAGACGATTGAGATATTCGCCTATCGATCGATGAATAGATAGTCGGCCAAATAGGCCGATGAAATTGCAGCGTGAGGTTGTCGCAGTGCTCTGAGTTGACGCATCGCTCGAACTGTTCGCTCTGAATAATGCCCGAGGTTGGATCGTTGAACTTTCCCCGAAATAGCTTTCGCTCTTAATTCTGATCGGGTTACCCGCGTTGTAATCGATTTTCCTCGATTACCGCTCAGTCGCCGTCATGCGTGCAAAGTTTATATTCGCGCGGAAACGTCCCGTGCACGCGGTTATCGCTACATTACGGAAACGAAATACAGATATACGAATACCTGTAGCCGCACGGTTGGTTGATGTTTCAATGAAAAAGTTGAAAACCATTACTGTGCTTGGGAATGCGAAAAAAGTTTCTTCATTAGGAATGAACAGGGCGAACGCGAAGTGGGATAATATACGATGCGTCGTAGCGTAATCGCGCGATGAAAAAGTGATCTTAACTTTTAACGCTGTTAGATCCGCCGACGTGTATATAGAACGCATGTATTGTGTGCGAATGAACGAGATAAGGTCCTAAATCAATTTCCAGATGCCCCCTGAAGAAGTTTATCGCCCGTAGTGCTGACGAAAGTTGGACTGAAAAAAAATTATTTTACGGCTATCCGATACCACGTTATCTCGCGTCATCCGAATGATCGCCCGGGTATCACATATTCGTACCTGTATCGACTACGTCGACTCGATTATTATTATCGAAACGAAGGGCATTCGACGTGGACGAACATCTCATCCCACCTGATCGATCAAGCCTCGTCGCTCGTCGACTCGCCCACTTTCTCGTCATTCGATGACTCGCCGACTTCGGGGTCACCGCATTATCGCGACCGCAATAACCGTGCTTTTCGGAATCAGCGTAAAAAAATACATAAGATAGGGTGATCCAGAATTCGATTCCAGAGATTTCGATTTTTGCAAAAAATCTAAGGCATACCCCTTAGATTTTTCACAAAAATCGAAATCTCTGGAATCGAATTCTCGACCATCCTATCTTATGTATTTTTTCGCGCTGATTACGAAAATGATATATTTATTGAGGAAATCTCAACGGAACACCGAGATATCGATGATTTCTTGCGGGAAAAAAATTTCTTTATACACAAAATCAGCGTTATTTCATATTTCCTTTGAGATTTCGACCAAATAACCGTGCTTTTCGGAATCAGCATAAAAAAATACATAAGATAGGGTGATCCAGAATTCGATTCCAGAGATTTCGATTTTTGCAAAAAATCTAAGGCATACCCCTTAGATTTTTCGCAAAAATCGAAATCTCTGGAATCGAATTCTCGACCATCCTATCTTATGTATTTTTTCGCGCTGATTACGAAAATGATATATTTATTGAGGAAATCTCAACGGAATACAGAGATATCGATGATTTCTTGCGGAAAAAAATTTCTTTATACACAAAATCAGCGTTATTTCATATTTCCTTTGAGATTTCGACCAAATAACCGTGCTTTTCGGAATCAGCGTAAAAAAATACATCGGATAGGGTGATCGAGATTCCAATTCCGAAGATTTTCATTTTTCGAAAAAATTGACAATTTCTGTAAGGTCGGGACCTTACAGAAAATGCGATTTTTCGCAAAAATCGAAATCTCTGGAATCGAATTCTCGACCATCCTATCTTATGTATTTTTTCGCGCTGATTACGAAAATGATATATTTATTGAGGAAATCTCAACGGAACACCGAGATATCGATGATTTTTTGCGGAAAAAAAATTTCTTTATACACAAAATCAGCGTTATTTCATATTTCCTTTGAGATCTCGACCAAATAACCGTGCTTTTCGGAATCAGCGTCGGGGTGCTATCGGGGTGCGCGGCATTATCGCGACGATAATAATTCGTGCCGAAGTCTGTATCGGATTTTACAAGCCGTTAGCGCGCGCGCCGCGCTCGCGTGTTTTCCTGCAAACGTTCGTCCATTTGTCGGTCGGTACACGTCGACGAGTGTGCGCAACGGATGGTCCGTTGTCAACGCGGACGAATACGTACACGTGCCGCAAGGCGAGGCGAGGCAACGCGACGCGACGCCGCGCGCGGTTCTGATTGCGTCCGGTCGAGATGATTGCTTTCCGCGTGGCGCCTGCACACGCGCGCGTCGCGCCCACACCTACGATCGCACGTACCGAAGCTATCGGCGATTACCGCACATGCACCGGGCGCCCGATGTTTCAATATTCCGATAGTTTATTCGTCCGGACTCTGCGACCGCCCGCCCCTCCATCTACCGGCGGAAAATCACTTCCACTCGAGTTAACGCCACCGTGACTCTTACACACGCGCGTACGGCGTGACCGCGCGCGACCGCGTGGCTCTGTACGCGAAAATCAAAAATGATGTTAACGAGTATTTTCTGTGCCGGGTAATTTTGATGTTCAATTTCGAATTTGCGATGTTACTTTTTCTCTCGCAACTTGCGCAATCTGTACGCGATGGGACGCATCGATACACGACAGTGGAGACACGGAGCTCCCGACGAAGATACGCGTACACGAAACGACACCGCTGCACGAATATCGATCGATAGGCGCGCGCGAGCACGACGACGACGACATTTGCCAAACAATAATATTACGGAGCTCGTCGATATCGCGGGGATGGTTTCCACTTCCACCTGCTGTCGCATCAAGCCGGACCGTAACTACCGGCAGGTTCTATACTCGAGGCGTAAGACATTGCATATCCATGAACTACTCGAAACTGATCCTAATCCGTAATCCGACGTGTTTAGCCTCTTCCGTCTGCTCTCTCTCCCAAGGTACTTAGCGCCGGGCTGAAACTGAGGGAGAGAGAGGGGGAGAGAGCAACAGAGGGAAGGAGAAGAGGAGAGCCAAACTGAGCGACAAATGCGAGAAGAGCGATGGAACGAAGAAAAGGGGGCGGAGCGAACTGGCGGTACACTTCGGGCGGAAGGCACTTCAATTCGGAAGAGCATCCGACGTACGGTGTCCTCCGTGCATTATGCACGATCCGCGTCTTTCCAATTATAAAAAATTCAACGTGTTTATCTTTTCAGAATTCTTCGACCCTTTTAAATGTGTCCATAATTCCGAATTCTTCCCCTCGGGAAGAATCTCTCGGTTAATTTTACCTTTCAAAAATAATTTGCCTTCCCCGCGTTCTGGTAATTTCAGCGATCAGCGGTCGGACGTTATACGATTTCCGATAGATTTCACTTCGCTCTCGTTCGCACCGTTATGGAAATAGGCGTCGCGCGGAAATTGCCGAGGATTATTTATATCGGGGTGGTCTTTAAATAATAGGCGTGGAATCGACTCGCCTTTCGCGCAGTTCAACTTCGAAGGTACGGATGCACAGAATCCTGCGACTGTGGATGCGTGGCATGGCGCCGTCCGCCGTTAACAGGACGAATCTCATCTTCGACAAATCGCAGCCGATTGTCATGGAAATTTTCGTGCCGCAAAATTTTCTCACCCGTTCGCGACGAACCATCGAATAACTCTAGTTTCGAATCAAGCAAGGCCTACTACTGTTCTAATCGCGCTGTCTATTTTATACCTACGTATTATATTTCCGCTCACTGCCAAATTTATGCAATGACATATCATTCGGTAGATTTAGAATGTCTCCTTACATTTTGTTTATCAAATTCGTCACATCGATAACGGAACGCGGAAGTTTTGTACTTACGTGGATAGAATTGAATACGTCGAACTACATAAGCGCAGCTATTACGATAACGAGAGCGTACGGGAAATACATCGGAGACTTTTGTACGAAATAGCACTAATGACCTAAATCACTCGCGTGCCCTCCAACTATCAGAAGTGTAATAAAACCTGTCAGGCTTCTCATCGCCGTATATTTTTAGCCCGAACGCGCGGCTATCGAGTCGAATACACTCGATGATCGTGTCCTTTGTAGCATCGTATCGTAATTTCGTAAAAATTGTGGATATCGACGCTTCGGGGGCGAGCGCCAGAGTGAGCGAATTTCCTTCGGTGCGCGAATTATTCCGCGATCTGTGTTCAGAGATATCGCATAAATATAGCAATCGTACGTCGTGCGCAATGAATGCTCATTCATTAATTATTCAGGAGCGTCCAATGTCTGACCGTCGTCCGTCACTTGCACGTATACGCGCTACGCGAAGTGGAAAGCGATCGTTCATAATCGGACGTGTGACGGCGTTACGCCGCGCCGTTCCGAGGATGCCGAAAAGCCCGGAATAATTAACTTTGCAAAGTGCTTTCGGATGAAATATTAAAAACGTTGAATCGCGTTGCAAACTCGACTCGGTACCGATAAGGCTTCTACTACCCCCACCCTGCACTTCGCCGGCCTGATCCACCGAGCAAAGCTTTCCTCCCTCGATTCCCGCTACGCGTTCGAAGTAATGAATCTCGGACCCGTTTCGGTAAACGTGTCTGCCGGGCTCTGCTTCTAATGAAATATTCGTTGCTCGGTCGATTGACTCGGGGAAGAAAACTCTGTACTCCCCGTCATCGTCCCGCTCTCGCCGCCGCCAAAGTGAACAAGCGAGTAAAAAATGTCGGGAATTTTCCGTAAGGCATTTTCGGAATGGAAGCGGAGAATCACTCGTCCCTGATATTTCAGAAAGTCTCCTTATTTCCCAACTCATTTTTGACGCCGCAAAGTCACGACGATCTCGATGAAGATTTTTTTTTTCAAATCCGCGCAAATTTATTACGACGCGAATAAAATCGTCCGTTCCCTCCGATCGATCCTTTCTCGCCCCTTCGACAACTGCGAAATGCAAGTAGCATTTTAAATAAGACACGATCGATGCGACGTCTTTATTGCTGCCAGTTACGCGTATACCCATACCTGCAGGGTATACGTATACGTATATCGTACGTACGTGCGAGTTTCGGCGTTCGGGGTAGAGGATATACGGGAGAATAAGAGGGCGGTAGACGAGAGGGGTGGCTGCGGATGAAGGCGATATAACATAAGTAGCGGTTTTATTTTACCAACGGCAGTAGGTAACTCGAGCCAAGAGAGAGAGAGCGCCGCCATTTTTCTTTTATCGGCGTGACTTCACGTCGTGTTATCATCTCTCCTACGACCAACTCACCCCACGTTCCGTGCGCAACTCCGGGTCGAACGAGTAAGTGTGCGAGAAAAACCGGACGAACGAGTACACATGGAACGGCGTTGCGGTGTCTACCAAGCCCCCCACTTGACCTCCATGATGGGACTCTATTAAAAAATATCGACGGTCACGCCATTCCCAGAGACATCGTCCCTCGCGCGTATCAAGGTTGTCTCGACGCACTGCTCTCTTGAAACGAGCGCGTTGATACGTTGCTTCCTCAAAATTATTTCGATGCTCGACAGCTCGATGTCGTTGCACACTTGCCTTCAATTCTTCCTGTATTCAATTCGGCTTCTTCTCCCCAATTTCATCGTACTCCGTTACACTACATGTAGTGTAGGTACTAAACGATATTCCGTCTGGCCTCGGCTACTCGTTCCATGACTTGGCTGCCCTAAGCGACTCTCTCGAATTTAGCCCCGCGGTCGACGCTGCACGCATACAGGCCGGAATTTACGTAATCAAGCCTATATAGAAGGCGCTACGCGAGGAATACCTCGCTGTGTACGATCCCGCTGTATTCGGTGGCCCGTTTGAACCCGGCGTTTTAAGACGCACGATATCACGAAGGAATTTCCACAGCCCCCTCGCGCCCAGCGAGAGAGAGAGAGAGAGAGAGTGTAACGATTTTATTAACTATATAGAGCGGCACGATAGCGGGCTTACAAGGAAGCGGTAGAAAATGCCTACCGAACGCAAAAGCCCCGGCATCGAGCTCCGAAGAATCCCGATTATCAACGTCCGATAGGACTTTGGAATCTCGGTAAGCGAACCGTTCGGCCGGATCGTCGACCGCCAAGTACGAGTCCTGCCCATTCTATCCCACGGGAATAAGAGGATCTTATCCCCCTCGTCCCTCCGCTCGCACTGTTTCCATTTTGAATCCTCACGAGCGGAGATTACTCGACTCGAGAAATGCACCCGAGCGAAAACACGTTCTCTCGCGGGGGAAGGGTGCGGCGACGATGGACGCCGCTCAGCTTCCATCGGGCGACGCGGGGTGTCTCCGTCGAATCGCGGTGGCAAATTTCTTAATCGTCGTTCTCATCCAAGCGAAAATGTATACGGAACGCTCGCTACGTTTCACGGAGCCACCGGTCGTTGCTGGACGAACGGATTCGGGTGGGACGGTTCGTCTCTGGTCAAGATAACCGTCGCGGAGGTGGATACAGCTATACGTGTACACTCGGATACCGAGGGAGGATGTTTCGAAACGAAAGAAACGTAGACAGAGCATGTCAAAGAATTATTGGCAACGCGCGCCGGCCTTTTCGGACCATTGGCTTTGGATAGCTCCATACTTTACAGAATCGAACCGGAGAGACCGCATTCGTGTCTGCTTCCCTTATATACTGCCCCACTAAAATCTCCGCCGGGACAATAGATAATAGGATGGCGCGGCGTACGCGGATATACGCGAGACGGAAAATATTTCGAGTCCTGTTTACACTGACGTATTGGAATTTCGTTGGCACGTGCCCACGTATGCAGGTTGCAGCGAAAATACTCGATATTCGCGTCGTTGAATTAGACTCCTCGGAAACGCGGTCCGGGGCTCCCTGAGAACCGACTATCGGGAGACGGTGCACCCGAGAGAGAAAGAGAGAGAGAGAGAGGGAGAGAGGGAGAGAGGGAAGATATTTCTCGCCGAACGAATTCCGGAAATTTCCTCGTCACCAGAACTCGTAGCGTGCCACTTCTCTCGCAGGTATGTGGAGTACTCGATGGCTCCGCGGCGGGCGGCAAGTACCGGGAGAAGCTCGCTAAGACCCGCCTGTTCGAGGCGGTAGATGCTTGTCAGCGGAAACTTAATTTGATATCCAAAGTGGATGCCGGAATTACTACAATTAGTATGATGGC
The DNA here is from genome assembly GCA_963678675.1 of Xiphydria camelus. Classification (NCBI taxonomy): domain Eukaryota; kingdom Metazoa; phylum Arthropoda; class Insecta; order Hymenoptera; family Xiphydriidae; genus Xiphydria; species Xiphydria camelus. Next base: position 23,745,957 of record OY783198.1, read on the forward strand.
TCTTCCAGACGCCCCTCCTGCTCGGTACTCCCGCGCGTCTCTCCCCTACCCGCGGTACAACTACTTACTGTCTAATAAACGTCACAGTTTGGAGTCTCCCTCCCTTTTTTGTTCGTCCTCTTTTCGACGCTAAACTTTGAGATAGCGAGAGACACTCGTAAAACGCGCTACGAGACGCCACGCGGTGTCGCATTATTAAACGTCGAGGAGTCGTCCCGTCGGTGCGATCGAGCGATTTGTGAATAAATGCAAACATACAGTAGGTATCCGAGTAGAGGTTTGCGATCGAAACAAAAATCTGTCGTAATCGAACGAGTGTGATAAATAGAGTGGGAATCGCTCGGTGATCCAGCTACGCATTCGACTCTATTTTATATTAAACACCGATAAATCTCGTCGGGGAAAGAGAGACAATTATTTCGCATCCTTCTTCGCGAGCGTTGCGAAATCTTAATTGCGGACGTTTTTATTTGAAATCGAGCGACGGTATCCGCACCGGACGAGTGCAGGAGAATGAATCGTAAGGATAATAGCCTCTGCTTCGTAGTGTGCGAAATATCGATATACGCGTACAGGTACTCCCGTAGCTATATGATATATCTATAGACAGCCAGGCCACTATATGGAAGTGGGTATCCATCGGTGCGGTGGAAACAGTTTACAACGGAATATTGTCCCGTCTTATATATATATATATATGTAAGCCGCTCTCCAATATTTCATCAACTTTCTTATCCCTTTCTTTTTCTACTTTCCTCATCCCGAACCATCCCCTCCGCACCCTCGGCCACTCCTGTCGCTCAATTCCGCAACCGAGAAACGGCACGGCGCTCGGTGGGGGGGTGCGCAAAGTATGTCCAAGTATTTTACAAGAGTTCGTCTGTAAGAAAATGCCGTCTCCTCCCTATTTTCCTCCCCCGAACACAATTCGACGATCCCCTCCTTTTATTTCTTCCATCCGACCGTCGGAACTCGACCGTTCGCTCGGCTCGATCGCTCGTGATATTGGAGCGATGCTCGGCAACCAACTCGGGGTCCGGAAGAACCGCCGTTATCGTCCTAACCGTCCTATCGTGGTTTCATCGCGGACAAACGCTCGGCATCGAACAATTCCAACGGAGGAGCGCGGCTGGCGCATTACAGCGGCTTCGCGAGGAAACGCCGTAAGAAGCATCGTCCGTAAAATTTTCCCTCGCGATACTAAATACGGCTTTCTCGGCGGTGGAGTAATGAATTTAACGGAGATGAGCCTCGTACGGTCGACGTGAGGAATTGCTTCGCGAAATTATTTCCTTTATAAATCAGCAGCCATACGTTTCGAGGGCCGGCTCATTTTCTGCCCCTCCTCCTGCTCTCGCCGGTGCGCGGAGGAAGGTAGTAGGTACTATTTTTCTTCGGTCCCTCGCTCTCGCGCGCGCCGTTTCATACCGCGACTCGCCGATCGCTGTCTCTTCGGCTTGACGTGACTTTTTTCTCAACCCCCGTTCGATGAGAGGGTCTTCGGCTATGGTGCAGGGCTGGGCTATTCGAAAGGGGAGACAAATTGCGGAAAGGGGAACTCTCGAGCTCGAGCTCGCGAAGGTGTTCGTGGCTGCATCGATCGCTCGACTATCGTATATTATTTTATGTATCCTTTCGCGTAGACCCGAAAAAGCTCGGGCAATGAGTCGGTATCTCGAAGGAAACGTGAGGTACGGTCGTTTCGCGACGTCGGTCCGGGATCGAGGAAGGTCAGCCCTCTCGATCGCGAGTCTGGCGCGAACACGGCGTTCATACATACGATGCGTGCCGTATCCTGTGCCGTGTACCCGTGCGCGCCATAGGTGCACCCGGACCCGCTTCGTCCTCTGACATGTCGAGGCGTAATTGATCGGTCCAGGTTGCGTTAATGATTATCGCGCGACCTTGGCTCGATGTCGGTTAATACAGATCAGCAAAGGGATCGTTCGTACCCCACGAGGAGAAGGGAGTTGATTCGAGGCAGGGGAAGCCAAGGTGGGGATGTAGTAATTTGTCGGCTTGGGAAGGCGGCTGGCTCCGAGCTGATAACGGGGGGTGGTGGTGGTGGTGGCGGTGGTCCATTCTCCTCTGATTCGACCCCCGCCGCGCTACCGAACCTCCGTGTACCACTTACAAGCATCCCCTGCAATTCGCGTCGTGTACCCAAGACGTCCGACTTCCGCGCGCACGAGCGGACACGGACGCGCGCAGTAGACGCGCCGGTGTGACCTAGTCATTAGCGACAGAAGCGCACGACGTCCTTCCCTGGAACAACAACGGTGGCGTCCGCGCGGAGAATCGAAACGAACCGCTTCGCGATTTCTCCCCGGGTGCGCTTACGTTTTCGCACCACGGGTAATTTCGTTTCCTCCTGAACGCCGTGTAGGCCATACCTACACGCGTTCGAACGCCGCTCCGCGTACACAAATCTCCATGATCCGAGAATCTCGTCGAGTTGAAATTCTTGGATTCGCTGATTGGCCGCGAGAAACAAAGTTAGCCACCTGATCTCGTTTCCTTCGCGCCTCCACCGGCTCGTTTCCAAATTCACCCCGCGACCCGGACTCGCGACGAGAAAGGGAGCGAGCGAGAAACGGTCGGGGTAGGGAGCGTTCCGGCGCACCCCCTCGGTTGTACAGGCGTTCCCCAATCAGTTTAGCATTAGCGTGGAAAAGTTCTAATTGCTCGGTGTGAGGGGAATAACCATTAGTTTCGTCTGCTTTGAACTTCCCAAGCCGGTGTCCGAGGTGGGCGCTCGCGCGGTGGCGGTGTGTGAAACGGATCTCGAAGGACGAGGAGGAGGGGGAAAGTGTCGAGGATGAAAGAAACGAAGAAGAAAGAAATCATTCGCGAATTACTGAAATACCGCTGCTTTTCTGCGTATCCGTGCATAATTACCGTATCCTTGACGGAACCGGAACAATGCATCCGCTTCGATTAGGTACTCCTCGCCTTTCGACCGGAAATACAAAAAGACGCGACGCGACGCCGCGCCTGTACGTGGGTACAGACTGTCCCTCGTGAAAATCGAGAGCCCGTTCATCGGAGGAGACGTTGCGACGACGCCCTCGTCGCGGCTCCTTTTCTCTTCGCCGCCCCCCGCGGTCCTCGTTTCTCTTCCCGGATACGAGAAGCCGAGCGCGGGTGATGTAGAATTTCATAAGGCGTCGCGGCGACGGTTCTCAAGTAAGCCCGGCAGTTAACACTCGACTCGGTCCGGTGAGTTAGCATCTTTAATATGTCCGACGCAGTTAAATTAAAGCCCCTTTCCCCGCGTTAACGCGGGCCCCGACGTAATCCCGCATACCGCCGTGACGTCGCTCACTCGACCGGAGCCGAGTTGACTCCGGTTAAATTCGCGTCTTTCGGGTCGCAAACGGGGCGACCGAGCCGTCGACCCGCGGTGCGCGCGAGTCCAAACGTGATTCGTTTCCGAAGGTGGCTCTCCGCCGCGATGCCTTCGCGCCGCGGAACGTTCGGCGTCGCGAAACGTGATATCGGAAATGCCGAAGTGGAACGCGCGACGTTTCCGTTTGGATCGCGTCAACCGCCTGGAAATTCAATGCTGCTTAGACATTCGCTGCTCAAATATGTCGGCACTCCACTCGGCGCACTCGGTGTTTGGAGCGAGCACACACGCGCGCGTTCCGCGCTTGCCTCGTACTTCCGTCCGGTTCTCGCGGGTGCGGTGAAGCTTTTCCGCATACCGTCAAACTCTCCGCCGAGTCGTTTTACGGATTACTCGTTTGCTGCACATTTCGGAGATACACGCGTGTATATATACGTATAGGTACGTGTAAAGAAACTTTCCGCAGTTCCCCGAATCCGAGGCCGCATCCACGCACCGAGTGGATGCATTTTGCAACGATATTCCCCCCCCCCCCCCCCCAGTATTTCGAACCTATGACTGTAGCGTCTACCGTTGAACGGAAGGAAACGTCATTCTTCGAATAACAACACGGTAAGGGGCTGAGAGCTTTTCTCACCGCGTCATTATCCGGAGATTCAACGGTGCGGCGTCTAACACACGGCAGTCTGTATATTTCCACGACGCGTACGGCAAAGAGTACGTCGCACAGCTTCTCCTCGGCGATTCGAGCAGCGAACGAGGCCGAACTCCGAGTGTATCGACTGGCATGGAATATGCAAGTCCGCATCGACGATGCCGAGTCGACCCCAGGAGAGAGCCAAGACAAACCAAAGGACCACGGGGAGTTCGATTAAACATCCGATCCCACGAATCTTTGATCGCATTTGACCCGGGAATACCGCATGCGTCGCGACGTCGAGCGTCGCTCCTCTGCGCGGCGCCGCGATATAAGGCCGAGAGCGTTTCTTCGTCGCCTCCGTCGGGAAATGACGTCCGCGGAATTCTCCATCCTCGTCGACGTAACGGAAACTGAACCTCCACCCCTCGCTCCCCACCTTTATTTCTCTTCGGAAACTGAGAATCGCTCTTCACGAAACTATGAGGACTCTCCTCTCCTCACAGATTCATTTGAATTCAGCGAGTCTCCGCGCGCACCCTCGAGCGCGTAATTATTTTCGTCTCATTGTCCCTCTTCTCTCTTCCGCATCCGCAGAGCGTTGTCGACCCCGCGGACCGGAACTGGCGGCAGCTGAGACGCCGGAAGTAAGATGGCGGCTACATCGCGCGCAGACCCACCGATCCTCGCATCCGTTCCGGAGGGCTAGCCGTGGCGGTAGCGATGACGAAATTATCATCGCTGTGCGAATTGTCGCGCGACTGCGATATGTGTGCGTCACGGCCGCAGGGTGGTAGAAGGGGCGAGTTCGCGACGTACGCGTATACGCGGAGTGGCGGCGTACCGCATTTCGAGCCGACTACAACGGGCGAACGAACCCGGGTACAGGGTGTTTTCAAAGTTTTCCATTTGGGAGATTAACTTTTCCCATCCTCTCGAATCGGTGCGTCACGTCACACGCCGTACGACGCGCACGGCCGTTTGGTATCGCACGCGATTGATCACCCGGAAAGTTTTGGGAGAACGAGGAGAAGCTGTTTCGTAATTTCTGACGCTGATCAACCGTGCAACGTTCCGAGACGGAATTTCGTTGCACAAGTGCAAGGGCGTCGCTGGCTAACGGGGGTGGTCTCATCGAGACGCCTTGTGGAACGAGGTGACTTATGGTGGTACTACAGTTGGCTCTCATTAATTTTTACCAATCTCTTAATCCATCGGATGTTCAAACGGAACTCATTTATGTGTACGCGCGATGACATACATGAGATCTCCGTAGGTGTAATTATTGTATTTCATCGAGTTCATTTTCGCCGAAGATCGCTCTGATATGTTTCATTAATTAAAGGGGACACAGCAATCACACAATCGGAGACTAAAGGGCATGTTGAGTCAGTTTTGTTTCATACGCACTACGGAACGCCCTTTTAAATGGGATAGAAGAGGCAGCACTGGATTGTGCTGAAAATAGTTTCCATCTTATTTGAATATATTCTAACGAGTACTCGTACCATACTCCTCAACATTTGTTCGATTCTAAATTCTCGAAGAAAATTCAGTTCGCAATTTTTGTCAGCGCAACCGAATACGCAAACAGAATCTTGGACCTTGATTCTTCTGGTTAGAGATATGACAGGTGCATTACACTCAGCTTCCGATTACTCGGCCACAAGTTTCCGATCAATTTTGAACGACGAAACCTTTCAACGAAAATAACCGACCGAGCACGGGGCATGCAGTACCTGCAGGTGAATCTGGTTGGAAATGTCGATAACTCTGCGGTTAAATCGGAATTGCCGGCCTGCTGCACTCTGGTTTAACTGCCTACGTTAAGACTATCGATGCGTGAAGAAATCGATAGCATTGCATTTACATAATTGGCGCTATTCTGTAATTGTTACTCAATCGAAGCGATTGCACGTATTTCGCAATGTTTCTATAATTAAAATATAGTCAGATGTTCATTAATTTCAAAATTGATTTTGTCTACCGACGGCGGACACACATATAGCTGCATATGATAAAAGCTGTAGGTCCCTTCATTTACCACATTCGTCGCGCGTTATCCTTTGGGGGTTGAAGGGGTCAGAGGGTCGGTCAGGAAATTCTTAATCGATCCGAAGCAACCGTAAGCTATCGCCATCTTCTCTCTACTCGCCGAAACCGATAAAGATCGAGTGTGTCCTTCCGCAAGATAACACACACTTTGTTTGATCGATAGTCAATCCCAAATTCAGATCAAAATGCTCACTTCAACCAAAGAGAGTGTCGTCATAACCATCGTTTCGGTGAAACAGTTCTAAAAATGTTCATTTTCGATAAATACGTCGTCGAGTGATTGCAAAGTCGAAAATTCGACGTCGCAATGTGTGATCTGTCGAAATGCAAATCGCCAGGCTTCCGCCGAAGCGCCAAAAAGATCCGTTCGGTACCACGCACAAAGTGAGTGGATAATTTGTGCGAAAATGATAAAACTACGTATCTGTGACTACTCCACTGACTCACCTCGAAGGAATCTTGATGCAGCGAACGTTTTCGATATTTGATATTCAAATCTAATCACATCCCCTCTTTTGCAGATGGGAGCTACCAATTCCAGGATCCAAACCATATTGGGAGGAGGTCTGCAAGGACATCGAGGGGAACGTCAAACGCGTGAGCTTTCCTACCCCCTACTTTCCCGCAAATCCCGCCGACGGTGACATTTGTCATAAAAGTTACCGCGACACGAATAAATTTGACCGCGTAAAATGTAACGCCTCGCGAGAGCCGATCGTTAAAATTTCACCACCCACGCCTCTACACACACAGTTGCGGAATGTGGATGAAAACCAAATTATCGCGGAAATCATTGCAGGTAATGACAATTCGATGATTAACGACCGTGATAACCAGTTGCGCACTCTGGTAAATTCGACAGTAAACGGTACCCCCGAGCCCACACTCGACGTGCAGAGCGTCGATCCCAAATTTTCCAAAATTTCAGCACTCGTAAACGATTTCTTAAAAAATTCCAAAGTGTACGCGAGAAAGCTCGATCCGATCCACCGGAACGAATCGCCGGTGCAATTGAGCGTCGACGATCTGGAGAAAATTTCTTTCTCCGAAAGAAAATCAAAATTGGACCGTGCCGATATTTTCCACGCAATCGCGCGTGATTCTTCCGAGCTTTCGAAATTACAAAAATTGAGCCCGCTTCGCTCTCGTACGATTGCCGGCGATGAAAGTAGACAAATCTTGGATCACGTCGACGCGAGAAATTCGTTAGTTGCAAAAAGACCGAAAACGCCCGATTCACAGCAACACACCATGGGGCATAAATTTCTCTCCGAGCTCCCCCACAGCCAAAGTTCGCTGACGTCGTCTAAATTTAAAATTATCGAAAAAAATCTCGATTCCGTACTTCGCGTGCCGAGACTCGAGGAATTTTTAGACAACGAAAAATTGTTTTCCGCCGAATCCGCTATTTTGGAGGCCACGACGAACCACGAGGGAGACCTCGCTAAAACCTCGTTGCAAACATCGGTGGGTGTCCAAGCCAATTCCGAGAAAGAGATTTCTGGCGGCGTCGATAGGAGGACGCAGCCGGGCGTGGAACTCAAAGTGCCTAAATTGGGTACTGTCAGCTTACACCCGAGCTTCAACAAAGCCAGGTCGAGTGAGAGCTTGGACGAGATATACAGATCCCTGGATGAGAGCGATTCGTGCGCGTTGTCTGAGAGCGGTGCAGCTGATCAAATCTTCCCGGATATAAATACAAAACAAAAGGCGCGTTCAAAATTAACGGATCTCGAGGAAGCGTCTTTCGAGAAATCGAAGGAACTTATTTCGAAAGACTCGAGCTTCAATTTCGTCAATTCGCATCCGAGTTTCAGCAGGCTATCTTCCGTCGAGAAATTCGACGCGAAGGACGATCAGGCGTCATCGACGAAAAGTTCGGTAGTGCTACCCGACAAGTGCGGAATTCCCTCGATCGGAGACAAGCAATTTTCGAAAGTTCCAAAATTGAGTACAGTGAGCACTTATCCGAGTTTCAGTAGTCCGGCATCCAACGATTTAGAACGAGAGAACGATTCCAGTATCCTTTGCTCTCGAAAAGCGACGTTCGATCGATCTTCCCGGAAAGAAGAGGCTGTACCTCTGACTGAAATTGATTCCACACTGCGAGATTCGGAAAAATCGAAATTAATGAACGCGCTGGACGAACGATCGACTTTCGTGGAAAATCGAAAACCATCACAAAACCATCGCTCCCTTAAATATTCCATCAGATATGCCTGTAAAGCCCTCAAGTTTCTCACGGGGAACAAAAGCTTGGATTTCACCCCGAAAACGTACGATCCCACAAAAAAGTCTCTTTCCTCGAGCAGTTCCAATTCGAGCGCGGATATGTCTGAATCGGCACTGAATCGGCAACTAGCCGTTGACGAAAGCGGAAGAGTGAGCTCTAACACCGCGACGAGTTACGAATCCGTTCGAAATAGACTCGAAAAAAAAGCTCCACCCATATATGTGGGGCCGACCTGTGCATCATCGGATTCCAAGACTACTTCAAAAATCGAATCCACCACCACAATCCCTACAACGACTAGATCTACTTCGGGTTCCAGCACAACATTCCAGGCGCCGATATTCAAAAATCCTTTGGCGGAGAAACTCGAAAACATTCCAAGAATATCGATATTTCCGAGGAAGAAACGCGACAAATGTTTCTCATGTTTGCACAAACCATTCGAAGAACCCGTCAAGGTAAAGCGAGAATTACCGTTGGCAGTCATCGAGTCCGCGATGCTGGAGCGACGCCCTTCGTCATCGGGCACCGATACCAGCTCCGTGAGTCTTACGTACTTTGACGATCTTTTGACGGAGCATCGGGAGGGCGAGAAATCCGCAAACATTTCAAAGGGCATCGAATTTTCGGGTCCAGATCAATCGTTACCATCGAAAAGCATCGCGAACACGGCTAAATCGACTTTGGAAAAGCAAGGCAGCAGAACTTTATCTCCGCAGAACACTGTCAATGGAAACTTGTCTCCGGAAATATTGCAGTTATCAAAAGTGAAGTCGAAGTCATTATCGGTATCTTCCGAGCATACGAAGGCGTCGTCTCCTAGCGGTCAGAGCTCGGAATCAGAGGAAAACCAGATCGAAGGGGAAGATAAAGCTCAAACCACTTCAAAGTACTTTGTATCGTGTCACGCGCCTCTCAACTGGCGACCGAGTTTAGAACCTTTGAAGGCTTTGCGATTCAAAAAACCCGTGTCTATGCACTCTCGCAGCTCATCCATCGTCAAACCCGTCGAGGGAGACGACGATGAAGAGAGGAGTTCGGGGGACAGCCTGAGCGTCAGACGAGATTTGACGAAGACGGTGGTCCAGGAGCAGCTCGGCAAAATTAACTCCAATGAGAATGCAATGATAAAGTCGAAATTGAAATCCGTCGAGAGTCGAAGCGGCGTCCGGAGACAAACTACGCTGGACATTGCCAGTGAAGAGCGAACGTCGATCACCAGTGACGCGCGAACAGATCGATCGGCAATGGCGGATCGGCAAGAGCTCGCAAAAGAATCGATAAAACAAAAATCGATGGAGTTCGAAGGAGAACACTCCAAGAGCAGCTTCAGTCCCACCGCGAAAACGGTGAAAGTTCTCGCCAAAGCGACGTCAATGTCGAAAATGTCGAGCTTCGACGAAGACAAATCTAAAGAGCGCGTCAAATTGATGCACTCACAGTCTAGCGCGAATTTAAAACTAAATATTTCGTCTTCGCCAGAAACTTCTTTGCGATTGCAGAGTTTCTCGGATACGGAAGTATCTCCAAAACGATTGGAGGCATTGTCCGAACGAACAATTCCGGATTCCACTGACGATACGGGCGATAAGCGCGAGGATTTCGAAGCGAGTCTAGCCGATTCGTCGAAATCCGTCTCGAGAGAAATAAACGGAGCTTATTCAACCGAAAGATTCACAGTCGTCAAACGGCCCAAACCGAAATTACCATTGACCTCCCGTCGAGAACTGTTGGAAATTTTAAGAAAATGCATCGAAGAAAATCAGACGCCCTCGGGGGTGCTGTTATCTCTGCGCGACGAATTTCTAAATGACGAATCGATTTCTTGTAGAAACACCGATAATCCGGAAGTTTCAAGGTCGATAGAACTCGTGAAGAAATTAGTAAAGCTTTTAGTGGAATCGAAACTGTACTTGACTCCCGACAAATTTGCCTCTGACATTGAATTTTCCTCCAAACAGCCCCCCTTGTCCAATACCCGTCAATTGAGGCGCGTTCTTCCCTCCGAAACCTACAACCTGGTCGCTCCTATCTTGGGAATTCCAAATTCGTACCAAAAGAGATCCTATCCCGAGAGTGACATTAGGAAGAACAGGATTTGGAGATTACCCAGTAGAAGTCAAATCAGAAAAAAATCCACCGTAGGAAGTATCGACATGATAGTACGTACGTACGCGGAAAAGAAGATCTAATATCTTAAAACAAATATGTATTTTTAAGCAGTTCTCATGAGATATTTATTCGATTTTAATGTCAAAATAGCAACATTCGTCTTTTAGGTGCATGCTCCGTCAAAAAACGCATCTTCCGCGGCTTCCACGGATGGCTGTCCACCACTGAATCCTTACGCCCTTTTTCTCGCCAAGCCGAGGCGCAAAGTGCGTCGCTAGAAAGAAAATAAGCAATAGAGGAATGGAAATTGAAGAGTGAGTCGTCACGGATGATTTGCTTTTCAGGCAGTAACGTGGCGACCTTTGGAACCGAAGGATCTACTCGGCTACGACCCAGAAGCAACGCTGAACATGCGCGCCACCAGAGTAACGAATAAAATCTGCAAAGACTTCTGCGAGTGGCTGAGAAGCCTCGGAGGATCGACCAACGGCATAGACGAAGAGGTTCTCAAGGACATGTTCCAAATTGAACCTACCGCTGACGCATGTAGAACGATTCAGGTACGAATGTCACACTAGCTCCATCTTTTCGTGATGGCGAAATATAGTGAGAGGGGGAGGGGTAAAACAAAACAAACAAAAAACCGGCTACAAGACTTGACCCACGTTTGCCTCGTTATTTCGCTCAGGTGATCGTGAAAGAATTGCCCATGGTACCTTCGGTAGTGGCGCAAACCAGAAACAGTCCCGAAGCCGGTGAACTGGCTCTGACCCGGAAGTACTTATCAAAAGACGCCCGGGCCGAGAAGAAGACGAAAAAAGTCAGAGCCTTCGGAACGACTCTACCGGAAGGCACGTTCTACGTCCCACCGAATAACAGAGTCAATGAAAAATGGCTGCAGTGCGAGAATGTCCCGAAAGACTTGGAGACGATGGACGCAGTCTGGAAGAACATCACCCGCCTGGACAGTGTAAAAGGTTTCCTCAACTGGCTGAGGGAGCATCCGAATGTACGAAAATTATCGATTCGAAGTCGAGTGACAGCTCCACCGATCAACGTATAATCCCGTTTATCGAAACGAAATTGATTTCATCCCTCGAACCGTTCAATTACAGGTCAAGCCACCGAAAGCCTTGAAGGATGCGTTGGAATCGAAGGAGACCACAACCGGACCGATTCAAGAAGACCAAAGTCAATTCGCACATCTCGAGTTGGATCTCGATCAAATCGGTAGTCTGAAGGTCATCGGCAACGACGATCGAGAGAACTCGCACTAGGTGTCTCAACTGCAAGTTCGCGGTACATCGCGCGCGCGCACCTCATTTACTCGCGGCTCCCCTCTTATCCTAATTTAGTTCCATCAGTCGGAAAGTACCCGCGAGAGAGAACGTATGTATAGCCCGGCGAGAGCGTATGTGTACTTGGCTCTCCCGTATTCATTCTCGTCCGTTGTTATTCAACGCGCGTTAATGACATACCAAACGCCCGTTCCGTGTATGTGGCCTACGGTTATCCACCGGGGTCTCTCTCTCTCTATAGGATACGAGAGGAGTCTCTGACGGGTACGAATTCGTAACTAGTCCCCACCGCTCATCCACGTGGTGAAGTCAAACTGGATTCGCCGTAGCACTCGTCTGCCGTCCTTCTGAGCCGCGTTAATGTATCACATATCCTGCACTGAAATGTATTATCAACGTGGTCTGAAAAAGCTGAATGAAATACCTCGCGCGCGCAAAGCTTGTTTTATGAATCACTTCACCGAAGAACCAAGGTGTAGCTTGTAATATTTGTATATGTATAGTATGTACACAATACGATGTCTATAGTGCGTCACTTGATTAACGCGGATGATTAAAATTAATGTATTACAGTCAACTCGCTTAAAGATTAATCGACAACGATGTGGTCCGACGAATCCGTGAAATTATACGATGCGGCAACTGTCCACTAGCTTGGAGCTTTTAAATTGTACGGTACGTTGATTATTCATCACGGATCATTGATGAAACTCTCCGGGTTTATAGGCACTCATCCAAATATCGACGAGACAAACGGAACTGTGAAATCTATAAAACATAGTGAGCGGTACAGTCATGTGCTTCAAGATCGTCCACAGCACCTTGCCGTAGAAATCGTATCTGTCGTCCTTCATGTACGTCGATTTGATTTCAAAGGTTTCGTTGATCCACATAGCGACGTTGCAAATAATCAAAAAAGTGATCAGCTCGCGACCGGGTTTATTGTTTCGCAGCTTCTTCGTATTGGAACAACGTCTGAGTCCGTCGATTATTAAGGGAGTTTGAACCAAAACTTGCGTAACCTGGATTTGGAGGAAAAAAGTTGGAACAAAACTTGCAGAATTATTCAAACAGCGCCACACACTTACCCCCAACACGATGTTGCAGATCTTCAACCAATCGTGCTTCTGTGCCGCGGGGACCATGCTGAAAATGGCGTAAAGAAAGAAGGCTGGAACGGCCATGAAAAGTAGAATGTCGTCCAACAGAGATATAGGATGACGATTCATATCCAGTGTAGCTATTTGTCGGTAGGCGAAGATCGCCGACAACGTCATCACCGATAACAGAAGCATCTCCATCACACGGTTGGCGATTACTCCGATTTCGATAAGATCCCTGAGAAAGAGAAGTCGTAATTGAATCTAGAAATTCCTCGTTCGAGACAATCGATCGGAGCGGCTGCAGAATCGGCTGACGAACTTACTGATCGGCAACGACGATGAAGAATAGAATAATAGTGACGATGGATCCTACGAGTACTAGTATTCCACCGAACAATCCTCGATTGGCTTGCGAACAGTCCGCATATAAAATCAAGTTGCTTCCAGCCTGAGGTCCTGTCAATGGTGGACAAGGTAGACCCTCGGCGGAACTGCCACCTCCTCTCTTGCAATTGCCAATGTTATTCCAGATGATATACAAAATTCCAACTGGAAAAAAAAGACATAATCTCCGTCCCAAGTTACCGTCACTTCTTCCTGCCTCGACCAACTAACGAGAAGATCTCCTTACCGATCAAAATGCTGTATTCGATGGTGAAGGGATACAGATAAGGTGAAAACCACTCGTAGATAACGTTGAGCTCGGTGTGTTGACAGTGCGGATTGAAATAGCTTCCGTTTAAAAATTCTAACAAATCTCTGGCGCCGCGTTCTTGGTAAGAGGTCAGAGGCAACGCCACTGGTGCGGTACCATCCGACGAAATGATTGCCGTCACCTCGGTGTCTTCCGGCTCCTCGTCATAGTCTTCTTCCTGCGGAAATGAATCGTGAAGCGGATAAGTATTTTAAATGCGAATTCTATTCCAACTTGTGACGATTAAAAGTGCCGTGTTTCAACGAGTACTAATTTTATTGATAATAACTAGAGAGGAACTCATGTCATGGTGGAACGTCAGAAAATCACCATGCATATGTATACCTCGTCCGCAGCGTTCGCGTGTCTCGACAGGGAGTCGGTGCTCTCTCTCACGATCGCCCAAACCCAGAAGCAGAGGCTGGACGCGATGGAATGCATCAGCAGAACCCTCGCTAGTTCCTTGCAATGATTTATGATGACCTGCGAAGCGACGACTTGCTCGTTAGCTCGCCGAGGTCGGTCGAATCCGAGATTTATGTGTCGCCGGATATACTTCGGGTAGTTACTCACGTTGGAATACTTGAAGATGAAGAAGAGCAGGAAGAAGGAATAAATCGGATAGATCACATCGAAAATCAGAGCAACGGCGCTGAAGCATTCGTAGAAGTCTTCGGACGTGAGAAATACGACCTGAATAGGAGAAATGACGGTACGCCAAAGTTGATACGCCGAAACTCGCACAATTTACCGCGCCGATTAAAGTCAGCGGGCCTTGGTACGAAAAGAATAACACTTTTCATTACCTCGTAAACCAATAAGAGGCCACTGTGGATCAGATGACCGAAGCAAAAGACCGCAGCTCCAACCTTGAGGTAGAAACTTCCCGCGTGTCTTCCCACGGCAAAGCAGAAGCTGTGATTGGGCGCCGGTACGTTATCGATATTGAGATCCACCGACGAGGTAACATCTAAAAAAAATACCCTCAATCTTCGTTATCGCTAGCCAAATTTGGCGAACATTGATCAGCGAGAAGATCAAATCCCGACCTTCCTTATCGTAATCCGTAGTTTCCTTCAAGTGCTTCCTCGCCTTCGCGACGTATCGTCTTATGTCGATGTAGAGATACGCCAGGTAGGCGAAACCGACCAGGACCAAGTACAAGTTGAATGTCTGAAACCGACGGGGACTGGTCAACGATGACGGAGAAACGTGATCCTCGGAAGGGATCCGATGGAGAACTTACAGCTGCCAAGGAAGAATTCACCGATAAGATGTCGGCCGCGTAAACGACCAAGCCGAGTGTAACTAGGAACACCGCGTATATGCAGGACATGACGATGGAGCTGAACAGTCTGAAAAATCAAAGCAGTTCCATCGTCAGACTCGACGTGGTTACTCGTCCATTGATTCGAGTCCACGGCAACACGTGGCGGACTCGACCCGGCGAGATTCCAAGTTGTCCACCACCTGTGCGCGTGATCTAATTTCTTCTCCGTCTCCCCTAGAGCCAGTGATGCGCGTCGATGATCTTTGTACTTTTTTGTCGGCATCCCTGCCGCGGTACCCGATGTCGCCTGGCGAGTATACGTGGCATACCTATATATATATACAGGCACAGCGAGTGATACGCGAGAGCAAACGAGCGTTAAGGAAAATATCGGAGCCTCGGTCACGCCTGTCTCTGGTTACGACAGATGCGAAAGTCTCGGCTGTTGTCAGATCTACCGACAAAAAGGTGATTGCCTCATTTGCAATTTTTCTCCTTGCCTCGTTCTCCCTCCCTCCCACTCTCCTCTGCCTAGCTGTCTCTCGCCTCCGACATCTCTCTCTCTCTCCTTTTCTCCTTTCTATCTCTCTCCCCTTTCGTCTCTGCTTCACCCACGCCCGACCCCGGAATACCGTTCGAAATTTTCCGGATTTCTTATTTTCTTCCCACTCAAGTTTTCGCGAGAGGAAGAACACGCCGCGGTTTTCGAATTCCCTCTTCCGCGGATGGTCGTGCGGTTACGAACTTGGAAGATTAAATTGGTCGGCAAAATTGCCGGGTTCCGTTCGCGAGCATCGTTCGATAAGGGTAAATATTTCTAGTGAAAAGTATACTTGGAAGAGATTAGAAGTCCGTAGGGAACATCTGAACCACTTTGTCAATGCAAGCGAGTTTAGCTTCAGTGGCGACTAGTCCCTCGCGGAATGACGATCGTTTAGATTGAAAAATCTCTCATCTCTCAATACAGAAGTGATTTTCTTCCGACACTCACTTGAGCATGTGTGTCTTCTCCATCGGCGACGAAGGCGGTGGAGACGTGCCATGCGAACTTGCCCCTTCGCTCTGCAGACTCGTGGAACTGTTGTAACCGCGGTTGAGTCCGTTCGTCTTCGTATTGTGGATCTCGCCGTTTCTTCCCTTGATGTTGCCGGGATAACCGGCCACGCTGGGTGCTGAAAAACGACGCGAAGGCGTGTCACATGGTGATTGGCACGACGAACGCACGACCCGCCACCGAGCGATTCCGTGCAGTTGAGCACAACGACGAAATCGAACGTACGGTGGAAGCCGCGGTACTCACTGTAATTGTAGTACTCATTGTTGGGCAAATCCGTGACATCTTCGAAATTGGGACTCGACGCTTGGGACTGTGGCAACCCCCGAAGGGCACTCTGTGGCAGCACCAGCTGCAGTACCATGTTTCCATTATCGCTCACCTGAGAGGACGAGACACATCGCGACATCAGTAACGCGGATGACCTGACAGGCGCTGGTGCAACGATCTCGGACGGAGAAAACGAATCGAGACGACGGCGGTGTGTTTCCTTCTCTTTCTCCTTATTTCAGCGGTGCACGCGATGCCACGGAACCGCAATATTTTTTCCCATCCCCGCGGCGCGTACCCAAACGACGATCCGCGCGCCTCGGAACGCAAACGCGTGCACTCACTCGTTTCTTTGCGCATTACGAAACGAATTATATATCGTGCGAAATTTGAGTGGAACGGGACTCGCGCGCGTGGAGATGTGCGGAAGGTTTCTTCTGGAATAATCCGACGGGGATAACGCGGTCCGCTTGAAAAAGTGTAATGGATATTGCTCCTCTCTATTCGCCCGTGAAAATCGTTTCCGCGTCTTTCTCACCTCCCGCTATTGTCTCAGACTTTCTTCGGGGGAATTCCGAGAAGAATATTCCTCCTCTCTCTCGCCGTACACTACACGCTCCTTTCTTACTCTATCCTCGCTTTGGTTAGCCACTCCTTACGTAAGAACGCGTTACTTCCTTTTTTATCCGGATACCGACAAAAACCCATCGCGTTTGACACTCGCCGATGCATCGACTCTGGATCGACGTCCAGCGGCGAACCGTCCGATGCGGCTTGTTTATTTCTTTTCGATCCATTGCGTTGAGCGGACAATTATTTTCGACTTTTGCCGTCGAGTCCGGCCTTTCTCCTGGAAAAAAAAATCCCCCCTCCCCCTCGAAAATCGACTCCTTTTGCGACGAAGTAACCATACCTCTTTTCGTCGTAATCTCCCATTCGCGATAATCGAATTTCCTCGGTGGTTCAACTGTTTCTCGCATCCAAGTTAATTATTTCCCTCGCACTGTGCATGAAAAATCTCTGAAAATGCGCGAACCCACGCGCATTTCCGCGCAGGTACTTCCCGTTCACCGAGGCCAAGTCCCGCCTCCTTTCCGAGAGGCTGAGACGACGGAACATACGCGGGCGACGGGCTGATCGCAGATGTCTGGGTAGGTACGGCAGTTTCACGCCGCAGGTGAATTCTAGAAGCGACAAGTCGCCGACGCGGTGTATAGGTACCCCGTATCGTGATTAATTGGTCCGCAGACTTCGGAAGTTCCAACGCCTTTAATGGCAGTCGTGTCAACACTAACAATTTCCGCAACCGCATCGAAACGATCTCGCGTCGAGCTTGCATAATTTGGACTGCGTCAGCGAGAGTCTCCCGGGGATTGACCATGACGAATGATCGGTCGAATGTTCGGTTTTTTCTCCGAATCGCTGGACATGAGAGAAAACGCGTAATTCGCGATGCGTGTCGCGCGACGCGTCGTACCTCGTTCGCCAATCGCTCGTGGGAGAAAAAGTTTTATCGTTGTCAGCGAAGGCGATCGAAATAATTAACGTTTTCACCGGTCTGGTTGGATTCCCGAAGGGGTCCATCTTTTCAGTAGGAACATTGACAGCTCGAGTAAAATAGACTCCGAAGGTGGTCAATGGAACTCTGTGCGTCTAAATTTACCTCCTCCCTGAATTTGTCGAAGCTATGAGACAGAATTTAGAAGAAAGAACCGTTACCGAAAACGTGCGGTAGGTCATTCCTAGCTTTTCCCACATCAACATGTATACTCGTCCACCTCTCGCCTCCCAGCAATAAATTGCAGCATCCTTCCGCCCGCGTGAATGCTGCACGATAATACAACCCGACAAAAATTAAGTACTTCGTACCACCGTCTCCCTCTTTCCTCCCTCTTTCGGCCTCTCGTCTCGCTCGCTCTCCCTCCCCCGAGCGCAGAAAGTGCTCGGACACCGCCGCTACGCGTTTCCGTCGCGTTGACGTTCCGATAAAACTCTCGCCAGTTTAATGTCGAGGTGCGATGAAATCTTTAACGAAGCGACAGGTACGGAGCGATCGAGTATCGGGCGCACATCGAGGAGATTTCTAAAACTATCTCGCTACTTCGAAGGCTCAGCCGGAGGGAATTCGAATGTTTATAGTACTCGTGCAGTGTTACTGATCGAGCAACCAATGGAATAGTCCGATGTGAGAAGAAAAAATCGATTTTCGATTCTCCAAATCCAACGGGAAAAAATAAATCGTACGCACGTGGCATCACGGACGACAGACGAGTAAGTAATTGTCATCGACGAATATCACGAAATCTTTTCGTTTTCGAGGCAGAGAGGAGGAGAGAAAGTCTCCATCGGCCGCTGGCCATCGGTTGCGCTCCACTTGAACCGATGCGCTCAACCGAGAAATTTAACAAGGCACACGCTCCTTGCTGGCAGCGCCTGACAGTCTGCTCGGATGCCCGAATTTTAATTACTTCAATTTGCATCCGCGCTTCTCCACCCTACGTTCAAAGAAGATCAGAGCAGCGACTCGAGGGTGATTCGCACCCCGCGAAGTACCAACCACTTCAAGCCACTTTCGCTCTGCAATCCACCGAGCACGTCCGGGAACTGACAGCTGTGCGAGTATCGTACTCGTAATACCGTTGCGTCTACGGGGTCTTTGTTGTACCTGCACCATAAGATGAGATGACCTCTTTCCAACGTTCAAATCTTTCTAAGAGAAACACCTCGGATATACACGATAATTTGTATTTAAATCTCAAAAGAAGTCATCGATAATTCGATTTTCATACTTCAAGAATAAGTATTGATGAATCTGTTTGTTTGGTTGTTTGTTTGCTTGCTTGCTGTTTTATGATAATTATATAACTCATCTGATCTGATCATGTGTGTTATAAAATATCCACGGTACAACGAGAACGAGAAAAAATGAAAACTTACCGCGCCCCATTGCCAAGTCCAATTGCCTCGGAACTGCGACGAAATCCGCACCGTCGCTTCGAATTTTTGTATGCACTCCCGTCTAATCAGAGATCAAAATCACACCCTGTGCGTCGAAACGTTTCGCACTCTCGAAAAATTGCACAAATTTCCCACGAGACACGATCGTTCCTCAAAGCACTCATTCGTTAAACATTTTACGCGCAGCGTGTGCACGGACCGGTACCGACACCCGATCAAAGTGAACTGAGGGAATTCTTTACGGCGACACGCCGTAACTTAAACTTTCGCTTTTCACAACTATGATTTCAAGCGTGAGTCGTACTGTGTGATAACGCTGTACGAGGTGCAGAGAAAAGAAAGGTGGACGGAGCATCCCGACGCGTGAACGGAAGCGAAAAAGGTCTCGTAAAGTATTGTATGTTCGCAAAGACGGCAGATTTGTGCACGATGCACGGAAGCGACACGATTTGCACAGTTCGCTAAATCCTTAAGATTCGAGGCGCGTGCAAGAAGCAGCGAGGACTTTTTCATCGACTTACGCTACCGCATTCGCCGTACTCCACCAGCGCAATCGAATCTTGGATAGAACCGAAATTATTCTCCTCGTTTTGTGGTCCATTAAGGTGCGTGCGTACGAGAAAGGTGAAAATTCTCTTTCGAGAAATAACATTTTTTCGAACACGTGGCTTAGCAGTTTAATCCTGCTTAATATTATCGTCCACAGTAGCCATCAGTTTATCAACTCGAGAGATCGTTTTTTATCCAGACGTAATCCGAATTTAATGGAACCAGAGCTACCTGTAAATCGATTTCAAATCCGTTCTTCTGGACTTGCACATTATAGGTATACATATATATATATGTATACGTGTACATACCAAATTTCTATCTGTGTGCGCCATAATTTGACGAAGTTTTCATCAGACGCGTCATTCTCTTCCGCGTTAAAATCGTAATTATTATTTCCCAGATTATTATCCGCGTTGCGCGGCCTTCTCGGCTTCGAACTACGGGATGTCAATGTATCGACAACGATTCTGTTCCAAACGATTCATGGACTAGGCGTGGTAAGCGATGGAAGTTCGTCCACGAGAATTTGAAACAACCTGACGTCAGCAGGCAACATTTCAATGATTTTAGATAAAAGATATCGTTGGAATTGATGATATTCAACTGTAAATGGGATGACTACAAAAAATATTATCCGAATCACGTTTAGCTTCACGAAATTTGAAAAAAAAAAAAAAAGGTTTAATCACGTACGCGTGAGGCTCATTTTGTCGGTTCCTGCAGTCGCCAAATTTTTGTCAGTACAAACGCGACATACTCTGCAGTGACTTCTGTGGTCAATTACCTTCCATTAAAGATGCCGTTCCAGTAATCCGGTTCCGGTTCGGGTGATATCACTCCGCCGTTCTTCGTCTTCATCCAGTCGCGGCGAAATCGTATTCAACGTTCGCTATACGGAAACTCCGCTCGGTTACCGATACTATATATCTCATTATAATATACTATATCTTATTATACATCGAATCTTGATCCGATAAATTATTCTGGAACTCCTGCCGATAAAACCATTCAGAAGAGATCGATAACGATTTTAATTCGATATAACTCACGTGATTCATTCACCGACATCCACAGCCAATAAAGAATTAGCGCAACCTCCGCGTGTAGTAACTTCACTTTCTAATTCGTACCGACGATGATTATTTCCGCGCGACGCCAAATACGCGCAGTGAGGAGATAAATCTGTCAATCGACGCGAAGGACAGTCTTTTCCAGTCGAAAAGTGTTGAAAAAATTTCATTCTCTCTCAACTTTTTCCATAAAAAAAATCCATTAAAGCTTTGTGACTGTGCAGAAAAGAACTGGGAGAAGAATCGAGCAAACATCTAATTAAACTTTCAACCCCCAGCTTTACAGTAATTAGTCGAATCGATCAGTCCATCGGGAGATAAGAACCGGGAAACTGCAAAATTTCGCGATGACAAATCGTCTCTGTTATTCTGACAACGCCGATCGATTTATTATCCCCGCCGCGTATTAACGTGCGATTGCCCTTCGATCTGTTGATCCCGGCGGATCAGAATACGCGACCGGGATTTGATACTGAAAGCTTCGCACCGCGAAAAATCGGAAAATAAAGCTGTTCTACGGAGTCGGACTGGAGGAGCACAATGGAGAGAGAGATAGAGAGCGAGGGAACATACGATTAAGGACCAATAGCAAAGATGGAAAGAGGGTACTGTTGTGCATAAATAAATCAATAACAAAGTACCTCACCTCTACTTTATTTTTTATGTCTTCGCACATACAATAAGGAATACCATTCTAGATGCTTATAGCGGATTGCATGATATACGCGCACGCGCACATAGATGGGTATACGATAGGAAGTTGCAGGAAAACAGTGAATGCCTTGTAAGCGAAGTGCCTTCCAAGTACAGAGCCTTCTACGCGTATGCGTACAATATTATGGAAGAGCATCACAGGTGTGAAGTATCCGTAAAAGAGTTTAATACGGAAGACAACGTTCTCGTCTAGAAATTCCAAATCTATATTTCTCGATACGATCACCCGATATTTCCTTCCTAGAATTTTAAAAATTGTAAAAAGGAGCAGAGTACATGACACCAAGTAGAATACTCTCAGCGCACAATACGGAATGGCTCCAGTCGGCCGTCTCCTATTCGTCGCATCCGCCAGTGCACACCTATTATCGATACTCGGCAGGATCGAAGGTTCGACCGGCCGAATCCGCGCTCTCGTTTTTTTTTTTTCCACGTGCATCGCACAGAGAAGTTAGGGCGATTCGCTTCGCAACGCACGACACACATGCGAACGGACGACGAGCATATTGGCCGCGCACACCCGTTCACAAATCAGATGGGAAGTGTTTCCTGTCGACCATTCATTCGTCCGAACAGCCATTGTTACCGAAGTCCCCGTGTGTGCGTCTATTACATTTTTTTATTCTCCTTCTCTTTCTCTCTCGCTTCCCAACATTTTTCACTTTCCACTTCTCTATTTATCTCTCTCTCTCTCACCCCGCGTAACACCAATACTTTCATCACCGCGTAGGTACTCGTGCTCTTGCACCGCGCCTCTTTTTTTCACACAAAATTGCCAGTTGCAATCCCGTTCTTCTATGGTGTTTCTATAGCCGCGCGATAGACGTGCGGAAGTAGAGGGAAAGCTTAAAATTCGGCGATCGTTAATTCTACGACGCATCGGGAAGCCTGCACGGATCAGGTCACAGTACATTTAATCGTTTTCGTTCATCGGTGTAAATTTAGCGTCCATCCGCCGAATCCTTCGGCTCCGGATTCTTGCGTCGGAGTTCCTCGGAAATCGTCAGCGACATCTCGAGTATACTTTCAAGCGGCATCGACTTCGACGGTTACGAGTCTAATGTAAAAGTCGATGCGACTGCCCGAAAACGGTCCACGTGCTACGAAAGAAAATTGCTTTAAACTCGCGGACGAACGACAGCGACGTCGACCAGTGCAGGGTTGCCGCGCCACGTCGACGTACTCGCCGGGCAAGACGCGCATTACCATAAATCCCCACCCCCGCGCCGAGTTTCGTACACATTTCCGTCGCAGCTTTTTTGTTTTCGTCTCGTCCGCATCCTCCCACCACCTCGCCTC
Source organism: Xiphydria camelus (assembly GCA_963678675.1). NCBI lineage: Eukaryota > Metazoa > Arthropoda > Insecta > Hymenoptera > Xiphydriidae > Xiphydria > Xiphydria camelus. The sequence goes on from OY783198.1 coordinate 23,768,625, forward strand.
CGCCGCCGGTCTCGTCGTCCCACGTCCTCCAACGCCACGCCGGCACCCCCGCCCTTCCATCGTCGACGAGAAAAATCTTAACGAATTTTCAGCGCCTCCTCCGCGGGGTATACGGGACAGCTCCTGCGAGAAGCGCGGGAGTGTTGAGAAAAAAAGGGGGAGAAGCAAGGGAGAAAAAGAAGTTTCCGCGCCCTCCACGAGGAGAAGGAGAGGAAGGACTCGACGAACCTGCTACGGCTCCTGCGAGAGCGCGCCACTCCCGTGAGCCGAAGAAGTTGCGCGCGAGGAGTAATTTTTCCGTAGAGTACGTACTTGATTGAGTTCTTAAGACGCTCACCGTAGTTCGTACGTGGTAGACAAGTTAAGCGCGTGCAGGTGCGGGGGAGAACACCTGCATACGATATACGTGTGTATACGGGCGGACGGATTTATCGGACGAGACGCTCCGGAAGGCGGAGGGAGAAATCGTCTCATCGTCTTCGCACGGAAGCGAAGAATCGATCCGGAGACGCGCGGAGGCCACGAGTCGTTCGGCGCGTGGAACAAGAGTCCCGCGTTGCACCGCGGTCCGAGTGTAGGACCGTCCGATTCCAGGTGCTCGCGCGGCGGACTTTGGCGTACATCCGGTCTCACCCGGAAGGCCGCTCCCGTCATGGTTGGTCCCGTGTCAGGCCCAGCTCACCGATACGAGTGCGCACCTCCGTTTCGTCCGTGCGCGTTATATCATTGTTAAAGGATGCCGTCGCTACGAGCTCCACGTACATGCCCACTTCCGAGCGCCAGTACGTTCGCGTCCTTCGGCCGCGAAGCATCGACCGGACGTGTGAATCGCGATCGATCGCTACTTTCTGGCGCGCAGTTTACATCGATGACTACCAGTGATACGCGGCAACGGTGAGTAATCGTACGTCTCTGCCGTACGAGTCGCAAGATGAACGACGCTTCCTCGAGTGTGGTAAGTGGGGTGGATTGACTTTCAACGATGGCTTCTGGATATAGCGAACGTGCTTTAATTTGCCGTACGGTATATATGTATACGCCACGGTCCCGAGGTATGCGGCTCGTCATCCGCCTTCCGGCTATCGGGATTGACGCGGAGTCGCCTCCGCGAGCGAAAAATGCGTTATATCCCACCGTAAAAAGCAGAGCAAAATTTCTCCTTTAAATTTCGTTCGCGGTAGGGGGGAGTACTGATTTTCATCCGTTTGAACTCTTTGACGTGCGATGGAATGTATCGCAGATATGACTCTCCGCGTCTCGTGCTGACGACGACCTTTCCCCCCTTTGGCCTCGCTGCACGGGATATCGCGTGACCACATCGCACGTCGTGGCAAATCGGACGACTCGTATGAGATATAAAAATTTTACGCACTACACCATCTGTAAAATACAACCGATAAAGCCTCGGTTCGTTTAGCTCGGTGCCCACTTCGCTTCGCGCTTCACCCTCGCCTGGTTGGATACCATACCCGACACCCACGCCGCACGGTGCGCGCGCGAGGCGTGCAGTGCAGCCGCGTATACGTTTCTCGGATCTGATCAGTTTCCGGAAGAGCGATCCAAGCCTCCGCAAAGTGGGACTCGTCACACGCGACCCAAGTTAAGCCGGCGCCCATTCAAAGCAAGCAATTAGACAAACGGACGAACGCGAAGTGGTCACACTTCTGGCCGGTCTAACCGAACCCCTCGCCACACCGTCCGCCACCCTTCTTCGCTCGCACGCGCCCCGGGATTCCCACCCCGCGCTTCGTATCTCTCGACGCGATCCATATGCGGGGCAGTTCGAGCTCGTGGCTCGCACATTCGAATAACACGGCGAGGTCGGAGGGGTATCCGGTTGAGGGTAGCAGAATGGTCAGAGAGGCCACGAAGTATATTTACATACGGAGCTGTGTGCGGTCTGAGCCTTTACTCTGAGCAGGCTTCTGCCACCGGTAGCATCCCCTTTCCCAACCGTCCTCGCCCGACCACCCCCTCGGTTACCGTTGCTCGACTGTCGACGACATCGCGCCGTGCCAATGCACCACCGGACGGGCATCAGGGGATATTCTAAATTTCAATCTGTGCCGATGCGGTTGAAACCGAAGAGGCTCTCCTTGATTCAGCTCGCTGCCGAACAGTTCGTTCATTTTCGGAGGCTGGCCGATCTACGAA